>JAVXUP010000180.1:0-682298 GCA_033070095.1 Escallonia herrerae | reverse complement strand
CTGTGTATGTTGGAAGGATTATCTTGATGCGAAATACCGCGAGCAAGATAAACCGATTGATGATAGGAAGAGCAGTGACTCGGATATTGAAGTACTTCTGGATGATTAGGTAATTTGTTTTTATTTTCCTCTTTTGATCCTTTTGGTTGACGTTGCAGATTTCTTGATCTTTGATTGCTGATATTTTGGATAGACATGCATTATTATTTTGATTGTTAGAATTTTAAGAATAAATTTTTTCACAAAATATACTTTTTTTCCATATATATAAAATAAATTTTTACAAGCAAGATATATATTTTTTCGTATATATAAAAAAATAGGTAACTTCGCCTGTTTGTTTACAAGCAGCCGGTCCAAGCCCGGATAAAAGGAGGAGGGCCTATGAATACATTTATTATTTTTCTATATAAATTGTTATGTGTTAAGATTTTATTAATAAAGCTCATCAAGAAGAGTATGAAAATGTTTAACATATAATAAAAAATATAATGGCTAACAAATAAATATGTATATACATACATACATATATATGTATATTACTTATAATGAAATAAAAGGATAAAGATTAGGTTCGTTAAATTGTGAATATTGCCTAGAGATGAAATTTAAAATTGAATAACAAGAAGAAAAAAAAAAAAAAAAAGGGCCCGGGCCCGGCCCAAGCCCGGCCCTAGCTATTGGGCCTAGGGCCTGGGCCTGGACTGGGCCGGGGTTTGCCTTCGGCAGGCCCGGCCCGGCCCGGCCCGGTTGGCAGCCCCCATTGGCCCGGCCCCGGCCCGGCCCCACAGCAGGCCCGACGGGCTTGGGCTGGGCCGGCCCAAGCCCGGCCCTTTGACATCTCTACCCGGGCCGGGCCCAAATCTTGGAAATGGAGGCCCAAGCCCTAGGCCCTAACTTTAGGGCCGGGCCTAGGGCCGGCCCAGGCCCCCTTTTTTTCTTTTCTTTTTTGTGTTGAAAAAAATACTCATTCACAAAATAAATACAATTGATAGGTCCTAAACCATTCAATATCGTTCTTGTGACTAATGAAGTGCCATAGAGTTTTACGTTTACTCTATTTGAGAATATTGATTAGCAACAAAGAGTAATTTTGTTCGCAAAAAGATAATCTTTTCACATGAGTAAATATAAAGAAATATGTATGTCCAAAAAGTTAAAATAAAAAAGTAAAATATGAGGTGTAGAGAGAATGATGCGTGAGAAAGAAGGGGGAAAGAGAAAAAAAATGATTCAAAATGATTTAGGGCCAAAGGGGGCCAAAATAGGGCCGAAAGAGGGCCTAAAACTGGCCAAGGGCCGGGCCGGGCCATTTTTAGAAAATATTAGGCCTGGCCCTAACCCAGGCCCAAGGCGGCCCTACATGTTAGGGCCAGCACTATTCATGCTTAGGGCCGGGCCAGCCCGGCCTTATTTAGGACCAAGCCGGCCCGCCGGCGGCCCGGCCCTTTTGACATCAGTTGAGGGAGATGAGATGATGTCATTCATAAATTTAGTGTTGCTTGGATTTTGTAATATTCCAAAAGATAGATTATGATGCTTAAATACTATCTGGAGAAGAATGTCGTCCTATCTGCTCTCACTGTCATAAAGTTTGTCTATTTCGTCGTTACCATGAGACCACTTTCCTTCGGCCTTGCAAATTTTGAGCACATCTTGCCTGTGCACTTTATGAATTCAACTTTCCATCTGACAATCTTCAAGTTGGCGTACTATCTGGCAATGTTGACAACCAAATGTTTACTTCAACTAGTGTTCATCGTTTTCTTCGTCGTATGCATCACGAGATCTTTCTCTCTCTCTCTCTCCCATACTAGAAATGTCTATGAAGTGCGTATCAAGACTTTTACAATATGCAACTTCAAGGTTGAGTTTGATTTTCTTGTAAAATTTTGAATACTACTTGTGTGTGTGTGTATATATATATATATATATATATATATATATATATATATATATATTTATTTATTTGAGTTCTGAAAAGAAAAGGTTTTATGATTGTAGTTCTTGGGGAAAGTTAGAAAGCAACCAGAAACCAAAGCCTGATGAATTAAGTTCCCTACTTGCATCTCCCTTTGCTTTGCACTGCTGTACACCATGAGGAAAGGCCATATTTGCGGCTTGCGCTCAACGCTTTTAACTAGTTGCGGCAACTTTAAATGATCTTTGCTCAAATAGTTTAAAGAAAAGTAGGGTTAATTATATAATCTTAAATATAGTTAGCCAAACATTCATAGGATACTATGAGTGTGTTCAATCGAGCCAAAAGTTGCTTTTACCGGAGGAGTGGAGGTCAACTCAAACTTCTGAAAAGGCATACTGTATATTAAGGGAGGCCAGTCCTCTCTCACCTTATTTGTGTCGTAAACAATAGGCTTTAATTTGTATTTTTCACAACAAAAATATTAACAACACTAGGTGATTAAATATAGCAAAAATAATAATAAATAATTGAAAGTAATTTTGTATAAACTCTTGATAAAATTATGTAATATAGAGTAGTAAAATGATATAAAATAGCTCGTCCGTGAGAGTCATGACAGAATCACTCTGTCCTAAAGACGTTATCGCCTCCCTACGTGCAGATGTTGACAGCAGATAAAATCCCCAAGATAAAATTCATTGACGCAGTTATGTCTCCTCCATGTGCACGTCCACAGAAAGACGGTATAAACAAGTCCACGATCACGTTGCCCAAGTATAAAATATGAAAATAGCTATAGAGAAAAAAACATTGTGATAGTAAAGAAGAAAACACTAAGTGTGAAAGCATAGTTGCTTCAAGTCTTCTATATCACACCCCATGGCCTTATATACTTGGCCAAACATAATCCATTTATTGGCCACATAAGTAAGATTAAAAGCCTTTGTAACTCATGAAATAATCATAATCATTCCCAATAATGTCAAATAATAAAGTATATTATATACACCATAAACACATTTGAGTTAATAATATTCATTATTGCATTTGTAACTCATTTCATAATTTACATGTAAGTAAATACATATAGCCATAAATTGCAATATAATAACAATGCTATAATGTATATTTTATTTTATTAAAATATTTCAACAATCCCCCACTATTTTGATAAAATAAAATGATGATCTAAAATAGTTAAAAAGCCACTAGTGAAATGTATATAAAGTCTCATAGTTCTAATAAAGTTTAAAACATTTAAAACCATATAAAAAAATCATGATAAATTCATAAACCTCCTTTTTTTTAACTTTTAAACTCGTAAAGTAAAAAAATAGAAAATACATAAATAAGATGGGCAACTTGTACTGTGCAATAGGTGTTGGTGCCTTCCGGGCTTGAACTAACACTTAGTGTCGACAACTTCCATTTGAGAGAGCCGTAATGGACTACACCTTGAATTAGGTCCCTTGGCCAAACTTTAATTGTCACACACACAATACTGATATGGGACTTAGTTCGCGGGTTAGCGCTATTAATGGTCATGCGCTCTTATCTTGATTCTCATGAGAGTCTTTAGGGAATGGCCCATATGGTTCCCACAGTCACGGCCTCACGACCACTCTCATTTAGGTGAGTCCTCCAAGGGTACGTGTGACATGTACCTCGTGAAAATATTCGCCTCGGGCTCATTCAGGGAAAATCTCTTCCTGGACGTCCCACTAAGTAGCACAAGCACCGTACGGATAGGGAGGAGACACTCTCCTGTTAACAAAATGGTACTACTTTTATCACGAGTCACGCTCTACAGGTTGTTTCTACCCATTGAACCTTCTTCATAAGATCTCCAATCACAAAGGATGGGTTACTCCCGCTGGTGACTCCCTGTGGGCTCACCCTATCCGCCTCAAGTGAAAAATGATCTAGCCATTGTGCTAGTCCCGAGGCAAGTTGCGCAACTTTTATCAAGCCTCTATAACTTATTTTCTCTTCATCGATGAAGTATCACAAATCTGCAGAATTTTATGGGCCCAATAGTGCACATCGAAGCAACATATGGATCTCATCAAGTAAATCAAGTTTCAGTGGTAACATCCACTTTGCTTAGCATAAAAAAATGATACTAGTCAGTAGCCCCACTACTAGGAATCAAACCTTTGATCAATAGTCTACTATTAGGAACTAGTCGTCTATATATTGTGACCAGTAGTCTTTCACCTACTAGGAGCCACATTTCCTCAACATGCGTCATGCATCGCATAACATAATCTCATATCAATAGCAACTTCATAAAAATCTTCTGATAAAATTTCAAGAATTTTGTATTTCAATTCTCAAGCTTTGAAAAGGCTAGATAAAATCCACTTGCAAATACAATTTTGAATTTGCAATCGTATTATAAATATTTAGTATTCAAGATTTAAAATATCAAAAAGTTCAACGTACCTCGTCTTCTAGAAATCAAAACTTAGATATCATTTGAAATAGATATAAACACCACAACTATAAATATAAAAACAACCAAGATAATTCGAAGTCAAAGACTTCGGTTATCATGAACTAACATCTTTACCAAAGTATAATTTCAATCACAAAACTTGGGCAACATCCACTTTGCAAAGCTAAGTGTAAGAAACATAAATACATGCATGAGATATATTACATAATCTCACTACCGTACTTGCACGTGACATACTAAAATAGACTTAAAATTAAGAACATATTATAGATAGATGTTCTTTATGTCGCTAATCTTCTTTGTATATACATGACTCAAGAAATCATAATTATCTTCAAATCATGCACCCCCACATTTCGCAGGCATGTATTTATTAAAGAATTTAACATCAAAATAAGGATTTTCATAATTTTATCAAACAATTTATTTCATAGACACACCCAGGAAAATAAAATCATTTTCAAGTTACTTAAGCCGATAATCCCATGAAATTTTCCTTTCTTGAAAGAGAACTCCACAAACCGACTTTAGATGGTTCATCAAACTATAACTCTATGTGTAAAATCTCAAAAATTCTTTTTTCTTTTTCTTTTTCAAAACAAAGCCATGTATCAGGAAAAAAAAAGGGTAAATACTTTTCAAGTACAACTGCTTACGGTTAAATATAATAATCTAGCATGACAAGAATGGTATCAATTGTTGTGTGTTTCTCATTTACATGTAGCACTATATATATACACTGAAGAACTAATTCTATGGGCTAAAATGAAGCTGTAAAAGATGAAAATCCTATAACTATGCCCAAAACTTAAGCTATACAAGAAGGAAGGGAAATAGATCATGGCATTTGTTATGGGTTGTCAAGACTCTAAAGTTAAGCACTTATTTAACATGTGCATGACATTTGTTATGGGCTGTCAAGATTCTAAAGTTAAGCACTTATTTAACATGTGCATAATCCCGGTTGATACTACCCCTCAAGTTGGAGCAAAGAGATTTCGAATGCCCAACTTGCCACAAAGATAATGAAACTGGTGACGCCTAAGTGCTTTAGTGAAGATGTCGGCGACCTGCTGTGCTGTGCGAACATGTGCGGTACTAATGTTGCCAGCAAGTAGTTGCTCTCTAACGTAGTGACGATCAATCTTAATGTGCTTGGTCCTTTCATGAAAGACCTGGTTCGAAGCAATATGTAATGCCGCTTGATTGTCACAGAAGAGTCTCATGGGACGATCATGGTGAACGCCAAGAGAGAGAAGAAAGGATTTAAGCCAAGTGAGCTCGCAAGTGGTTACCGCCATCGAACGGTATTCTGCCTCAGCAGATGATCGAGAAACTATAGCTGTTTCTTGGTACGCCATGAAATGGGGGAATTTCCCAAGGAAACAAAATATCTGGTAACGGAATGCCGAGAGAGTGGGCAGCTGGCCCAGTCCAAGTCACAAAAGGCATAGATCTGAAGAGGACTATCAGCCGGCAAAAACAAGCCTTGGCCCTGGGCGGCTTTAAGATACCGTAAAACCCGAAGTGCGGTGTCCCAATGTTGGGAACGAGGAGACTGCATGAACTGGGACAAGACATGGACCGCATAGCAAATGTCAGGCCTAGTGATGATGAGGTAGACAAGGCGACCAATGAGTCGCCGATATGGTCCTGGGTCGGAAAAGAGAGGACCGCCAGCAAGAGCAAGACCGTGGTTCTATTCCATAGGGAACACAACGGGCTTAGATGCAGATAAATCGGATTCAGAGAGGATATCCAGTGCATATTTGCGCTGAGAGAGAAAGAGGCACGCGATCCACGTGCTGCTTCGATGCCCAAAAAATACTTGAGAGGCCCGAGGTCTTTGAGCTTAAAGCAGTCGTTAAGATACTTTTTGAACAAAGAGCAGGCGGTGCTGTTATTCCCAGCGAGTATCAAATCATCCACATACACAAGAACAGAGAGAAAGACGTCCCCTTTCCGGTAGGTGAAGAGTGTGTGATCAGCATGCGACTGAAGAAAGCCATAAGAACGTAGGGCGGTGGAGAGCTTTGCAAACCAGTTGCGGGGTGACTGTCGTAAACCATAGAGAGATTTGCGCAAATGGAGAACCTTATTTGGGCTAGAAGGAGAGAATCCTGGAGGTGGCCGTATATATACTTCTTCATGGAGATCACCATGCAAAAAGGCATTGTTTATGTCCATTTGATGGAGCTCCCAATTTTTAATAACGGCAACTGCTAAGAATACCCGGACGCTCACCATTTTGGCAACTGGGGCAAAAGTCTCGGTATAGTCAAGTCCTTCAACTTGAGTATCCCCTCGAACCACAATCCTGGCCTTGTATCTCTCAATAGACCCGTCAGAGTTGAATTTAATTTTGTACACCCATTTTGAGCCAATGGGCTTCTTGCCAGGAGGTAAGTCTTCAATAGTCCAGGTACCATTTGCTTCAAGAGCGTCAATTTTTGCTCGCATGGCTGCACGCCACTTTGGATCATAGGATGCAGTCTTGTAGGAATGTGGCTCAGAGCCAGAAGAAACTGCATCCAAAAATTGAGTGTGCGCAGCAGAAAATGACTTATAAGATACAAAATTAGCCAGAGGATACCTGGGACTGCTAGAGCCGTTGGTGGGTGTTGAAGATGCAGAGGGGAAGAACTTGAGCAGTGTGACATACATAGTCCTTGAGAATAGAAGGAACTTTCTTTTGTCGCTTTCCACGACCAAGAGTGGGAGACGAAGCAGTAGGAGAGCTCGGTGGAGAAGCCGAAGATGAGATCTCGGGGTCAGGACCCGCAGTGATACCCGACAGACCAGGGGAAGGAGTGGCAGCCGGCGAGGGTGACGGATCTCCCCCTGTCACTGGTGGTGTGTCTCCCCCAATCACCGGAGGGGATGCCATAGGATGTTCGACACAGTCCCATGCTGGGCAGAAAGTGGTGGTCGCGGGTGTAGGAGAAGGGCCGAGAGATGTGGTAAATGGGAAGACGGTTTCCTCAAACTTCACATCCCGGGAGAAGAAGACTTGATTAGTTTCAAGATCATATACCCGCCAACCTTTCTTGCCCGGGGGATACCCAAGAAAAACACAGCGTCTACTTCTAGGGACAAATTTGTCTGCAAATTTTGTGTGAGCATATCAAAGACACCCAAAGACCCGAAGATGGGAATATGATGGGACCTTTTGGAAGAGGAGTTCATGGGGTGTTTTGTGTTTGAGAATGGCTGAAGGAGTACGGTTTATGAGGTGAGCAGCGGTAAGTACACATTCCCCCCAAAACTCAATAGGTAGGTTGGCTTGAAAACGTAGGGCTCGGGCAACCTCTAGAATATGACGGTGTTTCCTCTCAACCCTCCCATTTTGTTTGGGTGTATCGACCATAGATGTTTGGTGTAATATACCGTGATCATGGTAGAATTGGGTCATGGGCTGGGAATCAAATTCATGGCCATTATCGCTTCGAATTATTTTGACGAGTTTGCCAAATTAGGTATGGACCATATTGTAGAAGTTTCGAAGCAAGGTACCAGTCTGACCCTTATCATGCATTAAATAAACCTAGACAGCCCTATTATAGTCATCCACAATTGTCAAAAAATATTTTGTACCAGAAATAGTGCTTACCCGATAGGGGCCCCAAATGTCACAATGTACCAATCGAAAAATATCCATAGCATGACTAGTACTATCAGGAAAAACAGTTCGACTGTGCTTTGCACGACAACACACATCACAAATAGTTTTAAGGGAAGGGGAAACAACTGAAACTGTAGGAAGATGAATAAGAGGCTGACTAGAGGGATGGCCCATGCGCCGATGCCAGAGCTCGTAGGACTCAGACTCAGAGATGGAGGCCACTGTAGCAGTAGAGAGTGGCTAAAACACGAACACCCCCCGATGCATCTTACCCAGTCCAATCGGGCTCTTCGAAGTGCGGTCCTGCAATACACATATATCATTGGAGAAAGCCACAAAGCAGTTAGCGTCAGTAGCTAAACACGAGACAGAAATAAGATTAACAACCAAGTTTGGCACATAGAGCACGTGGCGAAGAGTGATGCCGTCTGCCAAGGAGACACTGCCTGCTTTGATGGCATTAGTTTGAAGACCGTCCGGTAAGCCTACAGGAGAAGGTGGAATATCCCAAATACTTGAAAAGAAATTCAAGTTCCCCGTCATATGGTGCGAGGCACCGCTATCAATCAACCAAGTATGTGTAGGAGGCAGAGATTTACCTACGAGAGAGTCTGTACCTGATGGAGAGGATTCCAGAAAAGTGATGAGGCGTTGCATCTGCTCGGGTGTCAGGCCCGGAAGAGCGGAAGTGGTGGCGGCCTGTGCCTGGCTGAGAGAAGGGTTGTTGTTCTGTGTCGCTGCGGCAGAGGCCTGGAGTGGGCCAGATGAGGAGCCGACTGCGTTCTGTGACATGGCAGGTGATCCACGACCCCTTACCAGGCGGAGCAATACCAAGGCGGCGATAACATTTCTCCTGTGTGTGTGACCCACCCGATGACAAAACGTGCACCAGGGCCGTCCTGTAGGTGTACGGTCTGGGTCCCCTGCAGTGGCTGAAACAAGGCCAGAAGACCGTGCAGTAGGCGGCCCATTTTGGGCATGAAAACCAACCGCCGAGGTAGTGTCACGGCTACCAATGATGCCCCGGTGAGACTCTTCCTGCATGACCATGGCATAGACTCTGTCTATGTTGGGAAACGGGTCCATGTTTATAATCTGAATACGCAAAGTAGCGTACTTGTCATCGAGGCCCATGAGAAATTGGTAGGTTTGTAAGTCTTGATACCAATTCATTTTTTCAGTACCTTTGGGACACCCACACGACTCCAAATGCGACAAAGTCAACAATTCATCCCACATCCCAAGCAATTTCGTGTAATAGGTTATGACAGAGGCCCCTCCATGTGTAGTCATAGACGAATCAGACCACAATTTATAGATCCTAGGTCTATTGGGTATTGAGTATCGGGTTTTCAAGGAATCCCAGATTAATTTGGCCTCATTAAGTCGTGACACGGTGGCACGGATATGGGGATCTAGTGAGTTACAAATCCAAGAACATAACGTGGAGTTAACAATATCCCAAGCTAGAAAATCTTCAGACTCAGGGTCTGGTTTTGTAATTCTACCATCAATAAAAGCAAGCTTATTGTGTGATTTTAGAGTCAGAATAGCCGATTATTCCCAGGCAACATAATTGTCTCCTTTCAAGGTATCCTTAGTAAGAGAATTACCTGAGTTTGCTTGACTGGACAAGTAATATTCTGAAGTTGGATCGAGGTGGTTGGGATTGGAGGTTTCTGCGTCCTTGGCCATGTCGATGAAGATGAAAACACACCGCTCCTTGATTGCGGGTCTGATTGAATGCGTCGGCAGTGATTGTCGAGAGTTGTCGGATTGCTTGCACACTAGCAAAGAAGGATACGGGACCTGAGAGTCCGATGAAGCGAAGGCCGGTTCTGTGGGCTACAGGCTGGAATTTGACGCAGCCGAGTGACAGTGGTCCGGGAAGGATAAACGCCGGACGAGGAGAGAAAAAATAAGAAGAAAAAAGGGCTAAGCGGAAATATTAGGCTCTGATACCATGACAAGAATGGTATCAATTGTTGTGTGTTTCTCATTTACATGTAGCACTATATATATACACTGAAGAACTAGTTCTATGGGCTAAAATGAAGCTGTAAAAGATGGAAATCCTATAACTATGCCCAAAACTTAAGCTATACAAGAAGGAAGGGAAATAGATCATGGCATTTGTTATGAGCTGTCAAGACTCTAAAGTTAAGCACTTATTTAACATGTGCATGGCATTTGTTATGAGCTGTCAAGATTCTAAAGTTAAGCACTTATTTAACATGTGCATAATCCCGGTTGATATAGCAAAAGTTCATTTAATTTTTCTTTGCTTTTCTCCATTTGATATCCACAAAATAGAGAGCTAGATGAAAGCGGTAGCTCATAAAACATCCAATGCAAGAAAGAGATGTACACTCATCATACT
Organism: Escallonia herrerae; assembly: GCA_033070095.1. Classification (NCBI taxonomy): domain Eukaryota; kingdom Viridiplantae; phylum Streptophyta; class Magnoliopsida; order Escalloniales; family Escalloniaceae; genus Escallonia; species Escallonia herrerae. The sequence goes on along the minus strand of JAVXUP010000180.1, from coordinate 671,914 downwards.
TATAAAGCGTTTACCCCTTCATCTAAAACGTAATATCTTTTAAACCACACTATTAGCATTATACCTGACATTAACTAGCACTAAATTAGGTTTTAATGAAGCCTCTTTTTTTAAAATAAAATATTTTACCAAAAAAAAAATGTCCCTTTATGACAACTGCAATAAATTATTTTTAAGGTGGTAGTGAAAACTAAATTGTCACGTAATTTTCAGACATTACAAAATGAGCTCATTAGTACAAAGGCGAAGTCCAAAAAATTTACACAAATAAAAATATTTCATACAGGAGTGAATAGACACATATTGTTTCACAATAGTGCCTTGACATGAGAAGTCAAATCAATTACCTTTTTAACCATCATACTACCAAATTTAGTAACTCAAAAATCACTTGCATGTAATTAGCAAGGAACCACACTATGTCACATAGTGTCAATTCAAATAACTAGATAAAAGGGGACACAAACAATACAAGATCTATGCTAATACAACTTAATTAGCACAAGCACAAAGTAATAGATAATCCCTCAATTCTTAATTTCTCCTTTGCAATATGACTGCATTTCATATTACTTGATTAACATGTGAAACTACCAACTCTCTATAATTTTACATCTTTGAAGGGATGCTACTATCTAAAAAAAAAAACTTTAGAACTATTATTAGTCTTCTAACGGGAATACCATAATAATCTTAATAGTAAGCTAACACAATTGAACCTCATGTGCAGTGTATGCCCCGATTTCCATTTACATTTCAAAGTTTTTATCGTTCTAATTTAAAAACACAATTCATGCAGATATTCTTACTCATTTTATTTCCATACATATGGAGGTATCAAATGTGCAAATTAGCTAATTATAAGTTAGAACTTACATCAACGTGATATGAAAATATCACAGTATCATCCCGGTATTCAATTATGTAATGTTAGCTGATTTTTATGACAAGCAAAGCATAAATGATCTTTTGCACCAAGTGCCACCATGCGACCTTGGCATCCCCTGCTCTTTACAGCCTTGTACCTTTACCATTATACGGAGATACCACGCAGTTTACACAAGGGCAAAATCCAAGCAATGCCTTGAACACCCACACTGGCCTTTCCTTTTAATATGAAATTCAATCTCCTTCCAATCTTGTTCAGAGTCAAGTAAGTGGCCCAACATGCCAGATTTTCTTGATGAGTTGATCTGCCATTCTTTTTTTTTTTCCTTCAGCCATGCCTTTGTCTGTATCCTTGGTTTCTTTATTGTCCCTTGATTTCCTCTTTCGTCTCCCAGAAACTTTACTGTTACTCCTATGAGCATCCTCATCACATGCTCCAGCGTCTTCACCATTCTTAATATCCAGCAACGTTGTACCGAAGACGGTGTTAATTGGATTCATGGCGACTTGGTTCTTCGCCGCATCGCCGATGAGCCTCTCGGAGTCGGTGAAGGCGACGTAAGACGGAGTCGTCCTATTGCCCTGGTCGTTGGTGATGATCTCGACGTGGTCGTGCTGCCACACGCCGACGCACGAGTAGGTCGTGCCGAGATCTATCCCGATCGCGGGTCCCTCACCTTTTCCGGCCATGGATCCCGGCTACTTCTGCTGCTTGACACGGCTGGTCAAAAGAGAGATATAGAGGGAGGCTGAAAATTGAGATATCAAAATCGCAGATATCAAAATTTAGGGTTTGGTGTTAATCTGTAGGAAGCAGTAGATTGACAATGGCTGCTGTTCTTGACCCATGGCAATCCAATTCTAGGTCCTTTCATTAGTGTCATAATCATTGGCCCGCCCACCGTCACAATTATCCCCTTGATCAGAGTATGAACAGGGCTCAAATCCATCGGCTAAGAAACGGAGCTGCCACCTTCATGGCCACCAATTACTCGGGCACCACCACAAGAAGGAAAGTCCAAAACCCTATCGAAAGAAACCAGTGTTCCTTTGTTCTTCTCATTCTCCTGGCCCCATAAAAACCTGAAACCTCCACTTCCTCCTTCCATGAAAGAAGAGGATCGGAAAACAATGAAGGAGAAAAAGAACTCCTTTAACCAAACAAAAGTGCTTTCGTTCCAGGAAAACAGAGAAGGATTTCGTGATTTTCTTCTTCTTCTCTTATTTTTTTTTTCCTCCAAAAATAAAAATTTAAAGCTACACAAATCAAAACCAATAACGTCTTTAGATGTCGTAAAAAATAGACTTTGATTTGTATTTTTCACAACATAAATATTAACAACACTAGGTGATTAAACATAGCAAAAATAATAATAAATAATTGAAAGTAATTTTGTATAAACTTATGTAATTTAGAGTAGTAAAAGGATATAAAATAGCTCGACCGTGAGAGTCATGACAGAGTCACTATCTTAAAGACGTTATCGCTTCCCTACATGCAGGTGTTGATGGCAGATAAAGCCTCCAAGATAAAACCCATTGACGCAGCTATGTCTCCTCCATGTGCACGTCCGCAGGAAGACGGTATAAACAAGTTTACGATCACGTTACTCAAGTATAAAATATAAAAATAGCTATAGAGAAAAAACATTGTGATAGTAAAGAAGAAAATGCTAAGTGTAGAAGCATAGTTGCTTCAAGTCTTCTATATCACACCCTATGATCTTATATACTTGGCCAAATATAATCCATTTATTGGCCACGTAAGTAAGATTAAAAGCCTTTGTAACTCATGAAATAATCATAATCATTCCCAATAATGTCAAATAATAAAATATATTATATACACCATAAACACATTTGAGTTAATACTATTCATTATTGCATTTGTAACTCATTTCATAATTTACATGTAAGTAAATACATATAGTCATAAATTACAATATAATAACAATGCTATAATGTACATTTTATTTTATTAAAATATTTCAACAATTTGTACTCTAGCATTCTCATGATGGATTTCGATCCATCGTGAGAACGCTTGACATGTGTAACTAGGGATTCGTTCGGATTAGATCTGACTTTTTTAAAAAAGTAATCTCGTCTTAATCTACAGAAGGCGTGCAAGGAAGGAGGAGGGGGGAGTATGACATACTTCACTGTCCGCTACGTCGTGATGGACGGACATTCAGATTGCACTGACAACTTAAGTTGTCAGCGCCGTCAAATTGACCCGCTCTCAAGATATATACTATACCTCAAGTATGCTAATATTTCCTATTCACCTCTATTTTTGTAAGTACTATTATTGTTGACAATAAAAGACCTGAAACAACTTTCAGAAGGTGGGCTTGCTTTGTCTTGGCTTTCTGGCAAGTAAAACGAAGATGGAGGGAGGGATGGATGGGTGGACTGATAGTGCACTATCACCAGAAGAACATATTCTTCCCGAGTCGCCAAAAGCCATCTCCTTTCCATCGTGCCCGTGACCTCACTATCTCTCTACCATGACATGTACCCATCATACGCTACATCCCATGCATTTCGGACAAAAGCCGCCAACGTCGGTCCTACGTATGTTTATGTCAGGTCAATTTCAGATGTCCCAATTGCCAGAAGTCGTTGTATTTATTGCTTACACCTTCTAGCTTCGAATATCTTTGTTAGCAAGAGGTGCACTCAAAGTTTCTCCACCGCTCGGCTTGATATTGGGAGAACTTTTTTGAAATGTACGAGGCCTAGTTTATGTGAGATTGTTCAACTTGACGAGGGGGCGGGCGAGGGTAGACCTTGACGCAATGGTTAGATTGTTGCGTTTTGATTTGAAGGTCACGAGGGTCGAGCGTGAAGAGTTTCTGTTGACCGTCCTTTTCATGATCTTGTTAAATATCATAATTATATCTTGATAATCATTAGTTGTTTCTATTTTGCATTTCAAATCAAATATGTTTACTTTCTGTCTCATACGATAATAAATTTCACAATAAACTTTCTTTTACACATGACCTGCAGAACTTTGAGACCGACTTGATTGACTATAAGCAACCAAGTATAATAGTTTTGTTTTGCATATTATCTTCTCAATAATGACACTTGAACCATGAAGAGGAACCCATCTCGGCAATTCACGTTATATCATTTATACTTCACACTTTTGTCACTAAAATCTAAAGAAAAAAATAATTCTTTAATGGTCAAGTGCACTAGGCGCAAGTTGTAAAAAATGAAATGCTGACATAATTTACACTCCACTTTTGTAAATTAAAAGCCTAGCAATGCAACATAACTAGCCTAATTCATGTCCGACACACATAAGTCGTGAAAAGTGACGTATCAACTCTTAATACTACCAATTAAATTAGGCTGGTGTCCAAGCTTTAGTGCCAACTCCGGCTTCTGATTAAGCTCGGTTCAATTAAACTAAACCACAAATGAACTTGTCTGTTATGTTAATATTATATAATAGGATCAAGACATCCTTAATCCCTTGAATGCGTCGTAGCATGGTTTAGCAGAATCTTGGTATCAGGCAAGCATTTTGAATAGTTAGGTAGTCTAGATTAGAACAAACAAAACCTTGTAATAAGCATACAAACTACTTAATTAAGTGAGTGTATAATGAAAGATATTGCATTCATACACGAATCATGCGTAGCCATGATGGTCAAAAACCAAAAAAGAAGGTCCCTTTATGCAGACGTTTAAGCCGACAAGTTTTATAATTTTTTTGGTCCGTGCCAAAGTGTGTTGAAGCCAGAGATGGCCACTAAATTTGTAGTAACTCCGACATGCAAATCTGTCATAAATTTTTATTAAAAAAAAGTTCTATAAACTTTTTATCGGAGAAAATAAGGATAGACTATCTTAAAGATAACTTTGACTGAAAATAATATCGAAGAGGGATTATTAGAGGGTGTTTGAGATTGATTCTAGAATGGTCAAACTTAATTAAATCACCTTTTAAGTGTTTGGTAAAAAAAAAGTAAACTGATTAAATATGTTCTAATGTGCTTAAAACTGATTAAATCCATAATCCTCGTTTTCTTGGATTAAGATTTAATCAGTTTCAGAGAATCAGGTTTGACCAAGGGAATTACCAAAATATCCTTACATATAAAAGACATTAAATGGTCCCTTTTAATTTGAATACACTATATCATAATTTTGTCATGCTAAACCTACTTTAATCTCTTTTTATCCAAACACCTACAACAACTTTTAATCTGTTATATTTAAAATGGATTAAAGTTGATTCTAAAAATTGATTCTGATTTAATTTTAATCCACTTTTGAGAATCAATCCCAAACAGACTCTTAGATGACTTCAACACAGGTTATGACGCGCAGACCACATTTTTCATTAATAATGTTGTTTCATTTTGTTAGTAGTAAACCAGCAAGACTCGTTAGAGACTTGTTTTGTTATCCTATAGTATGCCATATCCTAGTAAATGCTCCCTTCGTACTTAATTTATTATTCATGTTTGACTTGCACGTTTATTTAGAATGTAAGTTATATTTTATGAGTTTTTTATTCTACCCCAAGAAAGAGAGATTAAAGAGAGAGAAAGAGAAGAAAGTGGGTTGGTAGATGATTAAATGTGAAAAAAAATAGAATAAAAAAAGTGTAAGAAGGATAAACATGAAAAAATAACTATAGAATCTCTCTTAATTTGAAAAGTGTATAGTTTTTCTTGGACAATCTAAAAAAAAGTATGATCAATTTTTTAAGGACGAAAAGAATATATAATAAGAGATAATTTTTATGTGTATAAGACGTAAAATCTCAAAAATAATAATTGTACTCAAACTACAATAATTGTACTCAAACTACTATGCATAATGGAAAAAAAATAAGAAAGAAATAGAGAAAAGTATAATACCTTTTGAGGCCCTATTAATTGTCACCCAACTTTTTGTTCCTTGCCTTAGACTTGGAGAACGACTCTACTGTGATTCCATCACCAACACCTCACAATCGAGGCCCAAAAAGTGTTTTACGCGATGATATAAGATTAAAATGAAATAAGCCAAAAAAGGAAAAATTAACTCACCACATTAAGGAGTAAGGATATGTTCTAGGTAGTTTTAAATTCAATCAAGGTGGCTAAATTGGAAGAGAAAATAGTCTTGAGTAGACGGATTTGAGGCAACAAAATCAATCTAGCAAGCAATCTGTTGTTCAAAAGTGACAAAATGGAAACAACTGATCCACACTTAGAAGTGAGGAAGTTCTTATCTTTCCAGCACCGATCTAGATGTTTAAGTATGATCGTGGACGGTCCAGATCAAATTTTTTATTTTTTTTTTTTTCCCCCTGTCTAATCGTCTCTCTTTGAGGCACTTAGCAAATTTGAGTTATTTGCACCTCGCCACCTCGCCTTTCCAGAGTACACCACCCGTATCCCTAAAATCCTTTAATCCCTTTCAATCGAGGCGATTAGCTCGCTTAAAGGATTTTAGGTCCCACCTACCTCCCTTTTAATACATTTTGCTATCCGTTTCTTTAATCTCTTTTCTTTTCCTCCTCCTTTCACCCCTAACCGAGACCATCGCTCCTACTGAAAATTGGCAGAAAAAATAAAGAGCAGGTGATATGAAGTAAAAAGTAGAGCTTTGTATGAGGAAAGGTGGTTCTTCATAATTAAGGGTGTGTTGAAACCCTTGTGGTTTTCTATTATAGTCTTCAAAAAAAGAAGAACCAAAACCTGTTTTGTTTTTAGTTTTTAATAAAAAGAGAAAAGTGGCGGTGGTGCTGCTATGAGTGTGGAGTTGTGGGGCGGGAAGGGGGGATGGTGGTCACATGGTAATAGTTCTGGTAGTCGTGGAGTGGGTGGGGTGGCTGAGTAGAGGGGGCAGGTAAGTGAGGGGGTGTCGGGGTGGAGGTGAATGGTGACAGTGTTAAAAGTGACCACCTAAAGAAATGAGTTTTGTTAAAATTGGCTCATGTATTGTTTCTAACAGAGTTTGAAAGTTGTTGGAGTATTTTAATAAAAATACCATTTATCTATTATAAAATAAAATAAAATAAAATCTTTTCAAGCAATAATTACTTTGTTATTATTGGACCGTTACAAGTATTAAATAATATTTTGCTTTATGTCTCTTTTATTGGTCCATAAGTGTCATTACAAGTAATTTATGACAATAGTTATTTGCATAATGATAACTTATTACAAAGATTTATTGTGTCATTTAATTAGACATATATATAAAGGTCATTCTTCTAGTTATTGGGAGAAGAGATTTTTTGTTACAAGCTCTTTCATTTTCTAGTCAACATATGATAGAGTTTGTGTCTTAAGAGACTTTCCTTTATATTTTTCTAATCACATATCAATGTTTTTCTTAACTACAAGTCTTATTGCAAAGACAAGTGTACAAATGTTTATGATTTCGTGATCATGTTCTCTTAAGAGTGTGAGAACAATTGTTATATTTTTGTTGGGCAAAGAAGGGTATTGGGTGAAGCTTCAACTTCTTTCAAGTGGTGCAAACTTAGAGAAGTTACAGCAAATAAGAGCTGGGTTGTTGTATCCTGGAGGCGGCGCATTGGAACCTATTACACCGGTATACTTCGTAGGGGCGCGAACCGTCTTAAAGAGAGCGACCTAATCCGCGCCTCAACCCAATACTAGTATACTCGTTTCGAAGGTGTTCAAGGTGATCCTTCGAATCATTGATGGTACTTCACATGGTAAGAACAACACGGCATTTTTAAGAGGATTGAGGTAAACGTATTTCTCGTACTCACAACTAAGAGGTAAAAATATTCTTATGATTTTATTTACTCAATTGTGAGCTTGCACAGATATTATATTCATTTTTAGAAATGATTTCCAACAATTTTAAGACTGATAGGGCCTCTAATCCGATTTGTAATTTATTTTCTTTATTGTGAGCGTGTTATCACACATGCGAGGACTTTGGGAGTTATACTTTGCGCAACGGCTTGCAAAGGTGCACAAGACATTCTATGCGACTCATCAAAAACTCATATGATGATAAAGTTAAACGATGGTATGCGTTATGTGATATTTTCATATCACGTCAAGGTAAGTTTTTTGCCTACCTATGCTGCATTTTAAAAAATTATATAAAAAAATAAACTTGAAATAATGGGGGCATGAGGATAATTTACTTTGACATTTGAAATTAAAAAGAAAAGGGGGTTATAGATAAACAAAAAGCCTGGTTCTAACTTTCATAGTGAATTGTTTTTAAGGTTAGTAAAAACTTGTGTTTTGAGACACATGCATGAATGGAGTCTTACAGAGAGAAAATGCGTAGAAAGTTTTGCATATTTTAGTGAATATATTTCTATATATTCTGAGATATAGTATTGTCACACTAATTCTTGATTTTTTTTGTGAGCTTGAATTTATTATTAGGAAAAAGGATGAGTTTTATAGTGACAATATATTTTTATGTGGATATTGCGTTTCTCCATATGTGATTGAGTGCACAAAAAAAAAGTAATTATATAGTTAATCATATGACAATGATTATGTGTTTATTACATGAGTGATTATAGTCATTATTGAATAACGGTTCAGTCTTAATGCTACTAGTTAAGAACAACAAAACTAGTCTTATTAACGGATGAGCACACAAAGCAACACGTGATAAGTCTCAACAAATGCATAAATTGCATTATGATCATTGTAAAAGTGCAGTTTACATAGTGGCTGACCTGTAATGGTGTGGATCGATTATTGAAACTCGTGATGTTATCATGTATAATGCATATAAGTTGTTTGAGCTTTGTTTTGATACTTTTGCATTGGGAGATAGATAAATTTATATTTCCGCTCCATTAACATTTTTTTTTGAATAATGACTTTCTCATAAAAAAAGGAAATTAGCACTCAATTGGATATGAGTTATTTGTATTTTAGTTATTAAACTATTTGTCTAAGGAGTCGTGCATCAAAAGTTCTTTAAGTGCATTACAAAGAGAATGCATTAGTATTTGGGGTTTGCAAAAGTTAGACGTGATTCCAAAAAGACAATAGTTTTAAAATTGAGACGCTTTTCAAAATCTGGGAGCCTTAAAAAAGGCATACCTATATACATGTAAAATTACTTTCAAAAAGTACAAATATTTGCTAGAAGTTGAAAATAGGGATGCTTTTGCATTTAAAAAGTTTTGGGTAGCAAAGTGAAATTTGGTAAAGATGACCAAATTAAAGCTTTGAAAATTTTATGCTCAACATGTTTTAAGGAATTGATGTTATTTTTTCGTTATCAAATATTGAAATTTAGAGAACAAGATTATGTGCATGTTTGAAAAAGTTTATGTGCTTATGCATTTGGCTATGTTGGCTAAAGCTACTTTCGCATGTACATGAAAAGCATCAAAATAAAAATGTTTATTACAAGCTAGCATGATAAGAAAAAAAAATTGATCCCTTTTGCAAATTTGATAATTTGAATTAGCGAAATGCGCTTGATTTATTAATTCTCTAGAAGTTGAAGCTTAAAATATTTTGTTTATTTTTAAGATCTCTTGAAACTATTTCAAGAAGTTATGAGCACAACAATGATTTCGTAGAACTATACCGTGATTTAGTATTGACGCTTTTCTAGAAAAGATCAAAACATACAGTTTTTTTTGGATAATGGAAGATGCCCAAAAAAAAATGTATGTGTTATGTTAATCTCAACGTGCTCATAAGAAAATCAGGGTCATGGACCTAACGTTGGAATCTTATATTGATAATGGTAAACTGCGTGTCATGCTTATTTATAGAGTGAGATACTTTTTGCAGTTTAGTCCACGTATAAGTTTATCTAAAAAGAAGTGTCGCTAATCAAGTCTAATCTATTACTTGAAGTAATGTTTGAGCTCTTGTAGATTTTTTATATGGCTTGTTTTATTTGGTGTGAGTTTTGTATCTAACGTGCCTTACATCGAAATTTTCATGTGAGTGTAGCATTTCACATCCCATATATCTTGAGTCATAATATGCAAGAGCAAGGTAAGAATTGAATTTTTTTTTTTTAAAACTGAGCAGATGCTTATATGATTTTTTGGGCATATCTCAACTATGAAATGCAATGGTTGCTTGCCTATTCTATAATGTTTTTGATATAAAATTCAATGTTACTAAAGGAAGGTCCATAGGCGAATCCCGAAACATGTCCACATAAAAACTTATTTGGATTTGCTAAAACCATAAATCCTTTTTGCCCGTGGATAATTTGTTGTGATGTTGCTTGTATTATATGATTTATATGCGTACATCGAAAAAAACAAGGACTTGAAATGATGGATCTTGAACTTAAATTTTGTGGTTGGCCAAAAACAATAATGATATTGCATGTGATATATGATTGATATACATGTATCGAGAAAATAAGCACATGAAACCATGAACTTTGACATGAATTATATTTATTGTAACTGTTAATGTCACTGTGCATAAAAATTATAGAGATATCTCTGGTTTATATACTTGGTTGTGGTTATTATCGATGGGTTAAGCATATCCACATCGATGTGCTTTACTTGTGGGAGCTCTCAAGGGAGATACATATGTATCATCAATATATAATAATGATGCATTTTCTCGTCATCTTGCACCACAAGAAAATATGTATTTTGCGACGGAGTTTTAGCGACGGAATGTATTCCGTCGCTAAACATGTCTTTAAGCGACGGAATATACCGTCGTTAAAACTCCGTTGCAAAATACTATTACCGACGGAATACACCGTCGGTAAACGTATTTTGCAACGGAGTTTTAACGACGGACTTTTAGAGACTGAATTACCGTCGCTAAATATTTTTTATAAAATTAGTAATTTTGAGTTTTTTTTTAAAATTATTTAAACGACGGAATAAAACCGTCGCTAAAAATTCTGTCGTAAAAGTCTTTATAATAAGACATTCACCGACGGAGTTTTAGCGACGGTGTTATTCCGTCGCTAAAGATCCTCATTTAAATACAGATCTGGTTTCTTTCTCTCTCCCCGTTCTCTCTCTGAAATTCTGCTCCCACCCACCGCCGTTCTCACCTCCGGCGACCCTTCTCTACGGTGACCCAGCTCCGGCGACACTCCTGTCCCCCACCCGACGCCGCGCCACCAAGCCTTGCACTCCGGTCGTGCCACAAAGCCCTCCACTGTCGCCGCGTAAGGAAACCCACCACTGCCGCCGCACCACCAACGCCGGCGCCGTCGTACCCACCTCGAGATTTGTATGTCAATTGCCCTAAATTATCTGAATTTTTTGTTAATTTGTCTTCAATTTAGGTTACATGCCCTAAATTATCTGAATTATTTAGATTTGTATGTCAATTTAGGTTCAATTTTTTGTTAATTTGTCAATTGCCCTAAATTTGATCATGGTGACGCTGAAAGGTCATAGATTATGGGCCATTGCATGACATCAGGATAAGAAAGCCTCTGTATTGTTTATTCAATTCAACCGACCACTAAATTGAAGTAATTGAACCATAATTGAACCCTAAGTAAATCCTAAATTGAATGCCCTAATTGAATCGAACCCTAAATTAAACTAATTGAACCCCTAATTAAACCCTAAATTGATTGCCCCAATCTAACCGAACCCTAATTGAACCCTAAATTAAATGCCTCAAATCAACCAAACCCTAAATTGAATCAATAGAGCCCCCTAATTGAACCCTAAATTGAAGTAATTGAATCCTAAATTGAATGCCCTAATTGAATCGAACCCTAAATTAAACTAATTGAACCCCTAATTAAACCCTAAATTGATTGCCCCAATCCAACCGAACCCTAATTGAACCCTAAATTGAATGCCTCAAATCAACCGAACCCTAAATTGAATCAATAGAACCCCTTAATTGAACCCTAAATTGAAGTAATTGAACCCTAAATTGAATGCCCTAATTGAATCGAACCCTAATTTGAACTAATTGAACCCCTAATTAAACCCTAAATTGATTGCCCCAATCTAACCGAACCCTAATTGAACCTTAAATTGAATGCCCTAATCCAACCGAACCCTAAATTGAACTAATTGAACCCTAAATTGAATGCCTCAAATCAACTGAACCCTAAATTGAATCAATAGAACCCCCTAATTGAACCCTAAATTGAAGTAATTGAACCCTAAATTGAACCCTAAATTGAATGCCCTAATACAATCGAACCCTAAATTGAAATAATTCAAGCGCATCGGATATGTGAATTTTGAACATTTTTTCCCATTTGAACATTGATCATTTGTTTGATAATTTTAGGTTGTTAATTGTGCGTTTTAGAATTGTGATTATTGATCGATGATTTTAGGTTATTAGCTGTGCATTTGAAGTAATTACGATTATTAATTGATGATTTTAGATTGTTAATTGTGCATTGAGCATTTGAGATATTGAGATTATTGACGGAGGATGGGACCCAATTGGATTGAATGTGTGGTTTTTGTTAATTTTTATTGCATTGAGCAATTGAGAATTGAGAATTGAGGTTGTTGACGGAGGATGGGACCCAATTGGATTGAGATACCTGTTAGTTAGCGCAGACACGGACAGCACGTCTGATCGACGGTGTCCGACATTTAAAAAACAAATTAACGTATGCCGATGTGTCTGGAGGTGCGTGTCGGTGGGCGTCGGACACGTGTCTGGAGGCTTCGGACACGTGTCCAAAGGCGTCGGACACGTGTCGGTATGTGTCGGACACGTGTCCGGAGGTGTCAGACACGTATCGGACACCATATCGACACCCTATATGAGGTGTCGGAATTGAGGTTGTTGAATGTGCATTAAATTTAGGTTAGTTAGGTTAATGCGACATTTTTAGCATGCACCCCCTGGAATCTAATCGTGGCTCCAGCGCTGGCTATAATTACCCCTAATTAGTCCTGATTAACAATATTTTAGTAAATCAATTAACCCTAATTAGCTCCAACGAGCCTAATTAGTTTTAATTAACCCTAAGAACCTGATGAAATTCAAATTAGCTGTAATTACCCCAAATTAGCCCAAATGAACCCAATTATGCGCATATTGATTGTAGTTAGCCTAATTAGTCATAATGTGCACTAACATAACCCAATTACACCTAATTAGCGCTAGTTAGGACTAATCAACACTACTCGGCACTAATCAACTCAATGTCTGTTTCGTTAATTAATGCCCTAACATATCGTTAAACCACTATTTTTGCAGGCCTCGTATGAACAGCTAAGGGGGTCCGAGCAGCAGTCCGGACAGCCATCAGCGTCCACTAGTACGGCTGCGAGTACTGGGGGGTTGAAGCGATGGCTGGATACGCCGGAGGTCGTGAATCGGCCGAAAGGCCGCATACGCGGCCTGCCTAGCACGACTGCTCGTGCCGTGATAGGAGCGTCCTCACCCCCTGCTGCCCCTCCACAGACACCGGCTCCTCGGCCTCAGTTGGACGACGAGGAGATCCAGCGCATTGCTACAGTGGTGTGCCGGATGATCAGGGAGCAGGGCACTGCTGGACAGGCCGCCCCGGCCCCGGATCAGCAGGATCCAGATCCGGGACTCGGGAACCCCTGATGAGCCCCTTCCCGTGCCCGTTCCTAGCTTCCCCCCCCCCGTGCCCGCCTTGTACTCTTCTCCCCTCTCCTAACTGGCTATATCCGGTTCCCGGCTTGTACATATATGAATTTTTTTTATTATAAATTTTTTTTATAATTGATTATATATATTTCTTTCTGTATTGATTATTGCGCGTTGTTGTTGAGATTTGAAAATTGTATTACAGGTTTGGGTAATTGAAAAATAAAAAAAATTTCAAAAAAAAAATTGACTTTTGGCGACGGATTAATTCCGTCGCTAAAGTATTCCTACAATCAGTTATTTAGCGACGGAATATTCCGTTGCTAAATAAGTTTTTTAGCGACGGAATATTCCGTCTCAAAAATATAAATCTGTCGCTAAAGAATATAATTCGCGACGGAATATCCGTCTCTAATTAAAATAAATCCGTCGGTAAAAATGACATATTTAGCGACGGATTTAAAACATTCCGTCGCTAAACTATTAGTGACGGGCTTTTATACGAGGGATTTTTAGCGACGGTGAATCCGTCGCTAATTCTTTTAGCGACGGATTTTGAGCTTTTAGCGACGGATTTTCCCGTCGCTAAAAGCCTGTTTTCTTGTAGTGTTGTATTGCAACAGATTTCTTGTTAAGCTACTTTTGTGGGATATGAAAAATTGATTTAGGCTTTGGAAAGGCTTAAAGTTTTTTGGTTAGTATTTAAAAGTTTTGAGTTCTTCAAAAGTATTTTGGCATACGACCATTCTTTGGAGTTGGTTTCAAGACTTGCACATAATTTAATGTGCGTTGAGATATTTTGAGAATTTTGAGATGGGCAGAGAAAATGATTCTGGGTACTGATAGTCTGGATTTCTTGAGTTACCTGCTTGTAAAAATCAGTAATTTTCTAATATTGTGGCCTATCAATCTTTTTTCTTCTGCTCTAAGGAGCATTTGTGGCAATTAGTGGTGTGCCTACTGTTTTGATTTGTGGTGAAATGATTCCCACGTGTCTTCCTGGTGAAGATTTTCAATCAGAACTGTGGAAGGACAGTTTCAACCCATTCAAACCCATCAGATCTGGTGCTTGGTCTCGTGGAGGCGGTGACCAGAGAAAGAGAGAGAGAGAGAGAGAGAGAGAGAGAGAGAAAGAGAGAGAGAAAGCGTCTGCGCTAGAGAGAAGAGAGAGAAACCAATTGAAAGTGTCTCTGGTTTACTTTGCAGAGATGCTATTTTTTATATTATGTCCGCTACATTATGTAGCCGACAACTTTAGCTGCACCAACCAAATACGCGAGGCGGACGAGGGTATTATGGTAAAAAGTACTGTCCGTTATATTATGTAGCGGACGGCGTAAAAGTGTTTTAAAAAATTAGATATGGCCCGTCCATCGTGCCAGATGGACGGTCAGATCACGCTAACAACTTAATCCAAGTTGCTAGCGCTCTCAACGGATCAGCTCCCATATATATATACATACATGCATGCGATTTCAAAGTCCGCTTTTTCAAGGCCATACGGAGAAAGAAAGAAAGTCTTTGTGTACTTGGTTTACGTGCACTGTGCTGCTCTATCACTATTTTTGGGTAAAGCACCTTTTGCAAAGCGATATAATTGGCCACCTTTTCCAACGTATTTTGAGTTGTGTGAAGTGTGAGAGAAAGCAATTCAAAGCAGAGATGAACTCTAACCAAAGAAAGAAGGCTCTGAATTGCGATTGATTGGAGAAATGAGTGGAGGTGAATGGTGAAAGATCATCCTCATTTCACACCACCACCAACAATCAATCAATCAACGAATATAAACACGTCAAAAGCCGTTTCCGTGAAATGGAAAGCCTTGGGACACAAAAAGTGCTTTAACTTTCCATCTGGACCAATTATCATGGTCCGTCTATTTTCAGATTTTCTCACCCTTCTGTCTTTAGATAAAAATAAATCTGACGTAGAACACGATATTTCTTTTATATGAATTTAAAAGTTTTTGCAATATCGCTTATTCTCTAAGCGTTGATTATAAACCAGAATTAATACATATCGTCACTTGACTCCTTTCTCTCACGCCCGAGCTCCAATAATATGTAAAGGGTCGAATCAAAAAGAGATGCTCCAGTAACAAACGAACGAACGAAGAGTGAGATGGAAAAAGTCATAAATCAAGCGCACTATACTATTATTACGTGTGGAAAGAATTAGTCGTTAATAACTTTTCCTCGCGATTAACTTTGTTCAAAGTCGATTGGTGGTGGTTTCATCTCAAAGCTTCTCGTGGGTCACACGCTTAACTTGTTGTTAAAGTCTCGTCAGGAGGAGAAATATTAGGGGACTTTACGGTCCACATTTTGACTTGTTTGTCGTTTTTCGTTGAATATCATTTTCTTCCAGCTTCAGGTGGAGCACAAGCAGACGAAGGTTCCCAAGTTGCCAGTTTCCCAAACCAGAGAAATTTTCTTCACCGCTAGTCCTCAAATAGCAAGAGCATTATTTTCCTTGTGAGCCTCGGTAGATGGGTCATATACATAATTGAATTCAAGCTGAGTCAAATTTTTAGATGAGAAACCCGATAAATTCACGTGAACAAAATAATCGCGCTCAATTTGTTTCGGTGCATACAAATATAATAGCTAGGCACGCAACAGAGAGGAGTATATACGTAACAGAATCATGATCAACTCACCTGATCGAAATAATTGCACATTATCTTCCTTTTGAGCCTCAGTTGATGTGTCATATACATGATTGAGTTCAAGTTAAGTCAAATTTTCAGATGAGAAACGTGATCAATTCACCTGATCGAAATAATTGCGCATAGTGCATGCAAATATACTAGGCACGTGATCGAGTATACACGTATCAGAAACTGTATCGCTCTTTCTTTTTGAACGGTCGAGGTGCCTAAATTCTCACCGCTACAATTTCCATGGCGCTGCCCTTGATATATAGTTGTGGAAAAGAAGGGTAGGCATGCACTAGTGATGTGCATCAGACATGTTATGGGGTAAGCTAGAAAGCAAAGTCATTGGAGGTACGAATCAATCAAACAAAAAAGTGGACGAATGAAGCCTTCAGCAACAAGCTTCCATGAGATAAATCTCAATCATTTCCTCATCGTGTCCAACATGTATGTCCCTCATGCCACCTCCATCTATGGTCATGGGCTTTTTTACCCATGCGCGCACCCCAACGCATATAAAAAGGCACCAATGATCACACCCAAAAGCCCCCCCTCACCCCGAGCTTCCAACTTACAAAACACACTCCCACACAAAGCAAAAGCCATCCAAAGAGAGCAAAAGAGTTCCTTTGCTTAAACGTTTGCCCAAGGAATGAAAGTTCCCTTCATCACACCCCAAAACCAACACTCTCTCGACCCAAAACAAGCCAATAGTAGTAACGCCAACGCGGCTCAAACTACCTACGAGCCTAAGTCGGTCCTCGACGTTCGCCACAGCCCTAGCCCGACTGCAACGAAGCCGGCCGGCGTATCCGATATCTTGTACTCGGACGACGTCGTTAATCTACCGTTGGAGGAGCACCATGGAATGAGCCATTTGGAAGACTGGGATTCTTTGATGAGAGAATTAGGCCTGCATGACGATTCTACCCATGCTTCCAAGTTAATTCCACAGTTCAGCCACTCCGAGCCCGACTACAACCTCCTTCCCGAGTTCCAACCGGCTCACTCGTTCGGCCTCGTCACTCAGTTCGTCCCCCCCGATTTCACCCACTTCGACCACTCCGGGATCAACAACTGGGACGACGTAGGGGTTGACTTCGTCGACGAGTTAATCCGACTCGCCGAGTGCTTGGAAACGAACTCTCTCCCGCTCGGCGACACGATATTGGCGCGGCTCAATCAAAAGCTACGTTCTCCGGTCGGGAAGCCGCTGCAACGAGCGGCTTATTACTTCAAAGAGGCGCTTCAGTCTCTCCTCACCGGTTCGAACCAGTTAACCGGCCCATCCACTCCTGAAGAGGTAATTCAAACCATCAAAGCGTACAGAACCTTCTCGAATGTGTCGCCAATCCCCATGTTTTCCAATTTTACCGCCAATCAGGCGATCCTCGAGGCCGTCGACTGCTCGAGGCTCGTCCACGTCATCGACTTCGACATCGGGCTCGGCGGTCACTGGGCCTCGTTCATGAAGGAGATAGCGGAAAAGGCCGAGTCGCGGAAGTCCAGCGCACCGGTGCTCCGTCTCACCGCCGTCGTGCCGGAGGAGTACGAGGCCGAGTTGAGGCTGATCAGGGACAACCTGTGCCAGTTCGCGCGCGAACTGGAGATCGGGTTCGAGATCGACTTCGTCTCGATTCGGACCTTCGAGTTCCTGTCGTTCAAGGCGATCAAATTTATAGACGGAGAGAAGACCGCAGTGATATTATCCCCGACGGTTTTTCGTCGAGTCGGCCCCGGATTCGTCAAAGATCTCCGGCGGATTGCGCCGCAGGTGGTCGTGCACGTGGACGGCGAGGGACTGATGGGGAGCGGAACGGCGTCGCTGCGCCAGGTGGTCATCGACGGGCTGGAGTTCTACTCGACGATTCTGGAGTCCCTGGAGGCGGCGAATGTCGGAGGCGGAGGTGGGGATTGGATCAGGAGGATAGAGATGTTTGTGCTGCTGCCGAGGATGTTTGCGGCGGTGGAGGCGGCCGGACGGCGCGGGATGACGTGGAGGGAGGCTTTTGCGGTGGCAGGGATGAGGCCGGTGGGGCTGAGCCAGTTCGCGGACTTCCAGGCGGAGTGCTTGCTGAGGAGGGTGCAGGTGAGGGGGTTCCACGTGGCGAAGCTGCAGGGGGAGATGCTGCTGTGCTGGCATGAGAGGGCCCTCGTTGCCACGTCAGCATGGAGGTGTAGGGAAGATACCCAGTAGGGGGTGGGTGGAAATTAATATTTGAAGGGTTTATGTAAGTAATGAATCGCCGCTGCTCTTTTTTTTTATGTAGGAGAGGGGAGGAGGGGCTTTGTTAATTTTGTTGAGGTGTGAACTTTTGGCTCTTGTTTCCAAGCGGAACCTCGTTTGCGAAACTCTAGTTATTATGTGTAATCAAAGTAGATAACCATTTCACTGCAATAATCACGATATATCATGGTAGTGTTGGGTTAGACTAACGTGATAAGCAGCTAACACCCGCAATACTCTATAGCTCAAGAGCTGTTCGTTTGTGTATTCACAAGTCTCCAGCACTGGTCTTAGAAGCAATATGTAGCATCCATCTATCCCTCCAGCTATGAGTCCTCGTCGGCTTAGCCCGAGGAAAATGACGAGGTGAGATGGAATTTAACCCTTCAAGGTGGACCTTCACTATATGTCCTGCTTATGATTGGATCATGAACCAGAATCCAGCAAACACTTGACATGTATGCGAAATCCAGATCTTCAAACAGTGGGCATGAAAAGCTCTTGAAATGAGTTCTTCAGGACTCCATACCCATCAATCAGCCGAGAGAGAGGCCCCAAGTCTGAACCCCGCCGCAACAAGATCCACCGACACAAAACAGCCCACCCGCATGGCAAACACAACTGATCCAATATCACCTCTTACCACCATCTAACTCCACAAAAGACCGTCGTCAGGACACCCTTCCAACAAGCACCCGCCATCCACATCACCACAAGCAAGAAAACTACAAACAAACACACCAAGTACGTTCTTAAGGAAAAAACAAACATATCTAAACACGCAGACTTGGTCCAATTAGTTTGGAGAACCAATGATCCAAGGGGAGGGGAGATGAAGGCCGGAATCACTAGGCGAAAGAGGAACCCATCCAGGTGTGGAGGAAGGCAATAAGCATATGGAGATAAACACCGAGAAACATGCGGGTAAGCAGAAGTGAAAGGGGAACAGATGATAAATACAGGCATGCAGGCATTAGATAGTAGTAGTCACCGGAAGGCAGTGAAGTGCTCCGCCAACACGCCAATTCACAACCCACTCAGGAGAGGCCGAACTGCCCATACCCAACCTCACCAACAAGACCGGGAGCCAGTCCAGCTACCAACTACGCCAGCGGTACAAATGGATGCCCTGGTATCGTTAAACAGAGAATGCCCCAAAAAGACGAGCTCAGTGCAGAGCCACCATCAGTCCATCACCACCTTCAATCGAGATCTGGAGAGGCTCCATACAACCCCCAATCTCACAAACAAGTACCGTCAGAGAATTGAAAAACCGTCTCATCCTCCAATAAACACCAAAAAAACCCCATGCTGTAGGATAGGCCGAGAGAACAAAACTCAATAGCTCAGGGACCAACCCGACAGACGAAGAACACCAACAAATGTAATAAAAACGACCTGCCGTATCCTGCCGGTCTATCTGTTCACGCCATCAGTTGGCAGCCGAGCCATGTGGCCAGCTTTTTAGAAGTAAAAGAGGCGACAAACTGTGTTATAGAAGTGAGAGAACTCTATTCTACTTAGATCCTTCGTCTTAGCATTCATTTGGAATGTTTTCACAATGCACAACTCTATTTAATCTCCGCTTCAGGAAAATTTCATGCTAGAAACAATTTTGGTTTTCTCTATTTACTTCCAACTGTAAAGTGGAAATGTGACGTGTCTACACCCTGAAAGGTTCACTGATTCAGCCTTTGCCACAAGAATTCACCTCAACACGTTAATATGCTCTGAGTACAAGCTTTATACTTTCTTTCCCAGCTTCACGAAGGGCCGAACTCTTCTGCTCCCTCTTGACCCATTGCGTACAAAATGTAACAGCAAAATAAGAGGAAGACTAAGTGCAACTTTCCAATTAAAGAAGGCATAAATCACTGTAAAATCCAACACAAGATTCATAAGGAGTGATCTTTGTTCTTCAATATAAGTCTTTTTTCAAACCAATTGCTTTTACAACAAAGAGCAGTAAGATCAAGGCTCTGTCCCATGTTAGCATTTGACAGACAAATTTAGCAGTTACAATGAAAAAGGGTTAAGGTTGTAGGCTGGTAAGGAGAGCAAACTCTGTTAATTAACAGCACCTAGAGTGACAGGTTTTGCAAGGGACTTGAAGAAATAGTATCCTTCCCAAGCTGTAAACAGGGATATTTCATCTCACTGTCTTGTTCTCAACTGTTACCTTCATCGCCACGGGAGAGAAGATGCGGGCTAGAGCTATTAATCTCGATTTTAGATACTTCATCTGGACCGCACAATCTAGTTAAGTCTTCCTGTTGCAGCATTGAAATCATTTTCGTGATCAATAGGTCGATTTTTCGTGATAAAATTAGAGAAATATCCAAAATGATGAAAGCTATATATACTGTTTCTCCGTCTAGATATCTCTTTTCTGGGGTAAGGCCCAACTGTGTTGGGGTTGAAATGGGGTTGAAAAGCAAGTGGTTATGATGTGAGGCAAAACCAAAATACTCTTGAACTTAATACTGTAACATAAAAAAGAGCACACTTTTCAGTCCAGGAATATATGCAAGTGTTAATTCGTAAACCTTAATAGATATATTCTCGGATGTAAGCTTCTCGCATTCCTCAGAAAGCATCTGCAATTCATCTCTGAGTGCATGATTCTCATTGTTTAACGTCTCTACCCTTGCCTGTAGCTCTTCACACTCAGCCTGGTGACACCAAAAAATAGCTTATTAACTCTGCTGTATCAATCAAGACTACAAACATGATTGAATACATGGAAAGGAAAACCTTATGATTCCAGCTTATTTTTTAAATTTAGTGGTCCAGCAAACATAATTATCATTTCCTGAAAGTAATAGTTTATTAACTCTGCTGTATCAATCAAGACTACAAACATGATTGAATACATGGAAAAGAAAACCTTATGATTCCAGCTTATTTTTTAAATTTAGTGGTCCAGCAAACATAATTATCATTTCCTGAAAGTAATAGTTATGGCTATATTCTGTAGTGCTCTTGCTCCACTTGGTAATCTTTTTCTTATAAAAAAGTAGTGTAAAGAGGTCAGCAAACTCCCCTCTCGCGCTGTCATTTCCTCCCCTCTTGAAAACTTCAGTATGCCGTCATCATGGTGTATTTGTGCATTCAAACTTCGAGCAATGTTTACTACTTCCTTGACTAATAAATAGGTATGCATGCTTTACTTTTTAGAGTCTTAAAATGATACAAAGAATAAAACTTCAGTATGCCGTCATCATCATGATGATGCGTACAGTCGTTCTCCTTCAACTCCTAATCCCTTTTTCAGGGCCGACGTCTCACCTTCTCAACTAAAGGGCCAACCTGTGTTTCATTGTCTGAATGAAATATGATTAATATGAAACACTGATGATTCATAAAAAAAAATTGAAGGCCTCTGCGGGGGCAGGGGGGTGGAGGACTGCCAGGAATCAGCCTCTGCTTTTCTTAGATTCTTCCTATTTTGTGTCAGAGGTGGGCTTTCTTCTACATGGATATTCTTCTGGCACTGTTTAAAATATAATACTACTTTGCAAGAGCTACGGTCTTTAACTCTTTCTATTTCCGGGATTTCTTGGGTCATGCCAGGTAGGATTGAAGATGTGTTCAGAAATCCCTCCATAAGAGTTGGCGCACTTCTCTGTCTTTGGTGGTACATATGGCTGGAGAGCAATAAGCTCCATTCTCAAGGATTTCGAGGTCAACATTAGTTGTGAAAGAATATTCTAAGGACGTCTTTGTTCTTGGACATCTGGTTTGGATAGGTCTATCAAGATCTTTTTTAGAGTTTCTAGACAGCCTTGTTCAACTTTTTGGTCGGGTGGGGTCTCTGGTTGTTTCTGTATGCCTCCTGCGTGGGTTTGCCCCCTAAGCAGTTTCTCTCATCTAGTATATCTTTGACTTGTCTATCAAAGGAAAGAAATCATTATTTTCTTTTGACAAAAAAAGAAATAAGTAGCCCAGCAACTTTTAATCCTTTATTGAAATGAAGATGCTTTCACAACTACCAATTTCATAAGTTTGTCCTCAGTTTAGAACAAATTTTGACACTATTACCAGTGATCTCCACTGGTTGATCGATCGAAGCAGCATTCTCATGAGTCTGTCCCTTGGAACCACTTAAAGCATCTCTTCATATTACTTGGTAAATATCCATTTTCAATGATATTGACAAACATAAAACATACTGATATAACAGTTTATTTGTCATGTTCTAGGCTGAAATTGAAATGACAAGGGAGACAAAATAATGGGTTAAATAAACATTTGCAACATAAGCAATTCAGACAAATACAAATCTTTCCATGCCCTAAATCTTCATGTGCATAACTTCTCTGGACATCTACACAATACAGTTAATACTGTTCTGCAATGGTATTGGGGAGTTACTGACATAAACGTTTGATAAAATCTGGCCCGTTACTGGGGTTGTTAGGGCCCCTTTCGATAACTGCTTTTGAAGCCTTTCTTGAAAATATTGTCAAAAACAGAAAATGTATGGTAACCCTTTCCAAAACTGCTTTAGAAATTGTTTTGAAGAACAGTTTTTGACCAACGGCAGAAGTTTTGATGTTTCGAAATACCAATACTTTTGCCTTCTAAAATAAAAGCAGGAAAGTGACTTACCTAAGGTAGCAACTTTCATTCCCTAATACAGAGAAAAAATATTTCCTAGCAGAAAAAGCAAAACCGAAAAAGAAAGCAGGTATCAAAAGGACCTGATACTCTGTCATATTTTGCTATGAGAAATGAACGCTCACTTTAACCATAACAGGTTAATTGACCAGTCACACTTGTTTTAATTTTTTTTGGAACAACTTTTCTTTTTGATCAAGTCTAGAAATGATGTTTAAGGCCAAAAGAGAGAAGTCCAGCTTCAGGTATTAAACAATCCACATTTCTTCAGCATGTCTTGCTTGGTTATGGAGATTTTAGCAATATCAGATTGCTGCTACGATAATATGCCAAACCTAAGTAACTACTACAAACATGAAAAAACTTTATACTGTTCATGATAACATGGCAGAACTAGTGACTACTTTAGTTTTGGGGACAAAACACACTACTACCTGCTTGCGTAATCTGGATCTCCTAGCCGACTCCCTATTAGATTGTTTCCTCTTCTGCCTTTTCATTTCACGTTCATCCTGTGAAATAAACAGTTACTACAAGTTACCGATAAATTGTATATACGTCTAAAACATTAGCTCTTAAAAAGACATGCCTTAAATATTTATTATTAACAAAGATAGCCTAGCATGCCAAGTGGGCAGAGGAGAAACAAGCAGGACAATTTCTCTACCAACAGCCACAACTTGTGGGATCCTACAAAATAATCTTGGCCACTCAGGTGATGTTAAAGTTTGGTATGTGCCATATGGCCTCAAGGCATCGGCCATCTAACAGGAAAAACTAACGAACAACAGAGAGGCTTCATACCTGAACCCACTGATCAGGCATAGCACCAGCTTGCGAGACACCTGCAGAATTTGGTCGCATTTTCATAGCTCCAGTTCCAGCTGGGGATGGATTCCACAAGTCCATCCCAATATTTAGATTAGTTGCAGGCATAGAGACTACAGGATTCCCAGGGACCGAAGTATGAACATTAGCCCCGTTGTTATTCTGTGCGTTGGCTCCTACAGTTAAATGAAACAGAAAACTGTTAAAGCAGCAAATCAGAGAAACGGAATTTGCCCAAAAAAGAAATATAGGAAGCCAAATCCAATTAGGTTTGAGGTGAGAAATTACCATCAGCAAGCATCTGGTGAAAGCTGCCTTTCTTGCTTGCAGCAAATCCCTAAATGTGTTCAGTTTAATTTGCTTAGTAATACAAGAAATGCCAATCAAACATGTGTCTGACTTTTCGATTGACATAACATATTCATGTATAGCTACTTTTAAGAGGATTTCACTTCGAAATTGAGAATTTATACCAGAACTTGGACAAACTTTAAAGATCCAACACACTCTTTAGTAGTATAATAAAGTAAGAGGCATGCCAGGAACAACACATAGTCAAGACACGTACATGTTGGTCAGTGTTCTCGTCACTAGCATCAGATGAACCATCACTTCCACTTTCAGCACTGTTTAAGAATCAATTTCAAAACCAGTGGAGAAAGAATTATCACTACACATAATAATCTCAAAACAATACAAATCATGCCAACGAGTAGATTATATCACTTGACTCAATTAACACTACACATGATAACCTCAAAACAATACAAATCATGCCAACGAGTAGATTATATCACTTCATACGGGTTAGTACTTGGCGCACCTTTGAGTGGCACCATCATTTCCTGAACTTGAAGCTGCCTTCCCACTTTCTCCCGCCTTGCCACCAATCAAGCTAGCATTTCCTGAAGTTCCCTTGGGTTTCCTGTGTGGAACCCGATCCTTCCCCTCACTGGCTTTTCCTTCTGATTCCGCATATGTCTGTGCTAGACTGGGATTCTAAGATGCAATATAAAAAGAAGGCTTTAAGAGACTGTATGTGAATACTACAAAAGACCAAAAACACAGATGATCAATTTGAAGAATTTCTGGTTACTATTGTGGTGATTTGAAATGAAAGAAGTTAACCGAAAGGGGCAATCACTGTGAACAGATATAAAAAATGAGAATGTCTATTTCCACACCCGCACATGCTTGTCCAAACCTCATTGGCTACTAAAAAAAAGAAATGTTTGTCTCTTTTCTAGCGATAAATAATAGTTTGGAAAAGCATAATATGGTTTGGAAATATACATTCCTGAAATAAAACACTTGACACAAAATATTTCAATGACAGAGTTAACTAGTATTAGCATGTGACATAAACCAATTAACTGAAATGAACTTCAGTTACCGTGGCCATCGTAGGATGAGCATAGACCCCTCCTGGATACAGTGCGGGATATGGTACTGGAGTGCCATATGGTGCCATTAGCGGATGCTGATAATAATCACAGAAAACTAACTAAATTCTTTGTACGAAAAAGACAAAGACGCTCTATTAGAAGCACAACTGATACTATACGTATAATCTGCAAATATTAATAACCACCTGGGCTCCCCACATATAGGGATGGGGCGAAGGAGAAGCGACAGTTGAGGCGAAGAATGGGGGAGTAGCCCCAGCACCATAATAAGCCTAGACAGGAAGATCAGTTGTAAGCATCTAACATAAACAGTTGAGTGAGTTCACACTCGACAAATCAGACCAAAGTGATCTTTTTATGCACCTGCATAGAGCTTGACCAATCAGGATATGAAGGCGTTGTTGGTGTTTCCTGCCGAGGAGAACAACAAAAGTTCATGAGATAGAGGACGATGCCAACACAAGTATGTTTATTATTTGCGCGTGTGTGTGTGCGCGATGTGTGTCTGTTGTGTGAGATGTGAGCGTGCGGGTGCGGGTGCGTGGGTGTGTGCGTGCGCGTGCGCATGCGCAACATGCTTGCGCGCGCGCGAGTGTGTGTTTGTGTTTGTGCGTGTGTGTGTGTGAGAGAGAGAGAGAGAGGGACCTGAGCTGAAGTAGTTTTGGAATGTTTAGTAGGTGTGTTCTCTTCCCCAGCCCCCATTACACACGAAAATAAATTGAGGATTCCGCCCAAAACTTAAACTGCTTGCAAGAAAATTTTGTTTGATCCTAATCAGAATCTCAGAAGCACCTGAAGACATGAGACTTCAAGTAAGAAAGCTGAGAATTGTACTTGTTCTCTAAGTAAGAGATTTTATTGTCTCTTCTAAGAACCAATACAGATGAAAGTCTACCTCCAAATCAACTGACTCAGAACAAGGTCGGTGAACCTTTAAATAAATAAATAAATCATAACACAAAATGCTACCTATGTGCCTGTCTATATTTAGGCATCAAATAACAAATACCTTCATGACACTTGTATTACAAGTCTATATTCTGTTTTGCAAAAAAACTAGACATAGTAGTCTTTGGAAGTTCCGCTTAGAAATCACCCACAATGCTTATACATCTTCCATGTACTTTTACTCAGTTGAAAGATCAAAATTGCACTCTCTCAAAGAGACACTCCTCTACTAGCTCAACTTCATACATGCCAGAAGACAGCAAGTATTGACATTGAATCCTAATTTAATTCATGATGAGCCTTTCTACGACAATGATGCGAGGAGGTTTACAAATACCTCCTCACGGATATCATAGTTAATTATTTAACATATAAACCCTGTGAGCCTCTCCCTCGTTGTTAATTGGTTTTGAGTCGGTTGTTGTCACATGGTATTAAAGCGGGTCGTTCTAGGCCTAGCAGACAATTTAAAATAAAAATAAAATAAAATAAAACATTCACTGGCACCCAACTTAATTCATCCATGTGACCCATTCAACAATAAGTCTGGCCACGTGTGAGAAAGCATGTTAAGATATAAATCCTGCATTGAGGATCTTGATTAATGTTTCAACATATAAACCTTGTGAGCCTCTTCTCTCATTGCCAATTTATTTTGAGTTGGATGCTTTCACACTCCCCCTCACGTGCAAGCTCCTATAATTGCACGTGGAGAGATATTGAAATCAATGAGGGTGCACCATCACCAAGTACACAAATAAAATGAGTGCAAATTGCACCATTATAAAGGGGGACCAAATAAGCAAGCGAGAAGAATTAAACTCAAGACCTTACCCAATGAGAGCTTTGATACCATGTTAAGTTACCATAAGCTCTTATAGAATAGGCCTAACAATGTTATCATGCTCAACATATAATTACAATATCTAATTACAGGATAAAGTACATAAACCATAAGAAAAAGAAAAAAGATTATGTGTTTCACGATTAAGTGAACTTCAAACAAAAACTACCACCAAGCAGACATCATATAGAGCATATAATAATACTCCCTCTGTTCCAATAGTATTGATCTTTTTTTCTTTTTGGGATGTCCCAATTTATTGCACACTTTCCTTTTTAAGAAACAAATTTACCTATCATTCCTTGCAGGACTAGCTTAGCTTGAAAGCAGGCGCTCACGCCACCAGTTCCCACCCAGGTAGAGTTAGTGAGCCGTGATGTAACCTTTCTCCTAATTCTTATGGAACCAATTGAGGTCCACGTCCATTGATTTTACATCTTTTCTTATACGCAAATGAGACCAACGAGTCTGTCATTCATGTACCCGATACCCATTTTCCACTTTGTTTCCACTGCAATTTCAGGCGAGTCTGCCTTCGTAGTAAGTTCATCTTGGACCAATACCCACCGTCACGGAAATATCACGAACAGCCACGCCTCGTCTTAATCACCACCACGTTTTCCCGATGACCACCGCCTCCAAACCAGTCGTCACTCTAAACTCATCAGATCTGGAAAAAAATTCAGTTGATTACACATTTCCCTTGCTGAATCAAGCATTGACATGAGCAGGGGCAACACTTAGCCGTTGAGCCAATTGACTAGGTATTAAGGCGCTTAACTAAGGCAAGCCTGGTGAGCGACATGGTTGGCCGTGTGGGCAACTAGGCATCTGAGGCATTCAATTACGCGAGCGACTAAGTCTTTGAGGCATAAGCCAGGCGACTAGGTATTTAGCTGAAGAATCACCACGGTTCTTCTTCTTTTTTTACTAAAACAATATCCAAGTAAAAGATTATTGTTATATTCTTAAACATTCCTCGTAATCGCTAGTGCGGATACTAATTCAGAGAGCAGACTTTAAAATTTTAGTTTTGATTTGTTTTATTGTAATTTGAGATGAAATTCAACTGAAATAAAAATAAAGTGAGAACACGGAGAGAGGAAAGAGTTAGAGTACATTCGGCATAACTGGAACACAGCTTGATCAAGATCTTATAGAAAGAAGTGAGTTTAAGCTTAAAAAGAGGCCGGTTTGAAGATTGTGGGAAGTGAAGGAGGGAGGAAGAGAGAGGATGGGGAGGAAATGGGTCCCTCAACACGGCAGGCAAGAGAACACTAGGATAATTCAGGAAAGACACTTTGACCAACATTCCTTAATAAGCGTGCAAAGTGAAGCGTGCGATATTTTTGGGACGGAAGGAGTAACATAAAAGGGCAAATGGAATACATGACAGACACTATGACTTAATTAAAAGCATGTAAAAGGTAAATGGCAATTGAGGAAAAAAGTTAAAAATGCATTGTCGCAGTTAAAGGTGTTGTCAAAAGTCTCGATGGCTTAAGGCATGAAAATAACATGGAAGCAAAAATATTTCATTCTCGTACTACGATGCTTTTATATACAAAAGGCCTTGTCAACTTACTGCCTAGTGCTTACCAGTGCTTCATTTACAACACATTACTTCTGGTGGCACCATCAACTCCCGGTTTCCAATCCCACCCATTCTTAGATTGGTTCAAACCTGTTGGTATTTATGACTGAGCCATAGACCCAACCTAGAAGGATCGGCTACATGACATTGTCCTTTGCTAAACAAAGTCATTTCTCTGTTAAATTTTGGCAATCAAGTTATTCAGTACTCTTACTCGCGTTATTCTCTGTCTCAAACCTAAATTGTATACGTCCCAACCTGCTAAAGCGATGTCACTCGTTGTTCTCCTCGTTATATGTTACACACATCGTTTTGCATAAGTACTAATTCCATACATCCCAACTGTCGTACAAATTCCACACTTGATTGAAGTATTAAGGTTGCAGCAATTCTCCACATCCTGTGTAATGAGTAACGCCCCCACCACTATCTCCTATTTTTTGTAGTACGTAAAAGACCAATTGATACAAAAACCGCCATAGCAGCCAAACAAAATACACATGGAGTATACAAAAACAACCAAGGAAAAACCCCTTATCTCAAGACGATTCACAAAGAACATTAAATTAAATCTAAAAATGAGTCTAAAGTGACCATCCCTGAGGTGGATAGCAAACGCAAAGAGCTAGATAGACACTAAAATTACGTCTGTCCCTTTCCAACCAAATGCACCACCACTAGCAAAGAGTTGCGGTTCTCAAAATTTGTATAAGTGATTTCCTAACACATCCACAACGCCAAGTACGCAGCGCATCAATTTCAACATAACCCATTAAGCTCCAAAGAAGCTAAAAATGAAAGACCACAGCTCCTCGTGAAAGGGCAATGATAATCCGAGAAACCTATACCATCCCCATTTGTGAAATAATCCAAGACATTTGCATACGTCCTACTTTACTGCCTCTTCCCAGTTCATATTACTCCATTCACACTCCTCCACCTTGCCTTAATGAAACTACACTCTCCGATACACTGTCTTAATACTACTTCTTCATAATACCATTACTATTGGCAGCTACAACTTAGTTTTTACCTTTATTTGGTTTAATCAGCTATCAATTTGTCCAAGTCTATAGCTATACGTCCAAATTGAACATTTAAAAGTCTACTTGCTTCCTCTCACCTTATCTGAATATAATCTTCATTTGTTTCTTATATTTAAAACTAGAAAAAAGAAAGGGGTACTCAAGTGTGAAATAGCTGATGGAAATCAGAGTGTAGAAGACATCATCAACGAGGACAAAACTGACATTAGTAAAAAGCCAATGCTTATGGTTGGGTCTACCATGTGACTGTCAACGTAGATGAAACCAAAACTAGCAAAAATTACTTTGAACTAAATCACTAAATTGCAGCTCATGGCTTAGAATATACATTCACATGTTTATTTGGCAAATATGTGAGTAAAGAAGTATATAATTGAAAGTTGGCAATATAGGAGGTGAGGGTCAAAGGCTTAGTTGCAAACACGGTCCAAGGGTAAAAGCGTATAAAATATTAAGCTCAATACTCATCAATATCTTTCAAATCGTGAATCTAGGATTGACAGTTATCTTCTACTTCATCACTTCTGTTTTTTTTTTTAGAAGTGAAGCGAGCTACCAAGGAGCTCTAGTGACAAGCAATTGATCGAGTATCTCATAGGGATTTCGTCGCCCTCACAAGGTTCCTGCTTCCTACAACACAAGGTGAGGGGCAAGTCTAGTGCTAGCAATCGTCGGCAAAGTCATTTACAGTAGAAACCAGATTCTATCTTGAGACAATTGGAAATGGTGAATCCCAGCGTCACAACTATAGCAGAAAGACAATGCTAGCCAGCCCAAATTTCTATCTCAGACCAAATCCTGATTGAGGTGGCAGACTCTGAGCCGAGTACTTAAAATGCTGCAATCAAGAATTCGAAATGCAAGAGCCAGAATGTGTAGCATTAATATACCGAATACCCAATTCTGTTTTGGTGCATTTAGACAGAATAAATAGGTGAGCATATTGTCACGCCCTTTGACTTCCCTAACCCAACCTTGCAGCACTTAGCCAATTCAAGCCCCTGCTAGAACGCTAAGTCAACCTTTTCGCCGGGTTGTTGGAGAATGCTTTCACGAACTTTGCTTGTACACAAGGATGCTTAGGTGCCTTGACCATGGTCTTAACTATTTATACTACTCCTCCACCTAAATGGACGGTGGGGATTCATTCGATTCTACGGCCTATATTCCTTAGCTAGAATTCTATTCAACAATATCTAGATATTTGCATGGTTCCTTACACTTCTAGAGCTTTCTCCTAACTCTCTAGAACTCCCTTCTAGCTCTCTAGAATATCCTCATGTACAAGAAGCAAGTGTAGAGAATTACAAAACATTCTGATATTTCGTCCAGTCAGCTGCTAAGTCATGTCCTCCTAGGCCCCTAAGCAACTACGCGGCATAACTTTTAAAATACGCCTCCTGCTCAAACGGTGCGGGACAATACGGTGACGTGAAGCGAGCTAGATGCTCTTTTTTTTTGGCTGGGCAGAGGACAGTTCACTTCGAATAAAAACTTTTTTTTTTTTGCTTTTTCTGTTTTTTCCTGTGCGTATATCTTTCTGCACATGAGTTTTGCCCCCTTCGTTGCCGGTTGTTTTTCCTTTCTTTATTTGTGTGAATAATACTTCCCGCAAAAATACATTTATTTTCTTGATTGATGGAGATACAAGACTCGATTTAACTTTTTTTTGCTTCTTTGGTAGCACTTTCTCCCTATCTCCAATTCATCCACACAAAAAAAAAAACAAAAAGAAAAAGAAGAAAAAAAAGGATATAGGTGGGGTAGTCGAAGTCTGTTACCAGGCGGCAAGTGATTTTACCCGTTGAAGTAGCTGATATTATAACTTGCGAATTTCCAACGGAACAAAAAAAGGTATAATCATAGCATCAACGCAACAGTCCTGACTAGCTTCAAACAGGATACTTGATTTGTTCCATAACAAGCATTTGTTAAACCTTTTGCACCTTACAGCCATAGTGTCCTACCAAATTGATTTAAATCTTACTTGCACCCTATCCACTCTTACAGAAACAAAGTTCAATCCCACAAAACCAGAACAACACATGACGATAACAGCCAACCAAACTACATCTTTGAGACTCAGATCTGCAGCTCAACTCTTTCAAAATTCAGACCCAAAATTGTGCAGAAATCACTCGCTACGACGTCGCTCTACGCATATACATACACACACATGCATATCAATACGCGGATATTTAAAGCGAAGGTAAAAATACAGAGGAGGGAGAGAGCGAGCGAGCGAGAGAGAGACTGACCTGTTGCGAAGGCGTAGGGAATGGGGCGGGAGGGTGAGGTGGAACGTGCAGAGAGTCCTAGTCGGACCAGAAAAATCCGCAAAACCACAAGACCAGCTCGACTCCACAACGAGAGATCCAACGGTTCACAATCCTGGGGTTAGTTACTTTTTAAGTACTAACTAATAATCCTAATAGTCATAAACATACTGCAGTAGTCTTGAATTTCTTTCCGAGCAGGTTATAAAGGCGGTCAATAAATTACTGAACTCTCGCCTTTATTGGTAAATAATTAATATCAATATATTCATAGAGTTGATGCTTACTCTTTAATTGATAGCTCTAATCTGATCTGATCGAAATTATGAAGCGACGATGTAGTTGCTTTATATTAGTAGTTTATTTTTTATTTTATCAATTCTTTTAACTATATATTCGGCGTTTGTGAGGATTTGTATCGAGATATATTTTATTATTGTTAATAAATGAAGTTTAAAGTTCTTAGAAAAACATAAGTACGAAGGCGCACACCACCATTAGCGGCACAAAAGTAGGCCTTCTAGGATAAAGAGGAGAGAGAAAGACACGCAAGGCAGTAGTTGTTGGGGTGAGCCGGGAGGTGTGAAGGTGACACGTGAGGAGAAAGAGGAATCCAGCTGTCAAATCATAAGTGGATAAACATGACGAGGCACTAAAGTTGTTTGGGATGAGTCATCACAACAATGCACTGCAGCCTACACCGGATAAGTTAATTTAATTTAACTAGTCCAAAACTGAAGCCTTTTGATTAATTACCCACCCACGCCAAGCTTTTTGAAGGAATGACAGGATGTGCCTTTTGATTTTATAAATTTTCACCGCCCACACGAGCCTATTGACGCACCCAATCCTTTGTTATGACGTTTATGGTGATAATGACGTTGGACAGGCATGAATGGTCCATGCGGGACCATAATTTGCATTCGGTTATATTTGAATTATGGCCCATCTGGGACCATAATTCAGATCTAGCTAGATTTTCTATGTATGTGCAATATCAAATAAAGATAGTTAATTAACTAAGGCTCCGTCTGACGATGTTTATTTTTTAGATAAATTACACACGGTACTCCTGAGATTTACCCTAAACTACACACGGACCTCCCATATATTTTTTAATTACACTCCACTCCCTGATGTTTGTACCTGCATTTCATGGAGTTACACAAATTTGACGGGGACCCTAACTCCATTAGGAGATTCTTTGACACCTTACTTTTTAATTTTTTTAATCCCCAAACTACCCTCCCTTTGTTGAGTCAAAATCAAGCTTATCTTCTTGGGTGTGTAAACATTCAAGAATTTAAATTGTACGACTAACATTACATGTTGACAAATCAATAATTCCAGCAACAATTTCGGCAGCAACAATTACCGCAACACAGTCAATTACACTGGAATTAGCACTAAGGCCACCAAGCCTATAGTGACAACACCTCCAGCCACCAATTGCAACCCACCAACAGCCACACCAACGCCCATCACACAGCCCCGTGCCACCACCTACTGACAGGCCACCACCACGACCACCACCCGGCAACAGCCTGCAGCCACCAAATGATACCCACCAACACCTATTGACAGGTCACCACCGCAAACCACTACGACCCACAACCCAGCAACACTGCCGGTAACACCCCTCTATGTGTGTGTGTGAGAGAGAGAGAGAGAGAGAGAGGAGGGTAGTGGAGACCACACTGCCTTACCGAGATCCACCACCGCCGGCACACCCACATATAAATCCTAGCCATCCACCACCACCCACGGCCATCCCGGCACACCCACAACCGCCAACGACCACCAATCACAAAACTCAAGGGCCACCCACACATCTGGTCTCGAGTCAACAGACCCGCCAATGGCCACCACACCGCCCCGCCATGACCCACCACCACCTACCCATCTATATCTAAATCCAGCCCACCCACGGCCATCCCGTCATACCCATAACCACCGACCACCAACCACGATAGATCTAACAAACCGAATACCTTCCTCCTTGGTGGGTTACATACTTTTGCTCTAGCCCCAAGGTCAAGGGTTGAAGATGTGGTAGATAGAGGGAGAGGGAGAGGAAGAGGGAAAAAAATGGCCAATCAAATTCGTGAGGGCAAAAATGTCCTTTTGCTTTAAAACGTTAACACCGTCAGAAAAATTTAGAGTTAGAGAGTGAAGTGTAATTAAAAAAGATAGCGGGATCCGTGTGTAATTTAGGATAAACCTCAGGGGTGTCGTGTGTAATTTACTCTTATTTTTTTAGTTTTGTAAACTGAAAAAAATAAACGCGTTTGACCCATAGTTTTTATTTTTTTTTCTTTAGTTTAAAAAATTAGTTTTTAAATCAAAGCTGTTTTTGAAAACTCTAAAAATGAGTTTCGATTTTTATTTTGAAACGACCACCACCTTCCCAGGGCTGGCGGCGGTTTGCCACCGCCACGCCCCACCATTGCCACCGCAAACCACCACTAAAGAAAAAACTCAAAATAAAAACTGGATAATCAAACATCCAAAAGAAAAAAAAAACTCAAAATAAAAAATGAGTAATCAAACATCCGCTTGTTTTTGTAAAAAAAAATTAAATTAAATTGGTTTTTATTTTTATTTTTTTGGAAACAAAAAATCAAAACTGAAAGCGTTACCAAACGCTACATAAGTAGTGAAGATCGATTATAATAATACACTAGTTTTGATCCCATGCATTGCACACATGAACAACAACCTATCAAAATACTTGTTGAGAGATCTCTATTTGTATGCCTAATAACAATTACAAATTTGGTAGTGACAATAAGATAATAAAAATTTTACTTTTAAACTTTTTAAATGAGTTCTCTTTCCAATTTTTATAGTTAGAAATGAACATGAATAATAATTATTAGTTTTAAGTGATAAATAAAAAAAATAGTATATGAAATAATAAAAATAGTCTCTCATAACTAATAACAATTGCAATGGGAGAGTAAATTATATATAAAACTTGTAATGAAATAAAAGGAAGGAGATTATGGTAGTTTAATAGAAAAATTGATGGAGAATATTGTGTTTCCCTAAACAATAAAAAATTAAAATTAAAAAGAATATATAGAAAATTACTTTTGTCAAAATTTAGGAATTAATGCAATTATAAAGATATAAATAAAATATTTGAGTGGGACATGTTTACATAGAAGAGATAGAAATATAAAATCCATATAATTGGTTGAATTTCAAATGGAAAGAAGGAATCAAATCAAAATTTTCTGTGTGTGTGTGAGTGAGTGAGTGAGTGAGTGAGTGAGAGAGAGAGAGAGAGAGAGAGAGTCCGAATAATTATTACAAAGGTAAGTAAATTTAAAATATTTGAACTTTTCAAAATAGAAAAGTCCATATGACGAATTAAGATAGTGTCCAAATAACTGATGACTGAATAACATTCTCTCAATTTCGACTTTCATATATATATATATATATGGGGGCCGATCCACATCTACCGGTGGGAAAATAACAATTTTCCCACCGAACCGCAGGTAAGAGCAGCGGTTGGCCACGTGGACGGAAAAAAGGACGAAAAAGACCAAAAAGGACCAAAATGGCACGAGAAATTCACCAAAATATCACGAGAAAATGAAAATCTCGCGAGAAAATGGGCATAATGCCCAACCGCGTGTGGGAGTTGCGGTTGGCATTAATGCCCAACCCCAACCCCTACATGCGGTTGGGAATTATTTGCCAAGTTGCATTTTTTTTAAAAAAAAGGACACATATATATTATAATAATAATAAAAAGGACATTTAAAGGACACATATATATTATTATAATAATAAAAAGGACATGAAGGACAATGAAGAAAACCCCAACCGCCACACTTAGTGGCGGTTGGTATCATTGCAATTTTTTTTTTCTATCGCTAAATGTGAAAACTTAATTAGACAGTTTTTAACAAATTTATAAAAAATAGTTAGAGCTAGATCTTGCCAAATTGCAAAAAAGAGACCGTAGTTATTTTTAAAAGATCTATATTAGGGAAAAATTTCAGATTTTTCCAAAAATTGGAAAGGGGTTAACTGAAATGGGGAACCTTGTAACTTTGCAGTATAATTTAAAATATCAAGCTAGCGCGATTTCGTGCGAAACTTTTATGAGAACCCTAGGATGTTAGGAAGTTCTATTTTCCAGGACTTCGGGCCATTCCGAAGTCGTTAGCTAATTGTTTGGCCGAACGGGCTAATTTTTTTAGGTCCATTTCCCAAAAAATTGCACCGTTAGGCCAAAAAATTAGTTAACAATTTCAGAATGGCCCAAAATCCTGGAAAATGAAACTTCCCAACATCCTAGGGTTCTCATAAAAGTTTCGCATGAAATCGCGCTAGCTTGATATTTTAAATTATACTGCAAAGTTACAAGGTTCCCCGTTTCAGTTAACCCCTTTCCAGTTTATGGAAAAATCTGAAATTTTTTTCTGATATAGATCTTTTAAAAATAACTATGGTCTCTTTTTTACAATTTGGCAAAATCTAGCTCTAGCTATTTTTTATAAATTTGTTAAAAACTGTCTAATTAAGTTTTCACATTTAACAATAGAAAAAAAATAAATTTGCAATGATTCCAACCGCCACTAAGTGTGGCGGTTGGGTTTTCTCCATTTTCCTTCATGTCCTTTTTATTATTATTATAATATCCTTTCATGTCCTTTTTATTATTATTATAGAATTTTTCATGAATTTATAAAAAATAGCTAGAGCTAGATTTTGCCAAAGTGCGAAACAGAGACCCTAGTTATTTTCAAAAGATCTGTATCAGGTAAAAATTTCAGATTTTTTCAAAGACTGGAAAGGGGTTAACTGATACGCGCAACCTTGTAACTTTGCAGTGTAATTTAAAATATCAGGCCAGCGCGATTTCGCGCGAAACTTTTATGAGAACCCTAGGATGTTGGGAAGTTCCATTCCCAAGGAATTCGGGCCATTCCGAACCCGTTAGCTAATTTTTTGGCCGATCGGGCTTTTAAGCGCTCGATCCGGACACCGGTTCGGGATTTTTAGGCGAAAAATCCGTAAAATACTTTTTAGATCAAGAATGAACTCAGGAAGCTTTAAAATTGCTTTTTAAAGCACTTTTGATATTTTCTCATGCCAGGGGGCATTTTGGTAATTTGCCACCCCGCGAGGGGTGTTTTGGTAATTTTACCGTGTCAAGTTTTTTAGTCCAGAAATGTAAGTAAAACATCTGAAAGGTTATTTTGAAGCTGGTTTGATGGGCGTTAGGGTGACAATGAACCCCCGGGGGCATTTCGGTAATTTGCCCGCAATGACGGGGGCTATTTTGCTAACTGAACCAGCTTGAAAAATTTCCCAAATGATTTTTAGTTATAGGATAGGGGTGTAAGACACCCGGAAAGTTATTTTGTTCCAGTTGTTCTGAGATGTTTGTTGGGGCGATGGCTACCAGGGGGTGTTTTGTATACGTAGCGGGGTAATTTTTGTTAACGCATTCCCTTTTAAATCTTCGGAGGAAATATTTGGTATATAATTGATGTGATACATTTAAAAAGTAGTAAGCAAAGCAGTTTTGAGACTGCCGATGGTGTAGCCGCCATATGGGGCGTTGGGGTGATAATGAACCCCCGGGGGAATTTCGGTAATTTGCCGCTCATCGGGGGCTATTTTGCTAATTTTACATTACACAAATTTGTGCTTAAAATAACTTTTAGTTCATGAAAGGGTGTGAGACACCTGAAAAGTTATTTTAAAGAGTGAATTCAGGAAGCTTAAAA
Organism: Escallonia herrerae; assembly: GCA_033070095.1. Classification (NCBI taxonomy): domain Eukaryota; kingdom Viridiplantae; phylum Streptophyta; class Magnoliopsida; order Escalloniales; family Escalloniaceae; genus Escallonia; species Escallonia herrerae. The sequence goes on along the minus strand of JAVXUP010000180.1, from coordinate 634,304 downwards.
TCCCGTTTCAAAGCTTAAAATCCCATTTCCGAAAAAAGTTGTAATTTTTTTGGTCACGTTTTTTTCGCTCATTGCACCTCAGGCACGCTAGTTAGCCCATTTGTAAGAATTTTGGCGAAAAACGAGACACATTATTTTTTGGGTTTTCCTAGGAATGGCCTATTCGGGCACACTTTAGGCCCCAATTGATAGCTTCCGAAAAAAGTTGTAATATTTTTTGTCACTTTTTTTTCGCTCATTGCACCTCAGGCACGCTAGTTAGCCCATTTGTAAGAATTTCGGCGAAAAACGGGACACATTAGTTTTTGGGTTTTCCTAGGAAGGGCCTATTCGGCCACACTTTAAGGCCCAATTGATAGCTTCCGAAAAAAGTTACAATTTTTTTTGTCACTTTTTTTTCTCTCATTGAACCTCATGCACGCTAGTTAGCCCATTTCTATGAATTTCGGCGAAAAGCGAGACGCGTAATTTTTTCGAATGCGTCATATGAAAGGTATATTCGCGCACATTTTAGCGCCAAATTCATAGCATGCGAAAAATTATGTACATTTCTTTTTGGTACAGTTTTTTGTAACATCACAGCAGCTAGCCACGCACGTCAGGATAATGGTAATGAAGGCGTCTAGCTTCATTCTTTTTCAGCTCCCAGGCTATCCTATACCTAAACGTCAAGGCATCCTTCCTAGTCCACGAGGAGTGTTTGAGCACTTCCGAGCGAGCAATGTAGTCCATGTACTTGAGGACGTAAATCCCGTAATCGTGACCGTTATATTGCTTTGGTCGGTCCTTTATCATCACGACCGTCCAAGGGTCCCCCTGTGGCCGTTCGCACGCTAGCGAGAGGACAGTAGTCTGCATCCAACAATAAAAACGAGAATCAAGCCTATGAAACAAGAACAATATACTATGAGCCAAGGTCAAAAAATAAAAACTAACCACTAAAGTGATGTACTCGTTGTACATCTGTGCCAGTAGCTGTCCAGGCTCGTCCTCCCTTAGGCTATCGTATATGTGAACTGTTCTGAACGCTGGATGGAAAACTAATAGGAACCAGTGGTTTGCATGATGACAAGGTATCATGATAAGGTTCGCATCAGCAGCGGGACATTGATAGTCTGCGTTCATCATGCGATAAATTACCGAAATGCCCCTGGGGGTTCACTATCACCCCAACGCCCCCGAACCAGCTTCAAAACAACATTTCAGGTGGTTTACTTACATTTCTGGACTAAAAAGTCGTTTGAAAAACTTGACGCGGGAAAATTACCAAAACACCCCTCGCGGGGTGGCAAATTACCAAAATGCCCCTGGCATCAGGAAAAATATCAAATAGCCTTAAAATGCTATTTTACGCCTCCTGAGTTAATTCTTGATCTAAAAAGTATTTTACGGATCTTTCGCGCAAAAATCGCGAACCGGTGTCCGGATCGTGAAAAAACTGTCTAATTAAGTTTTCACCCCTAGCACCAATTAAAGGGCCGTTCGGCCAAAAAAATAGGTAACGGCTTTGGAATGGCCCGAATTCCTGGGGAATGGAACTTCCCAACATCCAAGGGTTCTCATAAAATTTTCGCGCGAAATCGTGCTAGCTTGATATTTTAAAATACACTGCAGAATTACAAGGTTCCCCGTATCAGTTAACCCCTTTCCAGTCTTTGGAAAAATCTGAAATTTTTACCTGAGACAGATCCTTTAAGAATAACTAGGGTCTCTTTTTTGCATTTTGCCAAAATCTAGCTCTAGCCATTTTTTATAAATTCGTGAAAAACTGTCTATATTTGGCGCCCTAAAAAATCGCTATTTTGGAATCTATAAATGTAATTCGCTGATTTGTATAAACCTAACATTGAATTATAAGGAAATTCAAAATACTTACTTGTTGTGACTTGATGTATTTAAAGAAAAATCTACCGATCTTCTAGCGGTTATCCACCGATCTTTTTCCCAAAAAAATTTTTGGTTTGTATTGTTGTGGAGATTATGTAGGTGAGATATGAAGTACGAAGGAAGTTGGTAAAGATGATAGAGTGCAGAAGAAGGGTTCGGGGGAGGGGATTATAAAGAGAGAAAAGTGAGGAAGAGAGAAGAAAAAAGACAGAAAAAAGTGAGGAAGAGAGAAGAAAAAAGACAGAAAAAAAACCCGTGATTGAGCGGTCAAAGGCTGCGGCAAAAAAAAAATTTGGCAGAAGGACAACACGTGGGGCATCATGGGGGGAGGGGGGCATCACCGGGGGGGCGCCACGTGGCAGGCCATCGCCCCCAACCGCGGGTTGTTTATGCGGTTGGGCCACGTGGCAAGGGGAGGGGCCGCCACGTGGCAGGGCCATCGCCCCAACCGCGGGTTGTATAAGCGGTTGGGCCACGTGGCAGGGGTGGGGGGACGCCACGTGGCAGGGCCATCGCCCCAACCGCGTATACAACCCGCGGTTGGGCCACGTGGCATGGGTGGGGGGACGCCACGTGGCAGGGGCCATCGCCCCAACCGCATATACAACCCGCGGTTGGGGCACGTGGCATGGGTGGGGACCGCCACATGGCAGGGGCCATGCCCCAACCGCGGGTTGTATACGCGGTTGGGCCACATGGCAAGGGTGGGGGACGCCACGTGGCAGGGCCCATGGGGTTGGGCCACGTGGCAGGGGTGGAGGACGCCACGTGGCAGGGGATATTAATGCCAACCGCTGCTTCTTCATGCGGTTGGTGTCCTTTTGCCGCGGTTCGGTGGAGAAATTGTTATTTCTCCACCGGTGGGTGTGGATCGGCCCCCTATATATATATATATATATTCCTTTTTGCTATAATTATAATACAGTTGAAAGAAATGACATTTGAAAGCAAAAAGGAAAAGGGGTGGGGAACTGTAAAAAAAGTTTGTTGATGAGATTATAAATGTTTTTCAGACTATGACCTTGACTAAGGTAACGTTTGAAATCACTTACAATTTTGGTTTTCTGTTTTAAAAAACAAAAACAAAATCACAATCAGTTTAGTTTTTATTTTTTATAAAAATAAATAGGTGTTTAATTATCCAGTTTTTTATTTTGTATTTTTGCTTTGGTGGTGGTTGCAGTAACGATGGTGGGGCGTGGCGGCAACTTGTGGCAACGGCTGACGGCGGGCAGTGGCCGATGGCTGTGGCAGTGGGGGGGGGGGGTGATCTCAAAATAAAACGCAAAACTTTAAAATGGGAGTTTTACAAAACAGTCATATTTTAAAAATAGAAAAAAAAAAAAACGAATGTGTGTCAGACACGTTTTTTTCTCCAGTTTACGAAACTGAAGAAAAAACTAAAAACCAAATGATTTTCAAACAAACCCTTATAATAAAGATAAAAAACTAGGGTATGCATGGAAGCTTAAACAAACTTCAGAATAAGGGTAATATGACTTAATAATAGTATAGATGTTTTGCTGCTTTAATCTTTTTTTTATTGGATTTTTATCTTAATTTTTCATCAAGCATAAGGTAGAACTTTTTTACGTGTTAACATCAAATTAAACTGAAATAGCAACGATGGATAAAACAAGTATTATTTGTCAAAAGTTGAAGTAAAAATAATGAGCAAAGTTAATATCTGTGAGTACTAAATTTATCACATAAATTTGCAAAAATTCAAAGAGAAATTCTAATAGAACGGAGGAGAACGTACTTTAGTTTCAGGTTGGGAGCTAATATTCTCCTACTCCCTAGTTTCACACTTGCTCTATTCTTTCCTTTCTAGTGTAGAGCGCATATGTAGATGTACTTCCCTTCTTTGTTTGTAGCTTTCGTTTCTCTTATCCTTTTGAAGATTCTATTCACCAAAATGAGTTCATGAATGAACCAAAATCCTACAGAGAAGACCAAAATGGGGTATTGTCCATTGTAGACTGTACCTGTTTGCGCTCATTGGTAACAAAAGGAACTTTCACCAAAAAATCATTTGAAAGCTAATAGGGGTCCTACAGACAAGTATCCTTCCCTTGGAAACTCTTCAGAGTTATTCTTCTTCCTAAGTGCAGTTACTATTGTGAAGAAAAGATACCTTGGTAAGGGCATGGATTGGAACTACAGTTTTTTTGTGAGTGAAGGAACTGATATTGGGCTTTATGTCTCCCCATTCATCGTGTATTCTCGATTTCTATATGGGTTCCTTTAGCACTCTCTGTACATTGTTTCTCGTGACGCTGTAATTACAAAAATCCCAATTTAAGGATAGTCCTCAGAGACAGCGATGGAACCAACTCAACAGGCTGCTGCAAAAACTCCTGTTCTTATTGTTCACATCAGACTTGACCGTCATCAGGTGATCAGTTCCTGGAGAATTTTCAGCTGCATCGCTTTCAAGTTGTTCTATCTCGAAGACCTTCGGTGGCGTGGTCTGTGATGTGCACATATTGCGTAGGAAACTTGCCAGGCATTCTGTGATTTGCATGAATTCTGATCGGTCTGCTGGTTCCTCTGCCCAACAGGACTCAAGGAGGGGGACAATGTCCTTTGGAATGTCATCTATGCTAGGTCTTTGGTTCTGAAATGTGCAATCCAACGCAAAGTTCAACAAGGCTCAGTATGCGCGTACCACTATACTCGACTGGTATAATGGACAGCTCAAGGATAGGATTTGGGATGTCATGGAAGTACAAGCTTATGATAGTGGTAGACAGCACGATGGATGACTTTTACTAAATAATTGTGCATGGACTTACTTTAACTGCAGCATATGCCACCATCATGTTGTTTCTCCCCTTGAATGGAGTAATGTTTGTGAGCAACTCCCATATAACCATTGAGAAGCTATAGACATCCACCTTGTGATCGTAGTGCTTCTTCACTCCCGTTTGAATTGGGTCTATGATTAACAACTGATTTTTGTACAGTGTAAGGATTATAATGAGATTTCAGGAACATATATGTTTCTGGGACAGCGGGAGGAGTACCTCGGGAGCCATCCACCGGTACGTACCAGCCTCGGTAGTCATTTCACCCCCCGTCTCCTCCCTAGCTAACCCGAAGTCAGCTACCTTGATCTTATTCTTGTCCTTGTTGAGCAGAAGATTGCCTTCAATGCAAATGTAAAGCGTTTGTCAATAGAATCTTTGAAATCACCAGTCTCAGATAATCCTAAACAATCTAAAACTTGCAAGAGAATACATGGTATGTTCGAAACTGGCTCAATTTTGCTTGAAGACGTCATGAGCCCATTCCCTGGACTAAACAATAGATCGCTTAACCCCTACGGCTTTTAACATATTAGAGCATTACTTTGTCCTTAAATTTATTTATCTGGATACTATAGCTAGTTTAACTCACATCTTGAAGGTCAGGATACGTGCGTGTCAACCAGTTCGAGGGATTCTTATACTGGAAGTGCAAGTGTGCCTCTTCCAATGTCGATAAAAAGATATGACGGCCAGGATTTATCATGATTTAGAAAGTATATAAGATAAAAACAGAGTGGAGATGAAAGTACAGGGATTACTGGGTTTTAAATCGCAGTGAATGATGCCCTTTGCGTGCAAATATTCCATTTGCTCTAGAGATTCCCAGTGCAAAACTAAGTGAGAGCATAAGATCTGGACAATGTGGACGGATATTCCACAAGAACTTCTGAAGCGTACCACCTTCCATGAGCTCCGTAACTATCATCGTGATCGGTTCCATAGAGGCGCCAATAAACTGCTTAGATAAAACAGCTCATCTGAGCAAGTAACGAGGGACACAGATATTCTTTATCACAATACATGTACCAGATGCCAAGTTTTTGGTAGAAGTAATGAGATGCAAGTACGTTACTTGTATCTATTAGCACTACAACTTCACTATACCCACAGATCTATAGAAGCCTTATTCTCATAATCAAGTCATTAAGAAGTTGACCAGTCATATCCTACTATGACAGCTACACAGAAGTGTAAGCTTTTTGTGTAGTTTGTAATTGTTTTTTAGCGATTCAAGAGCGTAATAATCACCGCCAATTAACACGGGAAGTAGAAACCAAAAGAAAAGAGCAAAATCCAGCACATACCATTTGTCGAAGAGGTGTATTAGTAGCACAATTTCACCTTTTAGCGATAATGGGGAGTAGATATCGTGAGCAGGGATTGGAAGCAAGGTAAGGAGGCCAATTGCAAGAAATATACATTTACATTGCAGTGATATCAGTAACTTAAAGGGAAGTAAAAGCAAAGATGGTCGCATTCGTCTCTGGTACTTTATGTAAGCTAACCTGAAGAGAGAAGAACCGTAGCAGTCACCAATTCAAACAATTAAAGCATAAGTAGGTCATACTAAACCTGAGCTATGAGCACTATAACACGGCTGGCAAAAACTAGAGCAAATAATATATCAGACTAAGCACTTACTGATTTGTGTGTATTGACTTTCTAATCAAGCATACTTTCAAAACAGTGAATCCCATTGGTCTATTTTAACAAGTAATTATACAAACTTCTGATGATAAATGCCTCGCATCTTCCAGTGTGTCAGCACATTTCCCCATATTAGGCTACATGTCTAAAACACGTTACCATAACTATTAAGGTTTACAAAATATATATCTATATGTACATCAGAAAATAGAACCAAGTGTTACAAGCTGTGTGTTAGTCTTTCTTGGGCAAAATGTGCAAATGTCCTTTCACAAAATTAATAACATATTAGTATGCTTGATGGCCTTGTAGGAGAGGTAAACAAGATAAGCAGTAGATACGTCTAGTTAATACGCTAACAAGGAGAAGCTCGGTTCAAATCGAGTCTGTTAAGTAAATAATTGTTATATACTGCTCACATAGTGTGAACTCAACCACTATTACTGGCACCAGTTAGATAATATGTCCTGTTCAAAATTTTGAACTGCTAGTAGATTGCATTCTCTCTACAACTAAAAACATTGTATTCCAGATATCTGAAAGACCAACTTGTATTAAAAATCAATGACTTAGAGAATTTGATAATTGTTTTATGGACCTGTCTATTAAGTGCCTAATAACAAAATGGAAGGGAATGATAAAAAAATTGCAAAGGAAAACTGCAAATATGCATACACAATCAGGGAAACCAAGGTTGACAGCCTTCATGAGTTATATCACGACATCTTTAAGGAAGTCCTCTAACTGGCACAAAGCATACCTTCACAATATTATCATGAGTCACCCTTGACAACAGTGTAATCTCCCTCTCAAATTTCTCTTTGCCTTCAGGACCCACAGCTGATGATTTGTCCGATTGTATAACTTTTATGGCAACAGGTATGGATTTATACCTGGAAAAGCATTATTTAGTGTTCACCCGTGTTGCATACTTAGCAGGTAATTATCATCGATGGTACCACGAGTCATGCTGACATACATAATCATACGCATGACAATTAACGAAAATCCAAACTTGCTATTTTGCAAAACTATTGACATGGCCGACATATATGCTTAAAATTAGTTTGGACTAGTAACTCTAGAGTGCAAATGATAATTACACGAGAGAAGCAAGGAGACATGAATAAGGCCTGTTTTATGCCCCCTTTCTGATCGAAGTCTCTGCTTTTCCATTAGTATATTTCTTATAGTTATATAGCATAGACAGGCCACCTTAAGATCGGATAGACATATACGGTGCATTTAGCACATATTTGATATTGAGATTTTATGCCTAAAATGGCGAACTTGCTGTATTTGACTCATACTAATTTGAAAGAATACAAATACTCACATTGGAAGGAGTTCTTACACAGGAATGAATAAGTTTGTATGCACACATGCCCTCATCTTCTTGATTTGTTCAAGCACAGGAGTGCCTAATGTGACAATGGCTTTTATGTATCCTGGGACGTCCCTTCCTATCGATTGGGGGTTAAGAGAAATTTATATGAATTCATCTAAACCTTATTCACGAGTAGTTGTGATCATATCACCGTATCTTCCTCCAGATTGTTTTGAAAATATGAGTTCCCAATTGTGGGATAAAATTTAACAGTAAAATCTTTAGCCTTGTGAGCTCTCCACTCGACATGCTGTTTGGAGTTCATCCTCAATGTTTAAAGCCTTAAACCAAAACCAAATCACAACTCACAACTTAGTTAGTGGGTCAATTGAAATATGAAAACCATCTTACAAAAGTTCCTGTATACTGTTCTTAATTAGAGCTTGCATTGGTAAATTACAAGTACATACCATCTGATTCATTATCAGTTGTTTTGTAGTCATCCAGAAACATTGCAAGTTTTTATCTACTGGATTTTGTGACAGGTTGTATAATTTGTATATGAACTTGCAAAAGATTAAGTTCAGTAAGGCTTGAACTACTTCATCACCAAATGCTATAAGATTCTCCATCTAATTTAAGAGGTGCACATCCCATAACAACTTCGCACAAGCATTCATCTTAACTGAATATCACTGGTAAATGTGACGTCCATTTCTTGGCATTCTAATGGATCACCAATCCAGGTTAAATGAACAATTAATTTCAGCATATTTAGCAGTCTCTACTTTTTATCCCTTGTTAGTAGCTATTGCCTGGTTTTCAGTGAACATCTTATCAATTACTTTTCCCATGCTAATCCATAAACTTTTACCTTGAACATATTGAGCAACGTCTAACTTACATTTACATTGGCTCCTGTTGTTCCATCTGAACCTCTCTCATCAACAAACAAGTACCATTAATGTCTCCCTTAAAATGTCAAAAAGTATATTGTTCATAGAAAGGCATTGTTCTGACCTGACCAACTTATTTTCACAAGTACATTATAATGGCGTCTCCACCTTCAAGTACACCCCTTTCACATACTGGCCTTACATAAATTGCCACTACAAGGATGGGATCCTTCACTTCGCTTGATACAAAGTTGATCGACAATGCAATGAGCTTTAAAGGTGGCTTTTAGATTGAGATTGCACATTTTTACACTTACATGTTTAAGGCACGCTTGGGCCACAATTATGACTTGCTCGTTCTGGTCCTGCTGAATTTAGCTCTGAAATGTCATTGGTATTTACTCTGCATATGCAGTGATTTTAAAGCACGAGCTCTTCGCTCCATCAGTCCATTAAAGTTGAAGTATAATTCTTAAAATAAAATACAAGCAGAAAAGTTATGACGTGTAACTGTGTAGATCTCAATAAGATAGTTGTGATCGCCATTATATTTCAGATTATATTCCTTGAGTGACTAGGTTTGTTTCTCTTTGACCGTCTTGTGCAACATATTCATAAACACGTGCTTGGACCTCTTGCTACTTAGTATATCAAATCAAAACCAAAAGGTAACCGAGGTGAACATAAAATGCTTCTTATGTGTTTCAGTTCTCTGTGTCATTAATGCTAAGTTGTACATAGCATGCCGTTTATGCGTTTATTCTCAACGCATAATCAACTCTAGATTGTGTATGCCACACGACTGATACATTACACTTACGTGTGCTGATGATTACTACTTGCGCATTTTAAAGCCCATCATTCACTTGTAAATTACTCAGGATGGCGAGAAAATTAACCAAACGGCCCCTCATCCCCTCATACTACAAACTCACCTATTCTTCTTTTGGCAACTCCATGACGCAAAACTTCCTCTTAATAACAAAATCTAATACCAGTCAACCTAATCAATACCTAAGTTTCAAAGAAGAAAAACACTAGATGTGCTGATTCTGCAATCTCTGTCGCTAAAAGCTAAAATTTGTTGCGAAATGCACCCTCTAGCGACAAAATGGTTCCAGTAAAACAAATATGAAGGGGTGGCACATAATCGTACAAGATAAATGCACCCCAGAAACCAAAATCAAAGGAAAATGATGTCTCGAGAACTGTTCAAAATAAAACCCTATATCCCATAAATCAGAATAACAACATTAGAGGCAGTATAATGTACAGAATTCTGGAAGAAATTAGAATTAATGAGCAACAAATGAACTAGCAAGACGTTTTGAAGTGAGAATGTCACTTACAGCCCTTGGAAGACAATAGAGTAAGATCCTTCGCCGATCATGGGCCCGATGGAGAGTTGGTCTGAGTCGATCAGCAAATTTTGGTCGAGTTTGACATCGCAGCTCAGCCCAGTGTCATCGTGGGCGAGGCTTTTGAGTTGATTAGGGAAAGATAACTGGAAGGGATCATTTTCAGGCCCAAAATGATCCGCCATGGATGAAAAAGCAAAGCAACTGTTGCCTTACGCGAGAGAGCGGGGAAGAGAGAGTGCGTGTATGTGCAGAGAATGTATGTGTGAGAGTATTGGTGGGAGTGTATTTGAACTAAAGATAGTGATATAAGCGAGGGGGAAAGATGGGAAACTGGTTTGACTTTAGTGTGTCCTTGAATGTATGTAATCCGGTACTTTTATTCGATTATATAAATTAAAATGAATGCACGTGGAAAAACAAAATCATTAATAAAAATAATTAAGTATCACATATAAGAATTTGTTATCGCAATCGGTAAAATGAATTGTGAATTATATAAACCAAATGTATATTCGTAAGTATTTATTTACTATTCGAACTTTATATTGTGTCATTTTTCAAAAAATATATATGATGCCAAGTTTCCAGATTATAGAGTGTTATGTAACACTAAAATGAGTTTTCCTTTTATCTATAGTAAAGATAAGTTTACTATCTAAAGAAAATATTCTTAAGGACCGCGCCATCATAATTCAACTGAGCATTCTCGTCAATATCCAAATCACCACGCTGTGCCGTGTCAATAAGAACCACCAATTGCTCCACTCCTTTTACAGTCAAACCCTCCACCTTTCCCAATGAGCAAAAAATTGAATGTGGCGATATTGAGCCATGTTTATGTTTGTAAGGTATAAGTCGCGGAGATATAAGGATTTAGTGGTGTAGTCACGTAGGTCCTATCTCATAATCAAGTAGATTTGGCAGACCGGTGGGTGTTGCCATTGAAGTAAGTAACCATTGGTTTGGCTTGTGATGGCCAAATCCACAATCGTTCGTTCTACGGTTCATGATAACCATAGCAGTCGAAGTCTTGTGTCTCTGCAATTCAATTCTGGTGACGTGATTGTTGCGGTTGTCGAGCTTTTTGAATTTCTCTCGTACAATTTTGGTAACGGAAGGTGACGAGGATTCCCATATGGCATTCTAGGATTATGGTTATGGAGGGTGATGAGTATGTCTATTTGGTATCTTAGCATTATTCATTAGATAGTAATAACATGTCATCACTAGGATGTGATTGTAACAAATATTATCTCTTAAACTAGGCTTAAATTTGGGTGGATTTGCTAAAGGAAAGTTTATGACCCAACATATAACACGAATCAACCATCGCTCAAGATGGATAGCAATATTCAAGTTGTAACGCTAAAACACTAACATTTGTCTTGTATTACAAAAAATGTCATCCCATACTCAACAATTCCATAAAGTTTATCCATTTCTATAAATGAAAATCTTATTTACAAAATGCTCGTACGTTTCAAGGCAAGCAAACTTCTCAAAGGTCACGATTTTGATCATAACATATCCGGTATAAAACAGCATTCAAGGTTTACACGAGATGTAACAGGGAGAGCCGTAATGAATTTAGTGACCTAAAGGCGTCCTTGGAATCTTTTCTCCCGCCCTTTATAGAGACATTTGCGGATAGTTTTTCAATTTTGCCTCTTCGAATGACGCTAAAAATGCTACGCCGATGCATCCCGTCTGGGTCCTTACAAAATGGGCGGGGAACCAAAGTCGGCCATGGTAGCTGCTTTCTGAAGCAATTTGTTGATTCGATTGACATGTCTACCCGCGTTAAACAGGTTCCTTTTCCCCAGGGAAATATTTTACCTCTGCATCTGAAAGAAATTTTATGTTAGTGTGCAACTGTTCATCAAATCGAGTGTGTTCCACTTTAAAGCGACGCTCAAAGCGTTTCCATGGGTGTGATTCCTTGCTTTTTACTCGTCGTCGTTTGCATGCAATTGTGTGGCATTCTCTAGTGCAGGTTTATTCTCCTGTAATGTGTATTTACGTATCATCGATCGACCATACCTTTGACAATCTTATATATGATTACATTATCTGGCGATGTTAATTTTACTGAGTGTTTAGGAGAGGAAGAGTCAATGTTATAGGGGTTGAATTACGATTCGCATGAGCAATAAATGGACTAATTAGAGTTTGTTGCTTAATATGACAAATTGTGAGGGATACTTGAAAGTGATCCTGAACACATGAAATATTACGCATTGCTCACGCATGCACATGTATCCTAGAACAAATTAGTGTTAATTGAGTCAATCGGCTAACCCTAAGCACCTAGGATTGATTCCTCGGTGATGGTTGAGTCAGTGTGGTAAATTTTGTGTGCAATGTCCAGGTGTTGACGGAAGAGCTTGTGGAGACCAATGGTTAGACAAAACTTTAATACATGATTGTATTCTTTACTCTTTGGTAGCTAGGCCTATGATAAAGAAGGGCAGCATTCAAGATTTGTACATTATAGGCAATGAAAGATATGTTCGTTTTATCCATCTTGCATTGTTCAGCTGTAAGGCATCTAGCTGCTATTTTCATGGCTTGAACTTGGAGCTTTTTGTTCCTGATATGAGTTGGGCAAGCTGAAGATCGGTAGGAGTGGTTTGCAGATCTGTTCATAGGCTTAAGTTCAATGCTTAGTTATACATGTAGAATTTGTGGACAATGACACTTTAGTCAGCTAATTCAGGAAAGCTAGTTTCTTGTGAGTAAAAACTTGCACCTATGAAAAAGAGGACTGGCCATTATCTTGTGCATAGGGTTATGAGGTCATACGCTGAATATTGCCGCTCTTGGTTTACGAGGACCCCCTGAAGCTGTCGGGTTTGTTTGAGGTAAGGTGTGCTAAGTGGTATCCAAAGGGAAACTAGGGGTTGACTTTGGGACTAAGTCTAGTGAGTTGTGCTCTTAGAGATTTTGGTTTAGTCTGTTTTGCCTGTTGCAAACAAGGGTAATCTATGTGGATCTAGATTAAGTCTGCCATGTCTTTCGATTTGCCTTGGATTCAACTCCGCAAGCAAGAGATTACTTTTGATATTTTAGTCTAAGATGGTATCCATTATCTACTATTTCCCCCCTAAGCAGATTAGAATTTGTATATGCGTCGAGGAAAAAATGGAACTATATTAGAGAAAGGTTTTTTTCTGCACAACGAATTTTGATAATCATAGCAATTCAGCACCAACCTGAAAAGGTGATCGCCTACTAAAAATTTTCTTAGGCTCCTCAATTGAAAACTGCAGAGAGTTTTTTTAGCACTCAGAAAGTCCCTGAACCCTTAAATATAGATCCAAATAAAACACCACTCTCCTAGAGCAAAATGAGGGGGAGATAGAGCTCAAATTGATCTTAATTATTTAGCTTTTCCCGGAATGAAAAGAACCTTCCCCCAATTCTCCCTTTCCTGATTAGTTAGTTCAACGTGCCCATGCATTATTGTCTCAGCCAGCAATTAACCAGCATTTTTAATAGAAAAATTCTTACCATATAACTTTATACTCAGTACTTACATTATTTTCAAGCTAACTATGCAAACACTTTCTAGCAAGTGAAATGACCAAATTGTGGAATTGGTGACCAGGTGAAACGGAAATGGTTTGAATTGGCTGGATTTTGAAAGTGTAGCTGCGGGGAACTTTGAAAAGAATGAGGCCAAATAAATGTTGAATTCGGATCCAAAATCTAGATGACAGCGTAACGGTTGATTAAGGTACTTTGGGGCAAAGTGCAAAGACAATATGAATTGTTAGGACTGTATACCACTGCAATAAGGTGAATAGGTCTTGCCCTTTCATTCACCAAGACTGAAGGGTTAAGCATAGTGAAATAAAAAGGAACCACCTACAGTTGTTGAGTAACTTAACCTGACCTTCCATAACTTATGCCTCCTTTTCTTCTCTCACTCACTCAGAAATTTCAAATCAACCTGAACTCTTAGTTTCCAGTAAAAGAAAATGATACAACACTGGCTGCTTATTACCAAATAATGTGACTTGCTGGTGATTGTTGAGGGCATGGTCCTTGTACAAGAACAGAAGGTGGACAGTGAAGTTCTGCGATTTGATTCTGCTGTGCTTGTTCTGGTGCTTATGAAGGAAAGAAGTCATATCTTTCGAAGGTGTAGAGACATAGGTAGTTTCTACTAGGGCCTCCTTTTTTCCTACTCTAGCTTTCTGGGTGGAGGATGGGCCTGTTTCATGATGCCGGTTTAGGATTAATGGACAGATTGAATCATTGTATAGTTGGTCGATATTGTACGCCACTACGCCTTTTGTGTACACGGGTTTCCCCCTCTGTCACTCTTGTTATAAATTTTGAACTTATTAAGAAAAAAACCTGATAATGTGACATATGGTCAGACAATAAGACTCTAGATTGATTTGCAAAGGACTGTGTGTTCTGCATGAAATTCTTGTATTGAATTTTTCACTTTTGTGTTGTAGATCAAGCGTAGTGAGGTGGTTCTAAGGGCAGTCCCGTTGCACCGTTGCAAGTGTTGAGATGGTTATCATGATTGGTGTTGCTACTTACAGCTAGCTGATGGTGGTTCAGTGTTGACAGAGTTGCCGAAGTTGGTGCCGCTGACCAAGAAGATTTGAGAAATAGGAAGTGGACCTTTTTTTTCCTTCTCAAGGTCCAGAAGTGATATTACCGTAATGACAAAGTTTTGAACATTAACCAGCTTAGGAAAGTTGTAGAGCGCCACTATGTACTTCTAACTGTTAACATGCTGCCAAGTGCTATCTGCAGAAAGAGCTGTCAAAGGCCGGCTAGCAGCTCAGGCATTACTAAATAAACCTTGTCTTTCCTTATGAGAGATTATTCTTCGATGTCTTTCTCGGTTGTCTGCTATACAAACCGAGTTTTTTAGATAAGCAGGTTAATTACAAGGTACGTATTACCAGAGTTTTCGTATGATCCATCAGAATAGTGTATTGAACCTATTTAATTTCTTCAAAGACATGGCAAAGTTTTCATTGTGGACTGAGCCTATTGGTTGCTTCACTAGTTTTATGAGTCTTGCATGTAAGGAACATCTTCCGTTGGCTGGCACTGCTAGCTAATATACCAACAAGAATCTGTTGTACGCTGAGTTGTCAACAAAAAAAGACATCACAGCAATTCAAATGTGCTTGTTTATGTAGATCTGCATTGGGGGAAAGAAGGGCGGGGTGGGGGGTGATACATAATTGGTGGCACCGTCGCAGGTGTCAGGAAAAATTTTGCACCATCGTTCGAGCCTTATATTGATTACTCTTCTCTTTGATGCTACAGCTTTGATGATTGACATGTTTAGTCAGCCTGCTCCCATCAATTTGCGAACTTACCCTCAGAAGCATATATTAGTGGTTTTCAACCATGGTCCTGGAGTTTCCAATTCAAGATTAGGAAGATATACATGAGCAAAGTGACCCCACATACATGGGGGACCTTGGTTGTTGGATGTTCAGATTTTGAGACGACGTGCCTCACTCGTGGTTAAATTGTTTTTTCACTTATTTCCTCCTCTGAAAGGTACGCATTATGTTTTTTGTTATATTCCTTGATGCTTGAAATGCTCTAAGTTCTTTCTATGAAAGTTTGTGTTATAAATCTCTTGTCTTTCTCCTTTTACTATAAGATTTGGCTCCTAGTATCTTTAACTCGTTACTATAATGCATTTGCATAGCAATTATGTGCTGTAATTGATATCTCGCATGTTCTTAATTCCAGTTCAGGTGATGCTCTGTGTATGTTTGTACATGTGATCACCATGTCTTTGCGTGAATTTTGTGGCAGACAATTTTCCATGAACAGCACATGATGCCTTTCTTCTTTGGCTAGAATGCAAGTAATGTCACAGCGAAAACACACATTTAAAGTATTAAGTTTAGCGCTTTAGTTTGCAACCCCAATTAAATCTGGTTTTCTGTGAGCATGTAACGTATACTCGGGCCAAAGCCAAGTGGTGTCACCGTTTTTATTTTTTGTACCTGAACAATCTCTTAACTAAGGCCTTAGCTTCATCACTTTCCTGCAAGTCCATGAACTATTGGCTTCAATGGCCATACTGCACTAGCGTTATCTCTAATTCTTATAGGCGTGATGGTGGCACCATTTAACCCTTAGCCTTCCTGGCTATATCTCAGACATGTTTCAGTAAGGCAGCCTGATTCCAAGCAACGAAATTCTAATGCTCAGACCCTTAATCTTTATTCCTCACCATATGATCCCTCTTAATTGCCTCAATATGGAGGCTTGATTACCAATATTTACCATGGTCACTTGAGCTAATTAAGATCCTACCAATGGAATTCAGTGATTAGATTGGATGCACAAAAACTCATAAACCAACACCATACTTTCCCATTGGTTACTTTTGCTGTTCCAAGTTGGTTAGGATTGTTGACTCAAGTAAAAAAGTTGGTTAGGTTTGGGATAATGAAATTGTTTTATCATTGGGCCTGGCAATCTTTTCAAAGTCTACACGTGAAGTGAGGACTGAGGGGTAGGCATGACTATTCGACTAGGCATATTTCTCCAAGCCAACCACAAAAAACAAGAATACCCTCGTCTCTGAGTTTTTTTTCTCCTTCTGCCTTTCCACCTCAGCCATGCATCATCTTCTTATCCACATCACCACATTTCACCATCTTCCTATGGTCAACATAATTAAGTAGAGGGTAGTTATCTTATTAGTTTGGCGTGATAACATGGGGGCACTGTCCCTTTCCCTCTCACCGCCACTGGCGTGCGAGCACACACACACACATACAAACTTTTAAGGTAACATTGACGAGGCACACAAGTATCTAGCATATCTCACATTTTATATATGCATCATTAAAGTAGGAGGACATTATGTGACAAGTTATGTTAAACTACCAAACTTTCCTCTAGTCAATTACACTGAAAGTCACTAACAAAACTAGGGATAATATATGTACACTAAAGTCACTATCTACGTACTAGGTTGCTCTAATAACCAACTAATTACATAAATCATATCAGGTTAACCCACTCCAATCCATGAATATAACTTGTTTCTGGCATGTAAAGCACATTTTCGAGTCCTTCCATCCCGAACTCGCCAAGGTAAGGCGGCTCCATGGCCTCCATGGAGAACGATGAACTTGGACTGTTAATCGACACCCCATCAAAACGCTCCAGCATCCTTTGCATTTCCTTCTCTGTTTCAGAGAGTTGTTCCTTGAGCTTCAGTACCTACAAATAATAAAGTAATTTAGAGTCAGAAAACGAAGAAGAGAATAATATTCACAAGCGAGTCATATAATAGGATGACCTTGGGACTTGGAATCTTAAAATACATGAAATGTGCTACATACAAGGGGGAAGTTCCCACGTGGATAGAAATGCCATAATCGCAGGTCGTGGCTGAACAGTGTTAACCTTTGAACTCTGTACGGACTCTTGTGAAGTGAAACAAGTGGTATCTTTCTTTTGGTGTTTAATGGGGGTGTCAGTAGCCTATTTCCTGTCATCTCTTGACTGGTTAATCTGTTATTGTCAAATTCTGAATTGTAGCGTGTCCTTTTTCGAGCCTAGAGTCCATGCATGTCCAAGCATGGTGTGGCCGATTGTCCTTCGTAATGGACATATATACGTACACTACTTTTGACAAAGGAGTTACAGAAGATAGTAAAGTACTAAGGACTAAGATAAGCAAGAAAAGGTTATTGAAAATGCGCCTACTAAATCTTAGAATATAGACATATGTGTCCATATTGATGTGTATGCTATTGCTTCGAATAAATATTTTAGCAAAATTTGTAACTTGAAGCATGAAGCATGAGAACAGCGACCCCCAATCCACCTGTCCTAAAATGGGATTCCAAATTTTAGGATAGTAGATAATCAAGTTCAGTATATGACATATCTGCACCTGGCTTAAGCAAGAACACTAAACACAACAAAGCTGTGTTCTAGACTCGTCGGAATTGTTATATGATATCGTCTTCTCTTCTCTTCGTGTCAATACGTGTGTGAGAGAGAGAGAGAGAGAGAGAGAGAGAGAGACCTCATTTTCGAGGCGGCATTTTTCTACGACAGTGCCCTCATGCTCAGACTTGAGCTTGGAATACTCCTCCTCAAGCTTCTTGCTCTTCCATCGAGCTCGCCGGTTCTGAAACCAAACGGCAACTTGGCGAGGATCGAGCCCAAGCTCGGAAGCAAGCTTGTCTTTCCTCTCGGACTCCAACTTATGTTCATTTCCAAAGTTCAACTCAAGAAGATTAACTTGTTCTTGATTTAGCTTCCTCTTCCTCATCCCGCTACCGCTGCCCTCCCCTTTGCTCTTCTTCCGTCTTCGCCGTGGTTTCGCCTCCCCTTAAACAAATTACATAGGTCAACCACTAAGTACAAGATCAATGCATGTAACAGATAGTTCCTCGTGTGCTTGCTTTTATCGTTTCATGACCTTACCTTGTTCAGATGACACTTGGGTGTATATAGCAGGATAGTACTGAGAGAGGAGTACCATTTGATCATCGACCTGATGACTCATGCTGCTTGTCATATTCTTCGTAGAGAAGAGAACTTTATGCGCAAAGGTGGAGTGAGAACTAAGGAGAGCTGTTTCTTAGGACTTTGGAGAGTACAATGTTTAAGTCTTCATTTATAAAGGAGGCATATTCAAATAGTCCTTGGGTTTGGCCTTATTACCGATACTGCCACTCTCATGAAGTGTGAACAAGAAAGTTAGGGTACTTAGCTTCATGTCAAATTTGGTGAAACGTGACTCGGTTAATTTGGTGGAGTAGTAAGAGTTTTTACCCTAATTAATACATATTTAAAACTTAATTATCAATATACTCCATTTTGAAACTTATTTATCCGCATACCATACTTTTAGAAATCGCTGTTTGAAATTACGATTTTAAAGTAGCGATTTCTTCTTTATTTCTGCTGTAAAGTAGAAATTGCAGTTTGCAACAGCGATTTCTACCTTGAAATCGCTGTTGCAAACAACAATTTTTACCTTGAAATCGTGGTTTCAAGAAACGTTTTTCAAAAGTGTAGTATGCAGGTAAATAAGTTTTAAAGGAGAGTAAATTCATAATTAAATTTTAAAAATGTATTAATTAAGAAAAAAACTCGAAGTAGTGAAGTGTTTGAATTTGCTCCGTGCCTGGAATTCGAACATCTGGGTGGCCGTGTCCGAAGTTCTGTTCGGGTTTGAGTTTCCCAATCGGGTAATAAGGAAGGGATGGAGGGCTAATTTCGGTGGGGACAGAAACCGCTAAAAACTATGTAGCAGTGCGGTGGTAGTGGAGTAGTGATATGCAAGGTAAAGGTGTGGGTTGGGATCCCAAACCTGAACCACCTCGATGGCATTAAACAAAGTGTACACTAGGCCTCTGGATGTGGACACGCAAGTTACTTTTGTTGTCCAATTGGGTGGTACTCTCCTCTTTCTATGGGCATATTCATTAGCCAGGCCACACTCCCTCTTAGACTCTTCTCTTTGCTGTTCACTTTAAGCACCTAGCACTTGCGTGGCTCAAGATGGGTAAAAAGTAAACTTGAGTCTACTTGCACAGCTCGATCTGCGATTGGTCAGTATGAACTGTGACATAGGAGAAACCTCATGTTCTGACCTAAGCGCTTACAAAATGTGATTTCTGCCAAATGTTCTTCAATACGAGATACTCAACGTTTCAACTGGAAATGCATTGTTTTAGTGCATATATTACTGTGATTTTATTTGAGAAAATGTTGATGCAAATAGCTAGAAAGGTGTTGGACAAGCATCAATACGTTTGAAACAAGTAAAAAACTATGTAAAGCTAGCATTTTGTTCTAAAATCACCATACTAAAAGTTGTGAACTCTTATTTGAAAAAATAAATTTTGCACTTAGGGATTTGGCCAAGGAACCCATGTAGCAACAGACAATCGTCGTTATAGGTATCAATAAGAACGACGAAGAAATATATCAGAATAGGTTTCAGACAAACAAATTTCATCTTATAATTTGTCTCTAATAACACCTTTATGGTGAACTGACCATTTTTTAAAATAGTCAAAATTATTCATCAATAGGGCCCAAATTAATGTTGGCAAACTTTACCCAGCAAGATGTGGTTATTACAGTATTACCCTAACAATTCAGTGGAGGAAAATGTACACAAACTATACATACTAAAAGGTATTTTTGCTTTTTTGGTAGTAACATTGGAGTTTCTAGCAATTACGTTATTCTATAGATTTGTTTCAATTGATGTGCCTTCATTAGATTTCACACAACACTAGAAATTCTTTATTTCTATTTTTGACATCAAAAAAATTGTGTCCAAAAAAACGGTTGGAAGCTGTAGTTTTTTCCTTTTATCAGAAAAATTTCCTGCAATAAGGGTTGATATAGGACCTTCCGGCAATACGGGTTGTCAAGACTGTTAATCTCTACCTTTTTTATCTATACATTGTACGATTTTAAATGGTAAATTGGTAATCTTTTCGAATCTAGTTCATTTGCGATTGCCTATTTCGGTAGTTCCAGTACCTATAGCGAAATGCAGTAATTTACATCCAGAAGAGCTGAAGCAAACAGTAAAAAGCTTGGGGAAGAATGATTTCCTTGATTATACAATCTAAATACCCCATATGTGGGAACAACTTCACACTTATAAAAACTTTGCATTCATTTGGACACTTAGTATTAAAGCTACTCCTCTTTTATTTATTTATTTATTTATTTATTTGGTTCAGTATCATGGTCTGACATAAAAAGAAATCTGATGCAGCATAACCTTTTTTGAGGATTTAACAAATATAAACGAAATCCGCTTTAATTACTTGATCTATGCACACTTCAAGGAAAACTTTGCATAGAATTATTACAAATATTAAAACCTGTTAATTAAAATACAATTATTTTACTCATTCAGAATCTTTATTTAGGATGTGATGTGTGCCTCAACTTTCTGCGGGGAAAGAATAGCCTTAAGGAGATATACTACGAGACATTGTTGTGACCGACTCTAATGATATAGTACACTAAAAATACGCTTCATGCGTGCTTTCATCCAACTCAAAGTATTCTTTTCATTTTGCGGACTCATTTTTTTCTTTTCCTCTTTTTAAAAAGTAGAATGATAAATATATAATAAAAAAAAATTAATCAAATTATATAGTACAAAAGGAACAGCAAATGAGAAAAAAATTAGGTGGCTCGGCATGACCATCTTGTAGAAATTTGAGCGTGGATAAGAAAAGCATGCCCACTTTATGGCATGACATGAAACTTGAAGAGCTTTGGTGAAGAAAAATATCGTTCGAACCCTTTTCCCCAAGCAATCAGCCAATCAGCTACGAGCTGCTTGTTTCTGAAGTTGACAGGGAGTAGTCACCATCAAGGATGCAACTCGTTTGGTCTCATGGAGACTTTAACCGCACATAAGGATGACTTTGAGGGGAACAGCTTTTGTCCAGACAGTTTCTAACATCTGAATTTACTGATAATATCATTCAGGCTAAACATTTTCTTGATATATATATATATATATATATATATATATATATATATATATATATATATATATATATATAGTTGCCTTAAAATACTAGGACTAGCATGTCTTAATAACTTGTTTTGGAATACTATATTTGTGCATTATTTTTATATCGCCTGCTCTTTTGTCGTGATAGACCCCTAAAAGTTTTGTGAAATTATTATTTCTTAACGTGTCTCTAAAATGGTTTTAGTCATAATATCTTACAATGGTCCACTGTCACATTTTGTCATTCGCAATTACTTCGACACTCATCATCAAAGGATAATCTAGTAATAGTAGATCTTAATCATTTTAAAAATCCAAGTGCAGATATATTCAAGGTTTATGCTTTGCTTTGATCTCTTATGCTATGAGTCATGCCTCTTAATTCAATAATTTGGACATCTTAAGACAAAGCAAGGGGAGTAATACTAGCAATAGTTTTAACAAAGGGAATTTGTACCCCAAAAAAAATGAAGAATTGGCAAAGGGAAAGAGATGGAAAAATGTTAAGTATTGTTAGATTCATTCTCTAACAGTTTAATTTTTTAGAATAAATGGTAACTTAGTATGATATCAGAGATCTGATTTGACAAGATTTTGAGTTTAATTCTTTTCGTTTACATATTTAATTTTTTTATATTATAATTTGTACTCTATTTATTTGTGCATTTGATAATATGCCTTACCGATTTTATGCTTCAGTAAAGGTCGAACCTTATCCCTTAATTTAAGAAGCTTTCTCCACGACCAAGAGCAATCACTAGGGGCCTTAATATCCCAAAAACTTCTGTCCTTTAAAATGAAAAGATGAGATCTAACCCAGTCAACACCCCTTGAATCCTTAAGCGATTGGGTACTCTGTTAGAAGAAAGAGTTAATCCGGCCGGCCGGAGCAGAGCTCTAAGCAGGAGCGATTCACGAGCAATGGGGTAACTTAACAGAAAAATAGGTGAAAAGTGAGAAGGCTGAGGGGAAAGAGACGGCTGGAAAGTGGAGCCGAAGCTAAATTAAAGGGCACACTTTAAGAGACCAAAAAGCAATGAAAAAGACAGCTTCCAGCCCAAGGCAGCGCACATGGGGGCAACTAAGCAACTGGTACACGCGTCAATACCCCCTAGATTACTGGATCCGGGACCACACACTATCCATCCACGTGTAGCTTTCCCCGCTCGTCTTCCTACTTCCTCACCTGCCAACCAATCACGATGCCACCCTCCAAATTCCATTTCCGTTCTCACCATTTTTAACGATAGCCGCCAACACAAACACCACCCCTCCTCTCCCTCCGTAAGCCAAACTTGTGGGGGGCAACTTTTGCATTGCCATCACCAACTTTTGGGGGGCCTCCTCTTTCCCTCCCATTTTCTCAACTTCATACCCCACCCCTCTCTCACACAAACACAGACACGTTCTTTTCTGGTAAATTTTATTCTCGAATCTTTCAATAATATAAGGAGGAAAAAAAAAAGTTCCTCGTTACAATCTTGAAATGTGATTATAAGTAAATCGTATGAGTTTGTAGTACCCCGTAAAGTGAATATTTTCGTCATTCACGTGTGGATCTTGAAGTTGGTAGTTGAGACTTTCTTTTCTGAACAATGTATCATTATCAGAATAAATATTGTTTATAATTATATCACGTCACATCTATCACATCGATAATAAATATTACTCTAAAGGTAATGTTTTTACTCTAGAGCGCTATCAGCTAGGTCTATGGTACTCGCATCGGAGGTAGATTATCGCATTCATGACTGTGTATTCTTTGGTTGCTTGCGTCTCTTTCATGTCACATTAGTTGATAAAACTTCTCTTTAATGTGCGCGCGCGCGTGTATATATATATATATATATATATATATATATATTTCTAATCGCCATAAGTAATGGCCAAGTTATAAGGTGTACCGTATGTGTCAGACTTGACAAAAACTAACAACTGTCCGTGCCCACAAGTAATTGACCATATACAAACTGAAGCCATGGTCGAAATTAGTGGCGTTCCGTGTGGCTTGCTTGAGGTCTGGTTCCTTGAGGGTATTTGGCTCTCTCGTGCATGCATCTACGTTGCTGCCTCGTTTTGGAATCAAATTGTTGATAAAATCTCTACAACTTCCAAAAGCTTTACTAATCTTGTAACCATTACGCCTATTCATAGCTTGCATAATATGCCTGCATCCCCACTTCACTAAACCTATATCTATAAATAACTGCATGCACCAAGAAGCTCCTATAATGGCAGCCGAGAGAAACAGCAGTGCTACACTTTCTCTTAAAAGGATGGTTTATCGGGACACGTGGATGATACTGCATAGCCGATCGGGTCCCGATGGGCAAATGATGCGCACTTCCTGTCAGAAGAGGGTAAAGAGATTGTCAGAGATATTGTCAAGAGAGTTGTACTGGGCTCTGGTTTCCGTTCCCAAAAAAAAAAAATTCAATCGTATTTTCTTAGATAATCTCACAAAAATTGATCACTTTTAAATTAGGGAAAGATTCTGTAAGTATTTTTATATATTTATCCTTTTCATATTTTTTTTATTCTATTTTTTTCACTACATTTAATTCTCTACCAACTAATTTTCTCTCTCATATCCCATCACTTTATATTTTTTAATCTATTTCTCTCTTTACATTTAACATTCTACTATCAATTTTCTCTCTCATAACCCACTTTCTTCCCCTCTCTCTAAAGGATAAAATTAGAGATGTCAAATAGATCGGGCTTGGGCTGGCCCAGCCCAAGCCCATAGGGCCTTCAATAAAACGGGCCGGGCCAAAATGGGAGAAATATGTGCCTAGTCCAAGCCCAGGCCCTAGGCCGAACATCTAGGGCCGGGCTTGGGCCAGGCCTAGGCCCAATTTTTTTTTATTATTCAAAACAATATTATTATTTTACTATCTATTTTGTTATTATTATTTAATAATATAAATACTAACTTTTTATATGTATTTTAACAGTTATTTTTTTACGCACAATGTCGATACTAATTTATATATAAGAGGGTAGAATTAGTCGGTTTGGTATTTATTGACAAATAAGTTCGGCCCATCCAAGACCGCCAAGGCCTCTTCAAGGAGGCTCATGATTTCTCACGGTTCGATTGTAATCTTTGTAATTTAATTCTTATTTTACGTCAAACATATCTTTGATTATTGCACCAAGGAAGAACGATCATCATAATTCATGTTCAGATTCATTACTCATTTGATTATCGTTTGACACACACACTTATATATAATAATGTGTGTATACAATAATACTGGGCCAAAAGAGGCCTGTGTGTAGGGCCAAAAAGGGCCAGAAATAGGGTCAACGTTAGGACCAAAAGGGGTCATTTTTCGAGCCAAAAGAGGGTCTGGCCGGGCCAAACCCGGGCCATTTTAGGGTCGGGCCAAAACAGGCCGTTTTAGTGCCGGGCCAGGCCCGGGCATGTTTCTCAAAAAATTCGGCCGGGCCGGCCCAAAAGGGGCCGCCCGGCCCTTTTGACAACTCTAGGTAAAATAGAAAAGACACATAATATATAACATAAATTCTTAATATACTTGTAAAGTCAAATTGATCAATCTTTTAAGGACGGAGGGAGTATATTTTTCTGTAGCCCATAGTATCATGACAATGCTAGCTTTCTCTCTTCATTCTCTAGGTCAAGGGGAGCTCTCTAGAACCCTTATTTCTAATTCAAGTTGGGTGCTATCTTAAGGAAGAAGGATAAAATTGAGGCTCTGCTTATGTTAACTAAAAGTTACTCCCTAGATTAAAGACAAATGTGGTAATGAAGGATAAGGATTAAGAGGGATGAGAGAGAGAGAGAGAGAGAGAGAGAGAGATTCTTCCAAAGCTATGATTTACTTTAGGATTCTATAATGAAGAAACCATAAAGAAGGATGGAAGGAAGATGCGCATGGTGTGGGAAAAGATTCTTTCATGTGCTTTTGAGTTGTTTAAGAGCTTAATTAGGTTTTCTTAGACTAAACTAAGAACCCTATTAAAAAGCTTTAACAAATGGGTGCCATGTTTATCCCGACAACTCGAGCTCTTGTTTCCCATCTTCCAACTTACTGATTTAGTAGCTAATGAACAGCCAATGGTGATTCATGATTGGATCTAAGCACCTAGTCAATGACTAATCACGATCACCACCTTGGTATTAATTAAACACACTTAACCAGCCTCTACTTCACTTGTTTATTGTCTTAAACGAGTTTCTCAAACCAACTTCAGCTATAATCACTACTCTTGGGTGAATTACTTTCTTTATTTGATACGAGTGTACTCGTCTAATGGAGTAACTGAATTTCAATTTTGAATGCGACACAAGTTGGTTGCCCGTTTCATGCCTCCAAAACCACATCATTAGTGAAAAATGGAGCAATGCCACTATCTTGTTATGCAATTTGATTGATCTGTGCAGTACCTGAGTTGAAACAAAAGGAAAAAAAAAAGGCCCAGCGTAAATTCGTACTCTGGAGATTTTTTTGAACCTTGCGCACCATATGAACTCTACTACGCACCCTCCCTAGTCTGCGTGTCCCCCTTTAACAAAATGTAAAGCTTCATGGATCGGGATGTGTGTGCCTTTAGATCCGTGATAGCTGATCAATGTCATCTCTGCCATCACCGGACTCTTATCCTTGCTTTTGTAGTCAATTTTGTTTGTGTTGTATATGCCACACAGTCTCCTTCCATGTTTCCCTCCTCCCTCCCATGCAAACCAATCTCTCTCTCTCTTTCTTTCTATTCTTTACGTTAAAACTTTACAAGGAACCCATGATCTGAATTTAACCCTTTATAAAACAACCCTTGAATTACGCCTTGATTTGAGCCATAATCTAGGTAGGTTATGACTTTTAGTGGCCTAATCTCCCATTTTAAGGCTAATAGAGCACTAGAACCCAATCACGACAAGCCAAGTAACTCCATTTTAGATATGAAAAGTGGCATACAGTAGACTGGAGATTTTTGGTAATGTGAGGAAAAGTTTCTTTGGAACTATTCGTAACTGCGGTTGTAATTGGCATAGCCACCCGACAGCAATGCCACCCTATCACGAAGAAGGGACCAGATGCAAATAGGAATAGTCAAGCTCAAGATATTACAGAACAAAAATCTGTTACCATTTTAAGTTGATTGCTACCTGCTAATGGTTGAGACCTTCTGTGCGCAATAAAACCTAGCACTTTACTAGACAATATATACAGAGCATTATATGTTATCTTGCTTACAGCTTAGTGTCCGGCAAGGTTCTGGACGTTTAGTGTCGATAAAAACTTTTGGCCTCTAATTTGTTGGGGTTGGAGTAGAATTATTTCAGCGTAGTTTCAGCCATTGTCTTGGTTTTTTTTCATCCTCTTGCCTTTGGTCTGTTTATGGCTCCAATTGAGATAATTCCACTAATAAACAACTTATCCGAGGTCACCTAGACCAAGTGGCGCGCATCAGTCTTGACTAGGACCATGCACAAAAAAAAAGACCAGTCCCATATAACGTTTTTAATAGGTCAGAATCATCAACTTGCTAACAACAATTTACCAACCGCTGAAAAAGATGGTAGTCAAATACGTAAAGGAAAGCTTATGGTCCTTCATCTTCTTCGCCATTGGAAGGCAAGCTTAGTTCATCACTATCCTGATAAAGTAAAAGTCCACGCAAACCCATAATACAAAATATAAAGTATAAGATAGCTCTCCACACCTAAAAGCAAGAAATCTCCAGAACAGCTACCTTAGCTGGCTAGGTTGTATCGTTTAGGGGGTTTAAATATATATATATATATATATATATATATATATATATATATATATATATATATATATATATATATATATATATATATATAATCAAAGAATCTATGCTTAAAAAACTCCTGATCAAACTGACAATGTATATGATTAAACCGTACAAAAATTGGATGGATGACAAGTTGGTAATGTGGCAGTCCAAGGTTCCTTCATTTCATATATGTTCCGTAGTTGAATTTGCAAGCTGTCTCTGTTTCTTTCCCTTCCTGCAAACTTCCACCTGCTTTAGCACATGCTGACCACTTCAATAAATTTGGTTCCATGCCTCGGATTGCTGTTCGCCTTGATTATCTAAATAGTTTCTTCTTTATCGTGGCACGGTCTTGTTTTTAAAATGGGTTTCTAGATTGCTCTTTCAGGTGTTCTTTGATCCGAAGACAGTGGTATGTAGGGGAGCTTTAAGGCATTGAAATGAATGTTAATGATGGTCCATGGTTGTTTGGTAGTACCAATACCGAGTTTGCAAATAATGGTACGTTGGTGTACAATGCATTGTAACCTCAAAAGAAGCTTTTGAGCCCAAGACTATATAATGACATACATGAAGCTAAGTTAAGGTACATATATTTTAAACCCCTTTCCCTCGTTATGAAAGAAAAATAGACCTACTTTATTTTGTTGCTAAAAAGAAACCACTTTCAAAAGAAAAGTTATTTCTTTGAAATGCTTCTCGTCTTTATTTCCTTAATTGAGTTTCAAGTGCGTCGCTCCTCTTTCCTGCAAGCGTTTTAATTAGATGGCTCTTTCAGGTGTCGAAGATCTATAGATAATTGGTACAAGTTTTGCCCGTGTGTGTTTGCGCGTGTGTGCGTGTGTTGGGGGGGGGGGGGGGGGGGCGCGAAATGTACCCATAGCAGCAAAATGACATTTAGTCTATTATCTTTTCAAAAACATAAAAGCATCTCTATGTTATTTGAATACTCTGTCTAAATATGACATTTAGTCAACTATATCTTAGAGAATAATCACATGCTTACAAGAGTCGGCGTGAATAGTGTTCAAATATAATGTTTATGAAAACAAATTTAATAACTTTCATAACTTTTACGAAAACATGGAAATAATACCAACGAAAATGGTATCTAGATGAAGCATTTCTTCAAAAATAAAATAAAAAAATTGGTGCCGACTCTGGTTGAAGGAATCTTCCTCTTACCTCTCGTATAACAACAATTAATAGTCGCTCTATGTTTCTAGTTACTTTTGTTTAGTGACGCTAAAAAAATTACTGTTAAGAATTGTCGTTCAAATTATTAATAGAAAATTATTAAAAATATTTAAGAATTATTAATTATCATTATATATAAAATTGGAGGAAGATTCTCGCGATCTTGACGGCGGTCAAGTTTTGTTATGCCGTTATGATTCTTTACTATGATTCCTTGCCATCTTGTCCCAGGAGAGCTCCAGCTGTTAACCCGGATTTAATAATAATAAAATAAAAAAAAAACATTCGCTTATTGGGCTAATGGTTTTGCACAGTTGCATTGGGCCGAGCTGTGCTTTGGATCATGGGTGGCACGACGAGTCCAACCAAACTATTGGGGTTAATATCAAATGCCTACGACGGATTTAATTATGGCACGACTCAAATGCAACCCCATAAGGTTTTCGGGCCAGTAGACTTACGAGCCCGATCCTACCTGATTCTCAAAGTGGCACACTCCAATTTATACAACTGTCCATACCTTTTACTACCTTAAGATTACCCATTTTATTCGTTTCTATACATCACAAATGTCCAGATGGCCTTTGAACTATACAAGCCTCGCTATCTTAGTCACTCAATTAATTTTTTTTGTCTGCCATACAAGTATTTTCTCTGTTTCCGTCAAAATATTATTTTTTGTACCCCCCACAATAAGAACCAAAAGCTCCTTTATGGTTCCTAAACTACTAACGTGTTGCTTAATTAGTCTCTGAAGTAATTCTTGCACTTTTGGTCCTTTAATATTGCATAATTAGCCAATTTTGCCTTTTTGATCACTTCAATCAGGTTTCGTACGTTAATAAAAATAAAAAACAGTTTATACTCCATCAATATAAGTCATCGTCATGACCATGGTCTTTTAGTATTATTATCGCATATCTCTTTACAAGGTGACTTTGATCTTTACTACGCACCATCGATACCTTCTCTCTAGGATTGCAAGTTGGAGCGCGTTTTTATGGGTTGAAAATGTTAACTTTTACCCAATCCAATCACCGTTACTGCCAACGCCGCCGTCAGTTGCCTGTTGTTGTCAGTCCCAATCCCTTGCTGCCACTTTCCTGCCTGCAATAGGGGCTGGCTACAGCTGACCGTTGATCATAGGAGGCAGTGGCAAACCGGTGGTCGAGGCAGTGGCACACTGGTGGTTAAGGCAGCGACATAGTGGAGTCGGCGACGGGATGCCGCGATGTTGGTTGTGTTAGTGGCAGATGACGGGTATTGATGATGCATAACAAGGACGAAGTCAACTTACTGAGAGCTCGGTAGTTATGGTACCAAAAGCTCATGGTCATGGTGGCGACTTATTTGCTGAGGTATGCATGTATTGCTCTTTTTTTCCTTAATCAACCTCCGACAGCTGACTGAGGTGACAAAGGGGATAAAACTAGTTAATGATGCAATGTTAAGAGACTAAGGCTTCGTTTGACAAAATTTTTTTTTTGGTTTTCAGTTTTTAAAGAGCAGTTTTTTAAAGAGCAGCTTAATTTTTTTTTTTATAAAAACAAGTGGGTGTTTGATAACCCCTTTTTTTTTTGAGGTTTTTTTTTTGGGTGTTTGGTAACCCTTTTTATTTTGACTTTTTTTTTTTGGTGGTTTGCGGTGGCGGTGGTGGGGCGTAGCGGTGGTCGACGGTGGTGGTGGTGGTGGCCGACGGCCGGAGGTGGCTGCCGGCAGTCACCGGCGGTGGTGGCCGGCGGCCGGAGGTAGCTGCCGGCAGTCTCCGGCGGTGGTCGCCGGCGGCCGGAGGTGGCTGCCGGCAGTCACCGGCGGTGGTGGCCGGCGGCCGGAGGTAGCTGCCGGCCGTCTCCGGCGGTGGTCGCCGGCGGCCGGAGGTGGCTGCCTGCAGTCTCCGGCGGTGGTCGCCGGCGGCCGGAGATGGCTGCCGACAGTCTCCGGCGGTGGCTGCCGGTGGTCGCCGGCGGCCGGCAGTCTCCGGCGGTGGTCGCCTGAGGTGGCTGCCGGCGGTGGGAGGGTGGTGGTGGTGGTCGGAAAAAAAAAACCAAAAGTGAAAAAAAAAACCAGTTTTTGGAGTTTTTTTTTTACTCTGCAGTTTAAAAACTGGTTTTTTAAATTGAAAAAAAAATGGTTACCAAACGCTCTTTTTTTTTCAGTTTTTAAAACTGAAAAAAAAAGAGGGAAATTTTTTTTGTCAAACGGGGCCTAAGAGTGCAATAATTAGTTCAGGGGCTAATCGAGCAGCACATTAATAGTTCAGGGATCATAAAGAGCTCTGGTTCTTGAGGATTAAGAAATGACTCTAATGCACCTTTTAGGTGCTAAAAAAAGATATTTTAACAGAAACAGAGAAAAGGACCTGTATGGCAAAGGGCTTAAAACTAAAGGACTACAGTGATAAAAAAAAATTTAGTTAAAAGACTATAATGGCGAGGCATGTATAGTTCAAGGACCACCTGAATATTTGTCTCTTTCTTCTTTGGTGTATTTTGGAAAAATAGAAAGATGCTTAATTAAAGTAAGTGCTTAAGGCACACAATTATTCAAAACACCAAGACCTTTGAATTTATGTAACTTCTTAGAGAAAGAAAGCTAAAGAGCGTACATTTGATGATATTTTTGATATCAAAGAAAAGATACCGAAAGAAACTTTGACGACAAAATATAAGCATTTACGAAATTAGAATTCAATGTTGCAGTGAAATTAACAATTGTGCAGCTAATAATGGTCTAAGAAGAGAGAGAAAAAAAATATGGAGGAAAGCACAATAGGGAGGCTAAAAAATAAGAAAGTACGCAAGAATGACTTCAAGAAATATTAAAAAAAAAAAGAAAGTTAATGGAATAGAGGGAGAAGTAAAACTTTTAATAAAATAGAAAGTTAAATATAGCTTCACTGTACAGGTGCTCATCCTTAGTGATACTATTAAAATACTACGACTCGTATGCAGGTGGTTAAAAATTATTTTCAAAATATGAAAGATGCTGACATTTATTCAAATTCCTTGTGTCTAAAACTATTTCCTTTATTTCGTTTGTCAATCTCAAACAGAACTACATATGAGCAACCACGAACCATTAAGACCACCTAGAGGTGTCAATGGGCCGGCCTGGCTCGAGCCCGGCAGGCCTAAGGGGAAACTCGAGCCTTTCGGGCTTAGGGCCATGGAAAGCAAGCCGGGTCGAGGCTGGGCCCAAAATTAGGATATGAAGGCCCTATCCAAGCCCTATGCCCTAACTTTAGGGCAGGGCTTGGGCCTAATTTTTTTTAAAATTTATAGTTTTGTGTTGCGAAAATATCTCTTTTATTGTTAAAAAAAGTGGAGAAAAATATCTATTCTATTTTTCTTAAGTGCATTGTTTATTTTAGACACATTTTTTCATGTGGCACAGTGAAGCTATGAATCAGATGTAATTCTACTTGTATTAGGGGAGAAAGAATACTAAGAAAAACAGTTTGTGACGTTGAGGTCCTTTGAGCAAGTTGACTCTCTAGATTCTCCCAATATCATTATGA
This sequence comes from Escallonia herrerae, assembly GCA_033070095.1. Classification (NCBI taxonomy): domain Eukaryota; kingdom Viridiplantae; phylum Streptophyta; class Magnoliopsida; order Escalloniales; family Escalloniaceae; genus Escallonia; species Escallonia herrerae. The sequence goes on along the minus strand of JAVXUP010000180.1, from coordinate 602,366 downwards.
AAAGTTAGATCGTAGAGAAGACGCGCGGCATGAAAGAGCAATTAACACTTTGAATTGGGCAAATATTTTCCTACTTGCATTTAAGGTAAATTCTCCAATGATCATGTACTTGATAAAAAAAATATCTGCTATATCATGCATGACCTTTTCAAGTTTTTTGTTATAGTCCATGTAACAGCTAATCAACATAATTATGTAAACTGCTAGCCAATTCTGTAGAAACTTCCTTGTGCCAAAAATCAAAATAGACGAATAAAGAAGTCTTCAGCTCTACTTAAAGGCGTTCATATGTTTCTGTGTCTCACTACTTCTTACATATATTCCAATTCCAAAATGGCTGTTTACTTATGAGTTGGGCCTGAGTGATTGCATTTGCAAATTCATATATCTTGGATAAAGGAAATTATCTTAAAATATAGGTGAAAACCAAATAGGGATACATGTAGGGCCAAAATCGGGCTAGGCCGGATAAAATTTTGAAAGAATTAGGCCTAACCTTGGCCCAAGGCCCTACGGGTTAGGGCCGGCACTGTTCATCCTTAGGGCCGGGCCAATTTAGGGTTTGGGCGGCCTAGCCCTTTTGACATCTCTAGGACCACTCAACTGATGTTCAGCAACACTTGAAAAAACCATATGTGCCTCCCATAATAGATATTTTGAAGCACAATGCCTCATTCATTTGGCATAAATTATTCAAAATTAAATTACAAGTCTGGCCTATCATACGTAAGATAAATAAGAAACAAAACTATATTAAGACTGAGAAAAAGAATATCAAATTGATTAATGTTAGATAGCAAAGTCGGCAGGCATAAGAAAAAAAAGAAAAAGAAAATTTTAATATTCCAATAAAATGCTTAGTTGGCGTCATCATTCCTAAAACAATTTATCTACACAATAACAGTAATGCACATGGTATGATTACAGATTAAATTATAGACTAATAAAAGTTTTATTTCGTTTAAAATTCCTTCCATTTCGTAAAAGTTTATACGATTGTCATTATTATCTCTATAATAATTATCACGGTCACTATGCAGATTTTGACTTTGTATCTTTATTCATAACTGGCAACGACGCCGTTTCCATTAAGTCTTTCGACTCAGAGTAAATGTATTTTGATTTTGATTTTGATTTTGATTTACATAATACGTTCATCATCACCCAAAACCGCATGCTTCCTTTGTATGATATATGTTTCGGATCCAAAGCCCAGTTACTCCATTTCAATCCCACCTCTATAAAATCTCCAACTTAGGGTTCTTACACTCAATTCAGCATTTTGCACAGTAGGAATTGTGTATTCAGATTGGTACGTTAGTTGGTCTGTAATGGGGAAAGGAGGCGGATGCGTACCTAGCAAGAAAAAACCACCGCCCGTGGTACCCGACGAAACGCCGCACGACGCGCAGATCGTGACCGAAAACGCCGTCACTACTGGCGAGTCCAATGCGGCTAACGAGTTCTCGGTGGAGCAGCCGGCAGTGGCAAAGCTGAAAATACTGATAGTGTTCTACTCGATGTACGGCCACGTGGAGGGCCTGGCGCGGCGGATGAAGGGCGGTGTGGACGGCGTCGACGGCGTGGAGGCGACGCTGTACCGGGTGCCGGAGACGCTGCCGGAGGAGGTGCTGGAGAAGATGAGGGCGCCGCCGAAAGACGACGGGATCCCCGAGATTTCGGGTCCGGCGGAGCTGGCGGCAGCTGACGGGTTCCTATTTGGGTTCCCGACCAGGTACGGGTGCATGGCGGCGCAGATGAAGGCCTTCTTCGACTCGACGGGGCAGCTGTGGAATGAGCAGAAGCTTGCAGGGAAGCCCGCCGGGTTCTTCGTGAGTACTGGCACGCAAGGGGGCGGACAAGAGACCACTGCGTAAGCTCTAACCTTAATTTTCATTTTGATTTGGCGGCTGAAATGTGATTGTTGCTTGCGTTATTTTGCGAATTGGATGCTTTGGTTTGTGCTGACTTTTAGTGTGGATTTGGGTGCTAAATTCTTGGTGCATTTCATAATTTAGGGGATATTAATTGAGTCGTGTGATTAGGTAAAAGTGATTAGTTAAAATTATAATGATGATATAATAATGATGGAAGGTGTAATTGTTTTACCACTTGTTTTGTTTTGAGAACTAAGATGCACGCTATTTATTCTAGGGAAAAGAACTTAATAAATATGACTTTTTGAATGATGGGAGTACTATGCATCAGAAACTTACATAACTTCCGCAACTTTTATTATTGTAAGTTGATTTGTAGTACTTAAACCTTCCAGTTAAATTCTCCTTTACCAGTTTCTCGGTGAAGTGGTGAAGTTGATACACATTTGGTTCTAAGAGTGTGAAAGTAGGAGCGTTGGCCACTTTAGAAGGGATTTTGTGCTTTTGTTGTGATTTATCTCTTAGAGGTGTTCTTCCCTGATCTCTGGTGTTGTTTAGTCATCCTTTAATAAGCTTAACCTGACACGACAACACCTTCATCTCTACTAAGTTTAACCCTGGATATTTCAAATATTTAGTTGTCTTTCTTTATATTCGTAGGCTCTATGAGGCGGATCTTTGGTGCTATAAACTAGCTCACATGAAGCAGAGACCTAATATAGTGCAATAAACGTACTTTGGTTATTACCATGAAAATGATTCGTAATTATTTACCATTGTGGTTACTTTAGGAGCAAAACAACCTTATGTTTTCAGTGTGCACAAGTGGTTGACATTATAGTTTCTTGTGAAAAAGGTTGTGCCGCTGATTTCAGGGGACATAGTAAAGCTTGGACTTTGTTCCATGGGTGATTAAGCCTGTGATAATGTTGGATAAGAGCGTGAATTTACCTTGTTGAACAAAGCGGATTGTTTTATGTAGCTTCCTATAGAACAGTTGTCACTTTTCATAATAAGATTTTACGAGGAATTTATATCGGTTTAGGCTATAGTATAGTACAAAAGTTTGTAGGAGTATCCATATGACATGATATGGGTGCAACTCCTTGCAGGGGTTGACTATTTGTATCTCAAACCTTATCTATTGGAGCGTTGCAAATTTTAGGCTCTTTCTTGATTGAAAAGCCCCATTTGGTTTAAACGAAAAAGTTACTGCCCGAGTCTTTTTAAGCATGGAAAATCCCCTACACCAAAAGTTGTATGAATGATTCCCATATTGATATTAATCAAGTGAGAAGTGTCAAATTTGTCATCAGATGATTGTATTCAAGCTAAAATGTCGGATACTCATTCTTTTGATAGGAGATATGGTTTTGCATCTATAGTAAGCGGATTTGTAGGCTGGGGGTGGAGAGGTAGGACTTTTAAGAAAGGAGCTCGGGAGCTCGTAGTCACAATGACAAGGAGATCTAGTTGAGCTCTTAGAAGTTTATTGTGGTGGGGACCCATAGTTTTAAATTCTCCTGTTCTAGTGACGCCCCCGGCCCTGCCCCCGTAACCTTGCACTTGCTCTCGCTCTTACCCCGAAAAAGCAAAGTGGGTAAAACGTTTATACTTCATTTCTCATCTTGTTCGAGGATCAACAAAGATTTTATTGGCATCATCCAATGATGTAGGGCAAGAAAAGATGGCAAGAGCATGTAGTTTTCTACCTTTTAGTTTTTTATGATAATTTCCTCTCGTCTTTGTAGGTAATATTGACTTGCTTTTTTAAGCATGTTTTTAGTCACTACTAGATAAAGTTGAGTCCTAACTGGTTAGTATATTTACTAGTAGTGTTTTTGGCATTATATGACTTGCTTTCCATTCAGATTTACTATTCCTGGGTTGTTTAGGGTTTAGAATAATGTAGAATATTTATGTTAGGAAAATAAGAAATTGCAGCTCTTTGGGCAAAATTATCTATAAAATTTTAGCTTTAGAGAATTCTTCTGTTTCCGGGAAGGACTCCAAATCTCCTTGTGATTGCACGGTGCCCTTGGTGGTCTCAAGGTTTATCTCTTTTTACTTTTGGTGGTTGATTATCGGGGTTAGATGATATTTAGTCCACCAAACTTCTGTTCTATATCTAGTGGTATCAGAGACCACTTTCTGATCCAATATGTTTGAAAAAAGGAAGGTGGCGGAAACGCTTTCAGCATGAAAGCTAACGATGCTAACAATGATTGTGCTATGGTATTCACCAAGGCTGATCTACTAATCATCATGGCGGCAACCTTCAAATCGATGCCATTTGGGACCGAAGGAATTCTGAAGGTCATAGGATTCATACCGAGATTCTTATCACGGTCGACCTATAAGTGGACATGTTCTAAGGTATGATGAAATTCTTAAGTTTGTTGAATTGAAAACGTATGAAGAATTTGCAGGATTCATGACTTAGAAGATTATTTTGAATATAGAAAAATCCGTGAGGAAAGAAAATAGATTTTGCATGTAATAAACTTGGAGGCTTATAGCTCTTTTGAGGAAAACAATCTATCATCTTATTATTAAGAAATCTCGCCTTCGGAGAATTCTTCTTTTTGCTGCTTTTGCGACTTTTTGGATTCAAAGGTTATCTTTGGTGGTTTCCAAGGTTTTTCTTTTCTTCTTAGATTCTGAGATCATCAGTGCTAGAACGATATCTAAAGCACCATGACTTTTTTTTGAGTCATCCGAACCATGCCAAGAAAAGACACGATACCTTCCTAGCAGTTGGAGAGTTAAGCAATTTTTGTACCATCCTAGCAGTTGGAGAGTTAAGCAATTTTTGTACCTTCCTAGCAGCTGGAGAGTTGAGCGATTAATGATCCTACTGTCCAGTCATGGCCTCGAATAATAAAGAATGGTTTTCAGAATGCATTGAACAAAAAACATTCCCACTCCTCACCTTAAAAAATGTGAGGGTGTACGAATTATTCTGCTAACGAACTTACGGTCTCAGAAGTGGGGTTGATTGATTGTTACCTTGCATATCCTTCTCTTCATGGTTTTCTCCCATCATTTATGACACCAAATCAATGAGGTGAAACTTCAAAAATGGAATATATAGGTCATGAGGAGCCGAGCCAGCCAAGAGATACAAACTGCAGCTAGCAGTTGAATCACATTGCGTGTTGTGATTGTGAGCTATGTGCCTGCAACCAGGGGTTTTTTAGTTCAAAACTTTACTGGTTTATACTTGTCGGGGAGTAGAAGGTTAAGTGCTCCTATTACTTTCATCTGCAATAGTTATGGTCGCTGTAGCTACACTGAGACTCTTTGAGCAAAAATTCTAGTATGCTTGTAGATAAATTTAAATTCAGTGATCCCCATCTCAGTATCCCCTGTATTGTCCTGCAGGTGGACAGCAATCACCCAGTTAGCACACCATGGAATGCTCTTTGTACCCATTGGGTATACATTTGGAGCTGGTATGTTCAAACTGGACTCAATTCGAGGGGGTTCTCCATATGGTGCTGGGGTCTTTGCTGGTGATGGCACAAGACAACCAACTGAAACAGAGCTAGCACTTGCCGAGCATCAAGGCAAGTATATGGCTGGAGTAGTCAAGAAGCTAGCTCAGGCTTGACAACCTGGTCTTGGGTTATGTCTTATTATTAGCCATTGAAACCAGCATTGGTCATTTCTCTGTGTTTCCCATTAAAAGTTGATGTGTTGTGATTGGTACAACCATTTTGCCTCCTGAGGTTTGCCAATGAGGATGCTGCCTTTCTTCCGCCGTCTCTTCTGTTTTATTTTCTCCATATTCTTTGGACTCCCTTTGTTTGAAAGTGTGTACTACATGGTCTGATAGTTATTTCCAGTGTTAACCTTGTCAATAAGTAGCGTGGGCCTGTAGATGTGTTATTTTTGTACATTTTTACGTGTATATTTACAGCCCCCTATGCCTTGTTACAACTTTTTCTCATATAACTTGCATGGCTATCTTTCATATGCCTGTCATGTGGTGGTTGTTTTCTTCAGTTTTATCCCGAGTTGAAACAGGAGAAGCGTGTAATTGTTATTGGTGATGGTAAGAATCTGTAGTATGGATGTAGAAACAAAAAGTATGCCGGCTTGGATCAGAATCTACATGGTTGTGCTAGTAATCCAAAACTTGAGGTGGTGTGAATGTGCGTGTATTTGTTTTTGGTGGGAGGAAGGTAGAACCAATGGGCTAGAATTCGTTGGTTTTTGCTTTTTAATAAAGTCAGTTCACCTGTCCTCTTTATGCCGTCTGGTGGTTCGAAGCGAGGATTAAGTTAAAGTGCGTTTTCACTTGGCATCAGTCACTGTCAAGTTGGCTCCGAGTCATTTGTTTATAATATCTGTTTTCTGTTTTCATTTTCATAATTTTTATATTCAATTTGAAAATTCGTTCTTGTACTTTTATTATTTTTTTTAAAAAAAAATTAATTATTTTTTCTTATATTGGGTTAAGTTTGAATGAAAAAAATTGAAAACACCTGTCATTATTTGAGTAAATTTATCTAAAACGAAAACAGAAAATAATAAAAGTATGTAAAAAAAAAAATTTATCAATCAATACAAAGAACAGAAAACGAATTTCGAAAAAGTAGGGTCTGGTTTCTGATAATATATGTAGGTGCGTTTAAGAAGCCAACACTATTCCAAACAATGTCAAGCACTGGCTTTGATTTGACATCTCCCGCTGGCTTTCTTCTTGAACCGCTATCTCACTTTCATCTGATTCATAAAGGCAATCAAATTCTCTTATGAGATTCCGAAAGTTCAGTTCATTAACAGAGGCAAATCTTTTTTTACGGGAAGCATAGGTTCCAATCAAAAAGTCTGTTTATGGGTGGAAGGCAATAAGCTGAAGGTTGGACCTCTGGAGTGTCTATAAGGAAGGAGTTTCAAGGCAATTAAACCGGAAATTGGATCCCTTGGCACCTGGGATATCGCCACACCACCTTGCCGTTAGTTTGTTACTCTACAGTGATTTGTCTCTTTTATATAGTGACTAGTTTGAGTTTTTTTGTGGCTAAAAAACCTCTTTGTTGGCGCATTATCGTACGAAAATGTGGTACGATTCCGGAATATTCCTATACAAACGCTATTTCTGGAAAGTAAATGGAGTTTAACTAACTAATTAGATCACGGAATCCCTTAAAAGCTCATTGAATTGATTTGCATACGTGTAAACAGTGCATGGTCTTAGATCAATACTCTAAACCATTTAAAATCGAGAGACTCGTGGTATAAAAAGAGGTTAAGAAAGTAAAACCTAATTTTATTTTATATTCAACTGTTCTACGGTCAGGACATCGGTCTTCGATCATTAATACTTTCGACTAGCATAATAATAATATGGATAAAATGGAGAGTTAGAAAGGATATTGTTGCATTACATAGTCAGCAGATAAGTCATTGGATACTGAAGTTAGCATAAATGTGTCCAAAAAAAAAAAATAGAGGGAGTTGGAAAGGACGAAAGTGCACTCCGTAGTCAAAAGTTAAGTCATCTGAATTGTTGTAGATAGTTTAATTTTCCCTGACGTGTCTCGGTCTCTCACTGAAAGTTGGAAAACCAACTAAGAGAGATCATTTCCGTAAAATTCCCAACTCTATGACGTATCTCTACTATCTATAAAATTAGACCGTAAAATCGAGATAAGCTCGGGTCAGTTATTTAAATACATTATAATTATAGGTCAGTTATTTAAATACATTATAATTATAAAGTTATAAAAACTGTATTGAATTGTAAGGATGACACAAGACAAAAAGACATAACATCTTATTGAAATCATACTTACTTTCGGACTAAAAACGACAAACCACCATAAACCTACGATGTTTATGTGGATGCTGCTCGTATTGTGCCCCCCAATTGATGAACAAGAAGAAGCGAAGTACACTGGTTCTGGAGAAGACGCCTAGAAGATTCTTCATTTTTTAACTTTGAGCCTTGAATTCTACTTCTTAACTTATATACATGTAGGAAACTGATCAATTACTCGCGCGTGCAACTTAAGTTAAGTTGTCAGTTCTATCTGACCATCCATCCATTATGAATGGACGGGCCATATATGTCTTTCTTAAGTAAACTTCATCATCTGCTACATTATGTAACAGACAGTAAAATTTACTACACTGCTCGCGTTGGCTTAAGTTGCCTTTGGGGGTAAGGAATCACGTCCGATACATATATACATAAATACATACATATATATATATATATATATATATATATATATATATATATATATATATATATATCTCTCTCTTGTGTGTGAATATATATTGAGTATTGTATCATACATAATAAGATATTCATCTTGAACATTAAGAATACGCGGATATTGTTAATGATTAAATTTATTAAAAAAAACAATATAGTGTTCGATAAAAACTTTGCAAATAATTGAGGTAAATAATTATACAATGATCATTATTTTTCAAGTCATGTAGTGTGGTAGATGAAGATATAAAGTTATATATATATATATATATATATATATATATATATATATATATATATAGAGAGAGAGAGAGACACACACACACACACACACTTACTTTGTAGATTGTCAATCGAATTCTTAATTATTGTATATTCGCATGAGTACGTTCTTAAACTAAGTCCAAATAAGTTCATTATGTATTAAGAGTATAACCACTTTTGGACTTATGAATTATCGTATTTGTTTTCATATTTAACTTGTATTTCACATACTATTCTAAACGTTTTTGTATTTAAAGGTTATTTTAAGTGCAAATAATCAAACTAACTCCTACTGGGTTAATTAATTTATGAGATGAATTTTTAGAGTTGGAGGTTATTCATTTTAAAAATATTTTGCGAGTAAATTGTTATTTTGATATTTTAAAGTACTTATAAAAATTAAGTCATATTCAATTTGATTATTTTTCCTTTAGCATCTATAAGACAACTTGATTTCTATCTTAGAGTTTGAGGTTTTTTGAATACAACTACTTTATTAGTTAATCTATTAGAACAATATCCTAGAGATATTTCTAAGAACTAAAGTCATATTCGGTTTGTATATCGCTTCTATAAAGGGAATTTTTTTTTTGGAAATACTAATTTTTTATTAATACGGTTTTTGCTTTTAACATATGTGGAATTTATACTTTTGGGATTAGATGACCCAATTTAAATTTGGGTTTTAGCTTGACCCATTTATAAAGTTAGAGGAATTTGGGACATAATGGATATTTTGCAATTCTTATTGTTCTAGGAATACAATTACATTCCTTTAAGACTAATGACTTATGTTTTTTAATCCCTAGGAGCACCACAAACTTGAGAAGAGTCTTCAATGACTCTTTAGGAAGAACACTCTTGAGATTTTGGTCATCACATTGAGGTAAGACCTTATTTTGATATTGGGACTGAGGTTTGTGATAAAAAAAAAATGCATAAGCTATTGTGATTGATGGAGTCTAATTGAAACTTTGAGTTTATTATATTAGGATTTTTGAAATAATTTGTTTGAAAAGATCATTACTTGGAGTTGATTTACGCAATTGAGGTAAGGGTTTTCTCACGCATTTATCCCATCTGAATTCTGATTATCGATCCGATCATCAATTGATTTTTTGTTTAAAAAGATTTATTGATTCTTTAGAACCCTAACTACATTCTTGATTGTTACGCTAATTAGTTCTTTGTACTTCCGATTATTAACTTTGATTCATGATCTTTTTATTGTAAATCTTTGTAGTAAATTCAAAAGTGTATAACTTTGTCATTCCTTGGCCAATTTTAGTGTTCTTACACTTTTTGAAAACCTCAAATAGTTTACTACAACTTTGTAATTTTGGTTTTCCCAAATTCGAAGTGATCTATATTCAAAATAGACTCGAACATTGTTATGCTTATATTTCTGCCAATTCAGGTCAGCCAATTTTGATTTGTTGTATCTTATTTGTTTCTCATTGGTTTTTAATGATCTTAAACATTATGAAATCCTTGAAGAGTATTCTTCAACTTTGTAGTTTAAGGTTTTATCAGAATCCATTTGGTGCTTTGTCAAAATTGAGTTTGAAAGTTATTTATCAGTGCAGACTTTTCTATTTTTGACACTGTAAATCAGCCCACTTCGATTTGCTCTATCTCCTTCGTTTGTCATTGGTTTTTCATGATTCTAGACGATCTGGAAACCTTAAAGAGTCCTCTTAAACTTATTAGTTTTGTGTTTCATCAAAATCTATCTATTTTTTAATCCAAATTCAGTTTGAAAGTTATTCATCAGTGCAAAAGTTGCAGTTTGACACTGCATATCAGCTTACTTTGACTTACTCCATCTTATTCGTTTCTTATCCGTTTTGATGATCTCAGACGTTACAGAAACAGTAACGAGTCCTCTTCCTTTGAGTTTTCTTAGAATTCATCTATTTTATTATTGAAGTTAGCCCTTGAATAAAACTATTCTGCGTAGAATCGTGTAAATGAGAATGACTTTACCGGCTTCAAACTCTTGGTATTTATTAAGTTAATTTGGTATATATTTTTATAAGTTGGCGAGCCATGTCACAGTGGTCTTCATCTTTGTACCGATTGAACATTTTAATTTTGATATCTGATCTATTTGAAAATATTTTTCGAACATATTTGAAGCATTATTGAATTCACTAGAGTCTTTTTGAAATATAAGTTATCTTTATCGGAACTTGTGAAAACGTTTCAAACTTAAATTTGTATTGTTTTAAACATATCGAAACCTTTTGACCCGCTGTAAATTTAGTTATATATATGCTAATTCCTTACTTTGAGGTTGTATTGTCTGCCGATACGAGCTATTTGATCTTATTGCTAATCTGATTTCTGAATAGAAAGTTAGTGCATTGGTTTTGGTATTCGCCGTACACCTTGGTATCGTTTTTTATCACCTCTAAGTACTACTATCGATATAGCGTGCTTTGTACTCTATGCGTGGCTGTGTGCGATTATCTTTACTGGGCTTTATGCTCACCCCCTTACTTTCAGTTTATCAACCAGTGTTTAGAGCTGTACAAAGGATTCTAAGGCATGGCTAAGTAAGGAGCTTTTTAGGGAAGAATTTTCCTTTAATATTTACTGTACGATTAGATTCGACTTTAGATTTTATTTTGGAGCTCCGTGTAGGACTAATTGAAGTCAATGTAATAGTTTTAAGTTGGTGTGACATTTATTGATGTTTCTTGGAGACTTATTCTTAGATGTTCTGAATACCCAATTGGGAGAGAGTTTTGGATATTTTGAGGTTTCCTAATTTTGTTTATTTGAAATTAACGCTCTGGAATAAAAAATCGACGCGTTACACCTATGTTCGGCTCGAACTCAGTTCGTATACAGCCCTAACCAGAATACGATGTTGAGCCCCGTTCTTCTATCACTAACCTTAGTTGGCGAATGACATTTTCTCACGAGGTTGTTAGGCATGTTGTTTGTCGCTGGAAAGTAACACTGAATTTCTTGTCCGGTAGAAGTTTTAGTTGAGTTATATATTAGTTGCATAAGTATTTCGTGTTTTCTAAGGTAATCTTCAAGAAATTTATGGTTACTAGCCGACAAGGTTTTGTGCAACTTTATTAGGATTCTTTTATTTTTGTAATGGAGGATTAGAATAAGAACCTTTACATTGTGAAAGTCAGGCTTCAAAAGAACTCATGTTCAAAGTTTAGAAGCTTCGTGACAAAGTTATGAAGAATCTTTAGTTGAAATCTAACAACCATCGTGTTTCTTTTAGAGTGGCCAAAGACACTTTAAACTCTCTATTTAATAGTCGACTCGAACATCTCATCAATAATGACCAAAAGATAATAAAAAAAAATCATTTCATATGATACATAAAATTATGATAAAAAAAAGGAGTGGCGACTAAATCTATATATATTTCTCACTAAAAATAAAAAAACAAAAGCATTTCATGTGACCAATGCCTTTGACCTAGCCAAATAAATGTAAAATGGGCATAATTCTAAAAATGAAATTCTGCATCGGCATTTAGGCCATAACTTCAATACAAATTTTCTCTTTTTGACATTTTGTTAACTTTTAAAGTTTGATTATCTAATTCCTAGCATAGAGTTTTAAGGAAATAAATCTTCAAGGAACTTGATATTGAAATAACATTCTGAATATTCTCAAAATAAAAATCTGAAAGAAGTTATTGTCAAAGCCCGAAACTTCACTACAAAGTAATAAACAACTCCTTCAAGTCAATTTTAAAGATCAATGCGTCAGTGATGCTTCTTTCAGCAAACCAATAAGTATGAGTTTGGTTAAATAAAATGTCAGTTAGTCTCGCTCAGAAAGAAATAATCATTGTGTTGTCATTTATACCCCTATATTCTAAACAAATAGTCTTTGCAAATTTTGTTAATTTCTAAACTTTGACGATTGAGTGGATAGCTCGAGGTTTTAGCTATGTACTGTCGAGGTTTTATGCTTCCACCTCAAAATTTTAAATCCTATTAAGATGCCACCTTAGAAAAGGGAGGAAATGAATGACTTATGAAATAACTAAGGGGTGAGTAAAGTAACAAAGGATCTTAACGAATAACCTCAAAGTCCTAAATTTGAATCTCTATACTGACGAGTCATATAAATTGTAATTTTGATTCTTCCACACAAAAACCAAATATGTCCATAACACAGAATTTTAGCTAGTATGTAGGTATGGTGATTATATATAGTTTTAAAAATTATAGAATTGATTTTTATAATTATATAAGGTTTACAAAAATTAAGGTAATTATATCCATAATTTTGATTTTTATAGAAATCTCAGTAAAGAGTTATGCGGGATTCAAAAGAAAAAAAAAGTCTTTTCCATATTTTACAATATACTTTACCAATTACGAGATAAATAGATATCTAAACACGCGGGGTATCATAATTTTTTTTACTATTATGAGATAAATAAATATGTAAATAAACATATTTTAAAACTACTTCTATTACGAGATAAATAAATAGGTAGAGATAAACATACCGTAAATCTCCGTTTATTACGAGATAGTTAGACAGATAAACCTAGATTTGATATTATTTGATTTGATACGATAAAGATTACTTAAGGTAGCGTTGTCGTCTCTCTTTGTGCCTCACTCTCTGCAATTGCCTGTAGAGAGAGAAAAGCTCGAAGAATTCGACGATGGCGGACACCCTCTCTTCTCTCAGGTCATTAATGGCTTCTCACTCTCCACCTCTCCACGCCTTAATCGTACCGTCCGAAGATTATCACCAGGTACTAAATCCCTCTCCTCATTTTTTCGTACTCCGTGTTTATACGTACAAACTCGTCACTGCCTGATTTATGCCCTAAGTATTGTGTTCTTTTACTCCAATTATGGTTACGTACTCTTTTAATATGATCATGACTTTGTATATATTCCTGCGATCGATATGATGAGAGTCTTTTTTTTTGAATTTGTTGGCAGAGCGAGTATGTATCTGCACGGGACAAAAGGCGGAAGTTTGTCTCCGGATTTACCGGAAGTGCTGGTTAGCTGTTGTTTTTGTTTTGAAACTTTCACAACGTTTACTGATTGACAATGAGATGAAAGGGACTAATGAGTTGAGTTAGTTACTTAATTTACAGTCCAAAATGCTTAATGTGCGGTCCAAAGAGCTAATTGCCTTCCGTTGTCATTCTATTTGAAGATGTTATTAGCTTGTTAAGACACATTTTGTATTGGTAGTTTCTTTGAATTTGAGTTAATTGTTAAAGTCTCATTTAGGTCTGGCACTCGTAACAATGAATGAAGCACTATTGTGGACCGATGGACGGTACTTCCTGCAGGCAGAGCAGGAGCTAAGTGACCAATGGAAGCTCATGCGTTATGGAGAAGACCCAATTGTAGATATCTGGATGGCAGATGTGAGTCTTTCCTTGTCAAACTACAACTTTCTTCCATAAGGTTAATAGTGATCTTTGTATTTGTGCTTGAAATGGAGCCTAATAATGCTTATACCTATACCACGTGTAAGGTGCCAACTGCCAACTCCCATGAAGGTTGAAGCTTGCTACTTCTTCTTTAAATAGTTTGAGCTCTATATTTTGCATGTTCCGACTTTGTGAATTTCCCGAACATCTTTGTTTTTCTTTTTCGTAAAAATTAGCTTGTTCCTACTTATATGAAGTTACCTGTCGACTATAGTCCATATATATTTGCAAGTAAAGCACAAACCTTTCCAAGAGGAACTTGTATTATCGTTTTAAGTCTTAAGGGTGTTACATTGCAGTTATTAGTTTTAGCGTTGTCACTAGCTCACAATTGCTATGCAAGATGTGCTGCTACTCGACCAGCTAGTCAACCTTTCATGTCTGTAGGTGTTTCTCTCTGGAAGGTCCCTGCATAGATGACCAAACTAGTTTTGTGGAGATAGATTTCCTTGAGAAACTTACTGAGGCCGTCTTTTATTCTGTTATTATCTTTGCATATATGTTTTCAACTGTTGATCGAAGTTCTTTTGTTCTACAATACACTAACCTTGTTGATTGAACTTTATGATTTGTGCTGCTAGAATCTGCCTAGAGAAGCCGCTGTTGGTGTTGATCCTTGGTGTGTATCACTAGAAGCTGCACAAAAATGGGAGTGTGCTTTCACTAAGAAACAACAGAAGTTAATCCAAACATCCAAAAACCTGGTGGATGAAGTTTGGAAAAACCGGCCACCACTTGAATTGAATCCTGTTGTTATACAGCCATTAGAATTTGCTGGTCGTTCAGTGGCGGAGAAGTTGAAGGATTTGAGAGAGAAGCTCAAACAAGAGAAAGCTTGTGGTATAATAATTACAACACTTGATGAGGTAAGGTTGCACCATATTGGATGTTTTCATTGCAGAATTCTTTGTTCCTTGGGCCTACTTGTCTTTCTTTCCATGATTTAATTATGTTCTACTTATGCAGGTCGCTTGGTTGTATAATGTCCGTGGGAGTGATGTTCCATATTGTCCAGTAGTTCATGCTTATGCTGTAGTAACATTAGTTTCTGCATTTTTTTATGTGGACAAAAGAAAGTTGTCCCCTGAGGCGAGTGTCTTTATCTCACATTTTAATATTCTATCTAAAGTGACTGTACCTCCGGATTTAGTATATGTAGTTCTTAATGAAGAAATGCTTAATATCTGCAGGTAAGCTCTTATATGGAGGAAAATGGAATTGAAGTACGAGAATATGATGCAGTGAGCTCCGACGTCGCCTTGCTTGCAACTGAGCAGCTGCCTCCCTTCTCAAAGCACATGGAGATAGATTCTAGTGAGACTGGCATAACAGGAAATGGTACAAATGTAGCGCAAGAGGAGAGTCATAACCGCATATGGCTTGATCCTCGCTGCTGCTTTGCATTGTATTCAAAACTCAATTCTGATCAGGTCCTCCTACAGCCTTCACCTTTGGCCCTTGCAAAGGCTATTAAGGTACTATGCTTATTTTTCTTGACAAATAGCGTCATTGTTAGTACATACCATCTCATACACTTTTACCTGCCCTCACTGGGAATTTCGGTGGTTTGGGAACCATGGCAGAAGAGTTTTTTTGTCTTGGATTGTTATTTTTATCCCAACAAGAAGTTAAATCTTTTCGTTTAGTCCTACATGGTGTTCAAGTTTGCTAAGTTCATAGAAGTTAGCTAAATTGGTCAAAATGGTGTTCAAGATTCCTGAAATTCTCTAAGCATACTTGATCATTCGGCAGGTTGATTATATCTTATTGTTTGCTATATTTCTAATTTTTAGTTAGCAACTCTTTTATAGGGTTAGAGATGTAGAAGTTGCCTAACAGTTTATAGCATAGAGGATTTAACTTTGTGCTGTTTTTTCATGGATTGCGTTGTTCTTGAACAGGACTACCTTATAATATGCTTGGGCTAGCACATCTTTTTTTTTTTTCCCTTTTTTTTTGAAAAACTTCTACGTTACAAATGTCACTCACGTCAAGCATAATCAAATCGGTACTGAAGGCTCTCAAGATTCAGATTCTAATCATTTTAGAATATAAGGAAAAACAGTTGCTTGCTTGTCGGTCGTTACAGTAATCTCTTCCTTATCTGTTCAAATTACTGTGGTTATCTGTACAGACAAGGAATAATAAAAAAGGCAAAAGAATGAAAGCAACGGGTACGATTAGGAGATGGTAATAGTCTGACCTGTCAGGTTCTTGACCACTTGTGAAAATTTGCAGTATACGTCATATGTGTTGAAGCATAATTACTCATTCTGTGTGTGTGTTGCGTGTTTTTGGCTCAGTTTTTATGGTGTTCATTGTTTATGCAGACATATTAAGGTGTTTGGAGCTTGAAAGGATTTGGAATACTGCTTTGTTTCTGTCATTTTAAAGTTACATGTTGCTTGTGGAACTACTGACTTCCAGTTTTTTATATAGAACTCAGCTGAGATGGATGGGCTAAAAAAGGCACACATTCGGGATGGTGCAGCTGTTGTGCAATATCTTGTCTGGCTGGATAAGCAGGTGCTGGTTTAAACTTTGAGTTTTGGAATGGATTCTATGGAAAGTGTACTTAATCAGCCCTACGTTTCTGTGTTCTTTGGATTTTCCTAATTCTAGCAAGTTTGTATGGTCTCATAACATGTAGCAGAGCCTAATGTGGTTAGGTTATTGTCCAGTTGCATTTTGGCATCTGTAAACCACTTTGCACCACTTCTAACTGCTTTCTCTAAGCGTTCAACTGATGTTTTCTTTCTGTATGAAGGTTAATTTGCACTTTTAGCACTCCATATCTTTCAAGGTTCAGGCTTTTACGAACTTGCACAAAAACATAAAATGGGTTGCGCCCCTTGGTACTTTTGCACTGCAATTTGATTTAGTAAGAAAAGAAGTATGCCATTAGTAAGAGAAGAAGTATCCCAACACATTTGATAATGTTAGTAGAAGTATCGGCTGCTAATACTTGTTTTGGTACACAGAAGCTCATTAGTCTCAGTGCTTGATGAGAGAGTGGTGATATCATCGGGAAAAATGTTCTCCATCATTCAACATTTTTGTTGGATCATATGAAGAGTTCTTTTTATTTTTTTATTTTTTATAAAGTTGAACAATATTTTGCAAAGTAGCATAAAAGGCAACTTACAATTATCTTTGAAGACTTCTGTAGAAGGTCTAGTTTATAATATCTTTTTCACTAGCCTTGATTTTTCCCTTTCTATTAAATTTGCAGATGCAGGAGAATTATGGAGCTTCTGGGTACTTCGCTGAGGCAGAGAGCACGAGCAAGAAGAGACCTTCGTAAGTTTGTTTATTTTTTATAATTTTTTCTACTTGCCTGGTGTAACTGCTTATATTCTTTTAATTTCAATACGTGTCAAAGTTTGCTTCTATACTGAAGGAGGAAATTTCATACACTTTATGAGTATTCAATGTTGGAAATTGTTTGGTCTCTTTGAATTGTTATCTTGGTTCTACGTGTTTAGCTTATAAAGTTCAGTTGAAGCTATGAGTGGTGAGATTGGGAAAAAAGAGTATCTTGTTGTCGTGAGCCAATGTGCGAACCGGAATTTAAATGGACTTTCCCCTGTTTAGACCACTCTCATTACTCTGCACTGGATAGCGTCTGAGTCTGCTACTGATTGTTACCATTGTGGCAGGGAAACCAGAAAACTGACTGAAGTGTCTGCAAGTGATAAACTAGAAGGTTTCCGTGCATCAAAAGAGGTAATTAAATGTATGATGTATTCAGTTAATACGTTTTTAACATATTACATAGCATCAAAAGTTTCTCATGTGTGGGATTCTTTGTAGCATTCTTGATGTCTTGTTTAGATCTATTATTGAGTGTCAGTGTAAAGTCACTAAGCTTTTGATTCCTTTTAGAAAGAAAATTCTACTGTAATAATCTTGATATACATGTTGGGCTTTGTCTCTGACAGCTTAGGCTTTTAGAGTAAACGGTAAATTGCGGCTAACACATATTTGTCCCAGATATATACATGTCATTGATATGCCACACATATATATTCGTCATATGTTGGTCCATTTTTGCAAATGGTAGTTTAACGATCAATTATCTGCTATGCTAAAAGGCACTTTATTTTATGATAAGTTGATTCTACATTGCAGTTTTAGTTATGTATTTATCTGTTATGATCTTATCTTCACTTGGAGTGATTCATCTCTCCTAGATGCTTATGGGTTTCAGGCTCATTGTTTCACACGGATAGAATGTTATCAATTTTCTGTTTCCTTTTACATCTGCAGCATTTTAGAGGGTTGAGTTTTCCTACTATTTCATCAGTTGGTCCAAATGCGGCAATTATCCACTATGGGCCAGATGCTAAAACGTGTTCTGAAATGGATCCAAATAGCATCTATCTATTTGATTCTGGTGCACAGGTTTGTCAGCTGTCTCTTTTACCTAATGTTTTAATCACATGGTGATGTGCTAGGTAAACAACCCTAGGCCATCTGTACGGTACTTACCTTAAACTGATGTCCTTTTTATTGGTATCTGCATTTATGTCTTTGAAGTATCTAGATGGAACTACTGATATAACGCGGACAGTTCATTTTGGAAAACCATCAGAGCATGAGAAAGCATGCTATACCGCGGTACGTGGGTTTTTTTGAGTCTATGGTTGTTCTATTTTCTGAGCTGACTCCTTAAGAATTCCTAAGTTTCCAGAACAGGAAGTATGTTATTCCTTTTCATGTCATATTCTTTTTTTGGTTTGATCAAATGCTAAACCTCAGATGACTTGGAGAAAGAGTACTATATATAGAGAACATAAATCTTTTACTGTTTCTTATATCTTCCTTTTACTTTATGCGTTACTTTTGGGGTCACGTCAATTTAGTGTTATGCATTGGTTCAAATTCGTACTTGTTGGCTTCTGCAATCTTTAAGGCTTGGAATATAGATACTTGTTTTTGCCCTTCTAGGTTACTATTTCTAGCAGTTGTTAAGAAGTTAACCTTCTTGATATTATGCAGGTGCTCAAGGGTCACATAGCTTTGGGTGTTGCTCGGTTTCCTAATGGAACCAACGGTACTGCAACTTCTTGTCTTTCCTTTAAATTGTTGATGCTGATGAACTAACTTTATTTTTTACCACTTAAAGTAGACGTTTTGATACATGCACTTGATCAGTTCTTTTATTAACCTAATTTGTGATAAATTTTGGCCGTATGCAACAAATATCATTCGCTTATACTTGTCCGCTTAATAACAGGTCATGCGCTTGACATCCTTGCTCGAGTTCCTTTGTGGAAGGATGGCCTTGATTATAGGCATGGTACCGGTCATGGAATCGGGTCCTACTTAAATGTTCATGAAGGCATGTTGTAGATTTCCCTTGCTCTATATAGTCTACTCTGATGTGAACTAGTAATCCTTGTTTTGATATTTGCTTTTTATTCAACAGGACCCCACTTGATTAGTTTCAGACCCCAGGCACGGAATGTGCCATTACAAGCTTCAATGACTGTCACAGATGGTTTGTACCATATATTTTCACTGGTCTGGTTTTTAATTTACGCGCTGATGTATTCACCTGGGTGCTTAGAAAAGTGTGTCACAAATTAAGCAGGGGTTAGAAACAGAACCTTTCTGGCGTCCCTATACTGCTCCCCCTCCACAAAAGGAAAAAAGACTAAAATTCTATTGTTTCTCTAACGAGATATTATGCTCGGGTTAAAATGGAGTTGAGAAGTAGCAGCTCTCTTGTATGTATGATGATGATGTATGGGCATCATATATTGAGGTGTGAAAGATATCTAGAGGGAAAAATTGTTGGAAATGTAGCAAAATGTTAAAGAAAGGAAGCCCTATTCACAGTCCCTAAATAGCTATTGGTGCTCCTTGCGCAGTGAGCGCCATAAGCACTTAGGAGTGCCAATGGGTTACCGTTGAATATGTTGTATCTTTCCGAAAAGTTAAGAGATATATAAATGTATGTCAAAAGAAAATTCTTTGGTCGTAAGGGCATGCAATTCGTTGCAATTGCTCGTAGGAGTTCAATCTTGTAGTTGGATGTTCTAAGTACCAGATAGTGTTCATATTAGAACTATTGTGTTTGAATTTCTCTTCCCTAACATGTGGATGACTTATTTTGGAATTTCAAATTTCAGAACCTGGTTATTATGAGGATGGGAACTTTGGTATAAGATTGGAGAACGTGCTTATAGTCAAAGAAGCTGACACAAAATTCAACTTTGGCGACAAGGGATACTTGGCATTCGAGCACATAACATGGGTAAGTTATGCTTGGTATGTTTTGTAAAATTGTGGCTGCATGTACTCATTGAAACCATAGTATAAAACCATTTTTATCCCCACATCAAAAACCTTTGAAGCCCAAAATCAGGCTCATTCCCTCCCGTATTTCCCCTCTATTATCTTCTTTCTTCCAATTCAAAAAATCCTCTGCTTTATGAGACTTTGACTGGATGGTATCCTTTTCCTGTCCCCATGTTATTGACATGCCCTATCATTACTGGTGTAGCGTGAATTTATGAAGTCTGCTTCAAAGTTTTTATTGCTTTCCATGCTCCGCCTGGTGAAGTGCACTATATAGGAGAATCCAATCTTGGTGGAACTTAAAATTTAACTAATTGATTGATCCTCCTGCTTGTCTTGGACAGGCACCATACCAGAGTAAGTTGATTGACGTGAGCCGTTTAGTGCCCGAAGAAATAGAATGGGTAAACACCTACCATGCCAAATGTCGTGAAACACTGGTCCCGTTTTTGGATGAATCCGAGATGACATGGTTGAAGAAAGCTACTGAACCCATTGGGGCATGAGTGAATCTCTCCCCTTGTCCTTAAGCATGAAATTGCTCTGATAATATATATATATATATATATATATATATATATATATATATATATATATTTACCTGGCATTAGGTGTCCCTCCCCCTTGTCTTTAAGCATGAAAATGTTCTGATATTTTTTCTTTTTACCTGGCCTTAGGTGTACATTTCTCAGTTTTTAAATTTGAAACCAGCCGATCAAAAAGAAATTTTATATTGCTATCTTGAAGTCTACTTAATACCTCCTTCCCTCCCCTATGTTGATTGATGAACTTTGTCGCCGTGTTGGCTCCCCAGCTAGTACAACTTCCCATCCAGTTTTTCAAGTGACATAGTTGGATGATCAACACGCGACAAATTGTTATCTAAATGACCAATCATGCCACTTCATAATGAAATTTACCATGATAATAGATGCTTAGTGGTAAAGCAACAAGCCCTTTTACAAGCCAACAAAGACTAGTTAGAGCCCGCGTAAGGAGGCCTCCAGATTGGTTTTTTTTTTTTTTTGCAAATTTAAAGTATCCTCATCGCTCATAGCTGATAATTTTGTGTTTAAAATTATTATTCATAAATCCTTTAATATCTAACGATCCACCAAATCAGGATTCTCTCAAGTAATTCCGATGCTTTTGGTTGGTAAGTTATGGTTGATGCGTTGAGATTTGTGTTGCTAGATATTGGTTGTAATCTATCAGTTGAAAGGTAATCCATATGTCGGGCATACGAGATCGGTCTGAAGAAAACTGTGTATATTTATCATCTAATTATCTCAGGAACAATGATGGGTAAGAAATGTTTGCAACAGGCTGAGAAAGACCTTTTGTCTCAGAAAGTTTTCTCTTCTACAGACATGAAGAGTTGCGATCCAAAAGTGTTATCTAAAATCTCGGAAGATAAGATCTTAGACGAGATGATTTAACATGACGAGTTAAGAAATTTTTTTGAGTCCATTACTTACCAACCAAAAGTACTGGGTTTACTTGAGAATCCTGATTTGGTGGATCGTTAGATAATAAAGGATTTATGAATGATAAATTTTTTTGCTCAAGTTCACTATAAAAACCTATTTTGTACCAAACTCAAATTGATAATAACTAATTAAGGTGAACATGCCGAATTAATGTGTTAATTTGGGTCAATTAAGGTAATTCAAGCTATTTAGAGTTTATTACAGTTAATTGCGTTTAATTAGACTCAATGGGTGTTATTCAGGGATTAATTCGGGTTACTTACGGCTAATTAAGCCTAATTAGAGCACATTACAATTAATTACCCTAATTGGATTTAATTAGGGTTTGTCTATAATTTATCAGAACAATCAGGGTTTAATTAGGTTAATTAGTGATAATTAGGACTAATTAGATATTAAATTAACAGTAAATTAGGGTTAATTAGTGATTAGGACTAATCAGAGTTAGTTGGGTTTAATTAGGAATTAGAGTTCAGTTAAAAATTAATTAGGGTTAATTAGTTTTACGGTGTCCCTGGTATGACTGCGAATGCCGTGATAGGAGCTTCCCCACCCCCCACTGTATCTCCACATATGCAGATATCGACTATGGAACGCTCATCGTTACATGAGGACGAGGTCCGTTGCATTGCTGCAGAAGTTTATAAGATGATTACGACGCATAATCAGGTACAACCAATATATACGTTTAGTGAACATTCTATATGATTGCTATCAAGATTAATGCATCCGTGCTTTTACATGCAGGGCATTGCTGTTAGACATACCGAGCCAGATCTGGATCACAGTACCCCCGTGAACAAGGAGGACGATCAGCAAGACCCATCAAATTCGGGACTCACCGAACCCTGATTAGCCCTTCCCCTCCTAACTCTTTGTATCCCGCTTCTGTTTGCACCCCTCTCCCGCGCCCCCCGACTTGTACTCCCATCTCCTACTCTATTGTACCCTCTCTCGTGCCCTCTTGAATTTTATATACATTTTATTTTTTGGATTGTGATTGTTGAGGGATTGTGATAACATGTTTAGGTATTAAAAAAATAAATTAAAATTAGTTTAACTTTAGCAACGGATCTTATTCCGTCGCGAAAAGTCTTGCTACTATTAATGAACAACTTTTAGTGACAGGAATTCGGTCGCTAAAGTTTCAAACGACAAATGTTTAGCGACGAAATTTTCATCGCTAAACGTCAATAATTTTTAGAGACGAAATGTTTCATCGCTAAATATTTTACTTAATAAATTACTTTTGAAATAAATAAATAAATTAAAATACAAAAAATACAATTAGTGACCGGATAATTGTATTTGTTCTTCCGTTGTTCAAGGTAGACTTTAAACGACGTATTGAAAAAATTCGTATCAAAACTTTTAGAGACGGAGTTGTAGGCAATGGACTTTTAACGACGGGGCGTCCGTCGTTAAAAGTCTTTGCCGACCGATATCGGATGTTTAGCGACGGAATTATCTGTCGCTAATATCATTTTTCTTGTAGTGTTGTTATTGGGCAAGGTTTGTGTAAGCCCAATGTTATAAAAAGCGTGCCTAGGCGCGAGGTGCAGCCAGGCGCACCACTTGCGCCTCGCCTAGGCCTAGGCGCATCACGTTCGATAAGGCGCGCGCCTTATGCGTCCAGGCTCTAAGGCGCAAGGCGCATAGCAGCGGGGGAGACGCACACTAAGGCGCACAAGAATCTAGCCGTTGGATAAGTTGTCATCGCTTTTTGAGGACCGTCCATTTTCTTTCATCTTTTTTTTTCTTTAACTCCACTAGTTTAATAGATCTTTTGAAAGAATAAAGTCAATAGACCTAATTCTAAAATCCCCAAATTATAAAAAAAATTCACGACTCTCAATCTCAATCTCAAAACATCGCCAGTAGCCATTGTTCCGATCTTGTGCCTTGCTCCGATCGCCGCAGGCCACTCCAGTCGCTGTTGCAGCTGCTCCAGTTGCTGACGTCGTCGTCGCTGCAGCTGCGCCAGTTGCCGTCGCCGTTTTTCCTTTACTCGGCTGCTCCACTTCTCCACTCCACGTCTTCACCCCACGGTTTCTCTCTCTGTACACATAAACTCACACATATTACATGATTTGAAAGAATGAAGGATACCCATTGTTCTGCTGTGGCAATAGCATGGAGGAATTGTAATATAATGGGATTTGGTAATTTGATTTGTGTTCTGGTTATCTGTTGTTGGGGGATTGGAGCTTCTTAGGTTCTCGATTCTCCATAATTTGAGTGAAAAACTTATATAAATTGCTCATGTTACTTGAAAGCGAATACTTGTCTTCTCTTGAATTCTTGAATATGGGTTGGCATCCACTTCAACTTTTCTAGGTTTGAATAATTTGGCATTTTGGTTTCTTGATTGTTGTGACGCATAAAAAGTCCTAGCAAGTTTGTAGGTTAGTTCCATTATTTTGGTGTTCCTGTTGTATTGCATATATAGTGAAATGTCCTGCATAAGGAGTTCAAAGACAAAATTTTCCATAGTGATTTGCTATTTTTCAGTTAATTATCATGTTGGAAGCTTGTTAAATTTTTTATGTTATGGTATTTGAAACTTTTTCTAGTATTTGGAAGTTTTTTTAACGTAATTTTATTGTTTTAATGCACTATTATTTATTTATTTATATTTATTTTAATATTGCTCCTTGTTTCGAAAAGGCGCGCGCCTGCGCCTTGCACCTAGGCTCCAGAGACTTTTTGCGCTTTAGGTGCGCCTGCACCTTTAACAACACTGGTAAGACCGCAAATGATTTATAACCAATTGTTTTTATTTTTGGGCTATTTTTATAGTTTTGATAATATTTTGGAATACTTTTGAATGAATAATATATTTTAAGTTATTTATCAAGTTTAGAGATATAAAGCTAGTCAGTTGTGTTTTGTCGATAAATTAGCATTTTGAGGATTACAATTTCTACTCATAACTTTAGGAGGATTCGAATCAAATAGAATTGTGTTTTTGAAGATTTTAATATGACCGAGTTGATTCAACTATTTAAATTTGAAACTTTTAAAACTTTCAAAATTATATTGCGTGAATTGAGTAAGTGTTGCACTTATGATGCCCTTTCTTGTGAGAATTATTTGATAATTTAGTTATGAATTTTTTAAAAAAGTCAAATTTGATCGTTACCCACTATATTGCTTCACAGGGCGTGATACCAGCTCAATCAGATAATTATGCTATGAGTAATTTTTTCTCTCTAACTGAAAAAATCTCTCCACCTTCTTTTTAAAAAGGGAAAATTAAGTAAAATACCCCTGTGGTTTGGGGTAGTTGCAAAAAGACCCCTTCTGTTATAAAAATTGTAAAAAGGCACCCAAGATTGCAAAAGTGTTGCAACTCACGGTTTTCGTTACGAAATAAAGAATTTGTCCAAAATACCCCTGTAAATTGTCCAAATACCATAAGCCCAAGCCCTTATTAGGGTTGGCGCAAACCAACAGGTGAGGCAACAGAAAGGGACCGGATGGAAGGGGAAGGGGGAAGAGGTTGGAAAAGGAGGGAACTTCGATCATGGACGAAGAGTTTGTGGATCCGGCTGGTGGCAGCGACGCAAGTTGTTCTAGTTGATGGTGGGGGCAGAAATGGGCGGTGGTGGTGGTGGTCGATGAGGGTGGGCTCGATGGGCTTGGCAAGGGTGGCGAGTTACGGACAAAAAGAAATGGGCGGAAGAAATGGCCGAACCTACGACCGGCCAAAACTAATCGCGACCGTGACCGGCAT
Source organism: Escallonia herrerae (assembly GCA_033070095.1). Classification (NCBI taxonomy): domain Eukaryota; kingdom Viridiplantae; phylum Streptophyta; class Magnoliopsida; order Escalloniales; family Escalloniaceae; genus Escallonia; species Escallonia herrerae. Next base: position 577,012 of record JAVXUP010000180.1, on the reverse strand, counting down.
GGGCAGATCTCTACACTTCAGCCTTTCACCACCAAGACGTCTGGCTAAAAACAAATTATGGAACCCAAAACCGACAACACAGATCCAGGTGAAGCAGGTGGCAACGCGGTGATTATGAAAAAAGCAGGTGGCAACGGTTAGGCTTTGGTTGATTGGATTAGGAAAGAAAATCAAGATTTGGGGAGATGACCTGGATGGCGACGCGATGGCGACAGGGCTGGGTGGTGGCCGAAATGGGCGGCGATGGTCGTAGATAGGGCTATGGCTGGGCGATTTGGCAGAGCAGATGGCTGCGGCGGTGGCGATCGTCTGAGGTGGCGATGGTGGTTAGGGCTTAGGATTTGGGGAAGGAGGAAGACATGAAGGACATTTTTATCATTTGTTAAATTAATCTTTATCAAACGCACGCTTCAAGAGCGTGAACGTTACGCGCCGTTAGTTTGAATGATATTTTTGACGGTTGCAACACTTTAGCAACCTTGGGTGCCTTTTTGTAATTTTTATAATAGAAGGGATCTTTTTGCAACTACCCCAAACCACATGGGTATTTTACGCAATTTTTTCTTTTAAAAATAGACAGCTCCACGCCGCCTCCCCACCGCCCCTCCACGTGCGTAAGCGAGGGTGGGGAGGCGAAGGCATGCCTCCAGTTCTTTTCTTCCTCTGTGTGTGGTGTATGTGGCCTTTGGACCAGCTTTCGAGCTCACTGGCGGCGAAGATGGCGGGTCACGGCGGGTTATTTGGATCCCAGTAGCCTCATATCGAATCTATATGATCTGGGGTGGCAAGTTGATCTTTCTTGCTCCGTTAATGCCGATCTCACTAAATCTGATCAGATCTAATAGCTCAATGTGTTCTATTAGATTTTGATCTTCTCAATCAACAATACAAGGCTATGAAAGGTTTGTTAACGCTGTTGAAGGAAAGAGGATGCTTTGGTTTCAGTTTCGAGGCTACTTTTGTTAACATCAACGATGGTCGGAAAATCATCGGCAGTGACCAGAGATCTCGCCAGCGGTGACCGAAAATCTTGCGGCGATGACCAGGTTCTTTACCGGAGGCTGGGAAAAATTATAGTGCGAAGGTCTTCCTGTTGGGATTCTCTAGTTATCCTTTTTTGGATGATTGTCACTATTGGTGTTGATTTAGGGTTAGTGGGTGTAAGGGTTGTTCCAGTCGCAGGGGGTTTGTTGTTGTGGTTTTAGATTACTTTTGTTTAAGATTAATAGAGTCATCTTTTGGGGTGAGGGGGGTGGAATAGGTCCTCGGGGTTTGGGGTGGGGGAGTGGGGCAGGGGATAGGAGTATTCTCGATCAATTTGGATACCACTTCGAAGGTGGATTGGGGTTGGGGCGGGATGCCTAGGTCGTTGGTGTCGCCCTTTGTTATTGGTTTTTGTTTTCCTCTTTTGCAGCTCTTGTGCGGTGATTGGGGTAGATGAAAGTGAATTTGCAAGGACGAGTATGCCTTATTTGGACGACCGGCCTTCCATAGATTGATAGGTTGATGGGCTAATCTGTTTTGTGCGGCGGCTTGAGAGTTATTTTTATTGTAATAGTTGACTTCTATTTTTACTTTCTTCTTATATTTGTAAAGTCAAAATGGCTCAATAAAATTCCTGCAACTTTTATATTATTAATGTTATTATCTCATTTATTAAATAAAAAAAAGGCGTGCTACAGCTTTTGTGGAATCTCTCTTTTTTTTTATTCACCCGTATGTGTTATCGTTTGAGCACGTCTTTTACTGTATTCTTTTTGCGCCTTAAAGTGACCTTTCTAGCCGTCTTTATTATACTGTTCACTCTGTTTCAGGGAACCACCCGTATTTCTCTAATTTATGTTGGTTGTTGGAATTATAAAGACCATCATCATTTGATTCATTTCAGGCTTTCAGCCTAGTTGGGCGTGAGAACCTTTTTTTCTTTTTTGTGTCACGTGTCATCACTTGATTGGTGCACACATCTTTGTTAATTTTTTACTCATATATATATATATTCATTTATTCAAAATTCTGTAGCCACACCAACTCGGATTCAAGCGATTTAACTTCCGCTGGAGTTGTTATTTCGTCCTCTTCACTTTGACTCTAGAATCGAGTATTTTCTGAAATTGTTAAAGTATTCTATTTTAAATGCAAAGTTTGGATGTTTAATGTCTTTTATGCCTTTGAGATATTTTGACGTTCTTTGCACTCTTGTATTGAACTAATATTTAGAGTCTTTAGGTGCTTAACCATGACATGATATGACAATCGCTATCATTATGCAACTTTTTTAGAACCTTCACGTGATTAAGTTAACATACTTTACAGTCAAGTATTACGTGATTGTATGGTATATGATAATTGGTTGAGTATTCGAGTGTGTTCAATTGACTTTGGCTTTAATTTGATCTTTCATGGGCTGGATATCTCAAAATGAGATTATTTATCGTGTTAAGATTATCGATTGTCTTTACACTTTCGTTTTCATATGCTTCGTTTGGACTCAGTTATATGTTACTGGATATCTACGTGTATTCTCGAGAGGAGGTGGGGGGAGGGGGGTGATCCTTGTTGAGCTTTGTGCTCACCCCTCTTTCCTCCCATTACAGGTGATTAAGCTGAGATAACATAGAGGAGTTAGATGCACTTTAGTTTATAACTCTTTTTGTGGCTTTGGAATAAGAATCTTCTAATAATTTTTGATTTAGTGGCTTTTAAAAACCCCAATGTTTGGGAAGAAATTATTGTTGTTAGATTTTCGTTGCAAATATCAATTTTTTTTTGTGAGTGCGATTGTTTTTTATTTAGGATATGTTTAGAACTCTAATTACCTCTTTGATGTTATATTCTTGATAAAATGATTGAGTATTATATTTCTTGCAAGCAGGAATATTTTGAAATGGTATGTGAAGGTCCGTCTCCTGGTCGAGGGCGTGAGAGTTTGAATCCTCATCGTGTATTCATAATTCTTGAAACGATATCTCTACTGTAGACTTCATGCATTTTGGATAAAACATGATGACTGATGGATTTTGGTGGAGTTTTGGATTATATTCTTTTGCTTGGGTTAATTTTATAAATGAACTCATGGTGATTCTAATTGAAACTACCGCATGTTTGAGGGGGAATGTTAGAGTAGATTAGAGTAATTTAGGTTTTGGATAGTTATGCAAGTTAGATAAGTTGTATTTTGGTATAATTTGAATATGGTTGTTAGGTTGACATAACGACTCGTGAATTAAAATTTTTCTCTTGTTTACCACAGCTATAAATATAGATGTATTATACTCAACCAATCAGTCAATGAAATCTTACTATATTGTACTTTTCGTTATAAAATGTTACTATATTATTACTATTTTAACAACAAATATGTTCGTTCAAAGTATAAAGTCTCGTTAGGTTTTATCCATTTCTTTGAAAACTAGCCTCAAGTTTTAACGTTAACCCCCTAAGAAAATGTTCCTGAGCCCAGACTGTGAGATCACAATGTGGCGAGACGTGAATGTATCCACTATAATTTTTTCATTATTTCGGTATATATGTTAGAAAAAGATTGTCAAATTAAACTGTAAACTAGCCCAAAAGTACGTGGGAAATAAGAGCTTATGGTCTGCCTTCACCACAAAAACAGTACAGTTCTGCAACGGAACCAATGGACAATCCCAAACCAGCTTCTGAATCGTACTGGTGGAAACTTATTATTGCTAATCTGGGTTATGCTTATGATGACAACTCTAAGTAGATTATCTGAAGGATAGGATAGATGCACACTAGCTACGACTACTTCCTTCGAATGGCATTACGCCTAATACTACTGTTGCTGAAGCATTTTCAACAGAGTGTTGGATGATAGAGGGGATGATGTTCTTTGTTGGCAACTTATTTCGATGGGAGATTTACTATTACTAGCATTTGGAATGACACCAGATCTAAAAGCGAGTTATTTCCATGGTATTCATGTAGTTGACGAAAGTGCCTTCCTACAAAAATTGGAGGATTCATGTAGAAACTTTTTCATAAAGGCATCCAGTTTTTTTTTTTTTGATCAAGTACTAATTAATAATATGTACATGAGAAGTTATGTTACAAGGATCCGCCGGGAGAAAACTCCACCGTACATATCAAAAAGTAAGAGGGGAGTAATGTCATCCGGAGGTGGACAAAAGTAGTAAATACAAAAGTATTGAGGCTGGCAGCTTTAGCTAACGAGTCCTCTAATAGGTTAGTCTCGCGGTAACAAAAGACCAGCTGAACAGTCGGGCGCTGGTGGAGTAGATTCAAGCAGTCGTGGAGGAGGGAGAGGTGCAATTGGTTGCGTGCTATGGACCTACGGAGACAATTCAAAGTAACAAGTGAATCGGATTTTGTAATAACATGAGCGAAGTGGTGCTCATGTATGATAGTAGGTGCTCGTCGTATGGTGAACAGTTTTGCAATGACAGTACTAGCAGAGCCGATGTGAATAGAGAACCGGCCCAAGATATGACCCCAATGGTTACGTGAAAAACATAAGGGAATTCGGGTTGATTCTGAAATTGCTAGCCTTGGAAACCTTGTGTAAGAAAATGTGCATGCTGCCTTTCACCCCATTCTAAAAGTATATAGCATCTCTTTTGCAAAAGTGAACTGACTATCTCAGTTTGGTCCAACTTTGGTAAGGCCGTCAATTATGTTGTTTCTCTCCTATCAATCACAGTGACTGATAGGAGAGAAAAATAATTAACAAGACTCTTAATGTGATTGTGCTTGAATTATATTAAGATCGAGTCTTGTTAATAACTAATCCGTAGTTTACAAGTTTTTCAAATAAGTCGCAAGTTAAATTGTGCATAATGTTGTATTCTCTGAGAGATATATGGTCATGTAGAAATGGTTTTAGACTTAATGGAACTTCCCTAAATGTGCACACGGTCATCTCTAAAGTCTTAAAATTAAAGTGGCGCAGTGAACTTACTTTTTTGCACAACCCTAATCGCGCCGCAAGTATGATGGCCAAGTTATACTTAGTGCACCCTTAATTTCCATCATCTCTCCAAAATTTATAAGAAAACACTGGATTCGATGGAAGCCGCCTGTTAGGCGTCATTTGATTCAGCTTAACATTACCAGATCAGCTAGAAAGGTTTTTGATTTGTAGCGGTGGAAGAGCGGTTCTCGACGCTTCAGGGAATATTCATCTTGCCTTTTCTTATTTTCATGTGGTACTTATTCTAACAATTATGCTGAAGTGCACACGTTCCTCCAAGCTATACATCTATGCAAGAAATATAACTTACAAATTAGTGAGGTCGAAAGCAACCAAGAAAAACTTATAAAGTAATGTGATTAATTAGCCTTTTTCTGGAGTGGGGGCGTCCCAGTCCTTGTGCCTATTTGGACTGACTGGCGCCATGTATCTGGTGATGACGACAAAGTAATCGATCATGATCTGGGTAACTGACAAATGAAATCAATTGCCTTAAGAATAAACAACTGCAGAAATCTAGATTTTTACTGGAACTAATTCATAATCGAACCGACAGAGATTTTCAACACTCTTACGTACGAGAAAGCAGTGTTCTTTGAAACTTGTTCGGCGTGTCTCCCTCTGTACCCAACGGTGGGGCCTTTTAATAGGAATTATCTGTTCATGCGAGTTTTGATATAGCCGAGGATAAACTTGCACCACCTTGAAGTTAACGGTGTTGGATATGACAAATTTAAGGAATAGGTAGGAGCGACATCTACTAAGATGATTAAGACATTAAAAAGCATTTATCTTCTCAACTTATTTCGATCCATTGAGTACTCATCTATTACCGTTTCATTCGGTAACACTTTACGTTCTTAATGTCCATGCATGCATCAATAATCCCATCTTACTATGAACAGCTCTGAAATTTTTACATTCTGCTGCGGTAAACAAAAACATGCATCACATAAACTCGGATCTTAGTCACAGAATTCAAACGTTGCTTACATAATTCATAGTCACAAAAACCACAGATAGAGCACTCGATATAGGGAGGGAGCGATATCATATCCTCGTTATGATGATCACAAGGATATGCGGATTTGGCCCCTTTTTATTAGGACTTCAGCTTCCTCCTGCAGTCCTCAAGAAATTGACACATTGAGTTGTAAGAGGAGCCACCTTTGCTTACAGCTCTCTCTCCACTGTACTTTAGTTGTCTAACCCTATCCCTCATTCCCTTCCCTTCTCTGTTCTGCATTAGCCTTCTCGCCAACTTCTCGATCTCTTCCCTCCTCACCACTTTTTTTGTCGGTAACTCCTCCGGCCTCACCGCCATGCCGAGCTCCTCCGTGACTAACGTGGCGTTGAGCCGCTGCTCCGCGTAGAGCGGCCACGCAATCATCGGCACCCCACTGCCCATGCTCTCTAGAGTAGAGTTCCACCCGCAGTGTGACAAAAACCCGCCCACTGCAGGATGGCTCAGTATCTCCACCTGGGGGGCCCACATCTGGACCAAGTACCCCACACTTCCGGTCCGGCTCAAGAACCCGTCCGGCAAGTAATCCGGGGTGCCATCTGAACCGGTTTTCCCAGGCTGGAAAAAGGACCCGTCGGCTCCCCGGTCCGTGGGCGGGCGTACCACCCAGACAAACCTCTGCTGGCTCAGCTCCAAACCCCAAGCCAGCTCAGTGATTTGCTCAGCGGACATTGTGCCCCCGCTACCAAACGAAACATACAACACTGACTCACTGGCCTGCATGTCAAGCCACTCGATTATCTCACTCTTACAACCGGCCGGATCAACCGGTCTCTTAAGCGGACCGATGGGATAAATCGGTACCCTCGCCACAGACCGTAAAACTTCATCTTTTCTTAGAGCTTCCAGAGATGTAGCCTCCAGATCTTCCCACGTGTTCAACAAAGCACCATCTGAGAACGGGTACTCGATCCCCATCCGAACGTACTCTCTATACTGCTGGTTGTTCCGGTCCAGCATCGGGTCAACACAGTCTTCCGGTCGAACCGGTTTGCAACCCGGAATCCTCAGCGGTTCTTTTTGGTCAACGTACTGACCCTCCACCTCCTTATCCAGCACGTTACCGCAATACGCCGTTAAAGCGAAAAACCACGCTGTAGAAGTATTGTAAACGTACTTCAGCATGTGAAACTCATCGGCGATTTGAAAAGACTCCGTTCCGAACAGGTCAACGATCAGGACCTCCGGTCGCGGGTTCATGGAGGAGATGGCGGACCGGATGCCAGGCCGGGCCTCCCGCATCATTATGGCTAGCAGCGTGACAACTTCGGTTTCGGGGTTTACTAAACCGGAGATGTCTACCGGAGGTATTTCGATGATGTTGAGATAGGGAGACAGAAGGTGAGATTCTGATGGTGGTGATGTTGGAGTGGTGACGAGGAGGATGGTGGCGCGGACGTTGTGGTGGGTGACCAGGCGGTTGCCGAGCAGGAGGTTAGGGATGAGATGGCCCATGCCGGGGCTTACCAGTATTGCTACCTGAAGCTGCTCTGTGTTTTCCATTCTAGTTGGAGCGAGAGTGAGGGTGAGAACTGCGTGCTGAGCTCCTTTTGGGTGTGGGTGATGATGACTGATGAAGAACATTAACTAGGTACGCAAACATATACACCAGACTACTGCTACAAGAGTGAGGTTGACGTTTTGGATGGCTTCAAAGATTCAACTCCGTATTTGATTATTATGTTCATTATATAATGGAGTAATGTATATCACAAGAAGGTTAACTTTAAAGTTAAGATTATCACTAAAAATCTGTCATGAAAGATTGCATCAGCTGCTTCAGTTTACTACCCAGCATAATTCTGTCTACTTCAGTATTTATGCACCTTACAAAGAGATATCTTTGCTGGTGGAAGACATACTACACTAACACAGCAAAGCGGCAAAATACACAAATTATTTGTCTGCCGACCAACAAGAAAAGGGCAAACGGTCAACAAGATAAACGTGATTGAATAATATAGTTGTTGTATCGTGGTCTTCAAACAGCAAAATCCTTTAAATTTTGGTTATAAGCTGAGCGACTATTTTCCTTCTTGGTGGTTGCTTGCACAAGTTGCCTACGTACCTTATCGTTACAGTGTGCATTCATCAGCTCTAGCCTGTGCCACGAGGCCCGTGACGGTAGGCCGGAAGGCAATATATACAGTACGGCATGTCGGCATGCTTAGTTTGAGATGTGCACGTAGAAGGGGCTGGGTGGTTTTGTATTTTCTGATGACTAAAGGGGCCCTTACGTACACTTTTCATGCTCTTCTTGACTTCCATTTCCTGCAAATGTGTAGTATTGGGTAGGCAGCCGTACATCTGTAAATGATATGGATCTTCTTAACTAATGCATTGCATTAGGTGAAATACATGCATTTTGTTATATTTTACACTCCTGCATTTAAAAATACCGTGCTCAGAACAAATTTTGACTGCTACTCAGATTATAAGAATCTTTTTCTAATCTCGTATATCGTGACAATTAATAGTCACTAAATATTTTTAGTGATTTTTTTACTAATACTTTTAATAACAATTCTTAGCAATATTTTTTTAGTGTCACTAAATAAAAGTCACTAAAAATATTTAACGATCATTAATCGTCGCTATATGGGGAGCAGAAGATTATTCTGATTCAACCCGACTAGTAGCCAAAAACATTTTCTTGTGCTTATGAAATGATGAAAAGTGCACACTTAGTCTTAGATGTACTGGCCCGTGAACCTGTATGGGATTGATTTTGGAGGGATCGAAGATGATTTAACTCAGATTAAATTAGGTGCCAAGTTTTTTTTGTAAAATTGATTAGTAGACTTGATAGGTCTCAAAAAGTTAAAAAAAAAGGATTAAATCAAAATAGTCAATCCTAGAAAATGAGAAATTATGGAGTGATTATTCTATTTTGTAATTCAGTTCGACATTAAACTTTACCATGCTATCCCCCTATGTTTACAAAAAGGCATCCCATGCCTCTATAATGAATTATTCGTGACCGTTGCAGAGCTTCTGAAGTCTTCATCGATCCTTTTGCCATATTGAATTTAGCAATTCTCACGAAAATACACTTTTTAACTTTAAGTTGTGCTTATAAAACTAGTTTTGTGAAATAATAAATTGATTCCTTATGAAGTAATTTAATTTTTGAAACTGAGTTTAATTAATTAAACTAAAATCAAAACTTTTTTAGAATTAATTTCGAACGACCTCTTAACCCTCCTTTAATTTTTTTCACATCTGGTGCTTAGTACTCTGATCTCAACAGGTAAGCAAAACTCTCTAATCCTCTACTAATAAATCTAGAAGGTCGTCGCCATGATCTAAGCAGATAACATAAGTCGACAACATGTGCCATACGTACAGTTGGCATTAGAAATTGTTTACAAAATTGTTCCGTAACATTGCGGTTATGAAAATCTTAACGTGGCTAAACCCTAACCAAGAAGCTAATTTGTCATGTATAATAAAGATTTAGCAGTATCATTTGACCATTCTTAAGCTGAATTTTATATTTAGGAGTACCAATTTGGTCAAAAATTAATAATGAGAAAAAGATAAGCTAGGAAACAAATGACAATGACACACCAGTTCCTCAAACTAGACGGTTCTATCTTACATCCTCGAGAATGGATGGCAGTACAAACTAATGTTCCTCTTTCATCTAAGTAACAAAATTATTGACATATATCTGACATCCTTGGTCAACTCATGTGCTACACAGTTATCTGTTACGATTGAACCGCGTTCATAGTTTTGCACCTCGAGTGAGTATTACTTCACATTATTGATTATCGTTCCATCAGGGGAGTCATTCCTCTCATGCATGTTTAGTGCTAGCATCCACCATCAATTGTTATGAATCAACATCAATTTGCACGTTCCAAGAGCCTAACACTTATGCCAACTTTGCTGCTTCAAACGCTTAACATCAACTCGTACTTGAACTTGTTGCTGCTTCCGGAGCTGCTTCCTTGAAACTTCTTCGTCCTTTCTAACATTTTTCAAAAAAATGAAATGCTAGTGAATTTATTTCCAAACCTAACTTATCGTACGCGTTGAACAGTTTATCATTATAGTTCTTTCAAAAATAATTCCACAATCAAAGTCGAAATTCACAGGATCCGTTCTTGCATCCATGTCCAACCACCGTTGATAAACCGAACAGACAGAAATCCTCTTTTGATGCTTCATAGGTCATGACGGAGCCTAACGCCCACACTCGTTTGGCCTGAAGACAGTCTTTAACGATCTGATAGCTACTTTTGCATGAATGACGCAGATATAATCTAATCTAATGTAACTTGTTTAACCTTATTCCAAGATTGACGTTAAAGAAAATGATTTAAGTTCATATACGACAAGCGCATTATAACTCACGTTATGATGAACCGCAGCAAAAGGCCAAAAGCAATCGACTCTTACAAATTACATGACACCCTTAGTCGAACGAAAAAAAAATGAGTATATGCACAAAGGCCCAAGTCCTCTCTAGTTTGAACTCTTAACGAATGAGTTGTAGACTCGGTTGACGTCCATCCTACTGAGTAGTTCTGCTTCAGTGCACGGAGTCGGCCAATGAGAGTAGTGGTATACTTCCTAAAAGACCTTCCATTGCATATAACTCTCAATTTAATCAATTTATATTTGTAGACATGGTAAAATGGGTGGGAGAATTGGATTCCGGTGTGGGTCAAATAGGTATTGGTAAAATGGGTGGCTGACCTATTCAGATCTATTTATTTGTTGGTTAATTGGGTTGGTTTAAAAAATTATCTCAATGTTGACCTAGTTATACCTAACTTAATTTCTTTCCCGACCGAATTTCTAACCCGACAAATTTGACCCGCCCTGAATACTTGACTTTTTGACTCTCATATTTCAATAAGTTTCTAAGAAATGATGATATTGGTGTCTTAACTATTAGCTGTGCTTCTACACTTCTAATAATAAACTACTTTTGATCATGTGCGCTGTACACGAGAGAAACAACTGTCAAAGTCTTGATTGAGAAATCTCGTACTTGTTTGCCTAATAACAATTAAAAATTTGATAGTAACAAAAAATAATTAAAAAATTATGTTCACCTTTTTACATGAGTTTACCTACTAAATTTTGTCATTAAAATGAACTTTCAGTAATAATTATTAGCTTTGAGCAACAAATGAAGATGAAAAATAGTATATGAAATTATAGAAATATGTAGTTTCTCCCAACTAATAGAATAATAGCGATTCTACTAACAATAATAACTCGTATGTTGAGGTTTGTGTTACTAAAGACTAGGAAGAAAAAATTACAGATATATAACAAATGTTTGAAAACAAAATGGGATAGTAAACTATATATATAAACTTGTAATGAAATAAAAGTAGAGAAACTATGTTAGTTAGAGAGAACAGCTGATGAAGGATATTGGGTTTTTCTAAACAATATGAAAGATTTAAAACTAAAGGAAATATATAGAGAACTAGTTTTGGCTCAAATTCTTAGGAATTGTAAAGCTAAGAATAAAATTTTGAAGTGAGACATGTTGACATAGAATAAAGAGAAATGTAAAATCTATCTAAATGGTTGAATTTTGAATGGCAAAAAAATTAAAATCAAATCAAATAAAAGAGATGGTGGGAGACAAAATGAATCCAAATTCTTATTATAAAGTTTAATACTATTTAAAAAGTCAAAATAAGAAAGTCTACTTGACGAGCTAAGAGAGAGTCTAAGTAAGCTATTACTGGATAACATTCTCTTAATTTTGGCTTTTATAAATCTGATATTTCTCCACCGGTAATCTGGCCGTCCACTAGAGGCTGTGGACATCTCAGATTGGATATTTTGTACGCTAACCTCTACACTTAAGGGTCCATTAGAGGCGAAGGTATCTTACTAGTGAAGGGATCCAGGAATATTTTGGGAGGGGGGAAGGGGCAAGAGTAACGGTTAGACGGGGAGTTGGAGATTTTCCATCGGTAGATGTAGATCAGCTATATATATATATGTGTGTGTGTGTGTGTGTGGGTGTCAAAGCTGAGATTTTTTTTTCCTACTTGGCATGTTTCATTTATGTCATTTGACATTCAATCAATCAAATAAATTTGACTTTTCTCTCTCTTCTACATCACATATATCATTTAAAACAAATCTCTCTCTCTCCCTCTCTCGTTTTGAATTTATATCTCATTCAAATTTTAACTTTTTACAATTTAACAAATTAATCTCTCTCCTTTTATTATTATTATTATTATTATTATTATTTTCTCATATATCGCATAGCTTTTTATACTCTTCCTGATGTTTTATTCATAAAAATTTCAATACATGGATTATTATTATTATTATTACTACTAAAAGTGATAGAATACTTATAAGACGGTGGAAATAACACAATTCGTTATTACTATTTGTCATACAGGTATAATTTTTTTAAAACTTGTTAATTTCTTCTGCAACGCACGGATCAATACTAATATATAATTAGATAGATTACGTCCTTACTTATAATGCTAATTCTCTTAAAGTTATGTCCTTCTGTATCTGAAGTTCTAACATTTTCTCCATATAAGGAACAAGGGCTTAATACAAATTTGATTGCAACTCCGAGTGGATAAGCTTCTTCCTTCTAAAATCTAAAGGAACAATTCCTTACCAAGCATTTGACAAACTACGTAAGAGAAAGCCAAGTACAAGAGAAAATATTTAGTAGTTGTCTAACGTCACCTCATCGACATATGTGGTGTTAGACTACTATTAATATTTTACCAACTCAGTAAAATAATCATGTGGGAACAATAATAACAAATCTTGTTAGATAACCATGGTTAGTGAAATTTTGAAATTCAAATTTTTATCAAAATTTTGAAAAACTCGCTCACCACTTCAACATTCAACAACAATCACCTTCACTAAATATTTTTCAGAAAATTATCGACGAAAGCCACCGTCGGTAAAAATACTTGCAGGCGGACTTTTAGCGAAAGAATTACCGTCGCTAAATATTTTTCAAAAAATTAGTATTTTTTTTAAATTATTAAAGCGACGGAATAAAACTGTCGCTAAAAATTCCGTCGGTAAAAGTCTTTATAATAAGACCTTCACCAACGGATTTCTAGCGACGGTATTATTTCGTCGCTAAAGATCCTCGATTTAAAATTAGATCTGATTTCTTTCTCTCTCCCTGTTTCTCTCTCTGAAATTCTTCTCTCACACACCCACCGCCATTCTCACCTCCGGCAACCCACTTTCGACGACACCCCCGTCCCACACCCGATGCTGCGCCACCAAGCCTTCCATTGCCGTCGTGCCACAAAGCCCTCCACTGTCGCCGCGCCACGAAGCCCACCACTGTCGCCACACCACCAACGCCGCCGCCATCGTACCCACCTCGAGATCTGTATGTCAATTGTCTTAAATTAATCTTATTGTTTATTTTTCAAAGTTGATTATCAAGCATTTGGCCATAATCACACTTTTGCTTGTATAAGCTTTTCTGAATTTCAATGTACGTACATAAAACATTCGAATTTGTCTTATCTGTCATATATAATCTGAATTTGTTGTTAATTTGGATGTTTGGCCATTATTTTGTCTTCTGAATTTGTTGATTATGAAGCATTTGGCCATAATTTGAATTTGTTGTTAATTTGTCTTCTCTACCATGTATAATCTAAATTTGTTGAATAATCTGAACCTCTTAATTGAACCATAAATTGAATGTCCCAATTCAACCGAACCCTAAATTGAAAATTGAACCCTAAATTAAAGTAATTGAACCCTAAATTAAAGTAATTGAACCATAATTAAATCCTAAATTGAATGCCCTAATCGAATCGAACCCTAAATTAAACTAATTGAACCCTAAATTGAATGCCCTGATCCAACCGAACCCTAAATTGAAATAATTGAACCCTAAATTGAATGCCTCAAATCAACTGAACCCTAAATTGAATCAATAGAACCCCTTAATTGAACCCTAAATTGAATGCCCTAATCGAATCGAACCCTAAATTAAACTAATTGAACCCTAAATTGAATGTCATAATCCAACCGAACCCTAAATTGAACTAATTGAACCTTAAATTGAATGCCCCAAATCAATCGAACCCTAAATTGAATCAATAGAACCCCCTAATTGAACTCTAAGTTGAAGTAATTGAACCCTAATTAAATCCTAAATTGAATGTCCTAATTGAACCGAACCCTAAATTAAACTAATTGAACCCCTAATTGAATCCTAAATTGAATGCCTTAATACAATCAAACCCTAAATTGAAATATTTTAAGCGCATCGGATATGTGCATTTTGAACAATTTTTTCCATTTGTACATTGATCATTTGTTTGATAATTTTAGGTTGTTAATTGTGCATTTGAGATATTGAGATTATTAACGGAGGATGGGACCCAATTGGATTGAATGTGTGATTTTTATTAATTTTTATTGCATTGAGCATTTGAGAGTTGAAAATTGAGATTGTTAACGGAGGATGGGACCCAATTGGATTGAGATACCGGTTAGTTAGCACAGACAAGGACACCATGTCTGATCGACGATGTCCGACATTTAAAAAATAAATCAACGTATGCCGATGTGTCTGGAGGTGCGTGTCGGTGGGTGTCGGACACGTGGCGGGAGGTGTTGACACAGGTGTTGAACATCCGGAGGCATCGGACACGTGTTTGGAGGACTATGACACGTGTCCGGAGGTGTCAGACACGTATCGGACACCATATCGACACCCTATATGAGGTGTCGGAATTGAGATTGTTGACTGTACATTGAATTTAGGTTAATTAGGTTAATGCGACATTTTTAGCATGCACCCCCTGGAATCTCATCGTGGCTCCAGCACTAGCTATAATTAGCCCTAATTAGTCTTGATTAACAATATTTTAATAAATCAATTAACCCTAATTAGCTCTAACGAGCCTAATTAGTTTTAATTAACCCTAAGAACTCAATGAAAATCAAATTATCTGTAATTACCCCCAAATTAGCCTAAATGAACTCAATTACGCTCATATTGATTATAGTTAGCCTAATTAGTCATAATTTGCACTAACATAACCCAATTAAGCCTAATTAGCGCTAATTAGGACTAATCAACACAATTAAACCCTAATTAGGACTAAATAACCCTAATTAATCCTAATCAACCCTCAGTTGTAATTATCCGAAACAACTCCTCATTAACAATAATTAGCCGTAACATAACTCAATTAAGCCTAATTAGCCCTAATTAGGACTAATAATCACTACTCGGCACAATTAAACCCTAATTAAGACTAAATAACCCTAATTAGTCCTAATCAACCCTAATTAACTATAATTATCTGAAACAACTCCTCATTAACAATAATTAGCCCTAACATAACCCAATTAAGCCTAATTAGCGCTAATTAGGACTAATCAGCACTACTCGACACAATTAAACTCTAATTAGGACTAAATAACCCTAATTAGTCCTAATCAACCCTAATTAGCTATAATTATCCGAAATAACTCCTCATTAATAATAATTAGCCCTAACATAACCCAATTAAGCCTAATTAGCGCTAATTATGACTAATCAGCACTACTCGACACAATTAAATCCTAATTAGGACTAAATAACCCTAATTAGTCCTAATCAACCCTAATTAACATAATTAGCCCAAGGTACTCCTCATTAACACTAATTAGCCCTAACATATCTTAATAAATCCTAATTAGATTAATTAAACCCATAACGCTAGACCCTAAACCTTAATACTCGTAATTAATCCTAAAAACCCATGTAGCTCTAATTAGCCCTTGTACATCCCATAATTACTCCACATTACCCAGAGATGGTTCAATTACTCGTTGTTTACAAACTCTGCCTTCTTTATATTAGTTATTGTTTTGAGAAGTTCATTGGCAACGAGATGGTTCAACTCGTTGCCAACGAATTCTATTTAATGTGGAATTGGTAACATATGTAACGATCTTTCTGTAGTTTTGATATTACAAAAAGATTCTTGCATATGTTATCAATTTCTGAACGCATGCATGCACAAAAACCCTTAGTTCCCGTTCAAAGGTACTCATTACAAAGTAATGCTTTGTAATGAGCCTTTGGATGTCCAGTTTGGACAATATGAAAAAGCTACGTGTTTATAAAATAGTATTTCAACTCATGCTTTGTGTTCTATGTTGTGGATATTTGGTACACGTTCTCATGTGTTTCTCCGGATGCATACAGATCTGGTGTTCTAACATCTGTCAAACCTGCAAGGCAAGGTTAGATGAATGTTAGAACACCTAATCGATGTCGTGTACTTGGAGAAATGCGGGGAGGTGCTGTCGAATTTTTCGTAGACATGGGACTAAGCATGAGTTATTCACTGTTTTATAAACATGTGCTTTTCTGAATGGGATAGGACCACTACCTGTTAGAGAATGTAAGAGAAATATATAGACATGTTGTAATATTCATGCATTCATATTTACATCGACCCTGCCTAATGACTGGTCATAATTGAAGGTGGTATACAGTACGATAATTCAGTCGTCATGTTGGTCGATCGAAGTTGGATGAAAAGGAAGAATGCTGAAGATTTTGAGTGTCGCGTTGACGAATTTCTCGACTTCGCTTATGCGCATCCTGCACATGTTGACCTTGATAAGATAAGGTGTTCGTGCGGTAGATGTGAGTTGTTGCATTGGAGAAAAAGAATTGAAGTAAAATGGCATCTTCATCGGTACGGTTTTATGGGTGGATACACAAGGTGGACGCAGCACGGAAAAACGATAGTATTGTAGTCCAACCCGGCTAGTCAAACTGAAGTTAAGGAGGAGGCACGGTATGATTATCGAGATATGATTATGGATGCTGGGTATGCTAATGTTGACTGGGGTAACAACGATGGTGACAACTGTCCCCAACTGCCGAACGAGGGGGCTCATCAGTTTTATGAGTTGTTGAGAGCTGCGGAAGAGCCGCTGTGGGATAAAGCTCTGAAATACACATGGCTGTCTGCGGTTAGTAGGTTATTACAGTTGAAATCAGACCACGGGCTGAGTGAGAAAGGTTTTAATGAGTTTGTTACCTTAATCAAAAAAATTCTGCCCGAAAGTTTTCAGCTACCGCCGTCGTACTATGACACGAAGAAGATGATGAGGAAACTTGGGTTGAGCTATGAGCGGATAGATGCAGTAACGATTGTGTATTGTTCTGGAAAAAGAATAAGGATTTGTCACGGTGTCCAGTATGTGATCATTCGAGGTACAAACCGGACAAAGGGAAGAAGAAAAACATCGCATGGAAGATATTGAGATATTTCCCGGTCACACCACGGCTTCAGAGAATGTACTACTCCTCCAATATGGCTGAACATATGAGGGCTCACCGTGAGACTCGTAGCAACGATGCCAATGTGCTGACACACCCAGCTGATGGAGAGGCGTGGAAGGAGTTTGACCGCAGGCATCCAGTCTTTGCTCTGGAAGTTTGAAATGTTAGACTTGGTCTGGCAACCGATGTGTTCAACTCATGTTGGCCTGTTATTATTGTCTCGTACAACCTTCCACCAGGCATGTGCATGAAGAAGTCCGGCAAGGACATAGATATTTATTTAAGGCCGTTGATTGATGAGTTAAAACAATTATGGAATCATGGAGTCGAAACATATGATGCATCCCTTAAACAGAATTTTCAGATGAGGGCTGCTTTGATGTGGACTATACATGATTTCCCCGCATTGGGAATGACGTGTGGCTGGAGCACACATGGGAAGCTAGCATGCCCTGCTTGTATGGGTGTGAACCCCGGTCATACGTTAAAGCACGGCGGAAAGCCCTCGTGGTTCGAATGTCACCGTAAGCTTTTGCCACCGGGCCATCAGTTTCGTAGGCAGAAGGATAAATTTGACAGGACAATCGAGCGTGAGGTTGTCACACTGGACTACCCATCTGGTGAAGAAGTGTTATCACACCTGGAGGCACTTGATACTGACATACCACACGGCAAGGGTGTGCCCGATCAGAAGATTCCAGGGTACGGGAAAGAGCACAACTGGAGAAAATTTTGTATCTTCTGGGAGTTAGCCTACTGGAGGACGCTCGTTATCTGAAACAACATGGATGTGATGCATATTGAAAAGAACGTTTTTGATAATGTGTTCAACACAGTGATGAATGTCAAGGGCAAATCGAAAGATCACCTTAAAGCGAGAAGGGATCTACAACAGTTAGGTGTACGCCGTGAATTACATCCTCGGACAGTCAGTGGGAGGACGATACTTCTGAAAGCACCTTACTGTCTAGACAAGAAACAAATGGAGAAGGTCTGTCAGTGGGTTAAGAATTTGAAGCTTCCGGATGGGTTTGCATCCAACATATCTCATTATTGCAATGTATCGGAATGCAAGTTCCAAGGGATGAAGAGTCACGACTACCACGTATTCATGGAGAGATTCATTCATATTGCCTTCCAGGGACTGTTGTCAAGGGTTGTTTGCGAGACTTTGACTGAATTATCTCATTTCTTTCGAGATATATGTTCTTCTACGATCCGGGTGAGTAACATGGAAGTGCTTTAGAAGAACATTGTGGTGACGATTTGCAAGCTGTAGAAAATCTTCCCACCTTCTTTCTTTGATTCAATGGAGCATCTGCCTGTTCACTTGGCATATGAAGCTAAGATGGGTGGACCCGTGCAATATCGGTGAAGGTATCCCTTTGAGAGGTAATCTTTAAATTGTTACTGGAGAGGTAATCTTTAAATTTTTACAGTTGTTCGCTTACACTTAATGCGACACCTGTTATCATTGATATTCCACCTAACTCGATTCGCTAAACTTCTAGGTTCATGTTCCATTTAAAGAAAAAAGTCCGCAATAAAGCTCGGGTTGAGGGCTCAACTGCAGAGGCTTACGTAATGGAAGAACTTGTAAACTTTTATACTCAATATTTCGGGCCTGATGTTGATACAAGGTTAAATCAACTTGGCCAAAATGGAAAGTGTGTGATAAGCGAGTCAACTATATTAGTTTGCAGTGAGTTCGATGCGGAATCTTTAATCACTGATCCCGCTGGACTTGAATCTCATCGAAAATCATAATTTGTATAGTGGTTTAAAAGGCGTGTAAGATTGTTTAAGGAAATTATACTATGTGTTATATACAGTTCTGTGGCCAATTAGTATACTGATTTATCCTTAATGTTTATCATCATCTACAATAGGTTCAGTCAATGGATAGACCAGTGGCCTCCTGCTTGAAATTACTAGCTGAAGGCCCTAACAAACGAACATCCTGTCATGGAGGCTATATCATCAACGGGTTTAGGTTTAATGTAAAAGATGATGACCGAACAAAACAAACCCAAAACAGTGGAGTCTTGGTCAACGGCGACTGTTATGCCGAGAATTGCATGGACTTTTACGGAGAGCTAGATGAGATTGTTGAGCTAACATATCTGGGTTCCCAAAATTGCCTGGTAATGTTCAAGTGTACGTGGTTCGATGTCACATGCAATAGAGGAATCTGTGTTAGCTCTCAAGGGATTGTAGATGTCAATGTCAAGTCAAGACTTGCATCAGACGAGCCCTTTGTGTTTGCTAGTCAAGCTGTACAAGTCTTTTACGCGGAGGACGTCGCCAATCCCAAATCTCATTGGTATACAATTATCAAGTCCAAGAAATTGCCCGTGACATATGACAGTGAGCTAGACTCCTTTCAAGCCGACCAACCACCTGTCTTGTTCCCTGTTGAGGTCAACAACGAGGAGGACGATCTTCCTCTTCCAACAACACTTCATGTAGGAGAAGAAGTCGTAGATGATGACGCGAAAGACGTGAAAAGTGTTGGAGATGATGTGACTGAGTCTACTGATGAAGAGGATGAATAGAAGATGAAGAGGACGACGAGTCCCACGAAGAAGAGGGCGACGAGAAAAGTGATGAAGATGATGATGATTCTCAAACTGAAAATGATTGACTTGTAATGTTGTAACATCACGGAAAAAATGTAGTAACTTTTAGAACTTGGTTCATATTGATGTGTTTTTGCACCTCCGTTCATATATATATATATATATATATATATATATATATATATATATAGTGCCGATGATGATTTCTGCCAAATTATTATTTTTAATGTGTTAATGTCTTTGTAATTTATTTATACAAAGTCAGATATGGATAGGATACGGGCTATTCGTGGCCGGGCTGGACGCCGAGCTGCTTCCTCCCCGGTGGGTCCCACCTCGTCATTGCCCACTGATGACGAGGCACAGAGTGCTCACGTACAACAGATGGGACCCCAGCCCCAACCCCAACCGTCGCCCCAGCTCGACGCAGATTCATCCCACACGCGCGTTGATTCTCTTTCTTCCGTGGGTTCTACCTCAGGTATAGTTGATAACGGTGTTTAGTACATTTTTGCTAGCCTCTGATTTAAAGTATATGTGAACTGTATTAATGTATGTGTTTTGTAGGATCTCGATGAGGCCGTGGTCCGACACGCGGGTTACGCATCGACCCCCAGCGTAAACAGAGAGTTACGCTCACCCAGGAGGGCCTGTAAGTAAAAAAAAATCACATCATGCCTTATATTTGAAATTTTGGGGTGTTAATTTATATTTGAACTGTATTAATTTATTTATTTACTTTTTTGGCAGGATCCTGGAGAATCTGGCGAGGACGAAGATCGACGTTCTTGTGAAGGGCCGATTCTTCGAGCCACGCCTATACTGGAAGGACTGGGATGCCGCTGCGAGGGAGTCCCTATGGGAGGAGTGGCTGGTACGGTGAAGTATTTTTTTCTGCGATAGTATTTGTTTAATTAGAGTTTGTTTTCGGTAGTTAATTTGTGTTATTGAATGCCTTACAGAAGGGGTTCAAGTTTGACTCACCTGATCAGCAGGCACTGGGGCAGCAGGCCTTCTTTGCTTACATCGACAAGAATTACCGCCGATGGCTCCACGACGCATGGGACCGGGCGAAGAAGATGCTACCCAAGGGTGCCCCGTGACGGAGATGACGAGATATCCCCCGCATTGGATATCTCTGACTGTATGGGGGGAGATGATAGATCGGTGGGCTGCGGATCCAGGCTGGGACACCAAGAGTAAGAGCGGGGCCGAGAACAGACAGAACAGAGATCTGACGCACACGGGGGGGTCGGTGCCACACGACATCGTCCGACACATGAATGCGGTCGAGCACCCGGATCTGGAGGAGGATGAGGTCGTAGCTCTGACGTATAGTCAGACACACGTACGGAAGAAGAACAAGGATGAGGCGCATCGGGCGGCGACTATATTTCAGATATTGCCCGGCAGATCGATGTGAGTCAATTTGTTTAAGTTGTTAATTTTTTGTTTTTCTATCCTCAATGTCTGTTACGTTAATTAATGCCCTAACATATCTTTAAATCACTGTTTTTGCAGGTCTCGTATGAACAACTTAGGGGGTTCGAGCAGCAGTCCGGACAACCATTAGCGTCCACTAGTACGGCTGCGAGTACTGGGGCGTTGAAGCGATGGCTGGATACGCAGGAGGTCTTCAATGGCCGAAAGGCCGCATACAAGGCCTACCTAGCATGACTGTTTGTGCTGTGATAGGAGCCTCCTCACCCCCTACTGCCCCTTCTCTTGCCCGGTCCCAATTTGTCCTCCCCCCCCCCCGCCGCCGCCCGGCTTGTACTATTCTCTCCTCCCTAACTGGTTGTATCCAGTTCCCGGCTTGTACATAATGAGTATTTTTTTATAATAAACACTTTTTATGATAGATTATATATATTTCTTTGTGTATTGATTATTGTGCGTTGTTGTTGAGAAATAAAATTTTTAGGGCAAATTATACATATATCCCTGAGATTAAGGTATAATTACAGTCAAGGGCATTAAGTTTTAAAATGTAACATACCGTGACCAAACACTTTTAAAATGTATCGGTTGTGTCCATCCGTTAGGGATTCGTCCAAAAAGTGTAATTTGTTTATGATGTCATCAATACGTATTTTTAAAATGACGATACTACCCTTGTACTGTATATGCTGAATATTTTTAAAAAAATTTAAATTAAGAATTCAAGCCTTAATTAAAGATTAGAGTTTTAAAACCCAAAATTAGGGTTTTATTGAAACCCTAATTTGCAAGTTAGGATTTTGTTGAAACCCTAATTTGCAAATTAAGGTTTTGTTGAAACCCTAATTTGCAAGTTAGGATTTTGTTGAAACCCTAATTTGCAAATTAGGCCCAATCCCTCACCCCTAGCAGACCCTTCCTTCCACGCCGGCAGTCCCCTTCCCCGCCGACAGCCCCTTCCCTCACCCCAGCAGTCCCCTTCCCTCACCCCGGCAGCCCCTTCCCTCCCCGTCGGCAACCCCTTCCCTCATCGCCGAAGATTCGATCATCAACGTTGGGGCGAGGGGAAGGACCTGAACACCTGCTCACTCCCCAATGACGCTTACAATCATCAAAATTAGTATATTGAGTTTCCAATGATTGTTCTCAACCCAAGAAATTTGATCGGGCGATGGAGCTGCCGGCGGCGTAAGGCGATGGAGCTGCTGGCATGGGGTGAGGGAGTGGGCTGCTGTGGGGGAGGAGAGAAGAGATGGAGGGGGAAGAGCGACGTCACCGGCGATAGGTTTCAACGCTGGTAGGAGATTCCACGCGGTGGCTTGGGATGGCATCGGCTGGGAGGGAGAGGGGACGAGCGTTTCACACGGTGCACGATTCCATGGTTCTGCTGTCTCGATATGCACCGGCAACTCCATCGCCCCACGACGCCAGTAGTATGTCGGTGGTGGATGCGTGTGGCTTCTGCACCGATGAGGACCCGTTCGTGCAGGAGTGACATAAATGGGGTTGGGGGGGGTAGGGAGTAATGGCATTAATCTCTTTTTCTTTTTTTTAAAGATGAAGTAATGGCATTAAAAAAATAAGGTTCCTATTTAGGGGTAATAAAGTCTTTTCATTAAAACCGTTAAGGTTTTTGAGATTCCGTTTGGTCAACGGACATAAGTGTAATTTGTCCAAACTATTGTCCTTACCTGTAATTACAGCCTAACCTCAAGGACATAGGTGTAATTTGTCCAAATTTTTATTACAGGTCTGGGTAATAGAAAAATAAAAAAAATTGACTTTTGGCGACTGATTAATTTCGTCGCTAAAAGTGTTCATACTATCAGTTTTTTAGCGACGGAATATTCCGTCGCTAAAACATTTATTCCGTCACTAATTTCACAAAACAGAAAATAAATTAAAATACATAAAATATAATTAGCGATGGGTATTCCATCGCTAATTAATAAATAAATCCGTCGAAAAAAGTGAAATATTACACGACGGATTTAAAAATTTCGTCGCCAAAATTTTAGTAACGGGCTTTTATACGAGGAACTTTTAGCGACGGTAAATCCGTCGCTAAAACTTTTAGCGACGGAGTTTGGGCTTTTAGCGACGGATTTCTCCGTCGCTAAAAGCCTCTTTTCTTGTAGTGCAATATCTCATGGCTTGCTATTGTGAGGTCCTGGTCCTCCTTAGACCGAGTGTTGAGCCTCCAAACCTTTTCCAGACCTTGCAATGGAATCAAACTGCTCATTACAGGCTAAAAAGTGCATTTCCGTCAATCAGGTATCTCTGATGGCACCTCAAAACCTCATTAAAAATTCATAAACTGTGATTGTGCAGTGGTGGTCTCATTCCTCTGACCATTTTATTCATTTTTTCGCCTGCTGTTCTGCATTCAATGGGTCCGTGATGTTATGGTGCTGGTAGAATTGAAGGTGATATTGGATATGGCGGTAGATGGATGTTTAGTTCGCAAGGCAGTAGTTTAGGGTTGGAAAGGTGGCTTTTATGAACGGATTTAACGGGACTATATTAACCGTCGTGCTGGTGCAAAAAAAGAGCTTCACGTGTTTGATGATGATAACACTAACATATGACGTGCGTATAAAGTGATGTTAAAAAGATGACGTGTTTATAAAATCGTACTTAAATTAGGAACAAATAAAAATAAACACCTAAAAATTAAAAAGCGACACTTAAACAAGCATCCTAAACAAACACCCCTTTACACTCTATTTTGTTAGGACTATGATCGTCTGATGTATAACACCTCTGTTATAATTATAAAAGTTATTAAATGTAATTTAGCAATCTTTTCTGACGAAGTTTAATAATAGTGACAATATTTTTGTCACTAAAGCTCTTACAACAGAGTACAACATACGATTCTCATCTATTTTTTTGTAGTGAATGCGGCTCTAATCTACGTCTCTACGGTCCTCTCTCTCACCCCAATTTTGTATCACGTATGTTTTCCTTTGGTTTCTTAACTTGTTAACTTGCAGGTCATGTGCTAGATGAAAGGTGTGGCACAAAATTTAAGGAGTCTAATTTAATCCAGTAAAAGCTCATATTATATTTAATGGAGAATCAAGTTGGCACAAAAATTTATTGATTATGCTTAGATTTACAACATGGGCTAGAAGTGAGTGTCGGAATTGGCTACATATAGAATTGCACCTGTTTGTTGGGTTCAATACATTTTAACGATAGTTAGGCTTAGGATTATTTATTTTTCTTTGTTGTCAATTAGGTGTCGACGTCATGCTCAGTTTCTGGTCCGTCGCTGGACCTATCACTGGCTGAAGTTGCAAACTCATATAATATTTTCCTTATCAATGATATTCTATCGTTTACCAAAGAAAACAAAATCTTGGTTGCAGGTATATAGCTCACAAGGTAAGTTGTGTACGGCAATTAATGGCTAATAAAGTTGTAAGCGTGTCCCACAAGTAGCTTTACGATTTATTGTCAGAAACCCTTCCAGATATCTTTGTGTTCGTTGTTGTGAAGCATGTGCGTTCATTGTGATAGACTCGTAGTAATGTGTAAGTCGAACTTTTCTGCAAGATCTCACTCATTATGACCAGGCAATTCTTGATCATCAGCCCCTTCCTGGCATTTGGGATATTTTCATGCTCAAATGCAGAAAATATAGCGAAGGAGGTGTCCGGTGGTAGCAGAAAAACAACTTCGAGAATTCATTAGCCATGGGTATCCTAATAGCAATCTAAATAGTGATAAGCACCCTATTTGATCTGCACAACACCTGAATAGATAGGGAAGAAAAAACGAGGGATTGTTGAAAATTTTTGACAAAAACATTATCATGTCTATGTTTAAACCTTAGTTGTAGGAAACTCCTACGTTTCTCTCTCGGAAACTCGCTTTTGCGATCCCAAGTTAGGTGCTCCATGGGATCTCGTCTCAAGCTAAGATGGGAACTCGATCCCGCTAGTTGGATAGAGATGCATGGAACAAGTAATAGAATACATGAAAATCAAGCTCTTTTCAACTCAATTCTCTGTTTCTCTCGTCCTTCAAGTCCTTAAAGTCTCTTTGTCTGTTGTTGCTATATATGTAAACTATGCTAAACAAATGATAATACTCTTTACGCATTTATTTATTCAAACTGCTTCCAACCTCATATTCTTCTTAGTGCTTACGCTTCCCCGTCCCCGCTTCCGCACCCGCTCCCGCCCTCGCTTTGTGCAACTAAGGTTTAAACATGGTGTGCAGCCTCAAAGTATGATCGAGAAAAAATAAAGCTCATCGGGTTAAAAACCCGACCATAATCTCCATATATATATATATATATATATATATATATATATGGGGGGCCTTTAACAGCCTACAGTGGCAAATAGGCTGTTACACGTAAAGTAGTTCACACCTCAGTCCTCACGATACGTTTATGCAGGTGTTGGGTTGGAGTTAGGAGTGCTCCGGTGGCCTACCAAGGGCAGCTTCCCAGAATTCTTGACCAACAAGGGCATATACAGTCCTTGGAAGACAACCAAGAGCTCTTACCGATCAAATGCCTTCCTTCTCAATGAAGTTCCCTTATACCTCGACCGGCTTTGACTATGTTGAGCTTGGGAGGACACGTATCGCATCCTGATTGGTCGACAAATTTCGCCCCAACGAAGGACATAGGAAAAGGTAAAACTGCCGACGTGTATCCATAGATACCATCCCAAAGTTTGATTAAACTGCCAATTCTTAAGAGGCAGTCAAGATCAAGAATCTCACTGAATAGCATAGAAAAATGGAGTCACTAAAAATGTCTGGCATAAGAACATGAGATAAGCGACATGCTTTCAGAATAAATTAAACATACAAATCACCTAAACCAACAAAACCAAAATACAAAATCACATGGGAAGGGGCCCTCCTGGAAGTTTTGTCGCAAGATGCTTGTTTGACCCACAAAGAGGCCACAAGCTGCAGAAAGCAGAGCGTGACATATGGATAAGAAACAGTCAGGCCCCCTTCAATCGGCAGGAAATGGCCTTCGCTAGAGAAGGTCCCTTTCTGATTGATTACAATGTTCTTCCCTTCACTTGCATTTGCTGTCCATCTCTGAACGCTGTCTTTATGTGAGCCCCTCAGATGATAGATTATGAATCCCAAATCAAAGCAACTTCTAACATGGAAAAATCCAGTGCGGAACCTGGCAAGGGGATAGTTGTCGTAAAATGCAACAATGAAAAACCAAAAGAAGAGGGGGTTGCCTGCGAGCAAGACCGGCAAGATGATGTGTGGTTTGAGTTGTGTTCCTCCATAGTTATTTAAATCTATATCAAGAAAAAGCACAATGTCTATTTGAGGCTTGTAATCCATCCCACTGATAGTTATATCAAGGACTTAAGAAAATTTCAAAGAAGAATTTGGAAAAGGAAGAGAAAACGAAAAAGGCCCCTCCAACATAAACAAGTGGAGGGAAATTATCCTCAATTTGGTTGGCTTCGAACCCCATGAATTCTCAGAATCACGGCCTTTGAATATTTGATACAGCAGGCTCAAAATCTGGCTTCATCGCTCAAGTTTAACAGGTAAACTTTACAGCTTGGCCGCACCAAAAAGTGAAATGAAGGACTCCAACACAAAGCCAGAAATTATAGAGAAGCTCCCGAGCAATGCCGAACAACTGGCATGTAACAAGCGCGTGATCTTTGACAGGAAACGAAGAAATTTGCACTTTGAGATGCACAGTGCACTGAAAAACCGGAGGTATTACTGAAAGCTCAATTACCAGCCTTTCCACTCCCTAGAGTGAGCTCCAAATCATCCACCCCAATTTCGTGTATTCTCTCACCCTCCCACGCCTTCACTGTGCCACTCTCAAACTCGAATTCTGAACCATGCCCCCTTTGTACAGCTGCAGCTGCTGCTGCCCCCCAGCCCAACTCTCCATGTATATTGATCGCATCCTGGAGAGAACTCTGCTGAATCACGGGTTTAACAAGATTGAATGTAGGAGAAGATGGAGCAACTGCAGGTGCTACTGTCTGGAAACTGACCCACCGACCAGAATCAACGGTGGAGGCATCAGACTCATCACATTCAGGAATTGTTGCTGGCGTAAGATGGTGGCGACGGGTAGGACTAGCTGGGGCAGAGGCAGCGAAAAGGGGGTGGCGAAACGAGTGCAACGAGACATTGGAGAGCAACTCCCAGTCAGGTTTCCGCTTTGAACCTCTGGAAGTAGGAGAAGAAAGTGGTGGGGTTACAGGAGCACTGTTTGATATTCGAAGAGGAGGGAGAGAGGAGGGAATGGAAGCTAAGTTGCAGAGGAATGGGAGAATGTAGGATGAAGGGTTTCCGTTGTCACAGCGAGAGGGGCTGGGGAAGGACGATGATGTTGGGCTGGCATGGTAAGAAGGTACGGGACTAGGGTAGGATGAGGACATTGGGCTTAGCTGGGCAGATGAACACGCACTGATGTTTGTGGAAGTGCCTGCCATGTCAGTCGGCGGTCGATTGCATCCCTGTGCCAAAGATTAGAATAAAAGTTAGGCATAACAGGGAGCAGGATTCAGACTGTCCAAGTCTAAGCATTTAACACGAGATAGTTCATTAGTCTCGGAAACAAACAGTGAAAACATGTACACAAATATAATTGAACTTCGATTCTGAAGCAATCTTTGCATCAGATATCTCCGTAAAGTAGACAAAAACCTTAAGGAGAACAGAAGGGTAAAACCTTTTATAAATTCTCTCCCAAATGTGGAGCATAACCAGAAATTTCGTTAAAACAGAAAGAAGGGTTCCCAATCATATAAGCAGTCATACCAATCCAGATCACAAGATAACAACCCCAGAGTCCATCGGTTCCAAAGAAAGAAGAGAAAGAGAAGGAGAGCTATACAAAATACAGATTGTAGTTGCTTGAAGCATTTGGATGCCCCTTCACTCCTCCGTTGATTTTCCAAATTAAAACCCACAAGTGAAGTCAGTCAAACAGTAGAAAACTGTAAATCTCAACCGACCAGAAACGGGACCAGAAACGGAACAAATTTTGCGAGTTCTTCCATCACCCAAATTAATAGCTTAGGAAGTGGAAAGCAACCAGAGCCCAAGCATCAAAACGCAGGCTCCCTCTTTGCAGACAAGATCTACAGTAACATCGATCTTGACCGTCTGTATGAAATTAGAAAACGAACAATCCCATACATAGTACGGTATGAAGTATGAGCACAACAAGGTCATGCTTGTAGATCTATAAGCACAAATCAAGAAACCCAATACAAAGACACCATGATCTAGCTCATTACAAGCTAAGATTAAGACCCACTAAAGCAAAATCCGAAATCCAAAAGAAACCCAGATTCAGAAAGCTACAAAAGCAAAGAGGGAAAGGACCTTGCGATAAGTAGTGCCATCTTCTTCGACGATCCAGCCGGCTTCGGAGCAGAGCGCCTTGAGGACCTCGTTGTTGTCGCAGTGCTTGGGGAGCTTGTAGTTGCCCTGAGCTCGAAGGCCCGTGTAAATCTTGGCAGCTATGGCCCTTCTCCTCCTCTCTCTCCTCTTGTTGTTTTCCCTCTCCTTCCACGTCGGTAGCCGGCCCGATGACCCGCCGGCCGTCATTTTCACTCCGGCGAGCACCCCCTCTCTCTATCTATTTATGCAGTGGGAGTGATTTAGGGGAGCAGTAGTTGCACTTGACAGAGTGCTCACGAGGACAACGCTTTCTTTATTGGAATGTGTCGAAGCAAATACATAGATTCTTCCTCTCTCTCTCTCTCTCTCTCGGAAGTTTTGGTCATTAATAAGGGCAACCTCGCAACTAGGTTTGGAGTTCATAAAGGAGCAATTTATTTACATATTTGCTATGTTCTATATATAATAATATTCTTTTTATGTTATATTAAAAGTGATGTCCACACGCTGACACGTGTGTTCTGTACCTGAATAAAATTATAAAAAAAAATAGCACTGCCCACAGAAACATCAGTTACAGACACTCACTCTAATTTATGTAACTACCCATGTTTTATTCTGTATTTTCTTCTCTAAATTTCTGCTTCTCCTTTCAAGTAAAAATTCTTTTGGCCACCTGCATTTGGGAGAGAGTGCGTGAACAGATTGCAAGGTGGGCGTGGCGGTGGGTGGGCAGATTACAACTCAAAAGCCAACGGTGGTGTTCATGCAGTTGGTGATGGCTGGTGGCCGCTGTAGGTCGTGAGTGTGCGATTGACGGAGGTGGTGGTCGTGGGTGTGCGATGGCGGACGTGGTTGTGCGATTAGTGGTGGGTCGGCGATTGGTGGTTTGGAAGCTGTAGTGGTCGTCGCTGTGGGGAGGCAGCGGCACCGCAACGTCGCAAAAAAGGTAAATCTGATGGGTATGTTCATATGGACGATTTGAGATTCTGTGAGAGCATGAAATTAAAGCCTGATTTTAGTTAATTTATTGGTGCAGCTTACAGTTTTTGTGGTCGTCGCTGTGTGAAGCGGCACGGCAGCGTCGGTATAAGTCTTCGGGCTTTTGTCCTCTTCTGTACTTGTAGAGATACAGAGAGATGGGTTTTGTGATTTGAAGATCTTGGAAACCGGAGTTGTAGACTTTGTCTTTGTGGGTGTCTGTTCCTGTTGAGAGAAATTAGAGAGATGGGTTGCTATTATTCAAGAATACACAGGAAAGAGACGGAGGCGAGATGCAAAGCAAGGCAGAGATACACATGAAGCAATTTTTTATGAATTTATCTAATTCACATATATGTTTTTATAGTTTTCTTTATTTAAAATTTGTTATTCACTTTTGTGAATTAAAGGTAATTAAAAGTGATTATACAATAATAGAATCGCCCACACATTGCGTGTACACCGCAGCTCGTAGGTAATAATGTTAAGAAGTTTTTAAGGAAAGTTGTCACTATGTTATGGGATAAAAAAAGATTTATTTACAATGATTTTAATTTATTTTTTGGAAAGATAAGATTTTTAATTAAAAATAGAGGAACACAAACTATGTAAACGCCCTTGTTGAAAAAAAAAAAGACATAGGAAATTACTGAGAAAAATCCAACAAGGTCTTTGTTGTTGGATAGTCTTCAAGCTTCACTTTTAACGTTAAAATGGATTGACCCGACTTTTGAAAATGCATCTTTTTCCATAAAGACCTTTGTATTTGTCAGTGGATTACATTTATATTTGAAGTCTGGGGGACGGGATACGAAGGATGGCTTTACTCCATTGTAAAGCTCATGCTCAATGACCTCTTACTCCTTCGAACAATGATGGAATCTTGTGCACAGCACTATTTATACATTGTGGGGGGTGGTGATTAATTTTAGGGGTGAGCATTTGAACCATTGGAACCGATTCAACCGTGAAAATCAAACCGACCAATTCGACGAATTACAAACCGACCTAAAAAAACAATCGGTTTGGTTTTTTTTTTCCAAACTGAATGTTCGGTTCGGTTCGATTTTTTTGACACTGATGTAAACCGAACCGACCGTAGTATTTATATATAATAAAATATTTTAACCTAACTCCAGTTAGTTTTACTAACTACCTTAGTTATATTTAACCACTTATATAAATAAGTGAGCAACCCTAATTTCATTCAACCCTAACACATTTTCTCAGTTCTCAATCACACGCCGCCCACATCTGCCGACTTGCTCTAGTGCTCAACGCCTTTACCACGCCTCCAGTCCTCCACCTCCCACTCCACGTTCCGATGCCCACATCTCATACGACTCTTGTTTGCCCTCTGATCTAGCAAGATAATTAATATAAAGCAATTGAATGAATTCCTACTTTGTGGTGCCCATCAAAATCTCTGCAAAACACGACACTCAAACCGCTAACCCCTCCCCTCCGTTCATCATCGAACTGCCTCTTCTCCGTAACCGAACTACAGAGAGAGAGGGAGAGAGACTCAAACGGTGTCGTATAGATATGTAATGGTTGGATGCCTTTGCAACATTGCTGGGATTCTCCTCAGATTTCAGTTCTTGATCTGATAATCAGGTGAAGTTTTCGAACTTTAATTTCCCATTAGTTTTCTTGGGGTTTCTTGATTTTCTCCTTATTGTTTAGTTTGTTTAATGAGGTTGTTGATTGTGTGAGTAGTGAATTTAGGGTTTGGCTGGATCTGGTTATGAACTGATTATGGGATCACTTTCAGAAAATTGAAGGGACTGCACCGACTGACTCTGACCGACCGTGAAGTAATAGTTTGTAATTATTGTTGTGAATGCTATAGCTACACTTGAAAAAATGGTACAAGTACTTTGTGAAGCCATGTAAGGTATAGATGCAAAATTAGGTGTTCTAAGTAGATTGGTGAAGTAGTGAAGGTATTTAGATTGAATTTTGTAAGCTAGTGCTCTTTGTTCTTTAAAGTTCTATATTTCCTTACGTATGTTATCAATTTATAAACAAAAATTCTATTTTTTGTGGCTTGCTAGTGTGGCTAAGTTAGGCCTAAACTTGCTCAAAATTGAGTTTGGTTCAAACCGTTTAATCCGTCCAAACCGATCCGTTCAACCCGCGAAAACCGAACCATGGAAACCGAACCGTTCAACTACGGTTCGGTTTTTTTTTTTCCAAACCGAGATGGTCGGTTAGTTTGGTATTCAGCCTCTAAACCGAACCGTGCTCACCCCTAATTAATTTAATCCAGCCATGTCTCGGATGCTAGGATAAAAGTAAAATTAATTAAGAACTACCGTACGGTGTAGAGGAAAAGCTTTAGGACTAAACTAAGCCCATTCGACACTCTTTTTTTTTTTTCAGTTTTGTAAACTCAAAAAAAAAAAAAACTCGTTTGGTAACCAGTTTTCATTTTGTTTTTTTTATCAGTTTAAAAAATTAGTTTTTAAATCAAGACTGTTTTTGAAAACTCAAAAAATGAGTTTCGGTTTTCAGTTTTCAGTTTTGATTTTTATTTTGAGACCACCACCCTCCCACCGCCGGCAGCCACTGCCCACCGCCGGCGGCAGGCCACCACCACCATAGGCCACCGCCACGCACTACCACCACTAAAAAAAACACAAAATAAAAACTGGGTAATCAAACATAAAATAAAAAAAAACTCAAAATAAAAATAAAAATTGGGTTATCAAACACCCACTTGTTTTTTATAAAAAAATAAATTAATTAAACTGGTTTTTTTTTTTTTGAAAACTGAAAATGTTGTCAAACGGAGCCTAAGTAAGTTGGCAATCATAGTTGTTGTGTAGTGATTATGAAAAGAAAGAAATGTTTGACTTTTTTTAACAAAAGCAGGCATCTCCACAGGGTTGCCTCTATGGTCATGCAACAATGAATACAGTATGGTGTGCAGAGCAGGAGGAACATAGCTGATACTACTCATAACAGGGCACTTTGTACATCTTGAGAGATTGGCCAGCATGTTATGGAAATAAATACTTGAAACCAGAATGGAAATAAATGGGGCAAAGAAATCTGAGAAGGTTAAAGATGGAAATAATAGGGGCAGTCATCCCCATCCCTCCCAACTATCACTCAACTGCGATATTAACTGATGCCGCCACCACCCCAGGCACATCCCCATCAAACCCCTGTCACCGTCGTACACCAACCACCACTATTAAAGACCAACTATCTTTAGTTGTATATCTTAAACCATTAATTGAGATGAGTTTGAAAAAATTGAGATGGATATTTACTTTTAGAAGGAAAGAAAGGAAGCAGTAATAGGTTTTGAACAAATTAACATAGAAGATGGGTTTTAATGGAGGCGGCGGTGAGTATTTTGGTAGAGGTGGTGACGAGAAGTGTTACTGCATGGAGGCAACGGTGGCGCGAATATAGAAGGGGGGGAATGGTGGCAGTGCTATGGTGGAGGCGACGGAGCTGCACATGGAGAGGTAAAGGTTGACAATTGGACAGGGGTGGACCTACGTGGTGACAAGGGGGGCTGAAGCACCCCCTGACTTCTGGAAAAAAAAAGTTGGTTATCGGGAATCGCCGAGACGTCGTTCCCCAATCCAGACCTATAATCGGCACTCTCTCTCTCACCGGTGGACAGTGGACTGAGCCACTCTGACCGGCGACCGGATCTGGCCATTGCTCGCGAGTCCGCAACGCTATCTGAACCCACCTTGACACCTTCGGACAGTAGATCTTCGACAAGGGGACGACGGAAGACCAGATCTTGAACTTTTAAAGAACGGCCGACCACCGACGACTAGACTTCGACTGTCGGCTACTCCGTTTCAGATCTGGCCCTTTAGTTCACGGCCTCACCCTGCCGGCGACCGCGCTCAGGCTGGCTGCTTGACCTGCAGTACTTGACGCCGCACCGACGCCGACGATCTGTACTGGCTGCTTGACCTGCTGCGGCTGCTGCAAATGTTCGTATGCCCTTTCACTGGACATTGAGTGACACAAAATAGTGTGAGGCTATCATTTCTTGCTTGATCCAATACTGCTTCTAATAATTTGTACAATGATGCAAAATAGACAAAGAAACAAAGAAAAAAACTTATTTCATTTTGTACTAAATACCTTATATTGATGTCTAACTAATGACAGTTTTCTGTGAATTTTGGTCACCTTAGATGTCAATTTTGTTAGGTGTCAATTTTGGCCACTCTAAATGAGCACCTTATTATTATGTATCAATTTTGTAGAAATGTACAAGCACGTTTAGAAGTACTAATTAAGGAAAAAATACTAATAATATTGGCAACAAAAGTGAAATATTAAGGCAATGAAAATATTTTGTGTTGTACTTGTAAAGAATCTTTAATGACTCTCGTGAAACTTAATAATACTTTTTGTATGCTTTATAAGTGCACTTTATTTTTAATATTATTTTAATAAAAAATTTTGGTAAATTCGATATAATTTTTGCACTCCCTGAAAAAAAATTCTGGTTCCGCCCCTGCAATTGGAGTATTACAGTGGAGGGGACAGAGGCACTGGGAAACATGGTCGCAGTCTCCACTAAGACATACTATCTATTTAGATATGCTCAAATAATCCCTTCTCATTATGAGCCAGATGCGGATTACATAGCTACAGTTATTCTTGATTTGGTTCATGGTTTGACTACTCTATAACGATCGCTTAAACCCCTATTGTTGACCCACGAGTTGTGCCATTGGTAAGGTTGAGCTGCGTAGTGCAGGGTGGGTGGGTGGCGGTGGTGGTGCTTTAATAGTGGTTGGCAGTAGTATAAGATGTGGGGTTAGCAGTGTCGTTGATATGGTAGTCATTAGGGAAGAAAGAGAGGTGAAAAGAAAAGAAGAGATCGACGGTAGTGCAGGGTGGGTGGGTCATGATAGTGGTGCATGGTGGTTGATAGTGTCGTTTGGGTATGGTTGGGGTAAGCAGCATCTAAAGTATCGCAGTAGTTTGGGAAGAAATAAGGGAGAAGAGAAGAGAGGGAATTTACCTTACAAATTATAAGTAATATAATCATTTTGATTGAACCGTTAAGTATTCGATGATTATGGTTGATCAAGGGACATCAATGCTACTTGTCCAAACTAATATTTGCGAGTGTAATTAATCTCATTTTATTTTCTTTGCATTCACATCACAAATTCACATTAGTCACAACTCACTATATGGGACATGGAGAGACTCTTCGTTAAGCAACAACTAATAAAAATTAATTGTCATGTTTTAAATACAGTTCAAAAGTTGCTACAGTACAAACGTTCCCATTTAGGTTAGCTTTTTCTCTATTTTCATTTTCTGCGAACTCATTCTTGTTTTGTTACCTTTTTTCGGATTATGTTTCCAAGAACACCTTATTAAAAGAGTATCTACCAAATTCTTGCCAATAAGTTATTAGGATTGACCTGACTCGTTTATTAGGGGTTTATTAGGATTGACCTGACTCGTTTAGAAATAAAAATATGTTGAGAGATGATTTACAAACATCTTTTTACATCTCTTTGGAAAAGCATTTAGCAAGATATCGATATTTTCATAACTCTAAAAATGGTATCAAAGGCAGCTTATACATATTTTTAATTTTTCAAAAACTGCATTTATTTTCTGCATATAAACGATATTAAGATAAGAACAAAAAGAATGGTATCAAAGAACTCACTAATTTGGTCACTTGAGCTCCTCTAGTTAGACGAATACCACTAGTTTATTCTAATTTTGACTTGCAAATGACATGCTATACTCGTGAATTAAGTATTTTAAGAGGCGAGAATTTAGGGTTTGTTTGAAAACTATTTAATTTTTCAATTTTTTTTCTCCAGTTTTGTAAACTAGAGAAAAAAAACGCGTTTGATACACAGTTTTTTTTCTTCAGTTTTGAAAACAAGTTTTTAAAATAGGGTTATTTTTTAAAAACTCTCATTTTGAAGTTTTGGGTTTTCTGTTTTGATTTTTGTTCCACTGCCACCTCCTAGATACCATTTTTTCCGACGTGTTTTTGCACGTGAAGTGCAATTGTTCATCTTGGTTTGCCCCCGGTTAGATCTGGTTGGCGGTTGGTGGATCTGGTCAGCAGCGATTGTGTTGGTTGATGTACAAAGGGGTGAAATAGCTTAGATGGGGACCCGTCGGGAGTGGTGGTGGCGCCGACTCCATTGCTGTTGTGGTTGGATGGAAATAATTGATGACTGATGTGAAGAAGAAGAGATTTTGCATTTAGGGAAAGTGAAAATTTTAGAATTTAAAAATAGAGAAAGTAAAAGAAAAAAAAAGGATCTAAAATAATAAAAAGTGAAAAAATAAGGGTTAAAAATAGCTTAATTTGCGAATGAGGGTTAAGACCTTAATTTGGAAAGAGAGAGAATTAGGTTGAAACTTTAAATTTTAAAATTAGGATTTTTAATCTTTATATAGTGTATATGTATATATATGGTATAAGGGTAGTATTGACATTAAAAATATATATGAGTGACATCAGTCAAAAAGTACAAATTTTTAACGGATCTGTGACGGATGTACACGGCTGATACATTTGAAAATGTTTTGGTCACGGTATGTTACATTTTAAAACTTAGTGTTCTTAAACATAATTATATCCTAACCTCAGGGACATATGTGTAATCAGCCCAGAATAAAAATTAAATTAGTTTTGATTTTTATTTTTTAAAAAATAAAAAATTAAAACTGTAAGTGATTTCAAACGCTATCTTTAACTTAGTCTTTTGAATCAGTCAAAAATTCAAAAAAAAAAACACGTGGAAAGAAAATAAAAACTCTTAATTGGACTCCGTCCTCGGGATATAAAAGTGTTACATGTTCCCGCGGGAAAGAGATACTGGGTTTTTATTAAGAGCCACCATAAACACGGTTTACGGACGCCTCCGTTATGGACAAATTGCATGAGCTTCTCTTTGGTCCTCCTCTCTCTGCGGCTCTGGCAACTACTTTTCTTCTGATTAGGCCATGGGGGTTCTGGACATGAGCTCCCCATGGCTGCTAAATCATGCTGTTTTCTCCACGTGCCACTCACGTCACTATTTCTCAAAGGATAAGATACAAATAGTTTATCACTAAAATTTGGGGTAAACTTATTTAAGTCATTATAAATAGGACTTTCCTCTGTCTAAATCCTCTGAATCCAAGTGACCACCTAATTTTAAAATTTCAAGTAAATCACCAAGTCGGTACGATCAGTGCCAACATTGGAATGTTGGTGATAGAATAAAAATACAAATAGCTGAATTCAAGTCTAGGTGTTATCTTTTAAGACATCATAAAGAATTGCTTTATTCACTTCAGTAAAAGAGGCATAAAATTACAACAAGGGGAGGCAAAAAAATGCCCATCAGATAAAAAACGGAGATAAGATGTGTAAAAGTCGAAAAAGGGCACTAGTTTAAGAGTGTCCAATTTAGGTCTTCTAGTTTGTACTTACCCGTTATTCATATAAAGAAAACTCATAGGTTATTGTCGTATAGCGCATATTTTGTTTTTTGCTTGCACAATAGTAACGATTGAAATGATTGCTAAGGACATGCAAATCTAAGCATTTGAGCCTATGAAACATACTACTCTTTTCTTTCAATTTGGTTGGAATCATATAATAATACTCCGTAACAGCTACTTAACGAGTCTATGTACTGGTACCGCGCTTCAAGTAAGCAACAACATTGTTCCTATTTACGATCTCAACGAGGTAGATGACCAACATAACAATGATGGGATAATTGTTGCTAAGTTTATAGGCTTGCAAAGGCTGAATTAGGTTGGAGTCGAAATGTGATGGCGTATGGTCAACATTCACAAGAAAGAAACTGCTTACATTAACAACAAAAAGAAATATTAAATACCAAATATCTCATAAATATATCATATGTAGTTGAAAACAAAAATTTACAAACCGTGAATCCAACTTGACATTTCCCTCCAAGGAGCCAAACAACACTAGATTAAATTAAAAAATGGAAATCAAATTTCAAAATTAATGATCATAAATACGAATATTAGAACAAAAAGAAAAACGTAAGAGCAACCAAAGTTAAAGATGCGTTCAGTCCGAACGATTGAAAGAGGCGTCTCCGGTGGCTGGGCATTAGGTGAGGTGGGATGTTCAGTCTGAACGGCGGAAAACGGACGAGCCAGTGAGCTGACCACAGTGGGTTGGGGTGGGGTGGGGTGGGGTGGGACCTGGAGCATCACACACTTCATGCTAAAACACATCACGTGCTTTTGCAGGCGAGTGGATGTTTTCGACAGTCAGTCGGCTCCGCACGTGCGACGCAGAAAAAAGCCCTACCAAGGGGGTTGTAGGGACCACAAATAATTTGACGTGTCGCTTTACCTATGCAAGTTGTAATGGCTGGGGTCCCGCCTAAATAATTCAGACCCATCGAACATCAAGAGGGCTTTCTTCTTTTCTTTTCATTTTTTCTTTATAATAATTTTATTCAGAACTTTATTAGGTCAAATTAAACTCATGATGGACGTTTAATTTATTTCAATATTACAGACTTAACTTTAGGTTATTTTTTAATTTTTAAGTTTTTGAAATATCTAATCTTAAATTGAGATTTGTAATTGTGCCTGACTAAACAAAAATATTGTTATTATATGAACCCAAAGAGCATGAAGTCATGGTCTAATCTTCTGAGTTAAGATATATTATTATACTATTAAATGAGATAGTTTGAAGATTACCCCATTCAGATTTAATCATACCATTTGAGGATCATCTCATTTTCCTTCTTTGGTGGCTCCACTTGACTCTATCTTCCTAACTTTAAGTATATTTTGTGGTTGAAAATCACGAGACTTGTAATTTGTGTCTAATTAGACAAAATTATTTTTACTTTACAAATCAAAAGAGCGCGAGCAAGATGTTAAGATTTAATTGTTTGAGTTAGGAAATGAGTAATAAATAATTTGCTTGTGGTAAAAAAAGAGAAAAGGTATTATCCAAATTAACACGAACACATATTGCAACCTTTTTCCACTTAACTGCAGGAATAAAAAAAAATGGAACCATCTTCGGATTATCTCATTTGATGGTATATTCATGGAGATATGAAACGAACTTATAAAGATGAGGTGAGAAAAAATGAGTGTTGTTGTCTTATGCAACGTGTCATGAGATGTGTTGCGGATAAAAAATAATCAGGATTGTACGAGCACATGAACAGACCTGTAAAATACAATGCAAGCAAACGATGACTCGCCAGAGAGAATTCTGGTGAGAAATTACCGATGCTCAAATTCTAAGATTTTAAAAAGGAAGATTAAACATGTAGGGACCACAGGGTTAGACGTGAGTGCCTTAAACTTGTGAGGGTATTTATAGAGAGTTATATGAGATTTTCTTCTCCCGGTGGAGGCAACTACCTTAGAAGCAGTTACTGTAACGATTATATTCCTTATTGTCAAAAAAATTATTATTCGATTGGAGCGAGAATTCTAGAATCTTCTGCAAGACACACACACACACACACACACACACACACACATATATATATATATATATATATATATATATATATATATGTATGGTGTATAAAAAGACATGAAGGTCCGTGGCCAATATTTGACTAAAAAAATGACACATGTCGCTTGCCTAATTGTGGTTTATTTCTTCTCACATAAAGATGCAATATAATAAGTTAATGAAATAAAGCCGCTTCTTCTCTTGAAACTTTTGTTCAGGTTCTCTTAAACCAAAATATCATCTTTCTTGTCATACGTGCGTAAAATCACTAGTTAACCCCCCACCACCACCCCACCCAAAAAAAAAAAGTGTTATAATTTTTCTTCACAATTCAATTTATTATATGGAAACCCACCGTTAACGAATGTAAGTCATCTAAACTTTTTTTTACCGTTCACATTAATTTGACAAGTCGCTGTGACCACGCGATGCGTGTGTAAACAAAGTTAATAATAAAAGATCTTGTTAAAAAAAAATCAAGTATCATCGTGTATAAGTGTTTATTATCACATACAAAAAAAATATTTATAAAAATAAAAAGTAGTTATTCATTATTTAAACTTTTATTTTGTGATTTTAAGAAAAAAATTATAAAATATTACTTGTCACCATTCTAGATAGGTAGTTATGTAACACCAAAAGTGATATTACACCAAAAGGGGTCACCGTAGCACACGCAATGCTTGTGCAAAAATAAAATTAATATTATAAATTTTGTTTAAAAAAAAGAGAACATCAAGTATAAGTGTTTACTATAAAATCCGATCAAATGAACCTTAAATTACAGAAAAATAAGCTAGCCACGCGTGTCCAAAAATAAGTTAGCGAAATATTACATATCAAACTTGACTTTCAAAATTATTTTAATTATATTTTAATGAACTTCAATTTATGAAAATCAAATGCATCCTTATAAGTAGTTATTTATCATTCAAAATTTTTATTTGTGTAACTCCTTAAAAAAAATTAGAATACCACTTATCATCATTTTAAGTTAATCGTTATATAACATGAAAATGATGTTATACTAAATTATATTTTCTCTTTATATATTATAGATATAGATAGATGTGAAAATTTTAAAGATTACATCCCTTAATCATTAGAACCAGCTAATTAACTTCACTCGCAGATCAAAGCCCTCAACAAACATCTTTCCGTAAAACAAGTGAATGATTGTGTAGAACAGACCAAATTTCTTACAATAACCCCAACAGGTCCTAATTATTCGCTTCCAGACACCTCATTCAGTATAAGAACTGAAATTATTGTTGATGGGTCACTAGTCTAACCCAAATATGGGCCTACACCACACGTGGGTGGGCTTTTTACACGGACCAGTCAACACGCTAGCAATTCTGTTTGGACCACGTGTCTGCAGGTCGTCTCACATAACACACACACCTTCTTCTTGTTTGGTCCTTTTGTAGAACGAACGATCTTTGCAGCTTTCCTTTCGTTAATTTGGTCCTATTGAGTATTGATTAACACAGTAAAATGTCGAATTTTATTGTAATAATAGACGAATTACTTCTGAAAACAAAGAGACATTATATCCAAACAGATGATTCCGAACAATGTCCAATATGACTTTGGAAGAAAGCTAAGTAGACATAGCGACTGTTCATATATTTGAGACACCTAACTAAAAGATTATCAAGACGGGATGATGCATAGATCGAACATGTATCAAATCTATAACTTCAACTACTACAATAGTTAGAGCCATGACCAATATAAGAATGCTATTTATAATATTGCAGCGCCTTACGATGGACTCTAAAGTTC
This sequence comes from Escallonia herrerae, assembly GCA_033070095.1. NCBI lineage: Eukaryota > Viridiplantae > Streptophyta > Magnoliopsida > Escalloniales > Escalloniaceae > Escallonia > Escallonia herrerae. Next base: position 536,083 of record JAVXUP010000180.1, on the reverse strand, counting down.
ACAAAATTGCATTAGATCCGGGACAACCTATACCAAAGAAAGAAAGGAAAAAACGGAGAAAGATTGATTTGCAGTTTTTCTAATGCAATAGAGGAAATGGACGTGTCACACTCCGCCACCGGTGTTACAGCCCTTTACGCTAGAGTGAGAGCCTCACCTTGCATAAGTTGGGAAAATCTTGACTCTTGGGATATATTAAGTAAATACTTGCGCTTTAAAGCAAATCAGCTTTAATATGTTGCAAAAAGAATGCCCACCTAATATTTATCTTTTAAAAAGTCACACTAGCATTCTATTTTGTCCACCTTATTACCCAAAAAGTGCATTCTTTGTGCGAATGCATTCATGCTAAAAACTTGCGTGCAAATTCACTTAATGCTAGAAAGTCAACTTCTTAAAGCAAAGAGGTTGTTTGCATGTAGACTCTTCTATCAAAGTCGGTCACCGTCACAAGACAGTGATCAATAAGAAATTACTATCAGACGATTGTTTTAGCGGGAACGATGGGCTTTGGGAAGGTCGGCCTTTGTAACAAGTTGCAACACTTTTGTACTGTAGATAAATAGATAGATTACAAGGGCCGAAAGAGGAATGAAGGGGACCGGCCCAAAAATTTATTGGTACAAGCTTTCTACGACTGTTAGGAGCAACGGGCCGGTTGAGGCTGAGGCGGAGGCGGAGGGATGGTCCCGTCTCGAGAGGCTTTAAATAAGGTCAACTCAACGTGTAATTAAACGACGGGATAATGACTTTTGACCGGAAATCAAATCTTACGTTTTTGAGATTAATAAGATACGATGTGCCAAGTACCAAACGATGATGCAACTCCCTCTCCCTCTCTCTGTCTTATCCTATTTTTCCTTGGCGCGCGCACATCCTTCAACTCAACCTTTTTACCTTAATAATCTCCTCACCCAATCTCCTTTCCCAAGTACAGTATAGGGAGAGAAATTCAATCCCCTTTTGTCTTTTCACTTGTTTTTGCTTGTTTATCCCCCTCCTCTGTAATTCGACATAAGACAACATGTACTATATTATAATAATTTTCCGGGTGCTGCAATTTTCTATTTTCCTGTGATGACCATTTAGATGGGACATTGGGATCTGTGAGGAGGAGGAGGAGGAGGGTTAGGTACCTGTTCCGACAATCTCGGAGGTATTAGTTGTGCTATTGTGGGCTGCAAGTCCATCATAGTGATTGATGGGCCTTAAGAGCTCCAGACATCGTGGTCTTTTGCCTCGATCCAATCAGGGTACCAACATGAAGTGAGTTTTTCTCTTCGAATTCCCTCCAGTAAATCTATCTTTTGTGTGTGTGTGTGTGTTGGTTTTATTTCAGTTACCCATTCGTTCAATCTCTTTGTTACTCTTATAACTGTTGCTACTGTGATTATTGCTACTGTTTGATTGAGAGTTATGGAAAAGTCTTTGTCAAGGGAGGCTGTGTGTTGGCGGCCGAGATAATACAGCAGACCCGGATAAAGAATATTGAAATATCTTATCCTTTTTAACTTAATGATCTTTCCCAGTTTTTGTTTTTCAGCAGTCAAACAGGAATTAATGATAAATTGTTTGAACTTGAGAAAGTGCACTTACGCGTTTAGATTAGTTCTTTGATATGATTTTGTATTTGGTAGCTTATGAATTGTGTGCGATTCGATGTATCGGCCACTGGGAGGGGATTGATCTTCAGACTGTAGGCTAAAGGGCCAAATCACTACATTGATCAACAACTTTACACTAGAACCTGCATTTTGCAAACTGAGATAATCTGTTTGATGTCTCTACTTGAACAGGACTCTTGAAGTCGGATCTTAAAGTCTACTGGGCACGAGAGGATCTATTCAGGCCCCATCTTAGCTCTCGCCCCTTTTGTCCTTTCTCACTTTTACAGAGGCATCCATGATCGTGTGACCAAAACCCTTTCTCGGCCTTACTTCACTTCCAAGTTTTAGTGCTTATGCTGTTGTGTGTTGAAGGAAAAAAAAAATAAGGACGAGTAGTATCATAGGAATTGAATAATAATCATGCCCATTAAGAAGTTTCCTTTCCAGGTTTTGGTTTTGTATAAGAAGTATAATCAAGGATGCCGTTATAGTAAAGTGTAAGGGGCCTGCAAAATCCGCTGTTAATTTAGAGTGGTTTATGTCACAATACAAGGACCCTTGTCTATAAATTTTGTTGATAATACATTGCCGATACATGTTGAGTGAGCAACGCTAGAGATAGGGAAAAAGGGATCCGGGCTGCCTTAAGGTAATCAAATGCTGTGGTCAATCTGCAGATATGGATTAGGTACCGTTGAACCTAGACGTACTAATCACGTATTGGGGTATGGTTCTAGGTAAATTACAGCTTATTATAACCCCATTTTACTATTTGAAGCCCCTTCAGATAGTGAATTCTAGGAAATGCACTTTTTTGAAAAGTTATATTACAGGTCCTCCCCACCTTCCCCCCGGCTTAACTTGAATTGCACATTAAAATCTTGACTATATCTCAACATTTTAGTTTCTTAACTGAAGTTCACTTCTTCCTTTTTATGCACCCATGTCAGATTCCTCTCATTTTTTCCTGAATTTATGTGAAATCTGATTGAAGCACCCACTATCTGTTCCCCGAAATAGTGCTAGCGAATCACTGACTTGAGATGTCCCTGCGACTTGCTAATTTTGTTGATCTGGGAACGCCATAAAGCATTTTCAGAGCATCAAATCAACTCTATTTGTCTTTGACACTTCCTCTTCGGTCTTCCCCACCTTCTGGTTTCTGAACTAAAAATGGGTATTTTTTAGTGTATCATGACTAGAAAATCTTCTTGTCATATTCCAGCAAAACGCATTTAAGTATCATATCGAATTGCTTATTCGTGTAGGAAACTTCTAATCAACGTAGGTTTCTTATTTCACAATCTATGAATTTTGAGGAACACAATACAATACCATCATTTAGAGATTATTGATCTGTCTTTACTCTACACCCCCTGTATTACACGTTGACAACATTGAACTTATTATCAATCTGGTAACAAGACTGCCCAAGAAATACTGTGACCAATCACTACTACAATGGTGTGGTGGACTACTAAAACCAACACACAAGACTGGTCATATTAAAGTGTCTCCAAAAGACAGGATAGAGTATGACAGGCTTTTAGTTTAGCATTTGCACTGCTTATCCAAGTAATTTCTGTTTCAGGTGGAAGTACATTTCTTTTTTCCATCAGTAGCTAAACTAATTACAGATGCTAAAGAAAATGCCTCTATAATGTTTCTGTTTTTCATGTCTCACAGTGTATCTGTTTCTAAAGCCTCAGAGCAAAGAACTTCCATGATACTAATAGAGATTATTGGATCTTATCAGAAAAAAAATCTCTTAGAGTTCATATACAACATCGCACTACACTTAGATTTGTTGCTAAGATATCAGTATCATATCCAAAACTCCTGGAGGATGGCCATTGACCCAACGAAATGAAAAATATCGCAGTCGAGTAACCATTTGTCACAACGGTGACTAAGTAGGTTAGTGTCCGCAGAGTGACAGGATGGTACAAGCTAGCTATGAAGCTTAAGATGCCAATCCCTTCAATTGTTATGCGTATGACAATCGCTTAACTATAGGCGTCTCTTCTGTTCCTTCTTGGACTTGATAAATTTATCTTGAGCCGGAAAAATATGTAAAAGTGTTTTTTGGTATAGAACTAGTCGTCCTGAGCATCTTCAATCAATTTAGATATTTAGTTGCTATATTAGGAGGATTCTACTTATTGGCGTAGCATTTTTCTAATCCTGATGTACATCCACCTATTACAGGACAAGAAAATTATTTGGGATCTCTCTTTCTCTAATTATCATCAATATGGCTGCAATAATGGAACGTGCTGATGAAAATCTCCTTCCATCTGTTTACAAAGAAGTCAGTGAAGCTTTTAGTGCTGGGCCATCTGATCTTGGGTACCTCACGTTCATACGGAATTTCGTGCAGGGATTGGCATCACCATTGGCAGGTATATTAGTTATTACTTATGACCGCCCTACAGTTCTTGCAATGGGCACAATGTGCTGGGCATTGTCAACTGCTGCAGTGGGTGGGAGCCGGTATTTTCGTCAAGTTGCTTTCTGGAGAGCAGTAAATGGTTTTGGACTAGCGATTGTAATACCAGCACTCCAGTCTTTCATAGCTGATAGCTATATGGATGGTGTGAGAGGTGCTGGGTTTGGTTTTCTAAATCTTGTTGGCACCATTGGTGGCATAGGAGGTGGAGTTCTTGCTACAGTGATGGCTGGATATGAGTTCTGGGGAGTACCGGGATGGCGTTGTGCCTTTATCATTTTTGCAACATTGAGTTGCATTATTGGGTTCCTCGTATTTGTGTTTGTTGTTGACCCAAGAAGAACTATTAGCATCGATCATGCTACTGGTGAGAGTCCCGACAGGTGTGAATTGCTTGAATAAATCTTCTTTACATTTTCTAACAAGTTCAGTACTAACTGCCATCTGCATTCATTTGCATTCTTGCCAAACTGTCTTCCCGCTTGTGCACCCAAAAACACTATTCTAAATGGCTCTTATTGTCTTCTCCCAGCGTTAGGGATGATTTGATCGAGAAGGCCAATGCCAGTTCAGTATCAGTTTGGCTGGAATCCTGGACAACAATGAAATCTGTCATGAAAGTACAAACGTTTCAGATTATTGTTTTGCAGGGTCTGGTTGGGTCGCTGCCTTGGACAGCAATGGTTTTCTTTACATTGTGGTTTCAACTAATTGGTGAGCATTTATGCAAAACTTAATTTTTCTCCCATTTCATGAGTCACTGCCCAGTGTATTGAATTGGAGACAGCTCCCTACAATAAAATTTGCTCCTCCTCCTAAAAGGACTCCTCTTGATTTTTTTCCGATAAATCCTAGGACTATTCTTTGAAATGTGTACACGTTTGGCCAAATTGTATCTTTACTTGTAAAATCTCACAAATTTCTTCTTTGCTTTGTACTAAACTTTATTATAGAAGGCTTCTTTTACGTTTCCAAAACTATCCTATGTCAGTAAAAAACGATGGAGGAGGCTATAGGTCTATTGAGATGTTCAATTTCCAATCACGTAGACTAGCAAAATTTACTCTGGTTATTCCTATTTTGCAGGTTTTGACCACAACAGTGCAGCAGCCCTCCTCAGTCTTTTTGCCGGTGGATGTGCCTTGGGAACCCTCCTCGGTGGAGTAGTTGCAGATCGGATGTCACACCTCTACCCTCATTCTGGACGCATAATGTGTGCACAGTTCAGCGCTTTCATGGGCATCCCATTCTCATGGTTCCTTCTTAGAATTATCCCACAGTCCGTGAGTAGCTATCACACATTTGCTGTCACCCTCTTCATCATGGGCCTTACCATAAGCTGGTGTGGCACAGCCGCAAACGCCCCCATGTTTGCCGAGGTGGTCCCTGCCAAGCATCGGACCATGATCTATGCATTTGACCGCGCTTTCGAGGGTTCCTTCTCTTCTTTTGCCGCTCCTATTGTTGGAATTCTATCGGAGAAAATATATGGTTATGATGCAAAGTCCGTTGACCCAAAGACGGGGTCTCTACCGGAGGCCTTGGCCTTGTCAAGAGGGCTGTTCTCAATGATGGCAGTTCCATTTGGTTTGTGTTGCTTGTTTTATACACCTTTGTATCGGTACTTCAGGCGGGACCGTGAGAACGCTAGATTGGCTAGTTTAAAGGAGGCGGAGATGATTTGATAAGCTTTATTTGCATTGTTGCCTTGCCAGAATTTTGAAACTACCTACATTTCTTGGAATCTTTACCAAACAGGAATTCACCCCTTTAATGGTTGGTGACACTAATTACAGTGACTTGTTCTTTCCGTTGTAAACTGATCTAAATATACTTGGATTAAAGCCAAGCAAGAAAATTTAAAGTTTCATATAACTTTTCTCTGGTACTTTCTTGCACAATATACTTGATTGCCAAGTTTACCCGGATAATTCTTTTGCTACATAACAGTCTCTGACAGGCAAAATAGGGCCTCGATCAAGTCCCGCCCAAGCCAAATTAGGAGGAGAGTGACAAGAAAATATGTTGCCTTTATTCCACATAACAACCGACTGGTAAATGTTGAGCCATATGACGACATAAAGTCGCGCGTTTCCCTTAATTAAGCTTCTGCATAATGCAAGTTCCTCCCAAGTACTAATTGCCCAGCTACACCAGGATATTCGAAATATGCTAATGTCATGGGCAAAATTGTTTACAAACAGGGTCTCTCATAGATAGGCGCCACCAGCCAGAAAACTACACACATTTCGTGAAATATGTGTTTCCCACATATCCACCAGACATAGCATGTCTCACATTCGATTCAAATTTCGTTGGGTTGTCCCTCAACATTTCAGCTGCATCATGGTTGAGAGGATCCTCGGGATTTGGTGCCTGCACATGCAGAAAAATATCAATCAACAACACAATCGCATTTTATATGGCTGTCTCTTTCTTCGGGAGACCGTGGTCACAAATCCAATAAGGTCTACGAAGAAAGAAGTCATACCGTGAAAAGATGGTACAACCCATAAACAATGGTATTGATGTTCAGGACAGGTTTCCAATCTTCGCGTAATATGTTGAGGCAGACATTCCCTTCCAAATCAATATTAGGATGATAGACCTGTGTAGCAAGCATTAATTAGACTTGAAAAACATCCGCAGTGAAGTTACAGTTCACCGAGTTACAAGAAGGAACAAAATAAGCTCTACCAAGGTGTTGCACTTGACTTTTGGTGCCTCGTGTGGGTAGATAGGCGAAACTTCGAAGGAAAATAAAAACTTGCCACCCCTGGTAAAACAAAAGAATTTGCTATCCAGCTGAAGCAATATTGCTTTAAATGATAAATAAATTCCACAAAAAGTAAACAACTAACATCAAAATAATCCCATAGGTAACGATCTGTTACTCACATATAATATCCTTCATCAGGCTGAATGGTGATCTCAAAGTTCATCAAATCATCATTGCCATTTGGAAACGTTATGGTACACGATTTTGGTAGATTTAGCTCAGTAATGTCTGCACAGTGTGAAATGTCAGATATAACATCCGACTTAAAACTGGAAATCAGATAGGTCAAGGCCGGATTGCGGTTTTCTGAATCAGAAAGCTGCACTAACATTATTACTTTTACAATAAAGGAAACCAGGGATGTCATCCAAGATAAGAAAACCTCCAGCAACAGTACAAGGAAAAAGCCAAGCAGATCCGGAGTGTTATAAATACAACAAACTATACGTTCTTCGCCACCGTAACTTTCCAAATATTTAAAATGAATTGATCCATCCCAAAACAGAATATATTGTAAAAATGAGTTCATAAGATCAGAGTTGGAAGACACGCTTTAAAAAGAGGTGGGGGTAGATGGGGAGGAAATACGTGAGGCCAGGGATCCAAGTGATGACACAATGGCACTGAGTGGCACGGATTTGGGCTTCAAACAATAGAAAACAACCTCGAGACAGACTTCTCACAAAGAGATCTTATTAAGAAAAGCAAATGCGCTCATGATCCCTTTCCTACCTTTTTCCGAAAAATCAACTTCGGCCATTTTTAGCCCCTGCCCTCCTCCTAGACAAATTAGACACCACTGTTCTGCATGAAACTACTTCTGATTAACACAATATCTATCAAAAATTGAAGGCTCAAGCGTTGGGGATAGTATAATTACATGAACTTGCCCTATGCTGTGCGGTTAAATTACACGGACCTTCCTTCTACTTCAGCTAATTACATTGGACCTTCGAGGTATGATGTTAAGCATGATGAGAATTCATACCATAATTATTATAAGGTACCAAACTTTCACTCTCCATAGTCAAACTTAAATACTTAGCACAACACTGAATATAAATCATTTAGCAGTGGACTTCAATATTAATGTGCCTTTTCCTTTTAAATCTCATTAGTCTAAATCTTCTCCCAATGTGTGATCATCTTCACCCACCACTGAGTATATATGAGCATGCATGTATGCATACATATACAGTTGTGCAATTGGTAGACAACAACTGTTCGTTAAAGCAAAAGAATACCGAAGAAAATTGATCCCAAAATTTACCTGGCACAAACAGGAGGTGAATATGTACCCAAAATTGATCCCAACGTGTGATCATCTTCATCCTAAATTGATTTAGTTCACCACAGAAAATAGGGCAACTATACATCTAAATGTACCACATTATAGTTTCATATGTTTGGCTCATTTGGTCGTCTTGGTGGTAAGATGGGGGCAGTTCCAACTTATTGTACAAATACATATAAAATGTTCAATTTTTTCAAAGGGGAATTTCTAGACACAGAGGAGGCATTTGCATATTTGTGCATAGTTATGTATGTTGTACAAGAGTGCGTACCGTTTTCTCCGTGAAATGGTACGTACCGGTACTGGTACCATCTCGGTATTTTTCTTGAATTTTTCATCAATGATATACATATGTAATGCTCATTCATTAGCGAACTAGAAATATATACATATATTTCCTCCCTCACAGCTCCTCTAGAACGTAAATTAGCTCTTTTATCAACTAAGTTATTTGTTCCCAATTAAGTTGTTTGTCCCAAAAAGTGGCACTAGAAACAAGTAGCTTGCTCAATTGAATTAACTCAACTAAAATTACACCTCTTTTCAACTATCTTATTAAAGAATTCTTATTAGAAGAATAAGTTGTTTATTCAAGAATAACGTCTTTGGGTTCAATAATAAATAAACTGTTTGTATGTGCGTCTATGTCAATAACTTTGCATAAGAGTACACCATATAGATGAAAAAATATAATTAAAGCTTCCAGCTATCAAGTAAATCAAAGCTAAGAGAGAAAGTAAAAGCAAAGTAAAAATTGTGATGAAGATTGAATACTTATAAAGAAATATTTTACCAATCCTAGTAAATATTGTGAGGAAGAGGTTGCAGAGGCTTTGAACGATATATTAGACTTTAGGGTGTTTTCTATTTAATTTTTATATGGTCAATTTACGTAATTTTTTTAACAAAATTTGTTACTTCAATTTTTAAGGAACCAGTACAAAACACAATATCTCGGCCGTTACGTTGTTCTCAGCCGGTATCACCTATACCGGCCGCTACGACCGATACCTGTACGGTATTAATAACTATGCTACTTTCAAACCAGTAACACGTCCCGACTCGACAACAAGAAGACTGCCAAGAGAAGGCAAAACAAATATACTAACGGCAATCTGTAATATCAGATAATTCATTTTTCAGCTATCCAACATATTATTAAGTTTTCAAAGCTAAAGTGCTGAACAACAGTAAAAATTACATATAAACACATCAAACTCCCTCTCCATTGTGATAGTATGCCTTGTGCAGGTTGAGGTCATGAGTGCATTCTAGTAGCATTCGAAGACAGGTGGTTGACAATGTGCAACAAGTACTTGCGAAAGACAACTTCTTATAGAATCTCGTCTGATACTGACCTTTGGACTGAAAATAGGTAAATTATAACTCTGTAAACCACAGCCAACTGACATGTCTGTGTAGCTATTCAAACTACGAAGAAGATCCGCATATTCAGGGAAAGTCACTGTAGATAACCCTTGATATTTGTGTAAGATTTCCTTTCTCACAATTTTGAGAACTCTTATCAACTTGCTAACTGTCCAACGGTAAAACCCCTCTTTAACAAAATGAATTTACCTGATGGTAGAACCGGTCTCCTACGGTGCTGGAGAAGGAAGCCATCTTAGGCGAAAACTAGAGATGGTTAAATTGTTGCTCTGCCTTGCTTAATAGGGTGCATCTAACAAACGCCAAGCCTCTTAAGGTTAGTGCCAAGGACAATTCATTAAAGCTCGAAGTTTCTTATACCAAGAGTAAGAGAAAGCTACAATAGGTTGTAATTTGACCAGGTATCGTCCAATAAAAAGGCCGGTCAAATAGGGAGAGACCAATGCCGAGACTTTAACATCATCATAATTATAACACTCAATGACTCAATAGAAACAATAACAGCTAACAAAATATTACTGGTCTCGTAAAGGATGACTATTGTAATAACAGACATACATGACAAACAGCTATGTACCACAGGAAATAAGATAAGAACCTTTATTAAGCCGCAACTCCCCAGCAGTTTGCTTCATACCCACCATTCCACTGACATTTTCACCAACTTCTCTTTGCTTTTCCTTCACTTTAAAGAGCTTGATCATGGTTTCTAAACAAAATTAAATAACAAATGAACCCCAAGGCAATTGTTACCCATTGGAAAAACAATGTATTAAACACATCAGCAACAGTATACAACACACACAAACTTTTGATCCTCTTCCCAGGGATCCCAGATGAGGGAACCCTAGGAGAGCCACCGAATCCCTCTGATATTATTTGATAATACCAATTCTTGTTGTGCTCAGAAAGTTCTGGGGAAAGCTTGAACCCAATTCCAACAAGCTATATCTTCTAATCGATAATTAGGCCAAAGAAGGGCATTTTTTTCAGACCATCAAATGAAAAAAAAACTATTTTGAATGCCTTTCTGGATATTTCTCAATGTCCCGCCTATTCACGGCCTCGAAGGGGCGTGGAAACACATAAGAACACTTGAATAGAAATGGTATGTGTGTGTGTGTGTCTGCGTGTGTGTGTAGAGAGAGAGAGCCGATCCCTATCTACCGGTGGAGAAGTCACTATTTCTCCAACTCTTATCTAGCCATCCACATCACAGATCGGATGGATGAAATGACATTTTTCTTAACAAACTTCGCATAACCGCTACAATGAGTAAGGGTTAGCATTTGTGTCCAAAATGCCCTTTTGTAAGCTATGATCACTTTGTCCTATCTTTTGGAAAGTTTTCGTCTTATGTCTATCTGAAATTTTTCATCGTTTGATTGATTCTCCAGTTTCCTTTCTTTTATCTTCAGTTTTATTTATGTCACCAGAATTTTAGGAAAACCAACCACCGTTACTCACTACCAACACCATAGCTGCCACCACCAACCATGCACCACATCCACCACCGTAGCAGCAACCAACCACCGCTTTGCACCGAACCATTACAAAAGCAAACGAGCGCTGCCAAAAAAAAAACTATCGTTGATGTCATCGTCGCCACCTGCTCAGCCCTTCTTTCTTCCCACTCTGCCACCACTGTCGCCACAACCCCATGCCAACACCACCATAACCACCGACCAATAGCACCGTAGCAACCCATTACACCACCGCACCCAAAAACACCACATCGCATCACCGATTCTCATAAATCGCACCACGGTAGCCACCAACAATACCACCGCATTCTCAAAAATCACTGATTTTCTTTAACCACGGCAAGAGCAACCCACCACACACCATCACAACAGTATCACCATTGACCGCCAGTTTTGCCCGGAAGGGTTGGGGGGGGGGGGGGGGGGGGCGAGGAGGAGTTGGTCTTAGTGTCTAGCTGTTGGTACTCCAGACAATCGTCATAGGCATAACGGCGCCACCACTGTAACGCCAAAAACAGAAGTGAGCCACACTGCCGCCAACAGATCGGCGAACAGCCGAACACCATGCCATGACGCACCTACGCAACACCGCACAACGGATCTCACACCACGCCCTTACCCCGCCACACTCCCACCACCATTACAAACAATCTCTGCCACAGCGCCGCCACCCCTACCCCTGTCCCATCGTTAGCCACAGCGCCTCCACCACTACCCATAACGTCAACCACACAGCCACCCAATTAACCACAAACTCCACCACAGGGCACCACAATTACAGCTGTTGTTAGCCACAGAGATCTGATTGAGAGGAGCGAGACGCAGATTTAGGTGAGAGGAGACAGAATCTGGACAAAGGCCAGTTGAATATAGAGAGAAAAAGGAGTAATTAGAGAAGCTGGACGAAGGGCAACTCGGGTACAGAATTTTATTTAGACTTACCGCCCCTCTTTTGGGCAGTTAAGCGAGTCATTAAAAAAAAGGTTAATCTTGGCCGTCTATCATAACACGTGGACGGCTAGATGGGAGTTAGAGAAATAGAAACTTCTCCACTGGTAGATAGGGATTCGGCTCCCATACATATACATATATATAAATATACATATACATCTACATATAAATACATATACGTATATGTATGTATACATAGATGTATATCAGTATATGTATATATATGCGCACAATATCTTCATATATACTTAACGACAAAGTTACAGTAAAATAGTTTCCAAAGTATCAATAACAAGAAACCAACAAATTATGATACATATTGTCATTTTGTAAGGTCGAAGGTACTACTAGCTGATGCACGCACTTGTAATTGAACCATAATGTGCTCATGCAAAAAAAAAAAAAAAGCCAGTCACCTATTGTGATTTTGTAAGGTTTAAAGTCCTACTAACAGATGCAACATCCATACACTTGTAATTGAACCATAATGTGCAGTAAGTACTTTAAGCCCTAAGAGGCTGAGAGTTGAAGATCAGGCATACAGATGAGCCTAACAGATGCAACAAGCCGTGACACTCTGCACAACTCTAGCCCAAGAAAATTAACACCCATACTTCAAATGTATGAGCTATGTTGTCCTTGTCCATGCCAGTGCAAACAAATAATTGCTTAACTTCCTTGATGCATGAGAAAAAATAACAAGATCCCAAAATTCATTATTAAAGAACTTGCATAATTCACGCCTTAATCCCTCGTCTGGCTTTCTCAAGGCATTCATACACACTACTGCATTGTCTACCATCGTTCTCATAATGCTTTGCACGCCCTACAACTGAAATATGACTCTTCTAATTCCTTAAATAATGTATTAATTGCAGGCGAGAACTCAGGCTGAGAAAAGTTCCTCGTATCATAATTCTCCCTGATTTGCTCATCATATTACATGACAATAAACGAATCCGGCCGAGATTAGACTATGCAGATGTTACTTGCATTCTAGATTCAACACCAATTTGAAGCTGAGAAAGAAAGTCATTTTACCCTTTTTCATGCAAATTCAGTGGAGGCATGGAAAAAAAAAAGGTTTGCAAGAATAACAAAGTTACTTCTGCATTCAGCAAATTTAGGTCAGGGACAAAACGAGGTCTTGCTACCCCTGATGAATATGCATTAACCCAATCAGCGAGATACGAAGAGGCTATTTGATTAACCCACTCAACCAACCCTACCATGCTCAAAATAATATGACGATGGCTAGCCATCAAAAACAGCAAAAAAACGTACTCCCTCGCGTTTTTTACATCAAATGGCTTCTTCTCTGTTTTCACATCAAACCAGAAAGAACAGACATCAAGGGTCGCAAACCCTTCCATTGACTTTTCAATATTAGACAACCGAAAAAATTTGTACGGGTCTGATCAGATACAACAGTCACCTAAATGTATAACCTGGGTGTGTGGACCAATCACTTTCTCGTCTTCTTTGTACTTAGTAGAACCATCGCCTAAGGAGTATCAATTTGTGTTTGTTGATAATGCAAACTTCCTAATTACATGAGATCTTCCGAGTGCTTTTTATGTCATAGGCATGAATAGAAAAATGAATAAAAATACAATGGCTATATTTTTGGAATATTAGTGACCAAAGAAAGGTGACTTAAAAAAAAAAGACCGGAGAAAATTTTAAGCTTCTGTGTCCACCCCACTTCAAACGAATTCCTGTCTCAGCCCCTAACTAACGCACTAGCCTATAGCTGTCTCTTTCCAGGTACACCAGAAAGAACTTGTAGCTACTACTTCGTTTCTCATTGTCCTCTCTTTTTACCCCCCACCACACCACCACCCACACAGAAAAACGGGGTGCTCTATTTATGTGCAGAGCTCTCCTTCTAATGAAGAAAAATCACCGTAGGTGAGTTCTAGTTTACTTCTCGTGTACATTTATGGTGTTTATTATAAATAAAAATTGAAGGCGAGTTCTAGTTACGTGATTGTCAAATTGTCCCATGAGCAATCGAACTTTTTGCCATTCTTACCTTCGCATGTTGCAACTAGAAGCTCCTTCTGTCAAGAGCTAATAACCAGCTTCTTCTACCACTCAATTTGGGAGTGGAAATAGGGGGTGGGGGGGGGGGGGGGGGAGTTGTGGCATGGACACGGACACTGTGTCCGACACCGACCAGGACACTGACAATTTCCAAAAAACCAGATTTTTGACATCGCAGGACACTGCTGAATTTTTGTATATATTTTTGTTAGGTATAGATATAGTCACTACTCAACTCTTACAAAGTCACGCAAACAGGTAACAGAAACAGGGAAAGCGCCCGCCTCTTCACCGCCCAAACAGAAACAGGGAACTCTCTTGCAACGTCATAAGAAATTACTTGACTACTTTAACTCTTACAAAGTGACACAACTATTATCTCTTTCCTTCGACCAAGGGCTCAATCTACATCGATAGTGTCATCTTCGAATGTACCGAAACGATAGAGATGAAAGAAGGAGACCTCAGTAAAGAAGGGAAAAAGAAATACACGATAGAGAAAGACGAAGGTACCTGTTGCTGGAATCCGGCGACGGTGGCGAGATACGAAGGCAAGATCCTCCGGCGACCAGTTTGGATGTGTCGTCTGCTTCGTTCTCTTCTCTTGACGCCGGAAGAAGAAGACTCAGAATACAGCGGTAATGGGGCGATTGGTAACGGAACAGTATTTATGGTAGGAATTCAAAATAGAATTTGTGAAGAATTTGGGTAAATTTCCCAAAAAGAGAACAGAGAACCCTAAGAGGGCCAGAGAAGAAAGAGAATATGACTATTTACCGAAAATATTCTCCAAGATCTCCAGTGTTTCCCATGCCTCACTCCTCTTATACCAGATGTTACAACCAATTCCATCTTTCTCGGGATATCCAGAAAAAATGAAATTAAAATAAAAAACTGTAAACATAAAGGTCGGCCGTTAAGGCACAAATTTCGGCCATCAACACCAATCAGGCCAAATCATTCATGGTAGGTATGTGGTGCAGACGCGCCATTACTCCAATCCCTTGGTCTTCCTTCATGCGCGCCCTTTTCTTCCATTTGTGACTTTATTTTTTCCCAGCAATTTCTTCGGTGAAAAACTTGTCCTTGGCAGCTGCAATTCCTTCATTATTTGTGACCACAGGCTTCAGCTTAAGGCTGTGCTGAGTCAGGTCCCCGACATTCCCTCCCTCTTCAAAAACTTCCTCCTCTCCCCCTAGCAAATTCTGAGAATTTTTCCTTTAACAACTTCTCAGTCCTCCCAAGTGGCCTCCTCTTCCGTCGTATTAGTCCACCCCACTACCACTTGGGCTGCGTTTCGCGCACGAACTAAGTCAATCGGATATGACAGAAGAACATATCTTGGCAGTTGAGGACGGATAAGACTGTTCAATATTTGGATCCAACCTAGTTATATCATGTTTGATTGTAAATAATAATAATAAACTCAAAGTCTCTTTTTCACCGCTTCGCTCTCATAAAAAGTTTAGAAGTCCAATTTTCACCATTTGTCATTCATAGAGTTTGTTTTTACAGGTCGTGATGTAGCTGAGTCATTCTGCAAAAAACCTATTTCTAACATAATTATTTCCGATCACTGCCAACCAGAGTAACAAAAGTAGAAGATCATTTGATCACAAGCTTACTTTTCTTTCTACGATGTTAACAAGAGGAAATATGCAATCTCAAATTCCTATATATTCACAAATTGACATTGAATACTGCCAAAAGGTCAGCAAGAAAACATGTTTCCTTACAATATATCTTGCTTAATGCTACATTCCGGACTCTCCGCAAACTTGATTATGGTGCCTAAAACAACAGATAAGTAGTGAATTCTTAAACAACCATTTATAAGCTTAAACAATTCATCATTACATATCATTCATAAAACTAAACATCCAACGACAATAACAACTGAAAACTGGTAGACAAGTAATAGTACAAAATAATAGCCATCGCTACGAGTCCATCGATGACAACTAAAAACCGGTAGACAAGTGATAGTCCAAAATAATAGATGTCGCTACAAGTCTATCGATGACAACTAATAACCGGTAAATAAGTGATATTGAAGCAAGCTACACATCAGTATTAAGTAACATAAAAGCATACGATGCTTTAGCATCATCAGGAAGGCGATGCATCTTTAGCGTTACCAAGCTTTTTTGCCAGCATTTCCATTCTCTTGCCAGTACTTTCCATGTATGTTCCAAACATAAATGTTAAGTCATGCAATCCACCAGTAAACCCATCAATCATGTTACCTCGCGTCTTTCTCCTTTCGGTTGGTTTTATTCTAGTTGATTGAGTCGTAGATCCAGTCATAGGTACGGACACATCCAGATCGTCCAAACCAATAGTACCCTCTTTGTGGTCTAGATCTTCTACCGTATCACCTGGAGCTTTAGCTGCTTTTCCAGTAGCTTGATCCTTGCCAAATATAAATCCGAGTTGATTATACTTGAATAATGGTTTATTAAGCAGGCCCTTGGCTTCCAGGTGATTATGCAAAGACATAGTATCTTGGGCAAAAAGTTAGACTTGATAAAAAGGAAAAAAAAAACTAAAATGAATAATTGCCTAGTTACCTTCAAGTAAGCTTCTCATTCTGTACCCTTAACCTCAACAGAATGCAATGTCTCGTTCCATCCAAAGTTAAATGATCCAAGCATATCTGTCACCGCATTGTACATTCTCTTCAACCCTTTGTATTTGGACTCGATGCGAGGCATTGCAAGAAGATTGCAACCCGAAAATTATTCTTCCATCTGTTTCTCAATATGCGAAAAAAGTTACATGCTTGAATCCTGATTTGTTTTTCCTTCCTTCTTTAACACATTCTTCCATTATATTCATAAAGGTTTGTTTTTCAATGGTGGTCCAAACTTGACAATTTCCTTTGTCTTTCGAGGTAGCCTTTCCTTTGTCTTTGGAGTTAGCCATTCCTGTGCAAAAAATCATAAGTTAATACATTCACTTACAATAATTAAAAGTCAATTCACAATTTCAAAATACAACCTTAAATCAACACACACTCTTAAAATCACAAGTCAATCGGCGTTCTTATAATACAACCATAATTTATTCCATGCTATTAAAATACAACTATAAGTTAATTCACGTTCTTAAAATACAAACATAAGTTAATCCACGCTCTTAAAATGAAGTCACAATGTCTATAAACTATTAAATTACAATCTCATGCTTGGCCTCTCCATTCATCAAATATTTCTCTGGCTAAGCTATTTCTCCATTCCGTCCACTAATCAGATGTCTCAACGATAGTGATTGCATCACCATCCAAGTCAACCTCCTCTTCAGTCACCATATCTAGCTCGGCCTCCATTGTCTCCATAGCCATTTCAGTTCGTATAAGATTATGCAGCGAATAACATGCTATAATTATACGTCATTGTATTTTAACAGGATAAAAGGATGGACTTCTCAAAATAGCATATCTTATCTTCAAGAGGACAAAATATATCTCTACGACGTTCCTAGCAAAAGAATGTTTCAGGTTGAAGAGTTCTAGGCATGTAGTTGGTGGAGGTTTAATCTCTCCATACTGACAAATGGTATCTCGTACCTCTATACGATGCAAGGAATCCCGACCTATTTGTATAACTGGCATCAACAAAGTAATAGTAACCTAACATAAAAAATAATGTCTCTTAAGAAAGCAGTATATGTAAGTAGAAATATCAAATGACCTAACCTTTAACAACAAAATTACCCATAGGAATCCTTAAGCTATTTATCCTGCTAATAGCATCTTTAAGCACCCTAGAATCAGCAGCTGAACCCTCCCAACCTGGCAGTACATAGATAAACTTCATATCCCAAGAATAAACTCCTAATACATTGGTTGCAATGTCACCCTTTCCTATACGATATCTCGGTTGATCGTTCTCTGGCACACGCATTCTAATATAGGTCCCATCTAATGCTCCTAAGCAATTCTATAACCACAATAATATAAAAAAAAAAAAGGAATTAGTCTCATGCTAAAAGTAACATGCTTGAGAAGGAAACATGATCCACAAAAAAAATACAACTTCTGCGTACCTTAAAGTATTTACACTTCTCATCGGTGCAATTGTTAGGGACAGGATCTCGTGCTTTGAGTAAAATGCCTTGTAAACGTAACACTGCGTGCAATACTGCATTAAAGTGTTTGCTAATGATTTCCCCGACCTTTGAAACTCAAACTTGATTTTACGATTTTTCTCACGATGACCAAGTATATGCAAGAAAATTGCTACATGTTCCTCTATACCTACATCTCCATTAGCTTTTAACCCACCAGTCGTATGAAGAAGTCCACATAATACATGAAATATGTGTCTATCCATCCTTAGTTGTTCTATGCAATTGACATCGCTCACACTAATTAAACGATTCAACATTTCTAATCGAGTCTGCTTTCTATAAGATGAACGCTCCTTCAACACAAATTTTTGGTAGTGCCTTTGAGCAATGATATGTAGCAACACAAGAAGCATAACACGTGAATTGAATCTGCAAATGTATCTCATCAAGAATAAGGTAAACTGCAATGACTTCATCTCTTTCATCAGCCATGTTACGACAATCGAACACCACTAAGGCATAAAAAAAATTAAAAAGTCAATGAGGACATAAAAATACACCAACATTAGCTTCTACCCAAAAGCAGCAAGCAAACCAAGTTATGAGAATTAATAACTCAAGTACCGTCCCCTATCAAATTCTAATATATTCTAAGTGAATGTCCTATGCAAATGGATACCTCAATCGACAGTGTCATAAATTACATCATTCAAAAGGTATCAAAGGGATTATCTTTCTAGCCAAACAAAAGTATCGAAGGAACGGTCAACCAATCCACTCAAAGCTAGAGACCAACCTTTGTTTTTGTTGGTCAATATTGGCATGGATCAAACTCAAAGCCCTAAATAAAGAAACTCTAGATCCATGTCAAGTTTGTTTCCAACCGTATTAATTGCTAGTGGAGTTAATTAATTGGTGCAAACTAATTTTACACAATATCCTCTTCCATATCAGCAATTCTTCTAGCAAAACATTTTACTAATTACCACCTCTGTTCTTCTTGACTTTAAAGAAGTGATGTAGCAGTCTATGGACTTGGTCGTAATTGTCAGTTGAGAGTCTCCACCCCACACATTTTGTCTTCCTTGCCAAGAAACTCATCATCCAAAACCTCTCCAAAACATCCATAAAACTATGTCTTGTGGATTTCTCGGGCTCTCGGAGGCAAAAGATCGAACATTTCTCTGGCAAAACATTCTACTTATTCCTTCCAGGAAAAAGGTAGTGATCTACACCTTCAAACTCATGCTAGTGCCCAATTAGAAAGAAGATCTGCAGCAACTAGCAAAATAAATGTATTATATGCTCTTATCATCTCTTTACAGCTATAGTGTGCAATTACAATGTCAATGAACTCACTGATCATATGATTAATACAATTAATTGACTTGCTACTATGCAACATATAAGTTTTATGTTTCTTCTCGTCTATGTTTGAAGTTATCTAGTATTCACCTTTACAAGGTTTTGATTATAATCACTAATTTAAAAAGCACCAAAGGATGAACAACTGTAACCAAAGAAAGCTTGAAACTACAGATGAATCACCCTACTTGTCTGTCTATCAACAAATGACTTCAATTTCTAGGCAACCGAGACTAGAATTATCGCTTATAGTCCCAACAAATTTAAAAAAGGTAAACAAAAACTACATAACTTAAGCTTTTCAAACACAAAAAACGAAGATATAAACTTTAGTTATCATAGAATAAAAACAAAAATTTAAAATTCAAGAAGGAAGATCCTATCTAACTTCATAATACAGACATAATCATAAGTTCAAACTTTCTAGATATGCACAAGATGGAAAATGCAACTGCTATGTGGGCAGCAAATACTTAGATCTGAAATCGCACACTTTGACAGATAATGTTATACTTTCTTAGATTTGAAATCGCATCGTCGAGGAAGCAATTTCTCAACCAGACACCAGCAAATAAAATGTTGTACTTTCCTACGTCTCAATATTGGGTTTGTTGATTCATCATTTGCAGCGAAGATTGAAGAAATTGAAGAGATTGACGGAGAAAGAGGGCAGAAAATAGCATACTTGTCGGAGACGGTCGACGATAGAGATCTCTTGTCGGCGGCTGAGGAAGCCGAGAGAAGTCTTCTGCTCTCCTTTCTTTCTGCCTCTGCTTTCCTTTTCTAAACCTAGCACGTTAGTTTTTATCCCAAGTGCTTGGGATTAAAACAATACCACCACTTATGTACAAAGTTATCCCACGTAAATGGGATAAAACCCATCCTCCAGATTTTTTATCCATCCGTTATTAGCATGTCCAAACACCGGTTAAGATTATTTTTATCCTATATGGGGGTCTTATCTTGCGCGCCAAACACAACCTTGATGAACATAACACATTCCTCTCTTAATCATCCTTTTGTCCAAAATGCAGGTAGGCTCAAATAAAATTTGACCTTCATTATTGGTAGGAGGTAATTGATTTGTCATGACATCTTGTTGCCCCAAGGTTTTCTTCAACAAAGATACATGGAACACTGAGTGGATGAATGAATGTGGAGGCAATTACAATCTGTAGGCTACTGCTCATATCTTGGCTAGGATCTTGTATGGGCCATAGTACTTAGGGGCTAGCTTCAAGTGTCTCCTCAAGGCTAGACTGCTTTGCTTGTAAGGTTACAGTTTGAGGTAGACAAGATCATCAACTGCAAATTCTCTCTATCTGCATAGTATTTCATTCTAGCTTGAGTCAACACCAAGTTGTCTTTTAATAGCTAGAGTCAACACCAAGTTGTCTTTTAATAGCTAGAGTACATTCTTCTTTCCAGCTAAATAGTTATCAACGTGAGCCAGATTTGTTGACTCATAGGATCCCAAATTCTCCCAAATTCAGCACCTTGGTTAGGTAGCCATAAGTAGCCTCAAATGGGGTCATATTAATGAAACTGTGCAGACTGGTATTATACCAATACTCTACCATGGTCAACTAGTTACTCCAAGTCTTTGGCTTATCTCCACATAAGCATATGAGAGAAGTCTCTAGACATTGGTTAACCCTCTCTGTCTGGCCATCACTCTGAGATTCATATGATATGCTAAGATGGAGTTGGGTTCCCAATAAGGTAAACAGCTTGTTCCAAAAAGTAACGAGGAAAACACTTCCTCAATCAGTGACTATACTGTTGGGTAGACCATGTAGCTTGAAATCTTGGTCACAGTATGCTTGAGCTACATGTTGTGCAGTGTGTGGATGGCTAAGAGCAATGAGGTGAGCTAATTCGCTCGTTCTATCAACAATAACCATGATCACTTTTTTATGCTCAGACCTTGGTAATCCTTCAATGAAATTCATAATGATGACCGGTTGGCTGGGGATCTCTAGTGGTTGTAATAGGCCAGGGTAGGGAGAGCTTGAAATTTTAGTCAAAGTATGCTTGAGCTACTTGTTGTGCAGTGTGTGGATGGCATCTGAGAGAAGTCTCTAGACATTGGTTAACCCTCTCTGTCTGGCCATCACTCTGAGATTCGTATGATATGCTAAGATGGAGTTGGGTTCCCAATAAGGTAAACAACTTGTTCTAAAAAGTAACGAGGAAAACACTTCCTCAATCAGTGACTATACTGTTGGGTAGACCATGTAGATTGAAATTTTGGTCACAGTATGCTTGAGTTACATGCTGTGCAGTGTGTGGATGGCTGAGAGCAATGAGGTGAGCTAATTCGCTCGTTCTATCAACAACAACCATGATCATTTTTTTATGCTCAGACGTTGGTAATCCTTCAATGAAATTCATAATGATGATGTTCCATGGTTGGCTGGGGATCTCTAGTGGTTGTAATAGGCCAGGGTAGGGAGAGCTTGAAATTTTAGTCAAAGTATGCTTGAGCTACTTGTTGTGCAGTGTGTGGATGGCTGAGAGCAGTGAGGTGAGCTAATTCGCTCATTCTATCAACAACAACCATGATCATATCTTTATGCTCAGACCTTGGTAATCCTTCAATGAAATCCATAATAATGCAATTCTAGGTGGCTAGGGATCTCTAGGGGTTGTAATAGGCCAGGGTAGGGAGAGTGTTCATGTGTTGTTTCTATGGCAGGTGTCACAATGCCTCACCCACTGCTTGACCTCACTTTTTAGGTTTGGCCAATAAAATAGGTTTGTCACCCTTTTGTAAGTGGATGTCCTCCCTGAGCGACCCCCTAAGTCTAACGAGTGAAGTACTTTTCAATAGCTGACTTCTGAGATCCCCTGTAGAACCAATGCAAATCTTTTATATACACCTCAAGATTCCTTGGGTATATGTGTACTCAGAGGTAGCAAAAGGGTCAACAATTAGCTGTCGAGTAATGTCTTTGAGTTTTCTTTTTTATTAATTTTCTCATTGATTTTCCTTCAAAAGTTGAATTTTTTTCCCGCCAACAAAAGCCCTTCGGCCACATCCGAAACACCACCGTTAGTCAACACCACCACCGCCACCATCAAACTCGCACCAACACCACCCATACCTTGATTTGAAATTAACCACCAAATTGTTTATTGTAAAGACAAAAGGGTAGTTTTGCGATGATGGGGCTGCAACGAAACACCACAATCACCACATTAAACTCACACCATCCCTTCGTCAAATCACAACACCTCAAATTTGAACTAACCACCGAACTATTTAAACATAGAGACAGTAGGGTAGATATGCGATGATGGGGCTGCAACGACGGCTGGGGCATATTTGTGACGATGGGACAGCTCTGTGCATGCATTGCTGATGGTGGGGCAGGGATGTGAGTGGCGACGGTGGTGGCTTGCCAGCAGTTGGTTGAGGTTAGGGTTGTTACGATAGTAGAGTTGCGCTAGTGCGGCAATATGTGGGTGGCAACGAAGTGTGGTGGCAACATTTGGTGACATCAGGTGGTCGTATGGTCGTGGTTGGGGATGTGGGTTAGCTGGAAGGAGTGACACAATGGGACGTGGTTTTGTAAAAACGTGGATTCCAAATTGCTTCTTGTCAAGCCTGAAGGTTGGATCTCAACACAAAAACCAGAATTGAAAATCCAAAACTCCAAGTTAAAATTTTCAAAAATAGGTCCGAATTGACAATTATAGTTTAAAAAAGACTAAGGAAAAAAAAGTCTAAAAATGTCAAATTTTTCTTCAGTTTAGAAAACTGAAAGTAAACAATATGCCGAATGCCACCTAAATTAGCCATCTACAAAATAAATGCTACTACCAGCCCTTTAATCATGAATCTACTTCATTGTCGATCGTCAATGACAAGTAAAATGTTGCTTATGCAAAGCTTATCCACCAAATAAAGCTCAAAATTTTCTCGTTCTCCAAATCTAGAACCCAAAAGGCCAGCTAAGTATAGATTTCATTTTCGTACTCCGTATGAATGTCCTCCCTTGCCAAAGGAAATTCCTAATAAGTGTCACCACATCTATTATCACCACTCACCTAGTTTCCATTGATAACCACAAACGCGCACCACCCCCACCAACACAACAAACAACTCATACACTACAACCAATCTCGTGACATTCCTTCATCATTTGCAGACACACAATCCTCACAGTGAACTGCATTAACCATCATCGTAACCAAAATTTGTCATAACAAAATTGTCCCTTTCATATTTCTTTACCAGAGGACGATTATGGTAACAATCAAAAGGCAGAGGTCCAGAACAGTTGACATGAATGATGAAACATTAAGATAAGAAGTGATAGTTCGTTGGACTAAAATGACATTAAGCCTCTCCCTTTTATCTCATCTTTAATTGGCGAAGCTTTAAAATGGTGCATAAAGCAAAATCAATAACAAAATGACAATTTGAAAGATCATTTTCAGAGTTGCACCTAGAAATTATTTTGGCCAAATGCTTGTGTCAATCAAACAAAATAAAATTGAACGAAACACAATGCCAAGCTGGACCTAAAAGCTGTGTTTTGGTGCGTCGGATAGGCTATAGACAAAAGAACAGGATAACAAATGATTTCTTTTCCAGTTGGACATAGGAGGATAAAGAGTTGATCTTATGATATGTTTGGGACAGGCATCGAATTACAAGCCGAATAGCTCTACTATTCAACCAAATTACCACTTCAATCACTCGGAACCACCACAACACCACCCATTGCAACCCACAACTACCGCTCATTGCAACCCACAACTACCATAACCCATAACTATCACAAAATCACCCATCGCAACCAACTACCACCTGTCGCTACCCATAACCACCACCTACCGCGATCTATCAACATATCACACCTCAACCACCCTATTAACAGATTGTACCTCAACCACCACCAAACACCCCATTACCTTTCGTACTGCTTGACCCATAATCCCCCCCAACCCCCCACCGCCCCCCAAACAAAACACACACACACACACAAAGACACCACTTGTTCTTTAGTGGAGCAGGTCGGTGGCGACAATGGGTTCCATGAGGGTGGTGTTGCGCCGGCGGTGCATGCAATGCGACATTGGGTACTGTGCCTCCGTCGATGGGCGTGCGTGCGCGTGTGTATATATATATATATATATATATATATATATATATATATATATATATATATATATAGGAGCTGATCCGTTGATAACGCTAGCAAAATATGCGAAATTGCCAATGCGATTTGGCCATCCATGCGCGATTTGTGGACGGTTCAGATATTTTTTTAACGCTTTTTTAAGTCCGTTCGCTACATTATGTAGCAGACGATTTTTTTGACAAAAATACCTTCCAAATCCATCCGCTACATTATGTAGTGGATGAGTAGGCAGGTAGTACTTTATTTTGTCTCTCTCTCCATCCGTTACATTACGTATCGGATGAGAATTAATTTTCTGACATGTTTTTCTCTCTCTTTCCTTTCTCTCATCAATGCTCGTGTCAATTTCTTTCTCTTTCTCTCTCTCTCTCTCTCTCTCTCTCTCGGGTAACTCTCTGTTGAACAATTGCTCATTTACTCTTTCATCGATGCTCGTGTCAATTTCTCTCTCTTTCTCTTTCTCTCTCTCTCTCTCTCTCTCTCTCCCGGGCAACTCTCTATTGAACAATTGCTCATTTGCTCTTACTTCTTCATTTCTAGATGGCTTTGCAGGACGGTGCACTGGCCTGTCATAACGTCCACCATATATTGTAGATTTTTGTTCTCTCTTCTTAGTCTTCCTATTTTGGATTATAGAAATTCCGCCTATAAAAGAAAATAAGCAAATTGCCAATCAAGCTTCTTTCTTGCATAGTTATTTCCAATTTTTGTCACTTCTTCTTTGTGGAAGGGAAAGAAAGGGAAGAGGGTTGGTTGTTTTGCATGTATAACTAATATTTGTAATGTAGAGAGAGAAAATCAATCACATGTCCTTCATGCCAGAGAGTAGCCATGATTCTTAAAAGTGGTCGAACTAGAGGAGTGTCTTTAACCTATATATACTAAGGCATGTACTAAATGATTCAACTACATGGCTGCTCTTAAGTCAAGTCTTCTTTGTCTGTCTCTGTCTATAGTTTGAGTCTTCTTTCTTTATAGGTGTGATCCTGAAATCAAAGACATGTGGTAGATAATGCAAAAAACTATATGTAAAAAACTACTCGTTAATATTGAACTTCCGCCCTCCCCTAAGCAAATAATATTGATTCGTTTAGCAGATTTAACCAATAGATGAAACGACCAGAAGAAGGCGACGGTGCACCACCGCAAGACGAGGCCGCGCAAGACGAAGCTGTGGGATGTCCGCCGCGGGCCTGCTGATACTGTCGTCGAAGCTTCCTTTCCTCCAGTGCCTCTCTTCACCTTGACAGCCTCATTTTCAGATCTGCCATCTTTAGAGAATGGTACAAAGGGAGAGGGAGAGGATGAGAGATGAGGAAGAGAAAGAAAAAAGGGTTGTCTCTATTTTTTTTCCAGATCTGACACACGGTTGTCTTTTTTAGAAAATAAAAAGAGTTGTCTCTTTTCATAATATGTCATCAGATCTTGTGCTGTCCGCTACATTATGTAGCGGACGTATATAATTGGGAATTAAGGAGAGAGATAAGTCAAAACATTAATGACAGAAAGAGAAAAAATGTCCGAAAACTTTTTAAGCTGGAGGGTATTTTTGTCAAAAAATCGTTCGCTACATTATGTAGAAAACGGACTTAAAAAAGTGTAAAAAAAATATCTGGACCATCCAAAGATCACGTGTGGACGGCCAGATTGCGTTGGTAAGTTCGTCTATTTTTGCTAGCGCTATCAGCGGATCAACTCATATATATATATATATATGCTTATTTTTTTACGCTAAATGCCTGGACAAAAATATCCTCGCAATCTGGGATTATATTACTGAAATGGGATAAAATCAGTCCCGCACGGTAAACGCAAATAAACCGTACTAGTAAAGACTTTGGTAGCGAAAATGCCTCGAATGGGTCAATAATTTATTTAGAAGAAAAGGTTCCAGATGCAACATCTACTGCCGTGTGTGCCATAGTCGGGACTGGCAGCACTAAAAGCTCCACCTCGCAAAACCCTAGACTAAAGATGGCGAATCTCTCCGTCGTACTCATCACCACCCTGATCTCGCTTCTCCCGATCCTCACCCACTCTTTCTCCCCGGAATCCCCTACCGATCGTCGCATCCTGGTGCTGCTCGACGACTTCGCCACCCGGTCCTCCCACTCCATATTCTTCAACTCGCTCCGAAACCGCGGGTTCGAGCTCGATTTCAAGCTCGCCGATGATCCCAAGCTCGCGCTCCACAGGTACGGCCAGTACCTGTACGACGCGCTAATCCTGTTTTGTCCCGCCGCCGACCGTAAGTTACATACATTGGCAGTCTTTTGATTTGGTATGACAGCATCCGATGAATTAACTGGAATGCTTATAAAATTATCTTAGGGCTTGGAGGGGGACTGGATTTGGCTGCAATTTTGGAGTTTGTTGACTCGGGTCATGACTTGATTGTTGGGGCGGATGTTAACGCGTCCGATTTGATCCGGAACATTGCTGCGGAGAGCGGAGTTGACTTCGATGAGGTGGGTACAACTTCTTTCCGGCTATTGGTTGCTACTCCTTTTTGTAATGTTTGTCCCCTTTGGCTTGGCTTTTTATGACTGCCTAGGATTGAATTGGAGCTTCTGAACTTTGAATTGAACTCCAACAATAATTATAGATGGAAGAGGCTGTGTTTTGTCGGGTCAAACAAGGGCACAAGCAATGAGTAAAGGTATCGGTTTACTGCTGGCCTTACCAATAAATGTGAACCCCTTTTGCCACTGCTGCCATACCCCATTCAGTCCAATTGACCCAGCCAATGCTACTGCTCTAGTGTTTGGCTTTTGGCCGGTGAGAGCTAGTTTACGGTCCGTTATGGTTTGTGAGAGCTAGTTGTCGTGGCCATTTTCAAAATTATTGTCATTATAAGACCACATAGGAGCTATTCCATGAGAGCCTTCTGGAGTTAAATTTCTAAATCAGACACTTTTATGCTGATCTTGTCCATATGCAATGGTATGGATACTGAGTTTCGTGAATTATGCTACACTGGACGTATACAGCAACTTCCTGGTCGATAGTCTGCAGTCTGCACCATTGTTGTTGAAGGTGAGAAGTGGTGAACCGCTAAGGTCTCCCAACTGCCTTAGGCAAGATGCGAGGCACTCGCCCGAGCAAAGTAAGGCCATCTTTGTAGAAAAAAGTGTAAAAAGTTCGTGTATTACAAAAATAAATCAAAAGGTGATTGGACACCACCATGTCACCCAAACAAGACGAATAACAGCATAAATAGTAAAACATTCATCACTTAAAAATATTGAAGACTCGATAAGTAAAACGAAAACCAACAAAGACAAAAATATAGTTCAGCGCACGTCAAAGTAAAAAAAATGCAAATGGTAATCGAAATGCCATCCGCATCACACAGCAAATGACCGTCTTCTTCATAATTTGAAGGATTGTCTTCCTCTGCACACGCATTTTCTTCTTTTATCAGGTCAATGGTAGGGTCAGAACTTGCACTTGAATCAGTGGACATACACGTTCAGCTTTGTTTGAAGTTGATGTTGACATTGATCTAGAACGGTAAGCAGGCTCACTAATCTGGCAGCTGCAGTAACATCATGCCTGTAGCTGCTGCTTTTGTTTTGATCGATCTAGGGCCAGGAGCCTGACTTATTGCCTTTTCCTTTTTTTTTTTTATCAGATGTGTCACACTTTGACTTTCTTTTAAAAACCCTTTGACTTTCTTTTGAAAACCCTTGGCTCTGATCCATCCCTCTACTGTTCTTTATATGTAAAATAGCAGTCAACTTTTCCCTTATCTCATATAGTTATATGATATATACCCTCTCAAAGCTACCCGTTGGAAAATTGAACGCTGAAAGCTAGATATTTATTGTGGAAATATCAGCCAACTTAACAAAAAGTTCATGATTCTGCCCAAGAATGTTTCATACTTGATAATGAAACATCATTGGCACTGAGTCACTCGGGTATTTTTGTTATGCAAAATTTGATTTGGATGTCTCTATTTCTTTGTGTTTGTTATATTCATCATTGTGTTAGGTGTTGTCTCCTGCTTAAACCCATATGATGTGCTGTTTGACGATGGTGCAGGATGCCTCTGCTGTGGTTATTGATCACACTAGCTATGCTATCTCAGAAACTGATGGAGATCATACATTGATTGCCTCTGATAATTTTATTGAATCTGATGTAATTCTGGGAAGTTCCAAGATTGAGGTTAGTTTTCCTTCTTTGCTCATTGTGGCAATACATGGACTCGGTACAAGTGTCCGCGTCGGACACATGTCCAAGTGTCGGATCCGTCGTCTAATTTTCAAAAGACGATACATGGGGACACGGCAAAATATTTGTATCATTAGTAGTTTTTAGTTATTTCTAAGGTAAAATGGTGTTTATGTGACACAAGTGGTTTAATTGAGAGCTTGTCTTATCTCAAAGCCAAACGAATTACAAGAAACATTATAACATAATGTTATTAGTATCATATTCTATGAGATGTGCCGGACACACATCCCATACCCATGTCCAAGTGTCGAGTGTCCAACATGGGTACCTCACATATTTTGAAGGGTCCATGTAACATAGGCTGAAATATATATGCAATTGGCTTCTATCCGCTTGAAAAGTATTGTAATTGATGAGCTTGCAACAAATGCTTGGCTTTGCTCTTTGATGATATGGATATTCTAAAGAACATTAAGATCAAGTAAGATGCTTAGACAAGAGAAAACTCAGTGTTGACATTCCTGACTAGTTTGTCTACTGCATGGAACAGGCCCCTGTACTTTTTAAAGGGATTGGGCACTCGCTAAATGCAGCAAATAGCTTGGTAAGGTTAATATGTCTGTATTTATCCCTTCTTCCTTTTTCTGGGTTTATACTATGAGGCTAAGCCGGACCAGTTTTGTACGTTTGTGCGTTTAGCCCTCTGGGAGTATCTTTTGATTAATATGTTTGATGTTCTGTTGGCACACAATGCCAACCAAAATGCTTAAATTGTTTCATGGTTTTGTGGTTCATGTCTTTTCCTTTTTTTGAGATCTATTTTTTTTTTGTAGGGTTTGAAGGTTCTTTCAGCTTCTTCAGCAGCCTATTCTGCTAGTCCAAAGTCCAAGCTACTGAGTCCACCGACCCTTGCTGGATCTGCTATCTCACTAGTTTCAGTTGTGCAGGTTTGTTCTCCTCCTCTCGCCTTCGAAGTAGTTTTGGCCTTAGCTGCAAGATTCTTTGAATCTAGTCACTCTCCCACTCTGGAACCACTCTCCCAAATCTCGCTCCCCCTCCCACCCCAAAACCCCCTTTCTAGCGGCGCTCTCGCTCCGGAACATCGCATCTGCTCCCACTCCCTCCCACGCTCCGTGGAGCTAAGTTTTAGGCGGTAGCATATTTTCGTACACTAGTGTCCTACTTTTTTTCATCTCTGCACAGAATACCTCTTTTTGGAATTTTCATTTGTGCTTGTGACAAGCTATCCAATCTTTATGCTGTTTTAGTTGCTCAAGAATGTATACATCTTACAGAAATATTCTTCTTCTCTTTTCCTATTGATTGTTTTCCCTGTACTTCAAGCTTTTATATTATTTGTCCTCATTTCCACAGCTTAAAAGTACCTCGATTCTTAGTTTTCCTGCAAGACCCTCATTATTAGATGTACCAGTTGAAGCTTTCTGGATCTTAAGCTTTAATAGAAGACTGATGTACAAAAGTGCTCCAATGTGAACTGGAGGTCACGGGTGGAACACGGAAATAGCTATTTTCTACACTTGTGGGGATAAGACTGGGTATGCACGTCAACCCTCTCCAGACCCAAGCAATGTTGGGAGCCTCTGAACTGGGTGGACTCCCCGCTCTTCCAAGCATACTAGCTTGATCCATATAATTGAGTATTAGTACAAGGCATAGGTCATGTTGCCACATATTCTCGATTTTCTTTAACTATAAGCGATGTACATGTGACACTCAGTTTCTTGCTCTTTTAGTGTTAAGTGGAGCTTCCATTTTGGCAATTAACCCACCTTTACCTGTTAAGTACTGGTAAGTGTGATCGATTCAATTATATCTTGTAACAGTGTCTATATAGTGCAGGCTAGGAACAATGCACGGATTATAATCTCTGGATCTCTAGATTTGTTCAGTAATCGGTATGTATTATAGTGTATTTGTTTTTTCAATTACAGTGTACTATATTCTTGTTTAAACTTGTTTTGCTATGTATTCAGCTTTTTCAAATCAGGTGTCCAGAAGGCTGGAAGTTCAAAGAAGTAAGTGTTTCTTCGGTTAGTCTTGCTTTATGTTTATATGCAGCCAGCTTATTGGCTACTTGTTTCCTTAACTCTCTATTGAGACCGCTGATGTATGTGTCTGCATTTGTGCATTTGTGAGGATGAAGGTAGTGGTAAGTAGTTATCCATTAGGTTGCACCTTAACAAGAAGAACATTGCAGTCTTTGTATTATTAGAAGTATAAAAGTCGTGCCTATTGCACACTGCCCTTACAGTTCACTAGGTCCTCAAATAGGTCGGCAAATGGTCATTATTTGGTTGTTTTATCATTTATGCATTTAAAAGCTTAAGGGAATCTAAACTGATCATTAGTTTTCTTGTCTATTTTCCTCACTCTCTTTTCTGGTTCTGCACCTCGAGTACTTCATTCATCTTTAATGTTACATATAAGAATGCCAACGTCCTGTGAATATTAGACAAAAGAATGTTAATGTGTAGGATACACTGGAATAGGCAGAGACTGCTTTTCCATTTGCAATAAAAAAGGTTAATTACTATACCTTTTTCCATTCCACAATATATGTGAAATTGGCTTGTAGGCCTCAAAAAAGAAAGCAGAATAGGCCTATGAGTTTTTAGGAGCTACAAGATGTAGCATAAACTTGGGCGTATTTATATGTTGTTGAAGTAGTGTCGACTGTATCAGCTAGAAATTGATTGTTTGGTGGTTAAGACATCATGCGGAGCATGTGTAAAGCACCGTGCTGTCTATGTGAATCAGTTCGTCTCTATTGTCTCTTTGTATCATTTGAAAGCTTGGATGGGAGTATATTTTTCAGATTAGAGATGCTTATTATTCTGAAGTGCGTAAAGGCCCTAAAGGAGTACTATTTATTAGCAATGCGAACTATTTTAATGATTCTCATCTTACCCTTGATTCAAATGACTTTGGGAAAGTTAATTGGAAAGTAACTGGCCCTTTTACTTGTCAATTGAAGTCTTAGTTTTAGTTATTTTGTACAAGATATATTGCGCAGCTGTATTGTTGATCTGTTTGATCTCACTCGAAAGATCATGCTGAGTTGAACTACCTCTAGACCTGGCAAAAATCTATCCCGGCAAAAATCTATTCGGATCCGCGGGTCGATCCGTACTGGGTACGGGTACATGTTTTGAATACCCGCTGAAAACAGACCCGTACCCGAACCGACACATAATTTTCGGGTCAGTCCGGGTCGGATACGGCTTACCCGACCTACCCGAATTGTTCACTATATATAAGTGCTAGAATGCTAGGGTTTCATACTTTCATTCCTTTCTCTCATCTTCCTTATCGGCGCTGCTCCTCTTTCTCTCTCTCACGAGTCACGACTTCGCTATCTCTCTCACGACGTCCCTCTCCACTTCCCTCCTCTGAACTCTCTTGTCTCACCCACTACGCCACCATAATCAGATATGTCTCTCGCTCTCGCCCAACATCGATCCACCGATGACCGCGTCTCTCTCAGCCTCGCTCTCTATCTCTTGCTCTCACCCATCGTCCACCAGAGTCAGATCCATCGACGACCGCCTTTCTCCGCATCTTGACGGCACCAATCGTCCAGCTTTGACGGCCACAGCTCTGCCACTGTCTTCCGTGGAAAAGCTGAGGCCTTCAACTTTGATTTCATAGTTGATCTGACTATGAAATCAATCAGATCATGTTTTATTTTTGTTAATTTTTGAGTGATTTATGTAATGGTCATCAATCAGATCTTGATCTGCTTGTATTATTTCTATTATGATTGATTTTTAGCGCATTTTCTGGGAATGTTAAGATTGATGCTTTGATTGTGTTGGATTTGAGATTATTTATTGGATCTATAGCCCAAAAATATGTTTAATTGTAGTAACAAAATTGAAATCATGTAGAAATTAAATTGTAAAAATTGTAATAAAAGGAAGGGGGAAAATATTTCCAGAGAAATACCCCAGTGAATATATAGTGTTAATAATAGAAGTAAAAATTCGTATATCCGCGGGTAATACCCTACCCGCAAGGGTAGGGTACGGGTGCAAAGAAATACTACCCGGGGAAAATGGGTAATTTTTACCCGATCCGGATTTATCCGGACCCGATCGGTTTTTACCCGTATCCAACGGGTATACCCGTTTGTCAGGTCTAACTACCTCTATTGTCACATTCGTTGGTCCTTGAGTATTTGCTTCAGGCAAGAAACTAAGAACTTTTATCTCTGTTTATAGATATGAAAGATCTGGAAATGAACAGTTCACGACTGAACTTAGCAAATGGGTATTCCATGAAAGAGGTCATCTGAAGGTGAGATACATTAGTAGCTGTCCTGTGTAGTTCATTGTATACATCTGTGTATCTTTTGGACCAGAGTAGTAGAGTGGGAAAGACACAGGATTTAAATCGTGAAAACTAGCTATGTTCATACTCTATTGAGGTCTTTACTAGTGCAATTAAGTCATGTTCATGGTTGTCTCAGGCTGTCAATGTTAGACATCATAAAGTTGGTGAAACAGATGAACCTGCAATGTACAGAATTAATGATGATCTGGTAATGCTTCAGATTCCTGACGCACCATTTTTCTGTTAATGTAGAAGATAATATGGCTGATCCTTAGAAATTTATTAATTTGTTTCAGGAATACGCTGTCGATATCTATGAGTGGTCTGGAACAAGGTGGGAACCATATGTTGCCAATGATGTTCAAGTACAGTTTTACATGATGAGCCCCTATGTGCTGAAAACCTTGTCAACCGATAAGAAGGTACTCGTTTCCTGGCAGCTGTTCGTTGTAATGTTTCGACCTTAATTACAACTCTCTCTCTCTCTCTCTCTCTCTCTATATATATATATATATATATATAAACATATGCTTCTCATGATTTTGCAGGGTGTATATTATACAACATTTAAGGTGCCAGATGTTTATGGTGTTTTCCAGTTTAAGGTCGTGTATCAGAGGCTTGGATACACTAGCTTATCACTTTCAAAACAGGTGAGTTGTTGGAAACCATGTTACATGGACTCTTCAAAATGCATGAAATACCTGTGCCGGACATTCGGCACTTGGACATGAGTAGGGGATATGTGTCCGACACATCCCGTAGGATATGCCACTAAGAATACTATTCCCTCCGTCCCTAAAAGTGTTCACTTTTATTTTGCATGCATATTAAGGATTTAAGTTATGTATTGTGTATTTTTTCTTTTTTACCCTTTAGAGATAGGGGGAAGAGAGTGAGCCATGAAAGAGAAAATTAGCTGGGAGAGTATTAAATGTGGAGAGAGAAATAAAATAAAAAAGTGTAAAGTGGTGGGTCAGGAGAGAGAAAATGAGTTGGTAGATAATTAAATGTGGAGAGAGAAATAGAATAAAAAAAGTATGAAAATGATAAATATGTAAACATACCTACATAATCTTTCTTAATTTGGAAGTGATCAATTTTGTGGAACGACCCAAAAAAGGAAAGATGATCACTCTTTTAGGGACGGAACGGAGGGAGTATATTGTAGTATTTCTTTTAGTTCGTTATTGCTTTGGGTTGATCTCAGTTTAAATCAAAACGATATGTGTAACTTAAAACACCATGTACACTAAGTAAAATACAAGAATAAATAGAATATTTTGCCGTGTCCCCGTGTCTTGGGTTTTGAGAAATAGATGAATCTAACACTTGGACACATATCCTACTTGGACACTCGTCCAGAGTCCATGTAACATAAGTTGGAAGCAGATTCTGTTGCTGTCTAAGAATTAGCATGATACAAACTTTCCAAAGGATTTAGTATCAGTTAGACTTGATCTTAGTATGCCTAGAGTTGGTATGTTATGTGATAACAAAAATCAAGTCCAAAATGCACTGGTATGATTATGATTCAAAATCTATACCAGCGTTCTTAGGGAACATAAATTATCACATAATTTCCTTTTTACTACATGAAAAGCTTGGAGGTTGTTTTTGGTAAAGCAACGGGTTCCTTGTACTTTTGCAGATTCCAGTGCGGCCCTTCAGACACAATGAATATGAAAGATTTATAACAACTGCTTTCCCATATTACGGAGCTTCCTTTTCTACGGTACTCTCTCCCTCTCTATCCCTCTCCCTCCCCCCTCCCTCTATGCGTCTCACTGAATTCTGGACAATATGAGCTAAGTATGTCTTTTGACCATTGCAGATGGCAGGATTCTTTATCTTCAGCATTGTATACCTCTACAACAAGTAAAAGAAATTGACTGCTCTGTTTCTCTACCTGGTGTATACCATAAAGGGATTTTTCAATATTTCCCTTCCACCCCAGCCATCTTAAGAGATCTCAATTACCATAGGTTTAGATTCCAATGCAGAATTGGCCAACGTCTAATTTGTAATTACTGCTATTTTATTGAGAAGTTCTTATGGATTGCGTTTCCTTCTGCCCAAGTTCCAACATCATAGAGGTGGAGGTAAGTTAGCAAATTGACAGCCAGACAATTTCCCAGAGAAACGCAGCTGCTATATTTATTGTTTTTTCTTGTCTACTTCTCATGTGTATGTCTAAAAGCTGTGTTGGGTGCGCGTGTGGGTTGGAGGGTTGTGGTGGGGAAGTTTCTCGTGGTTTGTGTGAGTTCAACCGCAAGGGGACACTCATATGAAGTACCAAAAACGCAAGGGGTGGGGGATGGCCGAGTGGACGAATTAATACAGGTGGATGCCAAGATGAATGGTCTAACCCAATGGCCTCGAGTGTCTGGAGCTTGGGGATGCTGAAGGCAAATCTCTATGTTAAAAGCACACACGGTATATTGGTCTTATTAACTAGATCAATAACTTAAGGTGGGACTGTTCTTGCAGCATATTGACCGTCCCAAAGGGTTCTCTGTGGAACCAGATTGTGTCGACCCTTCTAGAAAGTAATCCTTGCGAATTTAACATTCTTAAGAAATTAAAATTTGACTGGTCGGCCGATCTTCATTCATTCTGTGTGTTTCCCCGCTGCAGTTTTCAATCACAAGGGTGATCAACGATGATCGGGTTGAGGTATTAAGGTCCGAATATGGCAGAGCCGGCGGAGATTGGTCATGCGAGATCTTAAGACGGGTAGATTAGGATCTGTTGATGGCTTCTGATGTTGCTGGTGGTTGTTTGGTGAGGAGGAAGCAAATTGATTTATTTCTGATTTAATCTTTGTAGATGTGGGATTTGAGAATTTCTGGGGGTGCGTTTTGCCAGTTACTGCAGGCAACATGTTACTGGCAAGTAGCAAAACCTCAAGGCTCAGAATTGCTGTCAATGAAAATGTTGGCAGACTGATGGGGGCAATATGCCAACCTATTTCCGAGATTCCTCGGCAAACCGTTCGTACACCCAATGTTTTTAACGCGGAGCATCTTAATTTGTTGGTTGCAGTGTACCGCTCATAGTTATTAAAGGTGTAGGTGCACCTAAGGCGTAAAGGTTCCTGGAGTCTAGGCGCAAGGAGCAAGCACGTGTCTTTTCAAAATGAGGAGTAAAATAAAAATAAATAGATATTAGTACGTTAAACCTATAAAATTACATAATAATTTTCAGAACATGGTAATTTAACAAAGTTTGAACACTAGAAAAAGTTTCAGATGTAATGAGAAGTAGTTGATGCTAACTAAATATGACAAAATCATCCTTATCATTAGTGAAGACAAAAGTAAGAATGTTTTTCCTCAAAGAGAAATCATAGGCAGATTTCTCTTCAATTTCATCTTTTTTGTGAACAAGGTAAAGTGAAGGAGTATATTTACTTAGAAAGAGTAACAATCGAAGACGAGATACTAGCACAATAAACAATAATACTGTAATCGATTGATTAGGGATTTGGTGATT
Organism: Escallonia herrerae; assembly: GCA_033070095.1. Classification (NCBI taxonomy): domain Eukaryota; kingdom Viridiplantae; phylum Streptophyta; class Magnoliopsida; order Escalloniales; family Escalloniaceae; genus Escallonia; species Escallonia herrerae. The sequence goes on along the minus strand of JAVXUP010000180.1, from coordinate 499,465 downwards.
TAGATATTGATTTATTAAGTTATGAAATAAAAAATAATGAACGGTTGAGATGATGTCATGACGAAAAACTAAAAAATTAAGATTTTTGGACTTTTCTTTGCGCCTCCACTACAGCCTTGCGCCTGAGCGCTTAGGCGCGTAAGGCGCTCGCCTTTTCGAAGAGGCTGCCCCTAGTCCTAGGCGAGGTGCCTGGAGTGCGTCTTGCGCCTAGGCGCGCCTTTGATAACACTGATATCGCCTATGAATTAACCTTATCCATTTTAGCATGGAACTCTCTTTATTTTTTGCGATCTAACAAAACGCAGGATCTGTCGTTCTTTGTAGGAAAGGACAGATAGATGGCCAATCAGATCAGGTGGGTATTCATTCATGAGGAAGTCCCTTGGGGGCTTTGTTGGTCAGCAAAAGATGGTTTTGATGTTTGGTCTACAAGGGTGATACACAATTTTCCTTAGCGTCTCTTAGTTTTCTTTAAATTTAAATAAAATGGATGGACCATGTCAGGTACTCGGGTAGGACTTTTATTCCAAAGCACGAATCAAAAGTCTATCACATCTTTTGCTTTCGATTTGAAGTTATTTGAAACGTTAATTATGAAAAAAGTTATATCAATTAGTCACAAAAAGAAGTTACCGTAAGTTATTTTATTGTTATTATTAAAAATTTTATAATAATAATTTTTTGTCGCTTCTATATATTTAACGGTAGTTTTTCTATTACACGCAGAACCTGAATTCCTGATTGATAAATTAGTACAAGGACGGAGTCAATTAGCAAACCAATGGATGCAAGAACGAGCCAATTAGCTAACGAAGAATGGTACATCACCACCATTAAGTAACCGAAGGAAGGCCTATAAAGGGAAACTTTGGCGTGTCCCAAATACCCATGAATCATGATTAGTCCCATCGCCCAAAGTTTATGATGGAGTACTGCTGTTCGTGTAAACTCTACAGTTAAATATCTTCTCTCTCCCTCACACTCACAAACAAACACAATGTTTTCAGAATCCCTAGATTTCTGATCCTTTTTACTACCCAAAAGATTATGCACCTTGCTCATTGGGGATGACATATAGCTCTTCCCAGGAGCACCCACTTTCATATTCCAACCTATAATGGTCTGAAAATCCCTCATCCCCCATCGACCAAATCTTCTCCATTCCTTACTTTCTCCTTTAAATTCAACAGACACCACTCCAAAATGAGCCTGAGCCTAAGCACAACATGGATTCAAACCCAGTCCATGTGTACCATTCCAAGCAGAACCAGATCTGCACACAACAAGCTACTCCATCCTCTCCCCCAGAACCCATTATCCCTCTTTCTTCACACTCCGAGAGCACAACCGGCTTCCTACACTTCCGTCGCCATTTCTGCAATTGTAACCAAAGAGCAGGAAGAAAGCAAACAAACCCAGTTCCAATCCACCTTCAGCTTCAAGACCTACATGGTGGAAAAGGCGAATTCGGTCAACCAAGCCCTGGACGCCGCCGTCTCGCTGAAGGACCCCAAGAAGATCCACGATTCGATGCGCTACTCGCTCCTCGCCGGCGGCAAGCGGGTCCGCCCCGTGCTGTGCATCGCCGCCTGCGAGGCGGTCGGCGGCTCCGAGGCCACCGCGATGCCGGCGGCCTGCGCGGTGGAGATGATCCACACCATGTCCCTCATGCACGACGACCTCCCCTGCATGGACAACGACGACCTCCGTCGCGGGAAGCCCACCAACCACAAGGTCTTCGGCGAAGACGTCGCCGTCCTCGCTGGTGACGCCCTCCTTGCCTTCGCCTTCGAGCACATCGCCACCGCGACGAAAAACGTCCCATCGGATCGAATCGTTAGGGTCATCGGCGAATTAGCCAAGTCAATAGGGGCAGAAGGCTTAGTTGCCGGTCAGGTGGTCGACATTTGTTCGGAAGGTATATCCAACGTTGGATTGGAGCACCTCGAGTTCATCCACGTGCACAAAACGGCGGCTTTGTTGGAGGGTTCGGTTGTTTTGGGGGCCATTTTGGGGGGCGGGACGAATGAGGAAGTGGAAAAGCTCAGGAAGTTTGCTAGGTGCATCGGACTGTTGTTTCAGGTTGTGGATGACATTCTTGATGTGACTAAATCGTCGCAGGAGCTGGGGAAGACGGCCGGTAAAGACTTGGTGGCGGACAAGACAACGTATCCAAAACTGATTGGGATTGAGAAGTCCAGGGCTTTTGCTGAGGAGTTGAATAAGGAGGCTCAGGATCAGCTGGCCGGGTTCGATCCGGATAGGACGGCACCCTTGGTCGCTCTGGCGAATTACATTGCTTACAGGAATAATTGAGGTGCTGGGCTGTTGATTGATGTTTTGTTTTCCTTGTTTGGGGGGAATGAAATACTAGTTGTGAAATTGTGAATTTGATGATCATTGATGATATTGAATATGAAAGATGAATTTTACTGGAGAGTTTGTATCAAACGTTTGTGCAAATTTTTTCTAGTTCTTCGGTGTCTTCGCCTTTCATAGGATTGATGTTCTTTGCCTTTCGTAGGATTGATGTTACATTCACTAGTATGCTAAAATTGCAAAAGCTCTTCATTTTGATCTGTTTGAATATTGATCGTAGATGTGTACATTCTTGTAGTACGAGTTTGCGCTTCCATCTATCATTTGCCGTTTGCCAAACCAGAACCGCTTCCATTTATGCTGTCTCTGCAAGTTCTTTGAACGAGGGATACTTTTTTGGTTTTCGTTTTTCTCTCCTGTTTCTTCGAGTTAGTGAAAGGTAAACGGGGCCTTGCTGTTTGTTATTGAAGCCTTGTATGTGTAGCAGGCATTTTATGGCACTTTCCGTGAATCTTTTGGCTCTACAGTTAAGTTTCCGTGAATCTTTTGGCTCTAGGTGCATCGGACTGTTGTTTCAGGTTGTGGATGACATTCTTGATGTGACTAAATCGTCGCAGGAGCTGGGCAAGATGGCCGGTAAAGACTTGGTGGCGGACAGGACGACGTATCCAAAACTGATTGGGATTGAGAAATCCAGGGCTTTTGCTGAGGAGTTGAATAAGGAGGCTCAGGATCAGCTGGCCGGGTTCGATCCGGATAGGACAGCGCCCTTGGTCGCTCTGGCGAATTACATTGCTTACAGGAATAATTGAGGTGCTGGGCTGTTTATTGATGTTTGTTTTCCTTGTTTTGGGGGGAGGGGGGGGGATGAAATACTAGTTGTGGAATTGTGAATTTGATGTTCATTGATGATATTGAATATGAAAGATGAATTATACTGGAGAGTTTGTATCAAACTTTCGTGCAAATTTTTTCTAGTTCTTCGGTGTCTTTTCCTTTCGTAGGATTGATGTTACATTCACTTGTATGAATATTGATCGTAGATGTGTACATTCTTGTAGTATGAAAATGCGCTTCCATCTGCCGTTTGCCAAACCAGAACCGCTTCCATGTATGCAGTCTTCGCAAGCTCTTTGAACGAGGGATACCCTTTTGGTTTTCGTTCTTCTCTCCTGTTTCTTCACATTAGTGAAAGGTAGTGAAACGGGGCCTTGCTATTTGTGATTGAAGCCTTGTATGTAGCAGGCATTTTATAGCACTTTCTATGAATCTTTTGGCTCTACAGTTAAATTTTCATTTTGATCTGCACAAATTTGAGAATGGAGCAGCTTAAGTCGTCTGATACCGATTTCTTCTTCGTAATGTTGCAATTTCAAATCTTGATACCCCACCATTGCCCATTGGTTACCAGCAGTCCAGACAAAGGTTCGTGTATCACACAATGGGTCCTCTGTTTAGGAGACTAGTCTACTAAACTGAGCTTTCTGTCACGGTGTAACTTCCCTCGTGGATCACGTTCTCATTATACTGTTATTCTGTTCAGCACGAGACGCACAGTGGTTAAGTCGTCTCCTTCACTAGAGACGCCAACGACTTCAGCATTGAGGCACGAAAACAAACTCAACAACTTGATGATAATTGGCTGTCCTTCTCTATTATCACGCCTTGAGATGATTCTGATGGTTCAGGGAACTCTTAAGTGGGGGCAACGCCATCCAGTGACCTCTGAAACTATCCCTTTTATTCCTCCCTTGTAAAAAAGTTGTAATCTAATCCTCAAATCAGTGAAAACAGTGTCTTCGCAAAATGTAACACTTCTGTGGTTAATCAAACTACTTAGACTACGACAACCTTTTGCGATTGTGCTAACTAACAATACCTACAAGTATCTCGTGCTGTTGCGTTGATCCTTAACGAGGTGTCACGGTAGCATGAAAAGGGGTTAAGAAGTTTTTCCTCATGGATCTTACGGTAGGGCTAGTTTCCCGTCCTGGATGATTAAAGGAACGCTACAATGAACTCTCTGGGCAATATGGACTGAAAAATACATGCGTGCTTCAAATTTCTCTGATTGCTAAGTACACTTGGCGTTTTCCTTCAAGTGCCTAGCTCAGAAACAGTTTTCACTCCCTATAGAAGGCCGGCGGTCATCCAGATGCTATCATGGTACGAAGGTTCAGTTATGGAGAAAATTGGGAGCTTCTCTTGGTCAATTTGCTTATTCATCACTTGCAGAAACTGAAAATACACCGCTCCAGTAACCTGAGGAGACTTGAATAAGATCAAACCTCACTTTCACGGTGTTGCACAGAGTCAACATAGACTTATTATACATTAAACATCACCTAACCGTAAAATTACATTAGAGTAACATCACCTAACCGTAAAATTACGAAGTACACACAAACGGAAGATATCCCAAACACTTATTGTGATTACAAGGGGAGAGATTTTGAATAAGAGAAGTGGTCTGCAACCACACACCAATTCAGTGTTTGTCAGGATGGAGGTGGATTGGAAGGCCTTGACATGGCCTTGGATGTGGATCAGATACTATTTTCTCGTTAGGAATTACCTTCTCCCATCTGAACTTCATAACCACGTTATGCAAGAAAACGAGTATCACCATTGGCGTGTACTCGTTTCCAGGACACACGAGGGCCACCTCCAAACGGGACAAACATATAAGAAGCCGGTCCATTTCCTTCGAACCTTGATGGCATAAATTTCTCAGGATTGGGAAAGTATACTGGGTTCTTGTGCGTGTCATGTGCAATCCAATGCAGCTGCAAAAAATGTAGAACTCCATTGTTGGTACCCTTAGACCTTTTGATTGTATAGCTGCAGAAGTTTTTATGAGAGAACTTACCTTCCATCCCCTTGGAATCATGTACCCAGCATAGTTGAAGTCAGTAATAGCCTTCCTAAATGTCCCAAATACTGGAGGTGTCATTCTTAGTACTTCATTGGCAACATTCCAGGAATATCTCATCCTTCTCAAGTCCTCCCAATTAAGCAACTCGTTGCTTTCTTTTGACTTTGCTACCTCCATTTGCTCTTTTACCAATGCACCCAACATTCCTAAAATTTATTAATAAGAACAGATCCATGTTGTGCTAGAATTAATGAACTTATCTTGAACGCTTTACCGGCATAATTAATCTATGAAACAGGGGGCATATAGCGGAATCATACTCCTTATATCATCGACAAATATAGTACACTGGCCAAAATTTTCTATACCTGTATTTATTTGCAAAGTAATCATTCATTAGCTTTTGTCTTCTGTTAGATGAAATAACATCTCAACTCTTCTACAAAGTCCTAGGTTTTGTTAACAAAGAAAGAGTAAAAGTTGGTCCTTTTTTGGCACGGAGGAAGTACATGCTAATTGAAACGAAGGCGAGAAACTTATGCAGCGATGCTCGGCCAGATACTTCATGATGAAGGTTAGTGCAGCAGTTACTGTGCCATAGCCCCCGTGTAGGAAACCTACTAAGGAGCTCGCGATGTCAGCTTCTTTTGCAAACTGGCCATTCTCATCCGTTGAAAGGAGCATTTGTGACAAGATATCTTGTGTTGGTGTTGCTCTCTTCTCTGAAAGGCCAATCTTCCTTTGCTTGATCATTCTTTCAATGTCTTCGTGAATTGCTCTTCACGCATTAATAGCACGCCTGAAAGCAGTGCCTGGAAAATTAACTCCAATCAAAAGGATGCCCCGTGACATGTCGTCGATTGGCTTGACAATTTTTTTGAACTTCTCTGGGATCATCAATGGCTAAAAATAACTGACAGGCCAATGCAAAGGTAATAGTCTTTGCTACGAGGGAGACATTGACTTCATCGCGATCCCAGCTCGTCTGCAAATGCTGTTGCATTACCACATCCGTCGCACCTACTAATTTCCTCAGAGCATCTACCTTGATAACACTCGAATGCATTTTCCGGGGGTTGATATGAGAACTAGGGAATAGTTTGTAAATAGAGCTTGGCCACCAAACCTGGACGAGAACAAGAACTTGTTTCCCTCCGCACCACTCAAGAAAGCCATTGGTTGCCCAAGTAATGATGTTTTGAAGACTCTGGAGGAGTACCTTTTCATCCGATCGCTCACAATTTTTTCAGGAAAACCAGCGCTGGCTTTAGCAAGATAATCCAAAGTTTCACCTATTAAAGGCCAACGAGTTCTTCCGGGTGGGAGAGGGAGTTTTCCATTTGTCTGGTTTGATGTAGCTGATTCTTGTGGTCGTTTGTAAATGAAATGGTGCAGGAGAAGACAGATGAAGATGATAACGAGGAGGAGCTGAGCGAGTATTAGCAGATGCTCCATTATCATGTATCACTTGCTGCTCATGCCACTTTTAATTGAAGACATTCAGCTCTTAGTGCACAAGCCTCAGAAAGTAGTGAAATGCCCACTTGAACTACTGCATTTTGTTGAGCTTCAAAAAGAGATATGTCAAAGGTAAACGCCTAACATTTAGTGTTACATAATTCAAGTTGACTTTAAAACATGATCTGAACATTAAATATAAAGAAGTGTTAAGGGTTGAGAACAGGGGTGACATAAAATAAAAGAGTACACAGAGATCCAGCTTACGTAGACGCAATAATCAAATAGACACTGGATCTCCTGGTCCACATAAATAAATTATATGCCTGTGCCATGTGAAGCTGAGATGGAGTGAGTGGATGACCCAAGCGAATGGCTAATTAAAATGCAGTCGACATATGCAAAACCGAAACCAAAATGCGTGTTTGCGAAGTGTTCATATCTGCTTCTCAATGCTGTTCATCATGTTTTTTGCTTTTATGGTCGTAAGAGGACTTTCTAAAAATGTTTTTAAAGATGATCATGAACAGAAACCAAATAAAATGTGCTTTCACTGCTGATAGAAAATATATCTCAAAATCAGAAGCGGCCTTATAATCAGCAAGGTGTTATTCAAGAGTGTGATCAGAACTCAATGATAGCACTAGAAGGGGATTATGACATTGATTAATGGATCTTATTAGTTGGCATAGATTTATATTGCTAAATTTCTGTGAATCTTGACAAAACTCTCCTGAAATCTTTCAAATAATGGACTTTGCAATTTGCTTGCTCACAAAATTATCCGTGCAACCTATTTTAGTGGAGAAGAGGACGCTTAGCATGGGAAAAGGTTTCAGTGTGAAGAAAAATTGCATTGAGAGTACCAAGATTTTAACATTTATGTTCTCAGGCTTCATATACATGAATCTTTGTTCGAGTGGAGATGTGCCACTCACAGTCACAAGCTGTTAGCGGCGAACAAATCCACTACTTGACACGCTTACTGCAGCAGTATTTAGTTACTAGCACACAAGCACAGACACCATCAACAAACACTACAAAGTAAAATAAGAAATGGCAGCCCACTCTGCCATTGCGAGCTCAAGGAAAAGCAATAAAGATGAAAGAAACACTTTCAGGGCATTGCTTGAGTTTCACATTGTACAAGTCAATCCTTGGAACTCAACATTAGAGTAACTGTTGATTACCTTAAAGGCGAAGCATAGGCATAATCAAGAAAAGGATATTGACTCTATCAGAGAGGGTGATTAAGAAAAGGGACGGCAACTGCACCTAACTTCAGGGATTGTGAGGATGGAGGCGGATTGGAAGGCCTCGAGATGGCCTTGGATGTGGATCAGATACAACTTCCTCATTAGGAATTACCTTCTCCCATCTGAATTACGTAACCACATTATGCAAGAAAGTGAGTATCACCATTCGCGTGTTCTCATTACCAGGACACATGCGAGGTCCTCCTCTGAATGGGACAATTGAATAAGGAGCTTGTCCATTTCCTTCAAACCTTGATGGCATGAATTTCTCAGGATTCGGAAAGTACTCTTGAGTTCTTGTGTGCGTCATGTGCTATCCAATGTAGCTGCAAAATACATCGTCTCTGTACTCTTAGTACTTTTGTTGCAAATTTGGGTAGAAGTTAGTAGTATGAAATTACCTTCCATCCCTTTGTTATCATGTATCCAGCATAGTTAAAGTCAGTAATAGCCTCTCTAAAGGCTCCAAGTATGGGAGGTGTCAGTCTCAGTACTTCATTCACAACGTTCCAACTAGATTTCACACTTCTCAATTCCTCCCAAGTAAGCAACTCTATTCTATCTTCTGACTTTGAAATTTCCATTTGCTCTTTTCACAGCACATGCAACAATTAAAAGTATATTGATTAGATCAATGCAGTGTATGCATCAACGAACTTAACTGGAAAGCTTTACTATCCTATTCAGTCAATGCTTCCAACACAGAACCAGAGGCATGAATTGGAGCCATTTTTTTAGTCTTTTTAACGAAAATATTACTCCTGCCATTCTTTAACTTTGAAAAAACATCTCATCAGTTGTAAAAGGTCGTTGATGCAAAGCTTGGGGAGAATTTTATGTAACATACCTCTTAGGACCTCATCGAACACATCAGGATGCTCGGCCAGATACTTCATGAGGAAAGTGAGTGCAGCATTTACTGTGCCATAGCCACCATGTAGCAGACCTACTAAATAGCTCGCGATGTCAACTTCGTTCGAGAACAGACCATTTTCTGTTGAGAGGAGCATTTGGGACAAAACATCTTGCGTCGGTGTTGCTCTCTTCTTTGAAAGGTCAGTCTTTCCTTGCTTCATCAGTACTTCAACCTCTTCGCGCATTGCTTTTGAAGCCTTGACAGCACGGCTGAAAGCAGTCCCTGGAAAATTAACCGCCATTGAGAGGATGCCCTTTGATATGTCCTCAATTGTATTTGCAAGTTTTTGAACTTCTCTGGGATCACAAATGCTCAAGTACAAACGACACCAATGCCAGCGTGTAACCTCTTACTACGTGGGAAACTTTGACTTCATCGCGATCCCAATCTGTCTGCAAATGCTGTTTCATTACTGCATCCGTGGTGCCTACAAATTTCTGAAGAGCATCTGCCTTGAGAGAAGCTGAAAGCATTTTCCGCACATCTATGAAGTCTTCGTGGTTGGTTTTATTATGAGACTTGGGGAATATCTTATCAATAGAGCTTGGCCACCAGACGTGGACTAACTTGCTCTCATTAGAGAACAAGATCTTGTTTTCCTCTGCACCACCCAAGATCGCCATCGGTTGCCCAATTATTGATGTTCTGAAGACTTTGGGGGAGTACTTGTTCCTCCTTTCGCTGATAAACTTCTCAGGGCAACCATTGGGAAAGATAATCCAGCGTTTCACCTATGAGAGGCCAACCTGTCGTTCCAGGTGGGAGAGGAGGCTTTTCGCTCGTCTGATTTGCCACAACGGTTTCTTGTGCTCTTTTGCTAATCAAATAGTGCAGAAAAAGACATATGAAGGTGAAAACAGAGAGGAGCAAAGAGAGTATCAAGGCATGCTCCATGCTCATCCCAGATAAATTGATGTAACATTCACTTGTATACTAAATTTGCAAAAGCTCTTTATTTGAATGCAATTTATCTATATGACTATTAAGCATAGCTTTGCACATTCTTGTACTATGAGGTTGCGCTTCCATCTATCACTTGTCGTTTCCCAAACCAAAACCCCATACAATCGCATCTATGATGTCTTTGTGAGTATTTTCAACGAGATATACCCTTTGGTTTTCGTTTCCTTCTCGTGTTTCTTCGAATTATCGAATAGTAGTGAAATGGGGCCTTGTAATTTTGTGATTGAAGCCTTGTGTGTAGCAGGCGTTGTAGGCATTTTCTATCAATCTTGTGGCTCTGCGATTAAGTTTTAGCTTTGATCTGCACAAATTTGAGAATGGAGCAAGCTTAAGTCGTCTGATACCATTTCTTCTTCGTAATGTTCCAATTTCAAATCTTGATATCCCACCATTGCCCATTGGTTACCAGCAGTCCAGACAAAGGTTCGTGTATCATACAATGGGTCCTCTGTCTAGGGAACTAGTCTACTAAACTGAGCTTTCTGTCAGTGTAACTTCCCTCGTGGATCAAACTTCTCTGATTGTCTCGTACACTTTGCGTCTTCCTTCAAGTTCCCAGCTCGGAAGCAGCAGTTTCATTCACTTTAAGAGGCCAGCGGTCATCCAGATGCTATCGTGGTGCGAAGGTTCAGTTATGGAGAAAATTGGGAGCATTCACGAGGTCAATTTGCCAATTCATAACTCGCAGAAACTGAAAATACACCGCTCCAGTAACGTGAGGAGGCTTGAATAAGATCAAATCAGTTCACCTTCAGGTGTTGCATGGAGTCCACAAAGACTCTTTACACATAATATAACCGAAGCTTAAACTTACTAAGTAAACACATAAACAGAAGATGACCCGAACACTTATTGTGATTCACAAGGGGAGAGATAATTTGACAGGGTAATCAGAAAAGTGGTCCGCAACCTCACGCCAATTCAGTGTTTGTGAGGATCGAGGCGGATTGGAAGGCCTAGAGATGGCCTCGGATGTGGATCAGATACTATTTTCTCGTTAGGAATTACCTTCTCCCATCTGAACTTCACCATGTTATGCAAGAAAACAAGTATTACCATTCGCGTGTACTCGTTTCCAGGACACATACGAGGGCCACCTCCAAATGGGACAAACGTATAAGGAGCCGGTCCATTTCCTTCGAACCTTGATGGCATAAATTTCTCAGGATTCAAAAAGTATTCTGAGTTCTTGTGTGCGTCATGTGCAATCCAATGTAGCAGCAAAATACGTAGTGTCTGTACTCTTAGTACATCTGTTGCAAATTTTTGAACAAGTTATGAAAGGTTACCTTCCATCCCTTTGGAATTATGTACCCTGCATAGTTGAAGTCAGTAATAGCCTCTCTAAATGCTCCAAGAATGGGAGGTGTCATTCTCAGTACTTCATTCACAACATTCCAACTATATTTCATCCATCTCAATTCCTCCCAAGTAAGTACCTCTTTTCTATCTTCTGACTTTGCAATTTCCATTTGCTCTTTTCACAGCACACGCAACAATTAAAAGTTTATTGATTAGATCAATGTTGTGAATGCACGAACGAGCATATCTCGAAAGCTGTACTATCCTATTCAGTCAATACTTCCAACACGGAACCAGAGGCATGTATTGGAACCATTTTCTGAGTCTTTTAACGAAAATATTAATCTTGCCATTCTTTAACTTTGAAGAAAAAGACATCTCATCAGTTGTAAAAGATCGTTCATGCAAAGCTTGGGAAGAATTTTGTGTAACATACCTCGTAGGACCTCATCGTACACATCAGGATGCTCGGCCAGATACTTCATGACGGAGGTGAGTGCAACATTTACTGTGCCATAGCCACCGTGTAGCAGACCTACTATATAGCTTGCGTTGTCAACTTCGTTCGAGAACCGACCGTTGTCGTCTATTGAGAGGAGCATTTGTGACAAAATATCTTGCGTAGGTTTTGCTCTCTTCTCTGAAAGTTCAGTCTTCCTTTGCTTAATCATTACTTCAACCTCTTTGCGCATTGCTTTTGAAGCCTTGACAGCACGGCTGAAAGCAGTCCCTGGAAAATTAACCGCCATTGAGAGGATGCCCTTTGATATGTCCTCAATTGGCTTGGCAAGTTTTTGAACTTCTCTGGGATCAGAAATGCTCAAGAACAAGCGACAGGCCAATGCCAGCGAGTAACCTTTTACTACGAGGGAAACTTTGACTTCGTCGCGATCCCAATCCGTCTGTAAATGCTGTTTCATTACTGCATCCGTGGTGCCTACAAATTTCTGAAGAGCATCTACCTTGAGAGAAGCTGAAAGCATTTTTCGCACATCTATGAAGTCTTCGTGGTTGGTTTTATTATGAGACTTGGGGGAATATCTTGTCAATAGAGCTTGGCCACCAGACCTGAACTAACTTGCTCTCATTAGAAAACAACAATTTGTTTCCCTCTGCACCGCCCAAGATCGCCATCGGTTGCCCTATTATTGATGTCCTGAAGACTTTGGAGGAGTACTTGTCCCTCCTTTCGCTGACAAACTTCTCAGGGCAACCATGGAGGACTTTGGAAAAATAATCCAGCGTTTCACCTATGAGAGGCCAACTTGTTGTTCCGGGTGGGAGAGGAGGCTTTTCGCTCGTCTGATTTGCTGCAACTGTTTCTTGTGCTCTTTTGCTTATGAAATGGTGCAGGAAAAGACAGACGAAGGTGAAAACAAAGAGGAGCAGAGAGAGTATCAAGGCATGCTCCATTATCATAAATCACTTGCTGCTCATCCCAGATATCCTTTTAATCCAAACTACAGAAGAAATTGTGGAGCTCTCAATTCATAAATCCAAAGATGCCGTGAAATGCCCAGTTGTAACATGAGCTGTTATGGCTTATGAAACATGCCTACTCTTAAGAATGCACACCCAAAGAAAGTGGGGAGATTCCCTTGGAGATCCATCATCTGTGCAACGGATAACATGCAGATCTCTATCTTCCTCTTTGTTGCAGGTAAGTTCATTAGTATAATAATGCCTGTGCCACGTGAAGTTGCGTCGGATGACCCATAAAAAAAGTTATTTAAAGTCTTCGCTACTCGGATCTAATGAACCTTTAATCACTCAATTTTAATCCCACCATCTAATAATCCTTTGAACTATATTAAGAAAACCCTTCCACACAAAATCTTTCTGCGAAGTACATGTTTCTCAAATTGATTCGTGCGTAGAGGTTGCCTGATAGCAGTTAAGCCCTCTGTCAGGAGTGAGAGACTACTTAAATTTGATCCATGAAGGCAGCATAATTGGGAAAGACCAGCAACAAAGATAAAAGCAAAAATAAAGACGCCGTTGCCGGGGATCGAACCCGGGTCACCCGCGTGACAGGCGGGAATACTTACCACTATACTACAACGACTCTTTGTTTGATGAGTGCTTGTGATTTAAAATAATTTTGAGGCCATCTCATACTAGCTAATCCTAAGATTCTAAATCAATCAGAAATGTCCATGTCCATGGCTTCAAGGAGAAGATTGGATAGAAGCAGGAGTGCTTACAAAACATCAATTGCACGAAGTTGGGTGGGTAAGACTTTTGCAGCAAGCAGGAGAAGATTGGATATAGAAGCAGCCATCAGAATTTCTGAGGGAGATGAGGGGGAAGAAGCCTCCTAATTTAATTTACACGAGGGGGTTTGAAAAAAGAAAGCACAGACACTGTTGTAAAGGTGCTGATAACATCCCAAGCTTCTTAAAATTAAAACCCATAACTACCTCGTCTGGCTGATTGAAAATTGAGGAGCATCATGCAAACAAGTCTTCTTCCAAAATTTTACACTTAAATGTTCCCAACCCTCTTAAAAATGTCCTCTTCTAGTCTCACTAGCTATTTTGAGCTTTGACAACTCTCTCTCTCTCGTTCTCATTTGCCCTTTCTTCTTTCTTCATCGCCTTGCCAATTCAGTGGAGTTGCCACGTACTAGCATCTTACTCCATGTTCTTGGCACGAGTAGTTTCTTGTTGATTTCTTCTTAACATGCTTCGACTAATTCTTTAACAACACAAATTTTTAAAATTGATTGTAACTATAAAATATCTAAAATACCGTCTTAGCTAGGTTAACAAAAAATCAGAAAAATAATATAAAAAGCAGGGAACGAGCAACAAACGCAAGTTAAAGGGAAAAAAATATGTCCATGAGATGATATTGTTGACGATTAATTAATGGAAGTCATTGGGCATGGATGCCTAGCCATGACTGCGGAAACCAATTTGTTCAACAAGTTTAGCCAACTCAGAATGCTTATTCCCCCATGCTTCCATTAATTTGGCCTCTTTGCCTTCAGCATCCCTCTGTAATGCCCCGAGTTGATCTCTGCATTCACTCTCTATCCTGAACATAAAGCCCATCTCTTCCACTCGCAGACACCTCTCCTTTGCTTCCACTTCCTCCATTTTCTCCCTCATTTTTCTCGACTTTTCTGACTCCAACTGCTGCTCCAGCCGGTTCAGCCTCCACGTGGCTTCCTTCTTGTGCTGCACCCAGTTCCGTCTCCCTTCCTCGAGCTCTCTGCAGCACTGAGCGAAAGCACCCACTTGCTGAACCGGAAGAAACCGACCGGGTAGTAACATTTCGGGCTGAACCGGGTCGAGGACCACCGGTTCAGGTGGAGACAGCGAGAGACTAACAGGAGGAGATACCGTAGATGAAGATGAAGATGAAGATGAAGACAAGGACGACGTCGTGCATGAACTCATCCAGGGTGGGAGCACAGCAGGTGGACCCACCGGTTCAGTACCGAGAGAAAGAACAGGAGGGGGTTCAAGATTAGGCATGATTACGCTTGGCAGAGGAATGGACAGAAACGCAAATAACTTAGGCTGGACGTACTTCTCTGCAAATGTCTCCAATATATGGTCGTACTTTCCCTGTAAGGCTCTTTCAGGCGAACAACCGCCGGAAATGGAAGAAGCAGCCGGCGGGACGGTGGTGAATTCGGGGCGGTGCGGGGCTGTTTTCTGGAGCTGTTTGAGCTGTTTCTCCTTGAATACCTCCCACCACTTGCCCAACCTCTTGGCGGTCCGGCCAGGGACTTCTGCGGCAATCTTCTTCCACTTGTTACCGTACTTGGACTGGAGAGAGACGACCAGGGTTTGCTCTTCTGGGGTCAGTGAGCCCTTCTTGATGCCGGGTCGGAGGTAGTTCTTCCACCGCTCCAGGCAGGACTTGGGGTCGCGGTCAAGGGTTTTGCCGGTGCGTTGGGCGATGAGGCTCCATTCTTTGGGGCCGTACTGCTTCACATAGGCCCGCAGGAGTGCGTCTTCTTCTGGCTGCCACCTTTGTCGCTCCCTCATCTCCTCTAACAATAACCATCTCTGCTGCGTGCTCTAAAGCACAAACTGGTTGTCCATTTTTATGCCATTTAAAAAGGGTACAGGGGGTGGGTTGAGGGGGGTGAGAGACGGTAGAACTGTAGAAGATATGGGGTCTATAATTGGAAGGGATAATGGAGGCTTTAAAGTTGATAAGAGGGGACTTTGTGATGTGATTTTGAGGTCTAGGTTATGTCAACACTGGACCCAAAAACAGGACATGCCAGTGAGAAAGAAGAATGAATGAGCATGGCGTGTCTTATGCAGTAAAGAGAGAATTCATAGCCGATTTTACCACCAATGAAAAGCCCCTACTGGATTAAGGTCTTTAATTGGGTATCCTTTGATATACGAGATCTTTGTTTTGAATTATATTTCTGTTCTCGGAATAGGTCCGGTTGTATACGTACACAAGTGAGAGTTAAACAGCTTTTCTTGCTGTAATTTGGATGGCATCTGTGTTTGTGTTTGGTTTTGGTACGAGAGAAAGGACTGATCAGTGAAAGGGTCTGAGAGGTCCGGGGAGCAGAGGTGTGAGCGAGTGGTTTGTTGGTGAACTCTGGTGCTGTCTGGTGCTGGGGCAGGCAGAGTGAGTCAGAGAGGATTGGGGTTTGGACAAGACTGGACGTTGAGTCCTCCATTTCTTTCTCTACGGTGCACTGCTCTCTACATTCTAAGGTAAGAAAGACGCCAAGTGAAAACTGAGCTAGCTTTAATAGGAGGACGGACGGGAGTGGCTTTATAACTTTACACTCCCCTTTTGATGCGACGCTAACACGTCCTACTTATTAGTGACGATTTTAGCTAATGTAAAGGCCATTGCTTGCTCGGACAAAAATAATATTCTTATTTGCATACCTTTAACTTATAGGATTATTTATGCATTATTTTCTGCTGACAAGCTTAATAATAAAGTGTAAAATAAGTCTACTTGCATTTTTAGCGAATAAGCATAAAATGCATGAAAAAAAACGATTCTAAAGAGAAAATTTTGGTTGCGAGGTATCTCTAGCACTACAAAAAGATTTTGTTTGAGTCCAATTATATTTAAGTGGGCCTTTCTGTAATTGATGTGCTCTATTAATTAATAGCATTTTTTGCATAAACAATTTCATCTTATGTTATACGATTTTATTGCTTATTTTTACATTCAAATTTTTTTCTTTTACTTTGCATGATTTCCATGTCAGTTATTCTCCTACTAATAATAGACTTGCTTAAACTCTTGTGGGCAACCTATAAACTTTGGAAATGCTCTTTCCTTCAAAAGCCGATCGTTTAACTTAATCGAATGAAGAATTCGTTGTGCTTGAAGACGAAAGTGAAGGCGCCGGTGGTGTAGATGAAAAAATAAAAATAAAGGTATTGATCGTTTGCATAAAGCTGCGGAAAAACATCCTGTAATTTTACCAACATAAAATTAGCTGTTCTGGAAAGGGATTGGACACTTTTTTATTGACATTTTAGTTGCATATATAAGCTCTTTATAAATTGTAATAAAATAAAATAAGCTCTTTAATCATTATACCGTGCATGCTATCCACGCATCAATTTGGGTGCGTCAGTGGCTTCACTATTTCTAAGTGGTACACCAGACGCATCGACGCATTTCTCGGATCGGCTGTGCTGAAGATCCTCTAGCTTGGGGGGACCTCTCTTGTTAGTGTCTCTTAATATGCTTGGGAATGGGATCAAAGATTCAGGCTTTGCTGCTCTTTTCAAGGTCTTCAAGTTAGAACAGCTGAGAAATTTTATTGGTAACTTGTACCGCAGAGTTACGCGGTTTCATTGTCAAGGCGTATATAGTTTTTGCTAAAGTAAATGTTAAGTTGTTGGTAAAAGTTTAAGCCTTTATTAAATTATCAGTTGTTCTAAAAGTTTAAGCCTCAGAAAATAGACCAATAATTAATATTGTCCTTTTATTGTGAATTACAATTGTTGATGCAGGTAGTAGAACCACTTCTAAGCGAAAAATTCTTTCGTGGTTGTCTAATACCGTCATCATTAGATATGGTGTTAGACTACTAATAACATTGTGCCAACTAATGCTATGTTCTAGACCAAATGTCCAGCTGGTTATTAAATTTAAGGTAAAGTTTACTGGCGACTAAATACAAAACCCACAACTCTATGTGTCATTCATCATCTATCTATACACCCAGATTCGTTGGAGACCAAACCACCATACCTAGAGGTGTCAAAGGGCGAGGCTTGGGCCGGCCCAGCCCGGGCCCAAAGGGCCAAAAAATGGGCCGGGCCATTTAGGGCTTCAGGCTTTGGAAACTGGGCCAGGCTTAAATCTATAAAATGAAGGCCCAAGCCCTACTTTAGGGCAGGCCCAAGCCTTTTTTTTAAAATTTCTTTTTTGTATTGTTAAAATATTAATTCATGAAAAATAAAATTGATAGGCCCTAAACCATTTAATATCTCTCTCGTGGCTATTGAAGTGCCTTAGAGCTCTACTTTTACTCTATTTGAGAATATTGATTTACAACAAAAAGTAATTTTGTTCGCAAAAAGACAATCTTTTCACTGGAAAAAATATAATTTTTAGTCATGAAGGTTTTTTGTTTTCTAAACTCAACAATGAATGCCTAAAAAACTTTTTTCAATGATATCTCTTAAAATTTTCACTCAAATATACTTTTAGCTTTGCATTTTCATAGTATTAAGTATCTTATTAGAAACATGCATCATTAGACCACTTTTACCATGAACTTTTTCGTGCTTTTTAGAGTTATGGTCCCAATTTTAATTGCCTAATTGTGTTGTTTCTAGTTCCTAGACAGAGAAACAAATATTTTCTCTTCATAATTCCATGAAACTAATATAGAGGAGTCTTGCAAGTAAAAGTAGATAAAGAAATAGGAACCATCATCATGAGTTGAAAAAAATGTGCCTGTCCAAAACATTAAATAAAAAGAGAAAAATATGAGGGTAGGGAGAGAATGAGGCACGAGAAATAGGGGGAAATAAAAAAAATGTAAGTAACACAAAATGGTTTAGGGCCAAAGGGCTGGGCCGAAAAGAGGGCTAGAACCAGGCCTGACTCGGGTCGGGCCAAATTTGGAAAATATTAGGCCTGGCCCAAGGCCCTACGCTTTAGGGCCAACACTATTCCCCTTTAGGGCATGGCCAGCTAGGGCCTATTTAGGGCGGGGTCGGGCTGCCCGCGGGCGGCCCGACCTTTTTGACATCTCTAACCATACCTATTATCCACTTTCCTTTACCACCACGTTGTAGTAGCGACCACCATGGCTGCCTTTTTTTTTTTCCTTTTCCTTCATATGTTTACCCAAGGCCTTGCACCATCTCCGGCCGCCCATAATCACGACTGCGCTACCACCTGTTGCCCACAACAAATGTTGTACCACCACGACAACCGCTGCGACTACATCCAATGAAAACAGACACACCCCTCACCCCCAATCCACTACCACCTACTGTCCCACTCCCTCCACTACCCCGACAGCCTCCCCCCTCGTTGCCCTTGCCTCTTCCCCTCCATCGATCCCCCACTGTCGCATCGCAAACCACCACACCCATATCTCACCCCACCCCACCCCATCTCTCCACCACCCGAGCCGCTTTACCCTTCCACGGCATCGTCGACGTGACCTTTCCCCTCATCCTCGCCCCTTGTCCCCTACTTTCAAAATTGCACCAACATTGATCATTAACAAACTGCACACATGTTTCGTTGCCAAGTCAACTGGTGACATAAATTATATTAAACAATAATTTAGGTTAACTGTACTACTATTTGACGAGATTGCTAAGTTGGCACGATTTTATTAATAGTATAACACTATATTTGATGACTACCAGGTGATAAACAACCATCAAATATTTAAAATATTATAGCTTATTTGCCAATAATGCAAAACTACATTTTTAGTGATTTTTACTATTAAATGAGGAAATTTTAGTAACAATTGACCAAATTTGGATTTGATTAGAGCCATTAATGTGATGCATCATACTCACTTGGTAATGAAACAATAATATATAAATGCAACATAAAAAGGAAAAAAAGTGTAGCAGTTCGGGTTATGGAAAGAGATCGTAATCCCCCATTAGCAGCAATAAATTAAAAGCTTAATTATATAGTGTCATTTAATTAGTGCTAAAAAGTGCTATAAGAATTGTCATAAAAAAATTTTACAAAATTATCACTAACTATATTTAGTTGCAATTAATTTTTTTGGTATGAAGTTGTTGTTACTAGAAGGCTACAACTTGAGTTGCAATCAAAATCTTTTCAAAAAATATTCTTCTACCACTATCCAAAATCTAGTTGAAACCCCTCTTGCCAAGTTACTTTTCTTGGCGGTGTTTTTTTTATTTTTTTTATTATTATCATTTTTTATTTTTGGGTCTAAAACTAGGTGTGGAAAATAAATCAAGTGACCTGGTATGCAACCGTGAAGCTTCGCACTGCAATTGCGACTGGCCAACTTAAGCAACCAAGTTTGAAGCCGAGTTGCTTTACTCCTCATTGGTGGAGAAAACTTCTTCCAGTTCTCTATTGAACATAGAGGTGTCAAATGGGCAGGGCTTGGGCCGGCCTAGCCCAAGCCCATCGGGCCTCCATCAAAACGGGCCTGAGGGGCTGCCAAACGGGCTGGGCCGGGCCAGAATTGGGGAATATCTGGGCCCAGTCCAAGCCCAGGCCCTAGGCCCAACATTTAGGACCAGGCTTGGGCCGGGCCCGGGCCTAATTTTTTTTACTTTTTTTTGCATTTTCTTGTTATTCAAAGTAAAGGCTTTAATTACGGTAATTTATTGTTATTATTTAAGCAAATTGTATTCTAGGCATGTCCAATATTCACAATTTAACGAACCTAATCTTTATTCTTTTATTTCATTATAAATCATATACATTGAAGATAAATGTGTTTACAGACCCTCCTCCTTTTATCCGAGCTTGGGACCGGCTACTTGTAAACAAATAGGCGAAGTTACCTATTTTTTTATATATACGAAAAAATATCTATCTTGCTTGTAAAAACTTATATATATATATATATATGAAAAAATATATTTTGTGAGAAATTTTATTCTTAAAACTTAAGAGAAGGAAAATAAAAAGAAATTACCTAATCATCCTGAAGTACTTCAACATCCGAGTCACTGCTCTTCCTATCATCAATCGGTTTATCTTGCTCGCGGTATTTCGTATCAAGATAATCCTTCCAACATACACATAGCTCGAGCGACTCGGGGTTAAGACGACTCCTCCTGTCATCCAAAACCCTCCTGCTCGCTGAAAATGCCGACTCTGAAGCAACCGTGGAGGCTTACACTGACAAGTACATCATGTGCAATTTGAGCTAAAGTTTTATACATGTTTTGATTTTGTTTCCAAAAATTTTACAAATTAAAATTAACCTGTTCTTGCATTGATAAATCACCATAATGATCAGTATTTGAATATACACCAATCTCATTAAAAGAGGAAAAGGTAGACGAACCTGCCGAATTAGAAGTACCTTCACCTGGTAGTTGTCTTACTACTAGATGTTCAAAGCCCTTAAGGTATGGCGCATAATACCTCTCAGCAGTCGATGATGAAGCTCGTCTGCGCACGTCAGCAGAATTACGATAGAGGTTGAACAGTTCCTCAAATGTCTTGCTCACTTTCGCTGTGAGTGCAGCTGTATCCTCTACTGGGTGGCACATTAATATCGATATCTCTTGTATCGAGACGTTCACACCATGCAACTTTAACCTAGGATCTAAACTAAAGTTCATTGGTGGCACTTCGATGGCAATGACAAATGCGACCACTGTGTTGCAATTATGGCTAAAGAATTATAAAAAAAGTGACAATTACAATTATACAATAAACGCCACTAAGAATTTTATCTGACAACTTTGTAACGCTAATAATATCCCCCATCATATAGTTTTAGACTAAGGAAGCTTTTTTTGCTGCCTTTCTATAACAAGAATTGAAATAGCCACTAAATATAGTTAACAACATTTTTACTAAACTTTATGTGACAATTAACTCATGTTACTAAATACATTTAACAATAATTGAGTTTTTGGGCCGTAAAGCAGCATTCTTAACCTCCCGCCTCATAACAATACCGAACAAAAACCAAGTACCGAGAACCAAAACCTCAATTTAGTGTCTTTGTATCAAAACACATATATGAAGATTCTACGCCATCTTTTTTTTTTCGTTTTGATGAGGAGATCAAAACAAGATCACACCCTATTTTTACTGTTAGTTATGGTGATGGGTGGTGGTAAATTGGAGATGAACATGGTGCTAGGTAGAGGCGTAGCGATGGTGCTAAATGAGTGGTGGGGAGTGTGAAATTTGTTGGTTGCAGTTGGTGGTGGTGTTAACGTCGATGGCCATGTTTCGGTGAGGGTATTTGCTCCGTGTTTGCTTATCAATTAGTCATTAAAGTAGTTCCCTACTCTATATAAGTAGATATTAGCTTATCAATTAGTCACATGAGTTCTCTATACTGTTATAAGTAGGATGAAACATGTAAAGCCACCTTCTTAAAATTTGGGATTTCAGAATGCTCTTGGAAATGAATTAATGGTCCGTTCGGAACTAATTCTATTAGGATTTGAATTTTGAATTTGCAATTAGATTTGAAATTTAATTCACTTTTTTAGAGTTTAGAACGAAAGGAAATTCATATCACAGAATTCATATTTTGTGTTTGGAGAACAAAGGAATTGGAAAGGTATTAAATTTTTAGACAATTATATCCTTGACTTACGATAAAAAATAAACTATGGTAAGTGGTCTCAAGTATGCTACTGTCTCTACATTGTGGTGGTGGTGGCACCACACGGGATAGCAGCATATATGGCGGAAATGGTGGGGTGGTCAACTGATGGTAATGATAGTGGTGACGGTGGTATTAAGGTGTAACGAAGTGTAACTGGTGGTGATCAAGTGACGCCAATAGTGACACTGATGGCAGTAGTGGTGGAGGCGGTGGTGGCAAAGGTTGTTGTAGTGTTGGCGACGACAGTGGTAGTGGTGGCAGTCGTGGTAGCGATGGTGGTGGTAATGGTGGCGGCGGCAGCGGTGATAATGGTGGCAGCAATGGTGGCGGTCGTGGCAGTAGTTATGGCGGTGGTAGTGGTAACAGTAGTGGTGGTGGTGGCAACAGTGATGGCGGTAGTGGTGTCAGTGGTAGTAGTAAAAATGGTGTGGCCGTGAGGTAATGAAAACTGTGGTAGTGAGTTCATTGTTGGAGAGATTCGAAAAATGTAAGATAATGTAATATCCTGAATTTCAGAAGCCGGTTAAAATAACCATTCGGGTTTCGAAAAATAAAAGGAAATAATTTTGGGCAACGCTCGGGTGTATGTAGGGTATCGAAGCTTAAAAAGATTTTGGGACAAAAATGTAAAATTTGAAATTATGGGGACATTTTCGTAATTTCAAAAAACCTTGGGGCATAATTGTAAATTAATGTTTCTAGTGATGAAAAATAATCAAATGGGTGGCAGAACATGTTTTAGTGACATTTAATTTAAATAACCAAAATTAGACCAAATTTGGGGCTTTGATGTAATTATACAAAAATTTGGGGTTATTTCATAATTTTGAAACTTGAGGGACTATTTTGCAATTCTTAAAAATTTAGCCTTATGTGTCAAAATTTTAGAAATCTCGGATAAGGAGATGCCACCCCCAGTGATGAATCATCTGATGTTATCTTTTTATGTAGTTTGGTTTTATCCTAAATGGAAAGAGGAAAAAAAAGAGAGAGAGAGAGAGAGGAAATCTTGGATGAACAGTAACCATGAACCCAGAAAGAAGAAAAGAAACAGAGGAAACAAGGCAGCTCAGGGAAGGGAAAAATAAGGAAGAAAAGAGGAGAATTCGAGCTTGTTTTCTAGGGGTAAGCTTCTAAATTTGTAGTATGCATATTCTAGTGTGTGTTTGCGGGTTTGGCGTGCGTTTTTGGGTACTGTGTAGTGGATGTAAGCGCCATGAGCATGGCTGGGTAGCCATGGTGTTGGTGTATATGCTTAAGTGCTTTGGGTGAAAGATTGGGGAGTGGATTATGTGTATAAGTGTGTGAATTTTGTAAATTAGTGATGTTAGATTATATTTTCAAGTATTGGAATGTGCTTAGATGATTGGAGTGTGTGTTTGTGAGCTGTGTGAGTTTGAATGAAGTGGGTCTCGGCTAACTGAAGGAGGAAAACGAGTGTGTGCAACTAAGGTGCATTAGTGTGTGTAATAATGTGAATAGTAAGTGTTATTGTCGCTAAAGGTAGGAATTATCTTTGGCAGTTTTTCATTAATTTTTATAAATAGTTAGAGCCAAAATTAGACAAAGTCCAAAACTATAACCCCTAATATTTTCACGAGAAGCACACTTTGAAATTTTTTGGAAATTTTTGGTGTCCGCGAAGAGTGCTAAATTAGGGTACCGATTAGGATAAATTCTAGATTTATTTAGCATAGTAAATAAAGCTATTTTAATCTGAAAATCTTATTTTACTGATATGATTTATATTCTAAACTTTCGGTCCATTTTGAGGCTGATAGGCATTTTTTGCCAAATTGGCCTTTCAGCGCTCGGTCCGGATACCGGTTCGAAATTTTTGGGTAAAATTTTTTTAAAATACTTTTTAGTCCAGAAATGACTTCAGGGTGTTTAAAATAGCGTTTTAAGCTATTTTTGAGATTTTTTTCTATCCCGAAAACCCCTAGGGTAATTTTGATAATTTTACCCATAAAGGGTATTTTTTAGTAAACTTATATACGGTAAGGATATTTTAGTGATTTGGCTTACAGAAAGATCATTTTGATGATTTAAGTGTAACGGGGGTACTTTGGTAATTTGCCACCCCGAAGGGGTATTTTGATAATTTGACCTAAGAAACGTATTTTTGTATAAATTGACATAAAATAGGGTTATTTGGGTGATTCTACTTATGAGAAGGCCGTTTGGGTGCTTTAAGTCCTAGAGGGGTTTTTTGGTAATTTACACCTTAGGGTCGTTTTGGTAATTTTACATACTCGATGAGGGGGTTCATTTTGGGAGTGTTTGTGAGTCCGTATTAAGTTATAATATTATGTTGTGGACTGATGATTTAATAATCTCATTTAGGTTAAAGCTAAAGACTTCCGGTTATCTAATTTAGCTGCGGATCCAGGTAAGGGATTCTATCTGAACCCTAGGTAAAAAAATTTCGTCCAAGCCCTTTTTATTTTGATAACTCATACTTCTAAGTACCCATTTGATCTATTTATGGCTAATGCCGAACTTTGAATTATGTACTGATATCAGCATGTTATTGCTCAGAAAACCCTAATGTTGAACCTGAATCGATTATTTAGAAATCTTGTGATGCTCGCCTATTATTACATACCGAGCAAATTTGATAATTGTTTGTATCCGTTCTTCTGAATTGTTATGCTTAAACTCGATAATTATTCGCAATCGTTTTTGCTATTTATTTGTGATTTTTCTTCTGAAAATTTCGAATGCTGACTTATGTCAGTATGATTATCGTTATGGAAATCTGAATCGATTTCGGAGATTTGGGCTTATGTTAAAGCTCATCAATTTTGTTGATTTTTCTGTGTTGACCTGAGAATCTATTTTGTTCTGAGGCGGGCGTTATAAGGTTGGTCTGAATCCTGCATTGAATGCAAGCTAGTACCCAAGTGGACTAGTAATTATTCTGGTACATCATGTATGTGTACACTCTATTAGCTTGCCCGAATGGCATTGCTATTGCACATGATCAACGTTAATTTTTTTATTTTATCTGCTCTGTATACTGCCGTGATTGTTACGAAAATGTCTAAAAAGTATTATCTGAAATGATTTGTACTTCTGTTGAAATCCTTTGAAAAATCTTCATTGTATTTTGGAAATGATGACACTAGAAATGATCTATTATTAATTGTTTTGGAATCGTCGTGTTTGTTTTGGTTCATTTTGATATCTGTTTCTGATGAGTTTTTTATCCTTTTGAAAATCATTGAGTTTTTGACCATCTGAAGTATTCTGGAAAGTTTCGTCGGTTGTATTCTTTGGAATCACTTTGTAATGCTGTTGTTAGTCCTTGTATGACTTTACTGAGCTCTCAAAAGCTCACCCTTCTTTTGGCTCCCTTTTACAGGTGATGATCAGTAGTAGATTGCTCGGGAATGGGTTAGAGTCTGAGTGAGATTATGATGAGCCGACCACCACGGTATGGTAAGACCCCTGCGTAGGTCAGTACTATTATTTGATCTTAGGAAAATTGAATTGCAAAGAACCTAAGTTGTAATAGTTTAAGCTAAGCAGTGGTGATCTAGTGTTTTAAGAAATCTAAGTTGATGCTGAATTAGATGATTTGGAATATGTGTTAGTGAACAGGTCTGACAGGTTTGTTGTGATCCCGATAGGTTAACGACCCGGGAGTTCGGGGCGACGGAGCTCCGGATTTTGGGGGCGTTACAGATAAGTAAAATAATTACTTTTAATTCAAGTAAGTCTAAATCCCATAAAATCTAATCAATTTTTTTTATCGAATTTCATACTATAGAAACAAATTCAGTCAAATCCTATGAAATCCAAGTCTAATTATTTTTTTAATGTTCTAAATAACAAAATTTGACTATTTGAAATGAAATCACATCAATTCCATGTATGCAAATACACTCCAAGGAAGCATGCGATGCAAATTGTGTGCGTCATTGTAGACGCCAAAAATTTTGTACCAATCAATAATGCAATATTTTGTTAATTGGTCAAAAATTCAACATCGCAGAAATCAAGGACCGAATGCTGACTTGGAGTCAAACAAAATAATGGGCTTGGACCAAAGTGGAACCTATCACTTTGCCTATAAATAGAAGGCTTGAGGTAGAGAAGAGGAGGATACATAGGGTCTCCATGATCAAAGCCAAAGCTCCACCGAAATCTGTAGTCTCTCAGGCTGTGCTTCATTTGAAGAACAATACGCACTAATCTAGTGTCATTCTTCAATTGAGCACTTCCAATACACTGAGTCTCTGCAAACAAAGTCAGCCCTCTGCCAGAACTTCATGACAAGTACACCACAACACGATAATTGCGCTTCACTTGATGATCAATAAGCATTAAGTTAGTGTCATTCTTCAATCGAGCATTCTCGACGACAAAGATTCACTGTTCCTTGATCCTAAACATCAAAGGGAGATTTGTCTTCAACAGTGGTGATTCAACAAGTCAAGGATCGCCCTCAAGGGAAGTCAATCGCAGTTCAAGAACAAGTTGTCTCAGCCCTTAGATCATGACCGAAATTGAAGATCGAAACAAAGGACCCATATTTATTTTCTGATTAGATTATAAAGTTGTGTAACTCTTAGTTTAAAATATATCTTTAAATTGTAGTTTGTGCATTATTTTTTGTCTCGCAACTTAGACACGATATTTGTGTGTAGAGTCATCATCCCTCTTTACGTGTGCACATATAGGGTATCTATGCGCGAAGGTTGTGCCATGCAACTTGGGCCGATAAGTTTCGAGTTTACTTGAGTTTTTGAGGCTGTCTCTTTGCTTATTGAGGCTGTCTTTTTTCAAATCATCAAATTCCTTTTTTTGAGTGTTTCTAATTATTAAAGGTGGACAAACTACCACAGCCCCGACAGTTTTTACCTTTACTACTCCATATTACAACTCCTTGTAGATCTGATCAAAGCTACGGGTCTGCTGCCCCAAGACTCAGCTCAATTTTCCCTCAACCCTGAGGGTCATGTGCACTATGCCTGCTTATAGAGATTTCGCAATTGCAATTCGTTCTTGAGAACATCATCATTTATAAAAAGACATTTATGGTTCCATTAAGGAGCAATAAGGTACTAATTATCTCGTAAAGGACTTAATCTCGCTTTTTATTGCTTCATTGAAGACTTTTTTGGTTTCGTTTATGAGCAATAGGGCTAAATATATTCACCGAGCATCGGTTTAGAGAACTTGAAATTGTTAGGACCGAGCCTACTTTTTACAAGTTTGAAGTCTTATGCACACATTTTCTTTGTTAACGTAAGTTAAATCGTTTATCAATCATAAACGTTCTATCACATGCTGATTTGCACACTCTGTTAATGAGCGATATCCTACACCTATACTGGGCTATGATTAATGGGACTGTACGAGGGATGAATGAGGAAGATGCATAGGCATGTGGTTGAGATTCCGGTTTTCATTTAGCTAATTGGTTTTTTTTTCCTTCTTATTATTTTTTGAAGAATGCCATTTTCTTGACAAATTACTCTAGTTCTTTTCTTGGGAGGGATGAATGAGGAAGATGCATTGGCGATACATTATTCTTGTGTCTTTTTTTTTTATATTATCAATTAATTTTGAGTTATATACTTTCATACTCTATCAAAGCGAGCCGCTTTAAACCTTAAAAATAGATTAACCTTCATCTAGTTTAATTCATAAGCGAGTCACGACTATTCAAAAAAAAAATCTGACCATACATAGGAGGCATGTGTTTGATTTGAATTTGACATAGAAAGAATATTAATCAATAACGCAATACAAAAAGCCTTATAAACTTATCTGCTTATTATTAAATAGCTTTTAATTACATGCTTTTAGATGGCAAGTAAAGAAAAAGGTTATGACCTTTACTGTATTGGAGTTTTGCGTCCACTTAGGGTGATGATGTCGAGAAAAAAGAAAAAGAATAAAGCTACAATTTGTTGCTATAAAATAACTCGATGGTGGGCTTCCGACTTTGTGATGGCTGGTGCTGGTCCGAGTAGATAAAGCACTAAGGAGGCTTCTCAGCGTAAAGCCAAAAGGGAAAAAAAAAAAAAAGGTTAATATGGCATGTTAATCACCTGCCCAAGGTTTATTTAACATTGTGCGTGTACATGTGATTTGACAAAAAAATGTTTTTCGTTTGAGTCTCATCAGACATGATCAGAAGAAAATAAATCCTTTCGAAGCTAGTATAGTAAGCGTGAATGACTTATCTTTACCTGCGCAATGAAGACAATTTAGTACTATGTGCATGACTGAACTTGTAATATCACATTACAGTTGTACTAAAAAAGAGCACATACAAAAAAAATAAAAATAAAATGGAGTTCAACGTTCTAATCATAACCACCTTCAACTTGTTCCCATTAGAGAAACTTATAATAATGCATTGGATCTTAGGGAATTGGTAATTTTACTTTTTATTAAAATGGCATCAACCGTAGATGACAGTCAAACTATTTAAAGTGGGTTAATCCAACTATGAGTAGGCTATTAACTTAACCATATCATGTGCACGTGACCGGCACCCCTTTCTTTGTTGTGTGGATATAATAAACGAATTATAAATTAATATTTTTAAATAAGATCTCACGTCCAAATGGTTATATCCCATACGTAAGGATTTAGAAAACAAATCAATTATGAGATTCGAAATTAAAATGCATGCAAAAATTGCCACCCTTTTTATCACAATTATTATTATATTTGTGAATAGGGTCCATGTTACCGGCAGGACTATTCAACTATTCCAAATGATGCTTGTTGATATAAAAGAAAAGCTTAAAGAACGTAAATATCTTGTGACGGTGCTGTAAAACAATTTACTCATTGTTCTTTAAACTTACGATTCAAGAAACTAATGCAAACATGTACATGTAAGTAAATATTACGCAAAAATTATATGATCATCTAATCAAGACGGTGAGTTTAAATGTGTATAAGACAAATAAATATTGTAATAGATATCATGTGTTGTATCTTACTACGTTGGTGATTTCTTAAAAAAATGATTAATGAAGAAAATAATAATAGACTATGACATTTACGATTTTAAAGATCTAACTTTTGAAGTTAAGAGACTTTTGAAAAGGTACAAGTTGGACCATTAAAAGAACTTAATATTATTATAACCTTAATAAGTTACTATAGTTTCAACAAAGGTAGATATTTTATTTTTATAAATCATGAAATGTGGTATCCAATAATACACTTTTCTACAGTTTTTTATAAATATTTTGTTAACTGACTCGAGCTTGGATTAGGATCCTAAGTTATAATATCTAATAACTAGGCGAGAAACATAATGATAGCTTATTTTTATGAAACGTCACTGCATTTTTGTTTTTAATGTAATAAGAGTTCGAGAAATTAATGTTAAACATGTTCAAAAATTATTTTTAACTGGGTCCTTAATTTTACAATTAATTAGATATTCAAATATAGTAAACTTTGTAAGCCTTATGCAATTCGAAAATCATATCAAAATTTATAACCAATGTAATAACCTATTATGACTTTAATCAAATATTATACATCAAAAAAGATCTCTAGCATGAAAATATCGCCTGTAAAACGAGAATTACCTAAAAGATTTAATAAGACAAAGTAGGTACTATTTTAACTTCATATTTAAGTTTTATAACTTTATGGTATATGGGCTATAGGCAAATTATTTTTTTAGAAGATCCTAAATTGTATCATTTGTTAATATTTTGAAGCATAATCAGCATATTTAAATTAAAGAAAAGAATCACATAGGAGATTTATAATAGAACAATAAATTTAATAATTATTTCTAAAAAATGAAATGTAATATATATATATATATATATATATATATATATATGTATGTATACGCGCACACATAACAATAGACATAAACATACTAATCATATTAAGTCATAATATTATCCCCGTAAAGTTAATTACATTTAAAAATAAGGACCTTATCAAATTAAAGTGAATTGTCAAATCATTTTTTTGTTTTACAATATCAAACGTTATTTATATTTTTTGAATCTATAGATATTTGTTATCATATCAGAGTAAGCTTTTTAAAGATATGGCTGTCTTAATGAAGTTTTGATAGAATGAAAAATTGATTAGGAAGAGTTTAGTTTGTTTAGAAATAGTTTTTAAATTTTATAAGACCTACTAATACAAAAACTAATCTAGAGATAAGGACCCATTCAAGATACTATTGACTTTTATTGGCATTTTTTGTATTTAATATATAGTGTTTGTAACACGTTGAATACATAGTGTGATGAAAAACATTAATGATATTTCACACAAAGAAGTTATTATACAATTTGATTGTAAAGATATATGGAAAATGAAACAAAGTTAGCATGGTTAAGTTAGATTTCAAATGCATTGACAGTTTTCTTAAATTCAAAGATGAACTAACTTGATAAATATGTTGGTTGAAAATTTTGATCAGTGATTTCGTTACTCTAAGGTTTCAGGCTATTGTATTCAGTTGCGTCTGTTAAATGTAGAAATATTATAGTATGTTAATTTTATATGAGATATATTCAAAAAAAAAAAAATAGTGTAACCTTGAGCATGTGAGCATAAGTTGAACTCAACTACTCTATGTTGGAAAAGTTTTGAACAAATTTATTTTGTAGCCCTTTTTATTGTGAGTAATTAAACTCCTAAGCATTCTAAATTTGCATTAACAATGTAAAAAAAACATATAAAATCTAAAAAGATATTATGTTAGCTTTTATACTCCCAAAGACTCTTTCAGATATGAAAAGAGAAAACTAGATATATAAAAAATAGTTGCATATAAAATAAAAAAAATATTACCTATGTTGTGATAGAATTGCATGCTTATTATGTACAGAGTACTTTGTTAAATATCGGTTAAATTTTGTTCAACAATCGCTTATTACAAGGTCTTGAGCTATCATATTTAGTCATGTTAGTTAACCTTTGTAAACTTTATATAATTACCTCATACAATAATTATTATATTTTTTTGTTTATTTTACTGGTGAATTTTATTTGCTTCTAAAAAGACCACATCTTCCTTATTTAATTAGTTGTGTTGATAAACTCTTATAAATCAGATGCTATAAGAAAATATATGGATCAAAATTTTCCTATGAAAATTAAACTAATATGTAGTTAACATTATGAGAAATCCATTGAAATGTATAAATTATCTTTAAATAATCCCTAAAAAATAGCAAAAATGTCCTATCCAATAGCAAATTGGTCTTAATATGTTCTCCGTATATCATTATCGGTAAAATTTACTTTTTTCTTTTTTTTGTGTGTACTATATAAACGTCTAATTCTTGTTCATCTATATAGTTTCCAAATTAGAATTAACAAATATGCATAAGGATATTACTTATTGATATTTTATCACTTGGGTTAATTTATTTTATTAAAAAAAGTTCACCCTAAAATAAAAGTGATTATATGATAAAATAATTATGAAGTTATAAAATTGTGTAATAGATTTTTTTTTTGCAATTCAAAACTACTAAAACAAATGATCGTTAATAAAACCATCTCATTTGGCATGGATTACTGGGCTAGTCCAAGTAAAACAGCTTGGGTGGTGCTCAACAGGGCGGAACTACGTTGTGGCAAGGGGGCTGAAGCACCCCCTGAATCCTGAAAAAAAAATTGGTTTTCAAGAATCGCACCACCCCGTTCCCGAGACGTCGTTCCCTAATCCCTGATACCTTGTTCCCCGAGACAACACTAGGCTCTCTCTTTCTCTCTCTCTGTGTGTGTGTGTGTCACACACACACACACACACACACACCGCTTGACAGTAGACTTAACGACGGGCGACTAGATCTAGTCATTACTGGCGACGCGACTGACTGAACCCACCTTGTAGATCTCCAACCGGCGACCAGATTCTTGAAGAAACTCTGACCGGCGTGTAGATCTTGAAGAAACGCCTGACCGTCAGCGACCAGATCTCCGAGTCTCCGTCCGACCTCGCGACCAGTCACCAGATCTGCTTGACGGAGTGCCACTACTTGACGCCGTCCAACCACGCGACCAGCTCTGCTTGACGGAGTGCCTCACCCTGCCGGCGATCACGAGCTGCTGTAGTGCCACCTGTTGATGCCGACGACGGAGTGACCGATGATGGACGATTGCTGATTTGCTGCTGGGCGCTGCCACGCTGGGATGTTGGCCCTTGAGTGCACTGTGCAGAGTGCTTGTTTGTTGTCTTAATGTCTGCTGTCTCTTCCTTCAAATCTCATAGTGGTAAGTTTTGTTTCCTCTTGTTGTTTTGGTATGTGGGTCGAGCTTGGATTTCGTTATCATAACATAATTGACAGGTTCTTTAACTTGTTTTGATTCAATTATACTTGTAATTTTTTGAACTTTTATGATGGATATTCATTTGTGGATTGTTTTGGTATCTTGGTCGAGCTTAAATCGTGATTTTTTGGCGTGATTGGCCTGTTCTATAACTTGTTTTGATTCGATTATCAGGTTTAGTTATTGACTTCCTTGATGGGTTTTCAATTCTTGGTTGTTTTGGCATCTGGGTCGAGCCTGGATTTGAAAGAGTGTAGGATAATTGACCTGTTCTTTAACATGGTTTGAATATAGAAATAGAAACTTGAGCTCAATATAAACATGCATATAGTAGATTATTTGTGGTTATGTCTGGATTTTATGTGGGTTTTCAATATTCCTCTTAGGACTTTATGATCAAATGTTGTATTAGTTTGAGCAATCAATCTGATAGTAGTTCTTAGTTGCTAAATCGAACTATTAAAGCACATTTTTTTGGAGAAAATTGTTACCTGCTTTATGGTTTTCTATTAGATTGTATAGCTCTTAAAAACTAACGCATGCATAGTGTGTGAATTTCTTGATCCAGACGTTCTTTAAGAGGGATTATATTTATGACATCGTAAGAAACCAATAAACTTTTCCCTTTTCTCAGTGAGAGATGATTTTATCACTCCATCTTAATTAAATAAATTTATTATTAAATTATTACTATTGTCTGTTACCGACTAAAATTAATTACTATTGTCGACAAGGAATATTGCTGAAAAAATTATTATATTAATAAAAAAAATTATTATTAAATTAATAAAAAAAATTGCACCCCCTAAAAAAAATTCCCGGTTCCGCCCTCGGTGCTCAACCGGATAAAATTGAAACTTCTGTCAACTCACATGTGGAGACGACCAATATCGGATTCCATTGGAAAGAGCAAAACCTCTGCATGCATTTCGTTTTGCTTTCACTTTCTTCATTCTGATTATTATCTTTTTTTAATTTTTTAAAGCTTGTATTAATTTGAGTTCTATTTTGTAAAATATTAGAAATTAACTAAAATCACTAGAAAGATATACGTACTCTTGTTTAAGTACAATTTTTTTTTTCACATGCGTATTTGTCAATAGAGTGAAGTAAAACACGTGACTTTTAACGATAACAAAAGTATGCAGTACTACCTTTTTTTACATTGACAAGAGTTATGTCTGGTTCGGTAAAATGACTAGCCATTGCAATAACAAAGTTGTAAAAAGTTTGATGAAAGTGTTTGAATCTGATGATATGCATGACAGAATACGAAAATTATAACCAAACAAAAGAGTTCTAATACATTAGAATAAAAACAGAAAAAAAATAAAAATGAACCAAACCCAAAGCGTTAAGCTTTTAACATGACAAAATTGCTTCTTTTGCCTCCTGACTTTCTTAGCACCATCAAAACTTTCTCATCGTCGTTTTGGCTTCCTTGTCAGCTGCAATGAGCTAAAATTTGTTATTTAATTTTCATGAATTTTGTAGGTCTATTCTTTCAAGCTCCACTTTAATAACCTGAGCTCCTATTTTATCACTAAAATAATTTTTAACGATAAAAGTAAAGCTCAAATGACAAAAAGTGGCTGAACGAGTTCTTAAAGACGAAACAATTTGGTGAAAAGTCCACAATCCTTTAGGCCAAAAATTTAATTTGTCATCTTCAACAAAAACGGGTTGGGCCCGGGCCTGGTGATTGAAAAACGGGCCGGGCCTGAAATATGGATATATGGGCTCAGTCCAAGCCTTGGCCCTAGGCCTAATATTTAGGGTCGGGCTTGAGCCCGGGCCAAAAATTTTTTTTGTTCCCAACTCTTTATTATTTATTTGCGTCAATAGCTAACAAAAATACATCAAATTAATTGGTCGAGATTGATACATGTTAATTTGGTATAATATTGACAAGCCTTTTTTGGCCTACTAACATTATAATTTATAAGTAGCATTTTTCGGAAGTTTGGTAAATAGAAAATGATGATTACAAAGTTAGTATCCGTTAACTCTATTTAACAATGTTCCAATATAGTGACATTTTCATTATTATAACAAAGTTCGTATTCGTTATAAAAAAAAGTTAATTTTTTTTAAAAAAAAAATTTGGTGTGACCGTGATCTCTCTCTCGGCTTGATGTAGCTATGCCCTCTTCTGGTGAATGTAAAATACACGCGAGAAAATAAGAAGAAAGAAATCAGAGGAGCACTGCGCACATCTCATTCTCACCAAACCCAGATCAGGAAAACGGAAGAGAAATTGGAGCACACTTTCTTGCCAAAGTTCTCTTAACAAGATCTATAATTCTCAAGCATTCATTGTCTTTGAAGATATAATATAATATCAGATAATACGAAAGGAAAGTACACACTCCTACTGCGTGTTTGGTGAATTTTTTTTTCTCCCATTCTCTCTGTCTCTTTCTCACTTTTCTCGCTTCAGCTTTTCTTTCTTTTACTCTTACATGTTTTATTGGAAAATATAGCCGTTGGGGGAAAAAGTAAGAGAAAATAAATTTTGAAAAAAAAGTGGGCCAGCCCACAAAAGGGCCAAATTTCGGGCCTGGCCCGGGCCATTTTTGGTGAAACCTTGGCCTGGTCCAAGCCCAGGCCCTTTCTTTTCCGGCTTGCACTGTTCACAAGAGGGCTGGACTAGCCCGGCCTTTTTTCGGACTGGGCCGGGCCGGGCCGCGAGCGGCCCGACCCATTTGACTACTCGATTGTGGACACTAGAAAAGTCTCTCTTTGAGTCGTAACAACTTAACAACTTTGAATCCACATTTATGGTAGACTAGAGATGTCAAAAGGGCCGGGCGGCCCGCAGGCTGGCCCAACCCGGCTCGTTTTTGGCCCGGGCTGGCCCGACCCTCCACATGAACAGTGACGGCCTAACACATTAGGGCTCTGGACCAGGGCTTGGACCAGGCCACACAATTCCAAGATTTTATCCAGGCCCGGCCCAGCCCTAAAAAGACTGGGTCAGGCCCTAAAAACAGGCTAGCCCGTTTTTTAGAACCGGCCCTGTATTGGCCCTCTTCACATATCTGCTTCTTTTCTTATTCATTGGATTCTCTCTCTTTTTCTCTTCAGCCTCTCTTTACCTCACCCGCCGCCATCACACCTACAACCACCCTCCATAATCATCGCCGCAACCAGCCACTACTGCTCCAGCCAACCATCACCGCAACCATGGCCAAACGCCACCATACCCACACAATCAGTTCTTGAGGTTGTTTGCAGCGTATTATGGCTATTGCAATCCGGTTGCAATGGACCGATATCTCCGGATGTGGGTATTAAGCAAGCAGCGGCGGCGATGATGCTCACGAGGTAGTGACAGCAGTCGGCATCGACGCCGTGCGTCCTTTGAGCAGCGGCGGCCGGCAGTGAAGGTTTCTGCAGTCAGGAAGTGGTAGATCTCTGATCTTCTTTTTCTTCTCTTGGTTGTGTGATTTGGTATGCTTTAGGCTCCATTAAACTGCATCGAGATACGACTGTAAATTGGGTTGTACTCTATGAAAGAGTGAAGTAGAAGGGAATTCAAGGTGGCCAAGATCTCTTAACTGTTATGCTTTTACCTTATATTTCTGAAGGGATTCTTGTAATGTAGTTCCACTGATGGCAATAACGTAGCTTGTAATCGACCTCGCCATTGACTCTCAGCTTGACTAAGATGTACCATTAACAATCGATAGACCCTTCTTGATCAAGAGTTTCAAACATCTGCCAAAATGTGACACTAAAAGTCCCGAATGACTGTAAGAAGGAGATCCTTAATTCTGAGGATAGGCTCCCAAAGATCTGTACAATTTCAGGGCTAGTTGTAACCTATTTTCCTATGTCACTTTTTTCCTGCAGTGGATTAGTACAGTTAAGCATAAATGTACAATCTATGTCCATGAATTACAATTTCAATTTTCAGGGCCAATTGTAACCTATTTTTCTATGTCATATAAATAAATAAAAAAATGGGCCAGGCCTGTTCCAAGCCGGACCCTAAATATTGGGCCTAGGGCCAGGGCTTGGACTGGGCTCATATATATCCAGATTTCAAGCCCGGCCCTGCCCGTTTTCTCTGGAGGCCCGTTGGGCTCGGGCTGGGCCGGCCCAAGCCCGGCCCATTGACATCGACCATGCTGATGCTGGGCTCACCCACACGCCCTACACATACACCGTCCACTCTCATCAACCACACAGTTCTCGCACATGATTCACCATTTCAATTCCATTAACTTATTTTTTTTTCCTCACATCAGATCACAAACACCCTTGACTTCACACCTCCGCTCCAACTATGGCTGCCTCAACCTCTGCTGCTCTTAGAGCCATCTCTTCCTCCGTCAAGCTACCACCCACCACCACCACTTCACTTACCCAAAAACTGTCACCCTTCAAATTATCTAACCGGTTTCTCCCCCAAAACCTGAAACTCACCGCCTCCACCACCACCACAACCAGAGGATCATTCACTTGCAAGAGCCAGAGCAACCCATCTGACCCTCCAAGATCCAGTAAGTAGTAGTAACACTAGTTCTCCCATCACCCAAACTTTGTTTGGTTTTCCCTGATCACAAGTAGTGATAATAAGTTGATTACCTTTCATTTTCTTTCTTTGGTTTCAGCTAAAGCTCAAGAACTGTCTGTTTATGAGATCAACGAGCGAGACCGTGGGAGCCCAGCTTATCTTCGATTGAGCCAGAAATCTGTCAATTCTCTCGGCGATCTCGTCCCTTTCAGCAACAAAGTAAGTCTCTGATC
The DNA here is from genome assembly GCA_033070095.1 of Escallonia herrerae. Taxonomy (NCBI): domain Eukaryota; kingdom Viridiplantae; phylum Streptophyta; class Magnoliopsida; order Escalloniales; family Escalloniaceae; genus Escallonia; species Escallonia herrerae. Next base: position 462,548 of record JAVXUP010000180.1, on the reverse strand, counting down.
TCCTAATTTCCTGGATTAGTCTCTTTCCGCAAAAAAATTGTTTCTTGGAACATTAAACATCACACTCTATGAACACTATTGGCTTGCTCTAGTACTAAAGCCGCCCATAACTTGTGTTAAAGCAATGTATGCGTACGCTATTCTGTCATACGGAAATACTACCAGTTTGATCAGCTGTGGGGTTGACTTTTATAGCTGATTGGCTAGGCATCTGAGCTGCCAAATTTTGTGCATTTGGCTTGCTTTTTTGAGTTAACTGAGAGACGACTTGTTTCAACAATATATGTCTGATTTTCGTGTGCACGGAACAGGTTTATAGCGGTGACCTGCAGAAGCGGTTGGGAATAACTGCTGGGCTATGCATTTTGATCCAGAACGTACCGGAAAAGAAAGGTGACCGCTACGAGGCGATATACAGCTTCTATTTCGGAGATTACGGTCACATAGCGGTACAGGGACCGTACTTGACCTACGAGGACACGTACCTGGCCGTGACCGGTGGATCTGGCATCTTTGAGGGGGTGTACGGTCAGGTGAAGCTGCAGCAGCTTATCTTCCCCTTCAAGCTGTTCTACACATTTTACTTGAAGGGTATTCCGGATCTGCCGGTGGAGCTGCTGGGTACTCCGGTTGCGCCGTCGCCTGCGGTGGAGCCCACCGCCGCTGCCAAGGCCTGTGAGACTGGGGCCACCATTGTTAATTTCACTAAATGATGATTATGGGTGGTGACGGTGATGAGCAACAAATTAAACGTGACTTTATCATGTAATGACCGGTATCTTAGTTTTACTTTTCGGATATGGTGTGTTACTTAGAGATAAAATTTTCACATGGGATAGATAATATTACCATAGATTATCCTTGTGGATCTTATTATTCATTAATTTTGAGTTAGATGCTATCTTGCTTTATCAAAGTGAAACAACCCAAATTTCAAAATTTTATTTATAGTAATTTAGTTTAATTCATGTACGATCTACGACCATTCAAAAAAAAAAATCAGACCACACGAAAGAAGCTTTAGACTAGAGTTTAATTTGAATCCGACATTAGTAAGCTTATCTCCTTCGATACAAAATCTTTACTATATATGCGGGGATTTCGATACTTCAATACAAAATCTTTGTAAACTTATCTCCTTATAATTAGATATTTTCAAGTTACATGCTTGCTTTCAGATGGCAACGTAACAAAAATAGGCGTGAGCTTTTACTAGATTGGAGTGTTGGGTCCACTTAGGGTGATGATGTCTAGAGTAAGTAAATGCATAAATCTACTGTTTGTTGACTATTAATATAACTTGATGGTGGGCTTCCAACTTCGTGATAGCTAGTGCTGGTCCGAGTAGATAAAGCACTAAGGTGACTTTTCAGAGTAAAGCCAAAAAAAAAAAAAAGGGGTTAAATGGCACGTTAATCACCTTCCCAAGGTCTATTTAATATTGTGCGTGTACATCTTCAATAGCTTTGATGGACACCTTTGTTTCTTATCAAAATAGGTATTTATAATTTTGCGGAAGTGTGGTGTTTTGGTGGGTAGAGATCATGTGATTTGACAAAAATGTTTCTAATTTGACTCACTTCGCTCACAAGAAAATAAATCCTTTCAAACCTAGTAGAGTGACCGTGAATGACTTATCTTTTATAAACACAATGAGAATAATTTAGTACTATGTGCATAACTAAACTTGTGATGTCACCTTACTGCTATACTAAAGAGAAAGCATAAAAAAAAAAAAAAAGTGGAGTTCAGCGTTCTGATCATAACCACTTATAACTTGTTCCTATCAAAGAAACTTACAATAATGTACACTGCATCTTAGGGAATTGATAATTTTTCTTTTTATTAAAACAACGTCTACCGTAAATCAGGGCGGAGCCAGGATTTCACCCCAGGTATGTTAATTAATCAAAAATATTTTTATTATCAATTCATCAATAATCAATCAAATAACTTAATTAATAAAAAATATTTTATTCTTTTACTTTTCCATTCATGTTTCATTATCGTGTTAACTTAATTAACCTAATTTCAACCCACCATTTAACTAAATCACATATCCGATATCAATCTAATTGGGTGCCATCCTCCATCGACAATCTCAATTCTCAAATGCTCAATGCACAATTAACAATCTAAAAATTATCTCAATTCTCAAATGCACAATTAACAATCTAAAATTATCAATTGATTACTCAAATGAAAAAAAAATTGTTCAAAATGCACACTGACCTCAGATTCAGAACGGCATCATTGTCGCCAGCGGTGGGTTCTTGGCCGTCGGTAGAGTGAAGACTGAAGAAGATCGTTTGTCGCCAATAGAGGTGAGGTCGTCGGCAGTGAACTCGTTGAGAATGTTGTCAGTAATTTGCCCATTGTGAACATTGCAACTCCGAATTCACTTCAAATCCAGTTGACTACTTAGCATAAAGTTACAAAATTTTAGTTGCTTTTCAATCTCTGAGGAAGAAATCAAGAAACAGATTAGAGACAAAGCAACTAAATCAGCGATGCGGGTTAAGGATACTTACAAATACAGGGGGCTAAAATACCTGCAAGGCTGCAACTGGGGGCTTTAATAATCGGATAATTTCTGGTGTCGAACGCTTTTGTACTCCTTTCAGAAAATTAAATTTGATCAAAATCCAACTTCGACTAGGATTGGATTCAACCACTCTCGAGTCAGAATGGTTTAGTTGCTCGACTCGCCGCCTGATCCATCACCTGAGTTGCCGAACTCGCGCACACCCTCAGGCCTCAGCAACACTTTGCTCGACTTGACTCGGCACCGCAAATATCGAAGGGTGTCGGAGCCGGAGTTGTGCGACCGGAACGACAAGCTGCAGGGGATGGTTCTAGAGAGAGATCTGTGCTGTTGCTGGCGGCGGGGTTCAAGAGAGGTGATGTGTGGACTCGTCAGTGATAGTGAGTCATCACTTAGTCGCCGCAGGCTCGTAGATCTAGGCTAGATCTGTAGAAGATCATCACTTCGTCGTTGCCAGTGATCGAAATAGGGGCAGTGAGACTGTGAGACCAGATGTAGATCTCTCTCTCTGTCTCTCTTTCTATATATATATATATATATATATATATATATATATATATATATTCAAATTTTGAGGGGGTACATTAGCCCCCCTCGTACAAGGGTGGCTCCGCCGCTCTCGTAAATGCCAGTCAAACTATTTGAAGTGAGTCAATCCAACTATAAGTAGACTAATAACTCAACCATATCATGTGCAGGTCACCAGCACCCCTTTTCTTTTATTGTAATGTAATGCGCAGAGAGTGGACGCTTCGTGGTATCAAGACTAGAGTTTTTAGACTAGATAAATAGACCACATGGTACACGCGGTGGAACCTTGTGTTTAATGAGTTACTGGACAACATGTTCCTCTCTTCCTTTTATTAACATCCAAATTCAGTTTCATCATCAAAGTAGTATCAAGAATCTTCTTTAATACACCCCCTCGGGAGAAATTGGTAAGAAATCTGTTGAAACGATTACAACATTCATCGTGCTACCACGTAACACGTAATGGGTTCGAAAACATACCGTACGAAGTCTCCGAAAAATTCCGACGTAGGATCCTTGTTGTTACGAGCCTCCAACACGCTTGATCTTTTTCGCAGGTACGAAAACGGCTACTAGAGTCGAGTTCTTCGTCCACGAACCAAATCCTAGAGCTTGGTGATTGCTCTAGAGAGAGTGCTATAGAGAGAGGGATTATTGCTATGACTTCCTTTATTTATTGGGATATCTCTAGCCTTTATATAGAGATACAATTAGAGACTGGCTTTACCTCCAACTCTTAGGAGATAAAGATGTATTTACCTCAAACACTTAGGAGATAAATATCCTCTAATTAACTGTAATTATCCAGACTAACAAATACACATTATCTGTTAGTGGGCGGATAATGGGTCCATTGACCCAATTTATTAACAGCTCCCACTCGCCCACACACAGGGCAAATAAATCGTAGTCCCTCTTTATCTCTCGTCCACTCATCTCCTCATACAGGAAATGGAACGTGCGACCTACGAGAAAGGATGTCCAGTTGAGGAGTATTGTATTAAGTTATCACCAAACTAACACAATACATCACTCCAATAAATCTCGTATGTACCCCAGATAGTTCAACTACACCAGATTAAACACTCTCAAATCCCTCATAATGAGCAGTGTTAAACCTCTCATATGTTATGTATTCATGACTCATATCGAAACGAAAATCGACAAAGTCGCCCGGGCTATGAATCACACAACATGATGTAATATTGAACTTTCTTCCCAAAGCCCTCATGTCATTCCAATTAGACCCAACCGCTTTCCTAGACATGCCCCGCGAGACCGCATCATCCATGATCCAAGGGTACATGCTAAAGTAGCGACATTGAGTATCCTCTTCATGACATAGTCTAAGGTGAAAAGGGTACCATATATGATCAAAAATTTTGATCCAAGTGGCTCACACAGTGACGAAGCAGGGATTCATTCGTCACTCCCACTGTCGGTCTGCATTTAGCACATGCAGTATGATTTGCATGCTATGGCGTAACCCTCAAGGGCGTGTCACATAAATGTATAATAAATACGCCATACGAATCTAAGTCTAGTCGCTGTACAAGCGCCTAACCTGAGTTTTTCAGCCCAGTCACTCTCATAGTGCCTGCCTGAAATCTCACATTCGGCTGTAAACAGGCTACATAGAGTTGTGGAGATACTCTATGATCGACCTACATTTATTAGGTCTCATCTTAGCTCCAACTAAGGCGACATGTTTGCTTTATAAGCTGTATCATCTTATTCGCCCACTTGGCGCTTAAGACAATTATGTCTCATCTTGCTCGCTATCTTAGCGCCAAGGTGAATTACCCGTGTGAGTGGGTCAATTCGAGCCTGGTGACACTCTCAACAAGGATGTATATGTAATCACAAAGATTATCCATTCATTCCAAAATAAACTCAAATCAAGGAATGAAAATTTAATATAATAAATGTCAAGCACATAAGATGCCATAAACATGTCAAAACCTACGGAGTCCCATACTCCTAATGTGAGAAAGGAAAACATCTCTAGCAATGGGCTTGGTCAAAGGATCAGCCACCATTCTGCCAGTAGGTATATGTTTCATGGACACCTCTCCTTGCGCAACTAAAGTTCTAATGAAGTGATAACGAAGGCCTATGTGTTTGATATTTGGGGTCCGTTACAAAATCTAGGGTAGCTGTATTGACACAGTGAACAGTGACAGACTCATCTGCATGAGCTGTAACCCCTAGAGCCTGTAAGAATGACCTCAACCAAACAGTTTCCTGGACTGCTGCTGAACAAGCAACATACTCCGACTCTATCGTGGATAGGGCGATGCAAGACTTTTTCTTGCTGTGCCAAGAGATAGCTCCACCCGAAGTGGATATGCGCTCATCTCTATCAGCGCCCCAATCAGCATCGCTGTATACTCTCAGTCTCAAGTCTCCACCATGATAACACAGGACGAGATCAGCGGTTCCACGCAAGTATCGAAGGATCCTCTTCACCGCATTCCAATGAGCGGGTCCAGGATTACTCTGATAACGACTCACCATTCCAACGGCAAAGCAGATGTCTGGACGCGTACACAGCATAGCGTACATCAGACTTCCTACTGCAGCCGCGTAAGGCACTTTGGACATCCGATTCTTTTCCTCATCATTCTTTGGGCATTGGTCTGTGGTCAAAGTACACGCCTTGTCCATTGGAGTGTCTATGGGTTTTGAGTTATGCATACGAAATCGTTCAATGACTTTCTTGATGTATGTCTCTTGAGACAAACCGAGAAGTCTCTTTGGACGATCACGTATGATTTTAACCCCGAGCACATAATTAGCTTCTCCCATGTCCTTCATCTCAAAAGTTGAGGACAACCACTGCTTAGTGGCGACAATGGAACTCATGTCATTTCCAGCTAAAAGAATGTCATCCACATACAAAGAAAGGATTAGAATATTTTTCTTGGATCGTTTTACGTAAACGCAATGGTCTTGTTCAATCATTTCAAAACCTATAGAGGTAATGGCATGATGAAACCTAAAGTACCACTGCCTAGACGATTGTTTGAGACCATATATAGAACGTTTGAGACGGCAAACTTTGCGCTCATGTCCTTTGACTTCAAAACCCTCGGGTTGAGCCATATAAATCTCTTCGTCTAGTTCTCCATTGAGAAACGCAGTCTTAACATCCATATGAAAAAGTTCTAAATCCTGCTGGGCGACAATAGCTAGGATCAGACGAATTGAAGCAAATCTCACCACTGGGGAGAAAGTATCTTCATAGTCCACACCCCGCAGTTGGGTATAGCCTTTCGCCACAAGACGTGCCTTATACTTGTCGATTAACCCATCTACCTTGCGTTTGACTTTAAAAACCCACTTGTTTCCAATAGTCTTGCGCCCTGGCGGAAGGTCAATCAACTCCCAGACTCGATTCTTTTCCATTGAGCTTAACTCATCCTTCATTGCAGCCATCCACTCATTTCTAGCAGATGAAGATAAGGCTTCTTCCACAGAAGTAGGCTCGTCTTCATCATTTGGAGTGCACATAAGAATTTCTCCGTCAATCTCAAAACGACGACGTGGAACTCTTCTTCGTGCACCTCTACGCAGTTGAGAATCTTGTTGACCTGATGGTCCTTGTGGTGTGCTCCCACTGTCTGGGATACTCCCACTAGGTTGAAGGTCACTTACACTATCTTCAGCGACAACCGGATGAGGAACTAATTCCCCACCTTCGCTTGAAGATGGTAAAGTGGGTTCAACCTCCTCTAACTCATAGAGGTCAAGATTCTTACTCGCATCTCCAATGCTAGGAAAATCACTCTCTATGAAATCGACATCACGAGACTCTATTTCAGTCCTTCCACCATTTGGATGTTCACCATACATTACATAACCTTTAGAGTTTTCAGAATACCTTAGAAAGATACTCTTCTTTGCTCTAGGCCCTAGTTTCCCATACTTATGAGAAGTACTGTGAACATAACCTGCTGAGCCCCATGGGCGCAAGTTATCCAAATTTGGCTTTTGGTCATTCCAAAGCTCATAAGGGGTGGATTTGACTGACTGTGAAGGCACACGATTAAGTATATAGGCTGCAGTCAAAAGGGCATCCCCCCAAAAAGATATAGGAAGGTTTGCTTGCGCCATCATAGACCTAACCATGTCTAACAATGTTCTATTCCTTCTTTCCGCAACACCATTTTGTTGTGGAGTATTAGGAATAGTAAGTTGCCTGCGTATCCCCTTTTCCTCACAAAACTTCTTGAAGTGATCTGACAAATATTCGCGTCCTCGGTCAGTGCGAAGAGTTTTTAAATTCTTCTCTTTCTGATTCTCAACCTCAGCTACAAAGCGTTTGAAACAGTCCAAAGCTTCGTAGCGGTGAGATATCAGATACACATAACCATATCGCGTATAATCGTCTATCAGTGTAAGGAAATAAGAGGCGCCATGGCGTGCCTTTACACTCATAGGTCCGCATATATCAGAGTGAACTAGCTCAAGTGGTTGAGTTGCTCTCACAGCCTTTCCAAAAGGCTTCCTGCATGCTTTACCGGCCAAACAAGCCTCACAAGTTTGTAGATTGACTTTTGCGAGTGGGCCTAAAAGGCCTTCTCTAGCCAAACGAGTCATTCTATCTTGGCCTATGTGGCCCAGTCTTGCATGCCAGGTGGTAGAATCATTCACAATATTATCATTCACCACATAAGAATAAGAAGACTGAGAATCAATTAAATCCAATTGAAAAAGACTATCCATGCGAAAACCATGTCCGAACAAAACATCATCCAAAAAAATGTCCAACTTATTACCCCTAAAAATAAAGGAAAAACCACTGTCTAATAAAGCAGTAACTGAAAGTAGATTAAGCCGAACTGTGGGTGCATATCGCACATCCTCTAGAATCAATGTGCGCCCAGTGCGCAACTTGAGCTGGTAAGAACCAACCCCTAGCACCTCTTCGGAACTATTGTTTCCCATGAAGATATGTTTGCTACCCGCTGGAATCCGGTGATAATCTACGAACCCCTCTCGATCACGTGCTACATGTTTTGTTGCACCTGTATCCACAAACCACACAGGTTGGGAATGAGCAACCATCACATGTGAGGAAACATATAACTGAGAGAGAGATTCTGAAAGTACCTTCTTCGGCTCAGTGCAATCACGAGCGAAGTGTCCTTTCTGTTGACAGTTGAAGCATTTAACTTTAGACAGATCCTTTTTCCCACCACGTTTTCCTCTCTTGCGTTTCTTCATTTTTCCTTCCTTTGGCGCAGAAGTGCTAGCCTCGCCTTTCTTACCTTTCTTACTTTGTCTTTCGCGCTTGCCATTTGCATTGCGCGATCCCCCTTGGGCGACATAAGCAAGGGTCTTGTCAGTATCTCGAGTCTCGTCCTCAAGGATGACATGCTGTGAAACATCAGAAAAGTTCTTGATGTTTTCACTGTGGGTCAATATCTGTTTCATATTGGCCCACGAGGCAGGAAGGGACCTTATGACAGCTCTGACTTGCTGCTCATCTGTGAGCGCATGGCCAGCATCCCTTAGCTTACCAATCATATTGGACATCATCCTTAGATGTTCACTCATGGTATGTTTAGGGTCTTTTGTGTACTCCTCAAACTTAATCACAAGGCTACGAAGCCGCGTAGTTGAGGTTCCACCAAAAGAAAACTTGAGCTGATCCCATAAAGCTTTGCAAGTTGGAAGTTCATCATACTGCCCAATTAGATCATTTTGCAAGCTGCTCAACAAGGTGTAGCGCGCACTACGATCTTTCTGATTCCATTTCTGGTAGGCAGTGTGGTCTCTTAGGGGTTGCGCCTCAGTTGGCGCGACCATCTCCTTGGTCAAGTGCTCCTCGAGCTCTTGTTCGTTCAGCATGAATTTCATCTTTTTGTGCCAAACGTCATAATTATCTCCGTTAAGTTTCTCACCCTTAACGAGATCAGCTATGACATTCTTGGTGGCCATTATATTCACTACATTAGATTGCGCAAGGAAAAGACATTAATTATACATCCTTCTATTTATTTCAAAAAATTCAAATGAAAAACATAATCCTTCCTCACATCATGAAATCGAAAATCTGCTAAGCTCGTAATCATCTCCCATGTATGTGAGTTGGGAAAAATATTTTTCAAGTAATTTTTCGCAATAAATTTCATCATCATATAAGCCACAATAAATCATCCACATGATAATAAAATTGCACCATGCAATTAAATTTGCAAGGACTCCATTGAGCCCTATTGGCATTCTAATAACTTATGCTAAGAAAATTCTGGTTTGAATAATGTGCGTGCGAAATTACATCCCCGTACAAGGCTTTCTCGAAATATACAGGGAAATAGCAGAATACAACATCTTTGAGAATCCTACTACAAACTACTCCAATAAAACAAATGGAGATGCCGCACAACACATTATTCTCAAAAGAATTTTCTTAAAACAAAAGTAAACACATTAAACATAAGTTTCTTTAGAATGCCAATCTAATATCCATCCATTTAACCTAAAACTAGCATGCTCAAATAAGAAGTTAAAGGGTAATAAAATGGATGAATAGGCCACATTCTCCTCTCAAGGAAAACGGGCGACAAGGGCCTTGAAAATATAAATGGTTTAAAAGTGTGGATTTACCAAAAACCCAACAAATATACCTCAAAAGTATATTTAAACCATAACACAAATCAAGGCAAGCATGTAACAAATTAGACATAATTTATCTATGTCATATAACTCTCCAAAAATATTTATTGCTACTCACGAAGTGCAAAAAATAATATTTACGCATTATTCGTATTTTTGGGAACCACAAAAATACTCACAAATGACCAAAAACTGAGAGATAAATCCTAAAAAATTGGCAAACAGTAAATTTATCCTTAATATGCCCTCTGAAATTAAATAAAAATTCTGTGTGTATAAAACAAAATTTTAAAGTTAATTTTCCATAGAAAAAGTCGTTTAAAAATTAAACAGAACACACACAGAGGGTATAAAGGTAATTCAACACCATTGAAAATTTTCAGAAGGCACGACAAGGCTCCACTCGCCGGCGGTGACGAACACCGGCCAAAAAACAGTCTGCACGCGCCTCCACGCGCCGCCGTGCGCGTGGGACAGCGCAGCTGATTCTTGGAGCAGGCGCGTGGTAGGCACGGGCGCGTGGAGCGCGTGGGCTCGTGGACGCTGCCTTGCTGGCGCGTGAGAGCGCGTGGGCGCGTTTCGCGCCTGGGCTCAGCCATGACTGGCGCGTGGATGAGCGTGACGGCTGGTTTCGGCTCGACTTTGCGCGTGTACGGCTCGGCTTGAGCGCGTGGCGCGCGTGGGTTTACTGTTCATCATCTTCGTAGGAAAACCCTAATTTTTCCAGCGCCGCCATGTCGCGATGCCAACTTCGGGATGCCATATCTCTCTCGTTTTTAAGCCAAATAATGCGTACGATATATCGTTGGAAAGCTTATACAACATAGATTAATTACATACCAACCGATCATGATAAAAACAGAATATCATGCTCCGAATTTGAGTCCCAAAACTCGAAAAAACCACAGTTTTCTTGAAAAATAAAATCGTGATTTCTCACAAATCATGCATCCAAAAATCACGAAATTTTATGGAGTTCATCCTCAACCATAGGAGAACAAAAACATCTAATTATTTTTCAGAAAAACATGCTCAATAAATTTCGAATTTTAATAATGGGTCTCATTCATGTATCCGGAAAAAATCGTAACATGCACATTATTTAATCTAGCATGTTAAAGGCGAATCAACAAGTAATCATGCTCTGATACCAATGTTGAAACGATTACAACATTCATCGTGCTACCACGTAACACGTAATGGGTTCGAAAACATACCGTACGAAGTCTCCGAAAAATTCCGACGTAGGATCCTTGTTGTTACGAGCCTCCAACGCGCTTGATCTTTTTCGCAGGTACGAAAACGGCTACTAGAGTCGAGTTCTTCGTCCACGAACCAAATCCTAGAGCTTGGTGATTGCTCTAGAGAGAGTGCTATAGAGAGAGGGATTATTGCTATATCTTCCTTTATTTATTGGGATATCTCTAGCCTTTATATAGAGATACAATTAGAGACTGGCTTTACCTCCAACTCTTAGGAGATAAAGATGTATTTACCTCAAACACTTAGGAGATAAATATCCTCTAATTAACTGTAATTATCCAGACTAACAAATACACATTATCTGTTAGTGGGCGGATAATGGGTCCATTGACCCAATTTATTAACAAAATCAAAACATTTAACGTGCAAATTCTCACGCCGTAGACTAGTACAAAGTACGGCATATAATTGTTACAAAACATATATATTATGCTTTTACACAAGGAATTCGATAAATCAAAAACAAAAACACGTAATTCTCTAAGTTGAAAAGTGTTAAATTGCGTACACATGGTTCGCAAACATAAATTTTAATCTTTATGATGCACTAGGCAAGTGCCAATTAGTCAGGCTGATACACCCATCTAGGCGTAAAAGCCCCCATTACCCTTCCCCTAGTCTTGTTGCCATCGCATTTACTATACGGCGAAAAGTGCATGAACAAACACATCTTCAACAATGTCACCCCAAATGCAAGGATCAAAAGTTTCGACTACTGTGAAGTCACAAGAAAGGCCCTCTAAACCTCCGTAACCCCCGAGAAGAAAGCAAGTGCTAGACTAATTACTTGGTCTTTTCTTTTGACGGGTTACTTCATATTGAACACAAACGGTTGCTCAAAAGGGAACCGAGGCCACGGTGGTTTTGGTGAAATTCTACGAGATGAACGGGGCTTTGAGTTTTGTCACCAAGTGGAGATCTGGGTGAGACCACAAGCCTTGAGCTGAACTTTGAAGAATCTTCCAAGGACTCTGGCCGGCAAAGGAGATGAGGCATACAAATGCTTACGGTGGAGTGGAATTTCATTGTAGCCCTCAATCTAATCAAAGACAATGACAACCAAGATCACCAATACCGGGGGCTCATTGTAGTCTGCAAGTTCATCATGAAGCTAAATTTATAGTTGATCTAACCGTACTCTCAGATAAGGCAATAGATGTGCAGTGTTTTGTGTTCTTGCAAAGTTTGGAGGCGACCAAACTTGACCTGATGCGTTCGGTGTTATGTGAAAAAGTCTGAGAGATCTACCAACTAGTTCTCCTCTTTCTTACTTTCCTGTGTATTAGGAAAAAAGGAAAATTTATTGCATTGGTACAAAGTGTTTAATTGCGTATAAAATCCTGTAGTTTGGACATGAAACACTCCAATTTTTTTTGGTTCCTATTACTCGAAACTTCTATTTTGGTGCTCCAATTACCGATTGACAGTACCAATTTCAGTATTTTGGATGTCTGTCCTATTACGAGGGAGAAATTGGACAATTCACACAAAAGCTTAGGCAACAGCCACATGGTCCTATTGTGACATTGAATTGCACCAGCCACCCTTCCCCATGGCTCTTCCCAAGAAATCCCCCTCCCTTTCCTCTCCCCGCTAAACCTGCCATCATCTTTCGCTGAACCTGCCACCACCACACTTTTACCACCAAACCCACCAAAAATCCTCCCACGTATCTCTACCCCACCACCACTTGGGCTTGGGGAAATTGTAAGGTTTAAAGAGCTCTCGCATGGCTACCAGGTTGCTCTGGACAGTGAGAGAGAATAAAGAAAATACCAACCTACCAACAAATCATTGACAATCAATGCAACACTCAAATCGGGGGATGACTATAGATTGACAAAATTGACAAGAACCCTTAGCCTAGATTTTAGTGGGTTGGCTGGCAAGAAAATTGTATGGGGATCGCGGGTTTGGGGAAAAGGAGCGGCCGGTATGGAGAAATGGAGAAAAGATGAAGGAGAAAAAAAAAAAAGTACGACATGAGGCTACTAGCAAAAATTAAGATAGTGCTTGAAAAAAATTTTGTTTCAACTTTTTTGAATTCAGAAAGAGTTTAGGCGTTTGACAGATAATTTTCGTTTTTCTTTTCCTTCAGTTTTACAAGTCAGCTCTCAAAATTGGACTATTTTTTTAAAACTTCATTTTGAAATTTTCAATTTGTTTTTTTCTTTTTTAGATCCACCCTTCAACTTTCAATGGAAGCAATTTATATCTCTTCTTCAATTCAATCTTCATCATCAAGATATATTACCCAAAAATACCAAACCACCAACATTGTCAACCACCATAACCATTGACAGCCACCACTGACAAACACTTCTGAACACCAAACAACAAATACCACTAATGACTACAATCACTGGCTGTCGATCTGTCACCACCATTGATCAACACACCCAAAGACCAAACCTGTCAACACCGCCAACCATCATAACAACTGACCATTGCCACTACCACCAATGACCAACACTAAGGAACATCAAATCCACAAACATCGCCAACCACCACAGCCACTGATAACCACCACCAACACTGATCAACACTGCCGAACACCAAAACCTCTACCAATAGGTTCCACGATAGCACCACCACTCCTCTAAATTCAAATCCAACATTTTACCGACCACTGTTATCCCTGCAAGAAAAAATCACTTTAAGATTTCATCTATCGATTAGCCCTAGTATCTTCGATCTGTGTAGGTATATTCTAAGTCATTCAAACTCATTCACCCAATCAAACCCAATGAAACCCTAATTTGGAAGCTAATATGTTAATGCCATAACAGTAATTAGATCGTGGCAAAGGAGATGGGCGACGCCTCTGGTTATTGAACATAAGAGTTCAGAATAAGCTTTCAAGTATTGAAAAATGTAATTAAAGAAAAGAAAGGATAATTAAAAAGAGAGGAGAGGAAAAACGGAAAAAAAAAAAAAAAAGTAAAAACAAATTGTACAAAACTGCAATCAAACAACAGTTATGTAAAAAAAGAAAACTCAAAACAGTTTTGATTTTTCTGAAAATTAAAAACTAAAATGATTTTTAAATACACCCTCTGTCAACAAGAACTATTATGCAATTTGTCCTTTCTCCCTAAAATATTTAATAGACATCAGAAAAAATTCACCAAAATGAAAGTATCTAGTAATGAGAATTCAAAAAGAATCTTGGTTGTATTGTCTAAACTATGGAGTTTTAGGCAGGACTAGTTAATCATGTACTTTGTTCACTTCCTTCTGTAATTTCCATCACTCAACAACTCTCTAGGTGATTGAGGTGATTCTTGTACCTCCATCCTCTTTTCTCACTAATAAGTTTTCCCTCTTTCGAATTTTTTTTACCTCTATCACCACCTCCGGTTTCCCCGATGGGTGGTGGCATGGTAGAGTAGGTGTTTGTGTGTTAGGGGTTGTTTGTTTGGGCTATTAGTGGTTGCGGTGAGGTGGATGGTCATTGCCGTTAAGAAGGTCTTAATCTGACAGGTGTGGTGTTCGGTGCCGGAGATTGATGAGGGTTCAGCTGTGTGGTCTATTGGGTGGTGCTTATTTGGGTTGTGATGGTTTCCGGGCAAGGTTTGGTTTCTCCGTCAGCGTAGCGGGTGTAGCTCTACCGTGGGTTGGAAAAAAAAAATTTAGAGAGCCTAGGCAAGGCTTTTTCATCTAGGGTTTTTTCTTTCCCCTTACCCCCTAGTTGATCCCCCTTTCCCCTTACCCTAGAAAGGTCTTGTTTGTTGACATTGGAGGGGGTGAGGTTTTGCACCATGTGTAGTTTGTTTGGTTGGGATTGGAAGTGTGGTTTTAGATTTGGCCAGAACTTTTCTCACTTTCTTCAATGTGTTGGCAGGAACTAAATTTGGAGTTGTCGACCAAAGACCAACTTCTTTGAAGACTTTCTCATAGTGTTGATGTTGGACTAAAGCCCTCATGGCACATGCAAGGGCCGAGTGGTTGTCATTGGTGGCTGCAAGTGGTCTGACGGTGTCTTAGGTAGGGAGTGTTTCCGATGGTATCTTGGTCCGATGGAGATGGGATCTTGGTCCGATGGAGAGTTGCTTCAGCTGGTTGTCAGGGGTGATTTGCTTCTATTTGGAGTCCATTAGGGCTCGGCAGCGGTGGGTTGGCCGGAGAAGGTGGAGATTCTGGCACCGACATGGCTGCACGAGAATCGATATAACGTTGCAAGCGATGGTGACAGGTGCCTGAGCTGGCAGTATGGTGTTATTTTCTGATAGATTGATATATTTTGGTGTTTATCCGGTTTAGTTAGCATTTTTCTTGTCTTTGGTTGTTACTTTAGTCTTTCTCTGTTTTTCGTTTTTAGTAATCTTGTTTTAGTTAGGTTTTCTTTTATTTGTAACTGATTATTTGTTTGTAGTTAGTATCCATAAGAGGAAGAAAAAAAGAAGCAAAAATAGTTTAATTTTTATCTTGTTTTTCTTTTGATTAATCACTTAGATAGAGATGTCATCCATTTAGTTTGTATTTCCTTTTTTGGCTATTCTATGTACAATTTCAAAATTTATCCTGATATATATTTCTGATTTTGCCAGAAAAAAGTTTAGGATAAATTACACACGGCACTCTTAAAATTTGCCCTAAACTATACATGGCTCCTACTATCTTATTTTATTACACAAAGTTACACATTTTTTATTTTTTCATTAACAAAATTAATAAAGTAAATGAAAAGACTCTGATACCATCGTAAACAAATAAATTTACCCCTACAAGCCCACTAGCGGGCCACAAGATCAAACCACCATTTCAGTTAACAGCCTCGCCAACGCCCACCCACCAATAGAACCGTCCCTTCACCTTACTGACAGGCCACCACTACAGCCACCACGATTCACCATCCGACAACACACGCCGGCGACATTGCTGGCAAACCCACCACATGGTAACACCCTTCAGCCTCCGATCGCGTCCCACCACCACCCCCTGAGCAGCCAACCGTCGCTTCCAGATCCTTCGTCGCACCAAGGCCTCGCTTCGATCGTCAAGAACTTTGTCACCACCATGCCCACGGAGTCCAACTCGTACGTGTCTTCGGCGCCGGTGGATCAATTGTGGAGATCCGGGCCTTCAAAACCATGGTCAGCGACGAGTTTTTCAAAACCATCACCGTGCCCTCAAAAGCAATGCCGGGATCTATCTTGTTTATAGATTTGTGCCGACAGGTCCTCAAAACCATGGTCGGCGATGGTGATGCTTGCTGATTGCGAAAAATGGTGGCCTGATCTGGTCACCGATGGTGTGGCGAAGTGCAATGGATGACTGTGGTGATGCCACAAGTTGCGTGGTGATGATATGGTGCGGCACAAGTGTATGTTTGGAGGGGTGTGTGTGTGCCGTGTCTGAAGATGGGTAACATTGTAGTGGTGCTAGATTTGTTGGTGGTGTTGTGGAGGTGCTAAATCTATCAGTGGTAGTGGTATCTTGTGGACAATGTGTTTGTGTGTGTGTGTGTGTGTGTGTGAGAGAGAGAGAGAGGCAATGGGCAGTGGTGTGACGGTGGTGCCAGTGGCGGTACCCTGCAGCTGGCGATGGTGGCTGAAGAACGAAGACATGTTAAAGGGCAATTTTGGTAGTTCATAAAATATTATGTGGTGACCTAATTTTTATTCACGAAAACTCATCGAAATGGAGTTTTGTGTAAACATATTATAAACTTCAGGACGTCAAGTGTAATAAAAAAATATAGTAAAAGCCGTGTATAATTTATGACAAACTACAGCGGTACCATGTGTAATTTACTCAAAAATTTAAGTACAGAATGATACTTAAGAGAGTGGGGGGGGGGGGGGAGATTTTATCTGTTTAACCATTAAGGTTCTTAACTGTCAAAAGCTAACGTTGTAGGACGTGTTTTGTTGTAACTACATGTGTTTACAAGACAGTTTGTCGAGAGTTCGGACTTCTGGAAAGTCGGGACTTTGTTTTATGATTTACGCCAATATACACAACAATGTCTTCTCTTCTCATCCGCCTTTAACGGTAGCTGGTTCTCATATGCCGTAGTTTTCGCTCTAATATGGTGGTTGTTCAGGCACGGCGGCTCGCCCTACCGAATTCCTCCCCTTTAACCACCGCCCTCCTCCTGGACCCCGACTCTCTCTCTGGCCCTAATGCACTCCGACTCCTCTCTCTCCCTCTACCCCTCCCTCCCTCTCTCCCTCTCCTCCCCCACCCCCGTCCCCCCTCCCTCCTCCTCCGCCACCTTCCTCCGCCTCCAAAGTCCTAACCACCCCCGCCTCCTCCTTTTCCTCTCCTCCTCTCCTTACCTCGCCGGTGCCTCCGTCCTCCTCCGCTTCTGGATCCTCCACCAGAACCAGAAGAACTTCAGTAAGCCCAAGCTCATTATCTGCAACCAAAAGGATCTCAAGTTCGACCCCAACAAGTCGGCCGTCGTGTTCAACGTTAGTCACGGGGTCTCGGTCAAGCTTGTCGGGTCGGTCAACGTTTTTGTCATGCACTCGGCTTCGAACCGTAAAATCTGGGTGTTTGCGGTGAAATTGGTGGATGGTGACGATGATGGGGTGAGTATCAAGCTGATGAGGTGTGCAGCGATTGATTATTCGGTGCCTGTTTTTTCGATTAGCGTTTTGTTTGGGTTCTTGATTTTGGGGGAGGACAATGGGGTTAGGGTTTTTCCGCTGCGGCCGCTAGTGAAAGGCAGGGCCAAGGGGCGTCATTACAGGAGAGGGAGTAAGATTTTGAATGGTGGGTTGGATAATGGTAATCAAAGATTGAGTTTGCGTAATGGTGGACTTAAGGAAACCAATGGAAGTGATGCTTTTCATGGTATTTCGTTCGTTTCGTCGAATGGGAAAGTTCGTGGTGGTGGTGGTTGCAGTAGTAGTGCGAATGCTGAAAATAGTTACTTGGAGGAAAAGATTGACAGGCATTCTGGATCTGGTAAGTTTGTTATTTGTATGTGTAAATTATTCTGTTTGCAATCACGATATGTCTACCTTGTAGTTTTCAAAATTTATAGTCGAGACTCTTGTGCAATGCAACAGCATTAGGTTCCGGTTTGTACCTATACTTCAGTTTTGTAATCTGTTAAGAGTGGTTTAACTTGTTTCCGGCTGCAGTTACTAAGTTTGTCTTATTTCACAACTTATCAAAGCACCATTGTTAGCTTGATAGTTGCTCTAAAAGCTTTAGAGAATGCAGAACATGTATTTACATGCAAGCCCGCAAATGCACATCGGGAGAAGAGTCAACGAGAGTAAATTGAGCTGCGCTATCGCAAATTGCATAAACAAATGTAGTGGCAAATAAATGACTACAATGCGTATGAGGCAAAGTGCAAGTGGGAGAAATTGAATCCAAGATCTTGTGAAACCGTGAGATAGATACCATGTCAATGTTATTCATATCATTATGCTTTAGCAACCAATCCAGTGGGCTTTGCTCAGTTTTAAATGTACTCTAGGGTATTTGCATCCGACATGCTATGGCATTAGGATGGGTATTGATTTGTGTACACCTTCTCAAAGATGTGTTGCTTAAAGGACCATGGGGTTTGGACAAAGGGTTTGTGTCTGCTTATTGACTAGTAGAGTCCACGTCACCTATGGTTAGAGTGCATCAGCAGTTAAAGCCAGAATATCAGTAAATAACATTTGCAAGAGGTGCAGCTTGCCCCGAGACTACACACTATGGAGGAGATATGGTGAAAAGGAGGTTTACAGTTCTCCAGTGGAAATGGGGAGACTTGCACCAGATAGAGTGCGTTTGCAATGAGTGTACACGATGAATGGGCTGGTCATGTTGAACCTATGACGAGAGGAGGAATTTGCTTCAGGTGAAGTTAAATCAGGTTTGATTACAAAGCAAGAGTGGTACATAAAATAGGAGGGAAGAAGATGAAGAGAAGTCTAGGCATCACACAGTTTGCATCACACTTATTACAAGAAATTTCAAGTTCTACGAGTCCCTCAAACTGATCTTTATTCAGGTGAGAAGGATTTTAAGACTTTGTATATTCTTGTAGTCTTCCTAAAGCTAAACCTAAAAGTTGAAGACCGAGTAACCTGCTTACCAATTTGTTACGACTCTGACCCACGTCCAAAAAGTACCGTGAAATGTACCGAATACGAATGTATATATTTTTTTAGAAGTGCATTTTATTTTACCTGATTTTCGAGTAGTTGCACAGAACCTAGCTTCAGAACTGGGTGACAATTCAGGATGAAGATGGTTAATAAAAGGTTGTAGAGGGCAGAAACTCGAGAGCCAGATAACACAAGGACCCCTTCCCCATCAAAGTCGAAAGATCAAAACGGTCAAAGTAGAGTATTAGACCTACCCACCTAAGAGGTTCGAAGCCTCCGGAAACAAGCCTCAATGTGGACTCACCTGATATCCAATGCAATGAGAACGTCGACAAAACACCACATTTCCATTTTCACAGAATCTACCCCTTAGGTCAAGCATTCCGTGCCTGCGCAGAATGCGGGTTATGCCTCAGTTTTGAAATATAGATTTCATGGAAGCTGGAACTCGTGGGTGCATGGGGTATGGAGTCTGGAATGGGGAACTCTCGTGTTTCCCTATCCCACTCTTCTAACCACGCAACAAAAGTTATATTCACAAAGTGCAGGTGGCTTGGTGCAATTTGTTGAAATCTGGGGTGATGATCTGCAATCGCTTACGATGTTAAGGTAACACTAGCCCTATACATACTTAAGGTAACATAATTAACTTTTCTTCGCATCTTATTGGGATCCGTTGGTGTCACTCTTCAGCCTAGCTTCCATAAAAGGTTCACTGGGTCTTCATCAACATCAGGAGCTGAGCAAGCACCAATAGAAGACAAAAAGAGTTCTTAAGAGAACAACAACATCTCCATAGCCCTTGTCATAACTTATTACAATCCATAATACAGCAGCAAACTTTTTAAAATTGGCAACCTATAAACCAACAATAAAGAAACGTGAGCTATAGATCATAGTCATTCTGAGATTAGAGCTAGATGATCATCATGCAAATTACATAAGATTGGACGGACATTTTGACAATTACCGAGCTTAACAAAAAGAATTTAACAATTACCGAGCTTAGATTGACATGTTAAATGTCAATCCCAGAGTTTGGATTGACATTTTAACAATTACCGAGCTTAATAAAAACATCTCAAATGTGTTGGGGGCTTCGAAGCCTGGGAGTTTCGAATGACTTTCTTTTACGGTGGGCTATAATCTAATGCACATGACTTAGTATGACTAAGAGGTATGGAGATGTTATACATCATAATAAGCATTATTATGTCATGATAAGTTGCTGACTACGCCTCTCCTGCTCCTTCAGTTACTGTACACAACTCTCTCTGTCGCTCGTTGCCCAAATTTTGTGCCCAAAATATGCAATGTAATCCAGTTTTATAATTGTATTTAGCCCTTAATTGTACCTGGTGCAGACCCGGATTTTAATGTATATAAGGGACATATCCAGTGCCCCAAAAAAAAAAAAAAATGGATACTCTTGGGGTACAGGTCGTGGTTGGCTAATTCTTGCTTCTACTCCTTCAAAAGGTTATGAAACATACTGCATTGCTATGCTTATTCATCTAGAAGACGAATTCTGTATCTTTTCACTCATACAGCAGCTGATTGTGCGTTGTAACTTGCAGTAAAGTTAAGGTCTGTGAAAGTGGGACAAGACTCTAGAGAAGCAGGTTGGTTTGTGGCATTTAAGAGCAAGGAGGTTGAAAGTTTTAACTCTAAAAAATTACCATTCAAGTCAGCGAAGGCAGTTTCTATCCAGGTTTTATCCCCAAATAAGTTTCTGGTCTTGGACTCGGTAGGAGATCTACACCTGTTGTTACTTTCCGGCCCTCTCCTTGGTTCAGAAGTTCTTTGTCACATGAAGCACCTAACTCTCACAATGAAAGTTCAAAAGTTAGCGGTTCTTCCTGATATCTCCACAAGTATGCGGCTGTTGTTTCTTTTTCTTAATTTACAGAGGTGCATTTGGGTTGAGTTGTGCTTAATGCATAAAGGTCTCGTGGATTTCTAGGAGACTTTGTCGAGGTGGTGACCTGTAAAGGGCAGAGCTACCTCAAGTTACAGCCGCCTATATACTTCCTCTAATGTTTGCTGATTAACCTGAGTGCCACGAAAACCATGAAGTCCTTGGTTATTGTTTACTATATGTAACTGGATTGCCCTTGCTATTACGTCGCAGGAGCACAAACTGTTTGGATCTCAGATGGACATTATACTGTCCATGCTATGGTGCTGTCTGACATGGATACTTCTGGTATAGAAAGTGATATGAAGGACAACGAAGGAAAACTAGTGCAAACATCAGGTTTCCAAAGCTACAAACTCTGTTTGTCTAATTATTTGATCCATTGCCCAAAAGCAGTATAATTTTTTTATTCGAATTAGGAACTAATATTTGGCCATTTTTATTATGTTCACTGGAACACGATACTGTAACCACTCTCAACTTAATTTGCCATTCGACGTTGCTCTGAGTGGAGCATCTTCCAAGAGAGAGAACTTCTTTCATGTTCAGAAGCTATAATGAGCAGGTTCTTATTCAAGTGATGAACTTCATTCAATATGCACAAATGCTAATAAAAAATTGGCGTATAGTTATCCATAATTAAAAAATTCGGTTTTTTGCTATGAAGTTGTTATCACTTTGATTAATCTTGCTGGATATAGCTTCTAGTTCACATTCTAAGATTCACATTCTAAGATGATTCCTGATTTCTTTTTGCTAGTTCGTCAACCAACATTTTCAGGAATATATGTAGTGTATTGAGACAAAGCCTGCAATTTTGAGGGGTAGGCAATTGTGCTTATTTGCGTTTAAATTCTTGAAAGTATTTTATTCCTTTATGGCTATTCAAGTGGTATTTGCCACTGAAAAGATTCAACAGAATATGGCTCAGGACCCCAATGTAAAATATGCTTCATGGAGGCAACCAGCAGTTTATATATTGGGTTTAGATCTCGTACTGTTTCTTTAAGGGGATAATTTTACTTCAATTATACATCTTGATTTTCCTTTCTTTCTTTTCTCTAGACAATATTTTGGGGAGCTGTTGATGGTTTAAATTTGGCTAAACTGTTCTCATTTTCTTTTCTGTTATTCAAGCTATATTTGCAGGTGAAAAGGTTCAAGACATTATTCCTTTCGCTGCTGATGCAGTGCTGATACTTGGACAAGGTATTGTGTGATTCTATTAAAGGTTTTCTTCGACACACAGAAGTATTTGCCTATAGTACTGCTATCAGAAATTACAGAATTATAAAATACGAACAAAACTTGTCTTTTATCCGCAAAACAAATCCTATTGAAACATGTTTTGGTACAAAAAAGTTGAAATAACTTTCAAATATTACTGTGTCATTTTTGGTAGAGAATGTACTAATGTCTCACGGGCCTTTCTACCCCACGATGTAATTAGTAGTTTGGAAAATGTCTCTTAACGTGAGAAGTATGAACTGTCCTTTAAGCTGTGTTTATTTACTCTTCTTTTTATGTTCTAAGCTCTTCCTTTGACAAGGTTTATCTTTATTCTGCAGGAAGCATATATGCATACACAATGTCTTAGTTGTTCTTGGCGATTATCTATCTTGAAGTGGTGCGTTGTTTGTTTGATTGCTGTTTGAATCTGACTGGTATTTCTGCTGATATAAATCAGTTTTATATCCATGGTGCAGTAGTAGTTAGGATACTTAGCACGTCATTAACGAGATTTACAATTTCAAAAAGTCCACTGTTTGAATCTTTTCCGTGTTGTTTTGTGGACTAAGGACGAGGCTATTAATTTCGTTGGGTGCATGTTCCCTTGCTCTTATATCTATTATGACAGTTGAGCGGATTCCTGGATCGGCTTTTGATTTCAAGCGTGAGTTTCATATGATCATGCTTTATATTATCATGATTTTACAGGTTTGTCAAATTACATCTTAATACTGCCTTCTCCTATCTCCCATTTGTCATGAATATCAGGTGGCTGTCATGCGTCTCCAATTATTCTGGTTCTGTTTGTCCTCGTGTGTGTATTCTTGAGCTCTAGTTGTCCCTGTGTCTAGTGGTGCATGTGACTTGAGGACGGTGAGCTCTTGAAGGTAATATTGATGTGTACCTTTTTTAACTTCTCTAAATAATGAACTCGAGGGGCTTGAATAACGTGGACTGTGGAAGGTTATCGATCAATGGACCTAAGCCTCAAGTTTCCTTTTAAAAAAAAATTCTGTATGTATGAGTACGTTCAGAATATAAATTAAAAAAAACTTGAGGCATGTATTTTATAACCCAAAAGGCACATATACACCTCTAAGGTGGTTGTGCACAGAACTGCAAAATTCATCCTTTTCCACTCTATGACATTTGAAGTTTGAATCTGTACAAGTTGTTGTGTCGTTGAATATTGAGATAGTTTTCTTGGGATGCCGTGATAGATTGGTATCATTAAACTTTGAAGGAATGGCGGAACACTTCATGCTGACACATGACTTGTAGTAATATGATGCCATTTTTCCCCCCACAGAATATCTTATATTGCGGAACCATCTGGATGGCTGTTGCCGGTGGTCTGAATCTTGGGAAGAATGGAGTCTGTCATCCCGCCTTTACTCCTGCCTCCATGAATTGCATGAAGAACTTGTTGAAAATGCGTAGGCTTGAGTGGCCCTGTTGGCTGTTGGTGGTGCTCTGAATGAATCTCAAGCTGTCGCTGGAAGGTTACAAGGTAAGGGGCAGCTTTTTCCTGGCTTGGGAAGACTTTCTTTAATGCCTCACGCCATCTCTTCGTAAAGCTTGTACCGACCGATTGCATTGCTGGCTTGCCTCTGGACCAATTATCTTGAGGGCGTGTGGGTAAGTGGGTGGGTTGTTTTTTTTGGGGGGGGGGGGGGGGGGTGGGTTCTGTTGTGCACATTGACATGCTACTGACTGAATCTGTTTTGCTTACGAAATTAGTAACCATAAGAATATCTTTTGCCTCTTTATGCTTTTTCTATCATGATATACAGCCACTCCTATTGAGAGGCTAAAGTGCCATTACTCCCTCGGTTGCATAATTTTTGTCCCCTTTTAGTTTTTGCAATTCACGTAAAAAACTTCAATGTCTTAGCATAAACTTATTAGAACCGCTATAATTTAAGTTGGAAATATAATGTTCAAATATTTGAACTGCATATCACAGAACACGCACAAAGTCATGTTTTCTTGTGAGTAATGTTTGATGTTCACCAGGGAATTACAGTAGAAAATTGCTTCATGTACTTTGGGCCCAATGATTTGACTGCACAGTAACCATCTGGTCCAGGCTATCCAGGGACCAGCCTAGATTTTTTTCTCTTCTGGGGTCCAAAATGAGAATGCATAATGCCTACCATTGCCCACAACTCAGAAAGGAAAATGCTGTGATGCTGCACTCATACCCACAGGAAAGAAACACCATGGTTAAGATGGTTTTCTTCTGTGATGAATGGCAATGGCTCTCCATCTCTCGGTCTCTCAAGCCTGAACTCGACGACCAACTAATAACAATCTAGCACAAACTAAGCTGATCGTGGCAACTTCGTCGCATATTGGGGTGCACTTTGTCCATTTTCACCGCTTAAGTAGCTCGTTAAGGAGCGTCAAAGTAAGCGTGAGGCCTATTATCTAATGCATGATATAAGAAGATAAGTAAAGGATCAATTGTCTTTGTTTCTTTCTGCCCTAGTAACACACACACCCCTTACATTGTTCTGTCTAATGCCTCATGTATTATTTAGTAGTACAGAGTGGGTTATCAACGGGTTGAAGCAAAAAAACTACCTTCTAAAAATTTTACTAGGGCTTAGGAGAACAAATATATACTCTACT
This sequence comes from Escallonia herrerae, assembly GCA_033070095.1. Taxonomy (NCBI): domain Eukaryota; kingdom Viridiplantae; phylum Streptophyta; class Magnoliopsida; order Escalloniales; family Escalloniaceae; genus Escallonia; species Escallonia herrerae. Next base: position 437,740 of record JAVXUP010000180.1, on the reverse strand, counting down.
AGATTAGTCCTTTTCTTGTTAAACTTTCGTAAGCTTCCGTCATTGATGAACATCGTCAAAAACAATCATAACTGGTCACGAGACTAACGCCCTACCGGTGCGTAGGAAAAACTGATCTTACGAGTTACTCTTGTGCTAGACTCCCGTCCAGGCCGACCAAGGTGATAGATGAGTTTGTGAAGAAAGTTTGTGATACTTAATTGCAGGTCGTTGTGACGACCCTGAAACATCCCAACATTCTCTGTCGAAGGCACCCTAATCCACCCCCCCCCCCCCCCCCCCCACACACGCACACACTACTAAGCCTCATTACTGTTGGTGAAACCTACTTTTGCATGTACCTGAGACACAACTGACGGTGAGGATGAGTTGAGCCAACGGACCCGCACATCTCCGTAACGTGGGGACGACCTCATGTTCATGCACATGCACATGGAGCTCAAGCTTGTTCTTACTTCCCCAAATTTCGTGCTATCCACTGTTTTTCCCATCTTTCTCGTCAACGTCCACAGTTTATCCAACCCACACTGAAAGTAACCCGAGAAGGGTGCTGTCTCATTCTGTCCACTTCCAAGCCCCATATATCTTCAAGAAAGTGCTGCACTCCAGCGGAGCCTGTCCCATTCAGTCGCGATAGTTTAGGCAAAGGTAATTCTGAATTTGGGAATGAATCAGATTAGTCCTAACTCGTTTGAGAGAGTTGATCACACTTGAGGCCAGACAGACGGATCAGGGCTTTCGAAGGAAACTTCAAGAGCTGCATATCAACACCAAAATCTGTGGCCCATTAGAGACCGTCAATTGGAGAACATGCATGCATTGCATGCCAGTGGTGTATTTCGTACCCAAGTTGGCAGACGAAACAAGTTAATGGTGACCCATAACGGGAATGGTCACTCCGACTTGATATCAATGGCGGAACCAGGATTTCATCCAAGGGCCCTTTATAAGTAAATAGCACACAAAACAAAGTACACTTTTCGATAATACACAAAAATACTAAAAAGCATCTAAAAGGTCTTATTAAGTTTCTTGATAGTCACTAAAGACTCTTTACAACACAAAAGAGAATACAAAATACACATTTCAGTGTTTACAAACGAAAGTACTAAATAACTACTCGATGAGACGCCGAAAATTGGTAGCGCTTGATAATAACCTCATTTGCAATAGTTTTGAAGACATTTTTCTCGATATAACAAACCAAGCTATCATTCATCCATTCGTCTCCCATGTGATTCCGAAGTCGAGTCTTTATTATCTTCATTGCAGAGAAAGCTCTTTCTATAGTAGCAGTTGCAACAGGTAAAAGTAAGACCAATTTCAAAAGCAAGAACACCAAATGATATATCACATCATTTTTCAACTCAACTAACTTTATAGTAAGTTCACCAATCCCCTTGACTTCATAAAGTTCTTCACAGGAGCGCACATCCATAGTATAAGTCTCGAGCTGACTTGGAAGTACCTTAAGCTCTATCGGCGAAAAGTCATATGGATAAAACTGTGCAAGACGTATCAACTTCTGCTTATTAAAAGCAGAAAAATCATCACTTGGATCGAAACATGCCATACAAATAAGCAACTCCGTGGTTACCTCACTGAAATGATTATTCAACTCACTGATTTGCAAATCAACAACAGTTAAAAAAATATCAACACGATAGTGGTAAAAATTTGTATCTTCTTCAGCATTACGTCTTTACCTCCCCGGGGCTACAAACCTCGCACTCATGTCCAATACATCAATATCGTATTTTACACAAAATTGTGAGACCTCTTCCAGCAAGTCTTCCAACCCATGATCTCTAAACTCCTGCAATCGTTGCTTTGCTATTCTTACCAACTTCATTGCATTCACAATGTTTTGATTTTTCTTTTGTAATGCTTGTGAAAGTTCATTCGTCATCCCCAAAATATTTGTCATCAAATGCATGTTGAAGACAAAATCATAAGTTGGCACCGAGTTCAAAAGACCCAATGCTTCACCTCTCTGTTCATAATCTGTAGCATCCTTAACAACCTTATTAAGCACACATATCACTGAAGCAAACATATGACTCAAATTCAATATGCACCGTAATGTGATCCCCAACGGGTTTCTCCTGCTCTTTTGATGCTAGTTTCTTGATTTAAACCTCGACCATTGACGATATCACCACTCTTAAGGTCATGAGCAAGTCTAATGGCTTCACTTTCTCGAATAGCATCTCTTCGCTTGCATGAAACTCCCACGGTGTTTACTACCTTAGCAACCAAATTAAAGAGTAATGAAATCTGAGAATATTTTTTGCCTAAACTATCGCGACTTTTGCAACGGCTACAAGAGTTAGTTGAAGTTGATGAGCAAAGTAATGAATATAATAAGCACTTTCGTTCTCCCTTTGAATTAAGGTTTTAAGACCATTGAATTCACCTTGCATATTACTTGCTCCATCATACCCTTGTCCACGAATTCTTGAAATGCTCAATTCATGCATTACAAATAAACTGTCAATCGCGTCTTTCAATGATAAGGCAGCGGTACTAGCAACATGGACAATACCAAGAAAACGTTCAATCACACGTCCTCTTTTGTCCACATATCTCAAGACAACTCCCGTTTGCTCTTTGACTGAAATATCACGACACTCGTTAACTAAAATAGAAAATAATTCAGTTTTCATGTCCCCAACAATTGCATCTCTTATTTCTCCGGTAATGTCACTAACAATTTCTTTCTGAACTTTTGGTGATGTCAATTTGAGATTCTGAGGAGCATTCAACTACACGACTTTTTTTTCACATTTTTATTGTAATCAGCAAGAAACTCTAACAATTCTAGAAAATTTCCCTAATTTTCATATTCATCGTGCCCACGGAAAGACAAGCCTTGACGTAAGAGAAACCGAATAACATCAACTGATGCAGTCAAGCGAGTACGGTATTGAACTCTACTTTCATCTGTTTGCTTGGACAAAACTACTTCAATACTCCGCTGAGGGTTATCAAAGGCTTGACACTTAGTTAAAGCAAGGTTGTGTACACTACCAACTTCTCCAGCATGTTTTTGGAATTTCTCCTTCTTTCTCCAATCGTTAAAACCATGCCTAACAAAAGTAGCACCACCCTCTTGCTCCCCATGAGCACTTCCGAACAAGTAGCAATACAAACAATATGCTTCATCTTTTGCTACAATATGCTTCATCTTTTGCTACACTACACTCCAACCAACTCGAATAAATGTCAAACCAAGAAGAAACAAATCGATGAGACTGAGTTCCGAATTATGTAAATGGAAAATTGTGGTGACAAGGTTGGCAAGGACCTTTCGATCAATACGCTTGTCGAACTTTATCTCGAACATTAGGACCATAATCCAAAATATTCGGACGCAACCCAGGATCCGCAATAAGCTCGTCAGAGTTGAACTCATCGCTAACTCTGCTTGAATGTTCGAAATGAATATCACGATACACAATGGAAGCCTTGTCCCTTACTGTTTAATCGAAAACTGTTGAATAATATCTTGATTTCTACCCTCATTCTTATTAGACTGCAATAATTTTTCCACCTTTGCTTTCTTTGGAAAGAACCTTTCCATTCTGAAAAAAAATATTTTATTTTAAGTATCAATCCATCAATTATCAATCAAATAACCTAGTTAATTATAAATATTTTATTCTTTTACTTTTCTAGTCACGTTTTATTATCGCATTAACCTAATTTCAACCCACCATTCAACTAAATCACATATCCGATATCTCAATCCAATCGGGTCCCATCCTCCATCAACCATCTCAATTCTCAAATACTTAATGCATAATTAACAACATATAATCAGCAATTAATAATCTCAATTTTTAAATGCACAATTAACACAACCTAAAATTATCAATCAAATAATCAATGCTCAAATGAGATAAAAATTCAATTGGGTCACATCCTCCATCAACAATCTCAAATCTCAAATCTCAAGTGCTCAATGCACGATTAACATCCATAAAGCATCAATTAATAATCTAAATTATCAAATACACAACTAACAACCTAAAATTATTAATCAAATAATCAATTCTCAATAGCAAAAGAAATTATTCAAAATGCACACTGACCTCAGTCCTCTCAGAAATCAGAACGGCTTCATTGTTGCAATGTCGCTGGCGATGGGTTTTTCGCCGTGACCACCGGTGACTGAAACTCAAAGTTAGATATGTAATTTCACTATTTCAGGCGTGAGGCGCCGTGACCGCCGACTGGTGAGGTTTGTCACTTCCTCGGTTAGTCCGCTGGCTCGTAGACGGTAGATCTAAGCTAGATCTGCCAGATCTAATCTCGCCGGAGTCGCCGGAGTTGGGGTGGGGACTGGCCGGAGTTGGGGTGGGCAGGTGGGGACTGCCGGACTGGGGAGGGCCTTCGCAGGCTTTGAGCTTTGGAATTGGGACTTCGAGACTTCGACAGGCGTGGGACCTTGACTTGACGATGACCGGCATAGGCGTTATCGATGAGGCAATGAGCCGATGACCGGTGGTCGTGGGTGGTGCCGTGGTGACTGAGAGAGTGAGAGCCGCACTTCTGTGAGCCCTTGCTGGTGAGCGGTGAGCCTGTGACTCCGGTGAGAGTTGATTGATCTAAGTGAGAGCCGAGAGAGATAAAAAGGGAAAGTCGCGAATGAAAAAAAAAAACACTATATATATATTTTAAAATCTGAGGGGGTGCATTAGCCCCCCCTCATACGTATGTAGTTCCGCCACTATTTGATATGCCAGTTTCAATGGTTGTAGCTAAAGGTATAAAAGAGAGTGAATGCAAAGGATCGCAACATTTTATTGTGAGATGCAAGTTTAGTAAATCTTTTCCACATGCCTTATCGAATGACTCGAGTTCTAGATTCCTTGTTATTTTGCTTTTTGGGCGTAATGGTGCCATTTCGATCTTCCTTTCATCTGACTCTGTACATGGTGGTGATGCAAAACAGATTGAACCTGGGCAAACACCACCTATGCAGTTGGCACAAGAATTTCCTTCAACTCTGGATGTGTTGGGATTTCACAATTTAGACTGTAGAATAATACTCTAACAGAGTTTTCACATCGCGTGTTGACTCTTTAAGTTTTAATATGGCATGGTCGAACGTGAGTCAAGTATTTTGAGGGAGGAATTAAAAGTACTTGGGCCGTAGAGGTAGCGGCTGGGAAGCGAAGGAAATAGGAAGACCAGATACTTATACCCTTAAGTTTTGGGTATAATATATTCCCTATCCTCTTATTCGGGAAATTACCCCTTCTGTTATTTAGACGTCAAATTTGCCTTTCAAAATATAATGGAAACCTAAAAATACCCCTCAATAAAGCCCCAATATAAGCCCAAATCGCTGCTGCCATCTGCATAACCCTTCCACCACCAGTGTTCCCACTCCATATCTCATCCACCCACACCCACACAAACATCACATAAAGATGCATCACAGACAAGATACACAAAACGCGTACCCTTCCACCCCTAACCACCCTTTCTACCCACAGCGCACCTCCCACACCCACAAAATGATGCACACACATGAGACACACAAAAATGCTCCCCCGCCCCAACCACTCCTTCCACCCCCAGCGCACCACCCACACCCACATAAACAACACACAATGATGTGCAAACACAAAATGCGCACTGGAGCCCCTTCCAACCCCAACACACCACCCACTCAGATACACGCACGTGACACATAGACACACAAGCGCACATCGACAGACACATCATACCCCACGGTCACAAACCCCCCTATAATTGAAGCTCCCTACTCACCTCTATCCCATCCGCCCCCATCAACCTCATATCCACATATACCCCACAGTCATGACCACCCCCTCTGCCCCCTACACACGCCACCACCACCCACTCGATGACTGTATGGCATCAATTCGATTGTATAATGGTGTTGGCAACAATTTAGCGACAGTTCAATGTCAGTGTCGGTGGCAATTCTAGTTGGGGGGAGGGGGGTTGGGGTTGCGTTATGAGATATGTGCGTGTGATGAATGCGTTTGTGTGGTGGTGGGTGACAAGGGAAGGATGGGTGGGTGACAGGTGGATGTATGTTGTGGGTTCCATGTGGAGGATGGTGGTAGTCGTAGCAAGTGGAGATTGGGGGCTAGTGACTAAAGGGAGGGTGGGTGGCAGGTGTGAGGTTGGTCGTGGTCAAAGGAGGTGTAGGAAGGTAGGCTACTGGTGGTGGGAAGTGAGACTATTTGTGGTTTATGATATAAAATAATTAACTTTTGAATTTTTTTTTACTCATGTAAGGATAATTTATATTTAATAAAAAATTTTACATCGTGCAACAACAAGAGATGTCAGCGTAATTTTTCAAATAAAGAAGATAGTAAAATATGTTAAACACAAAATTAAGGCATCGTTTGGAAACATTTTAAGTTTTCAGCTTTTTCTCCAGTTCTGTAAAATGAAGAGAAAAAACGCGTTTGGCACAGTTTTTTGTTCTTATTTTTTTCCTTCAGTTTTGAAAATAAGTTATTAAAACAGGGTTATTTTTTTAAAACTCTCATTTTAGAGTTTTGAGTTTTCAAACCCCCCGGCGTAGCCAGCCACCCCCCCACCACGGCCACCACCAAAGAAAAAACTCAAAATAAAAATGGGATAATTAAATATCTATTTATTTTTATAAAAAAATAATTTTAATTTTTTATTATAATTTTAAAAATAAAAAATTAAAAGTGAAAGTGATTTAAAATGAATCCTAATAAAACTAGAGAGTGCAAATTTTTATATTTCAAAATATTAGACCTCACACTTGACTCCGGTAAGAACAACGTCACGTTGATAGACAACTTTACAGACCTCTGACCCTACTTCTAATCTGCTTCTCGTCAGAAACTAAAAACATTATTAAAATCCTGAATCATCAGATGATTCATGAATGTTTCAGAATCCAAAACAAAGAATAGAGGGCCCAATTAGAGATATACGCAGACGCCTAACCCCACTCGTTTAAGATTGAGTTAATTACACCATTGACCATTGAATTATTAGGCATATTTCATTTTGACCACTGTACATAAATTGTGTCAAAGTGACCACTGTTTTTTAAATTTTGTCCAAATAAGGTCATTCCATTTAATAGAGCCTACCGACGTCCTGTTAACTCCCTTTAGTGAAGGGTAGTCACGTCAATTTGCCTATTATCTTCCTATATTCTCATCCACCTCCTTTAGATCGTACGGCGGAGGCGAAAGGAATGGCGGTCGGTACTCGAACGGCGACGATGAGTCGTCCAACTCGAGGTGGGGCAGCTCTAGAGCTTCCGACGAGTCGCGCAGGCCGAGTCGGGACTCGGGTCCTTCTAGCGCTGACGAGATTGATGACTGGGGCGCTGCGAAGAAATCTACAATGTTTGGCGATGGATTTGACATGAGAGATAGAGGGGGGAGAGAGGAGGGCTTTTTGATTCGCAGTCTAGGGCTGACGAATCGGACAGCTGGGTGTCCAACAAGAGCTTTGTTCTGCCGACTGGGGCACGGAGATTCGGTTCTAACGGCAGGGGGTTTGATACTCACAGAGAGAGAAGATGGGGTTTTGAGTCTAACGGGCGGTGGCGGTGGTGCAGATTCGGAATATAGATGGGGGAAGAAGGAAATTACTAGTACCGGTGGAGCTTTCGATAGTCTGAGGGAGAGGCGAGGTAGCGTTGGGGGAGGTGGGGACTTAGATAACTGGAAGAGGGAAGAGGGGAGTGAAAGTGGGGGTGGGAGATCGAGGCTGAATTTGCAGCCACGTAGTATGGCGGTAGATCAGCAGAGCGAGACAGCAGCGGCAGTGAAGCCAAAGGGGTCGAACCCGTTTGGGAATGCAAGGCCGAGTGAGGAGAACTTGAAGGAGAAGGGGCAGAATTGGAAGGAGGTGGATGAGAACTTTAGTGAGGGATAACCATGTTCTCTGAAAATCAAAGAAGAGGGAAGTACAGATAGAGAGGAAACGATGTGTCTCTAAAGAAACGAAGGACAGGTAGAGTAACGAATTTACCCTTCAAATTTAAAACTTAACGGATTTGTTCTTGACGGAACCTAACAGATGGACTTATTTGGACTAAATTTAAAAATCGATGATCACCTTGACACGATTTGATATCCAGTTGTCAAAATGAAATATGCCTAATAGTTCAATGGTCAATTGCGTAATTAACTCTTTAAGATTCATGAACATCACCCAAGGAATGACGTAGTCTTCACCTTTTCAACAGCTTGATCGAACCTTTAATCCTCCTTTTTTTTGTTTTGGAGAAAGAGTTGATTAAACTTTACACTACTATAAAAGCATGTGTACCAAGTTGAACCCAACCCTTTCACAGTTCCATTTATAGTTTCCCCATGGCCTCACCCATGGAACAGCACTCTCCTTCCACCTCCCGGCGGCGAGGCGGCGAGCCGGTTGAGTTCAACTTCAGAGAATGGGCCGTCAAGGCTCGAATGGTCAGCCGCGAAAACACGCACTCGAGAAGGTTCTCGGCATCGTCATACATTAAGAGCTTTAGGGAAGACACTACAAGGTCTTCTTTCAGGTCAAACTTCACCATATCCAGCACTGCGTCCTCTCCTGGCTACACCTCCCGAGGTACAAGAAGCATATGTTCACTGCCAGTCTCTCTCTCTCTCTCTCTCACACACTCTCACTCTCTGGGTTTGATGCTTGCTACTTGCGATGATAATGTCTTGTATCTTTTTCCCACAGAGGAAATCGACCCGTCAAGATATTCCTTCACAAATGCTCTTAAAGGTAACGTTCCAGCATTGTTATCGTAATCCTGACAACAAATGATTTGTGTTCGACGCCATTTTGTTTTAAGGTTATTGTTTTATCCAATAAAGACTCGTTTTCGTTCCTGGATACCCGATTTTGGGCAACATGAAAATGGGATAAACAAACACCAATGAGACACGTTGAAAAACCGAAAACAGAACAGGGTACTCAAACCAGCCCTTGCAGTGTCACGTCTTAAAGAGTTACTGCTTCACATGGAAGTGATAGGAATTTTTTGATGCAGATACTAAGAACTTGGCGAAAACAAAACAATTGTAAACAGAATTGAAGCTCAGAACTGTATTTCCTTTGATGCAGCATTGCAGGCGAGATCGGTGAATACGTGGGAGTGTTTTTCACCCGAAGGATTCGCCTTAAATTCGAAGTGGAACGATGCAGAGAAATACATATGCAACCCGCTCTCGGGAGAAGTACCACTGGAGTGTTTGTCTGCAAAGACACTCAGTGGAAGATCGTTTCGCAACTTAACAAACAGAATTACAATGTCTGCAAACCTTATTTACTCTTCCCAATCCCGGCTTATCCACACAAAGCCTTCCACCACCATCACCCACCATGAAAATGAAGTCCACATTCCTACTACAAAAGGTCCTAACTGAACACATTGCTCTGTTCCCCGCCTTTTACTACCAGTAACACGATGATTTCTTTTGTAGTCTTCTGACTTTACTTTGAATTGTAGAGAAGAAAGTGCTAGGGAACATGATGACTAGGGATGTGGGAACTCAGAGCACACCACCTGAGCTTACTTCAAGCAGTCCTAGCCCTGCTTCCACTCCACCAATCCGAGAAAGATCAACCAAGCGCAATTTAGCAGAAGGTGGAGACTCGCTAAATTCTAGTCCGGAATTGGAAGAGGTAAGCTCAACTACACTATTCTGCTCAACAAAAAAGAGACGAGTTTACATTGCGTTTGACTTGATGTAGGTTGGATTCCAATCTGTCGAAGCCCAGTAGTCTGTACGGTCTTATGCTCTAAAATAGCTTAGTTATTTTCCGAGTACTTTGACTCAAAATGCAAAATAGCACACAGACCTAGTGATTGCATTGCCTGCATGTCTCGAGTAGACTGACCTGTCTATTGCTCAACGTACCTGATAGAACTCTATACGTGTACACGGGTACAAGTTTCGTTCTATTGTAATGTTTCATTGTGACTTGACTCATTTTTTAAGTTCATACAAAGTTTGTGAATACTTGAATTATTGTGCAGTCCTATTTGAATTTGAATCTAGGTCTTCAATAGATTTTGGCTGTGTTCAATCATGCATCTCTCTGTGGTGGCCATCTCGGGATCCTACAATCAAGAGTATAGTTTGTTGGTGTCCGAGAAGAGGCTCTCATTGTTGGCTTTGTTTGAGTGAACAGTGTATTTTGGTTGGTGTCTTTCGATTGGAAAACTTTATCCCCTCCTGGCAATAAAGCAGTATTTGAGAAGCAAACAAGACATGTATACTATATCTCCTTTTTTTAAAATTCAAACAACAGGCAAAACAGATTCCCCTGCATAAAGTATCCTTTTCTCCCAACTTTTGTCATTGTACCATGCACGATGTGTTCTTGTACCCGTTTAATATTCTCTCTTTCCTTTGTTCTTTTTCCGATTCCACGAAGACAAGGTCAAATCAATTTGTATGAAAACAGATTCTTTTAGGCTTTTATTAATGATGGTTAAATGTGTTTAGTGACTTTTACTAAGTAATGCTAAATATGTGTTGCCAACAATTATCGTTCAAAGTGTTAGCAGAAATTCTACTTACTGTATTGGTTGTCGCTATACAAGAAGTTATAGCTAAATTTTAAAAAATACTGATACATTATGCTTTGGCATAAGCCATTACTGATTTGTCGTCAAATAGGTAGCCTTGAACTTGATTAACGTGCTTGTGAATGTCTCTGGCAGTTGGATTAATATCTGACATCAGTTGTATTTTACTGGGTTCATTTTAAATCTTGGTTCCGAAATCTGCCAAGAATATCTTGAGGGTCTCGTCGGTTTAAAAGTTTTCGAACCCATTTTTGAACCAAAAATCTCCGTCTCCAAGACCTGATTATATTTCCAATTTCTGGAAGTCCAAAACAGAACCCGCAAGATTTTAAACGGAGAAGAAGAAGATGCGCACATCTTCCAACTCTCAATATTTATGATCAGTAGGGGCTCAAAATAACATGGAATCAAATCTGACAGTACTAAACCCGATTGCAGGTTGAAGGGAAAGAAACAAGAGAGAAGGAAGAAACGAAAGGAAAAGCAAAAAAGCAAATCTGCAGGTGCAGGTGCAGGTTCAGGTTCAGGTTCAGGCGAGGTGGGGTTTGTCTGTTGTCACTGGTTAGGAATATGTGGATGGGAAGAAGGAGGCACAGAGAGAAACACAAGCCACGAAAGAAGAATATATTTCCTTGCCATGCATCTTAACTGTTCTATATATAAAATAAAATATTGCTGAAAAGGAGCAACAGATCGAGAAAAAGGCAATGCCAAAAAGAGGATCGTCTCTCTCTTTCTGCCTCTCTCCCCCCTCCTCCCCCTCAGGGGATTGTAGTGATGATGATCTGGGTGTAGCTACTGTAATGATGATGCAGTACTAGAGAACAATGATGCACAGATTTTGAATCTGAAACTGAGGATATAGAGAGGATAGGGTCATGGACTTGCATGGCTAGTTGGGGAAGCTGTGATATTTATGTTTTGTTCTTATTTTGGTGCAGTAGCAGATGACAGCTTGGGCTTCACGTGTACGCTGTTTTGTTGGTTGCTCTAGGACAACATAAGTCTCTCTCTTTATTACCGGGAAGAAATTGAAACAAGAGTCTCTCTTTCTGTCACACACACAAGCTCACACACACTCACACACACACACTGATCTCGACTTTCTACCATAGCCAACAGGTTTCGTCAATAAAAATGTTGCGCGCATGCAGTTAAGTTCGAAACAATAGAGGATGAATATTCCACATCGATGCGTAGCGGATCCAAGAATTAACACTCAATGGTCTCGGTACCAGTGAGTTATGAAAAGGAAAGTTAATTTGGTTCAAATGGCTGCAAAAAGAAGAACGCCTCTACAGTGTCGTTAATGCTTTGGGTTATACAATAGTTGCTAAGTTGGTTTTTGCTCCATACTTTTGGCTCATAAGTTAGTTAGGCCGGGAGTTAGTTTGCTTTTCCTTTTCTCCGTTCCCATTGTAAGAGCTTTGATCCTTGGCAAACATAGAATGACGAAGAAGGGACGATATTGATTGAATAATATTGTCATCGATTCTCAGAAACTTGTTCTGAATATTTTTCGAACGTTCTCAGAGAATTGGACTTCCCGCGATTGAGTCCTTTAAGTCAGAATACAATATTGAAACCACGAGTGTGAGTAGTAAGATTATTTCAAAACTGAAAAGGATTTGTTAGGCAATTCAGGGACAAATACCCAGTGAATACTTCAACTAGAAACAGAAGTTTACTAGTAATTGCTGCCTAATTAGGAATGAACCCCCGGCACATTGGAGCCAACTAGCATGTTCTAATTAAATCATTCTGGTCAATACCGGAGCCTCTTGAAGCCTGAGCTCCTCTGAGGAACCAAGCAAAAAGAAGATGCTAAAATCAATCAAATTAAGTCACATCTGAGTCTACCCTTCATTGTAGATGGTTGTGGAAACAAAATGTCATTTCCATTGGAGCATTCATAATGATTTCTTTTACCTGAAACAGTAAAGGCGCGAAATGTAGGGTACCCGAGATGTACCTCTTTACATGATAAGATGATGCAGTACTTAGTGAAGTGATTCATGTGGGAAGGACAGTTGTTTTCACTATTCTTTGTCTTCTTACCGGCCCTCTTCTTACCCTTTTTTTTTTTTTTCCCGCTTTTCCTTTTTTTGTTGGTGCAAGCAGGACTAATGCCATGTGGCCAACTCCCATGAAGGGAGGCCAAGTCACTCCCCCTTTCGGTGAATTTCGGACGTGCCGACGGTAAGTGTTTTGATGGTGTTATGACAAATCCAAAAGTTGCATTATGACGAGTGTGTCGACGTGAATCATATCTATGTGACGAACAAGGTGCCAAAGTCACATACGCAGCAGCGTACGGAGCGAAAAAAGTGCGAAAATGACTTTGCGCGAAAAGTGAAGAACCGGGGGAGGCCAACCCGCCATGGGAGGCTGAGGCCGACCCCATGGCCTTGAGGGAGGCCGAGGTTGACCCCATGGGGTTGGCCAAGGCCTTTGTCCCTTGACCCCGTCATTTCGGTTGTGCCGTTGATAGATATTTTTGATGAAAAAGTGTTCTGGTGGTCTCGGTGTGACGGTCGTGCTACCGTGAGTGACATCAACGTGAAACAAATCGTGCCTAAGTCACGCACACAAGGCGCGCGGAGCGAAACGTACGTGACTTGAGCGTGCTTGCACTAACAGCTTCGATGCGTTGAAAATTTGACCGTTGAATCTGTCAATGTGTTTGCGCGAAGCGGGACCCCCAGTGAATACTTGGGTCCGACCAAGATAGGTTGGGAACGATGTATATGTACAGAGAAATCAATTTTGTGTTGATTTGATTGCTAAACAAAGTGTTCATGAGCACGGAAAATAAGAGCAATGAAATTGCGAGCTAGTATTTTGTATAACATCCTGTGTTGTAATATATGTGGGAGAACCAACGTACGATGGGTGACTCACGATGACGACGTATGTTTTAAGCTCTTCTGATTTCCAAAATAAAGGAGAATACGTTGCTAAAGATGTGGAAACAAAATGAGAAAAGAAAAAACAAAAAGTTTTACCCGAGATGAATGAAGTCCAAGAAAAACCATGGCTTCTGAACCAATTTTCGTTGGCTAGAACAAGCCCAACTAAGAACAAACTGTCGAGTGTCGACTGCCCCTCTTTAGTTAGCTAGTTGGGCTCGTGTGGACTTTTCATATTTTATTTGTCTTAAATCTTTAGTGACAAAATCTATATTTATATCTATATTTTACACATAAAAGGAACACCCTTATTTGTCTTAACACCACTTTTGGTATTACACAATCTCCTACTTACAATGCTAACATGCGGTGCCAAACACTAAACACACACGGCGGAGGAGGAGGAGGAGGAGGAGGAGGAGGAGGAGAAAAGTAGAGAGACTTTCATTTTCTCTATCTTACTTTGTCATTTCTTTGAATATCTATAATTTGTGATTTATCTTTTTAAATAATTTGCAAAAATAAGACTTTGGAGTGCATATTTCATGCAAGGACTGTAATTATCATTACTGGAGGAAACAATTACAAAATCGCATAATTACAATAACAATTTTTTTTTAAAATTTTCTTATTTGATCCACGCGCATCGCGTATGCCTCACAGTTAGTGAAGTGTAAAACAAGCATGTTGAGCTCGAGCTTAGATAGTCCAAGGGGTTCTCATTTGGTTTTGACCGAATTGCATTAGGGGTCAACGAATTGAGCCACTATATTTTGGTTCAGTGATCTTAAACCAAAACTAAGACATAAAATTTTCAAAAGCAAGTTACTCCTAAATTGAGAGAAGAATCCAAGTTTTGTTTTCGGTGAAGTGAGTGTGTGTGAAAAAGCAAAACCCGAGTTAGGAGTCTCTCCTAACTCGGGAGTGTGTATATATATATATATATATATATATATATATATATATATATATATATCCAACCCAACTTATAAATCCCAACCCAAAAACATAAATAAAAAACATAGTGCCTATAGTCGAGTAAAAATACTTGACTTTTTTTCTTTTGAGTTGTACTTGTTATTTATCGTAACTCAACTTATTAAATTAATATTGCCAGAACCTTTTTGCTAATTGTAAAATAAAAATCACGGAAGAAGGAAAGGTAGTAAGGCGACGTGGGCAGAGATTTGGCGGTTGGGAATGGACAACTGCAGCCTCTTGTTCTGCTTACTGTCTTAACGGATAGTTCACACACACGCGCGCGCGAGAGAGAGAGAGAGAGAGAGAGAGAGAGAGTAAAGCAGCAATGGAAGCATCAACAGCACTAGTAGCATCATCCATGGCAGGAGGCAATACCGCCACAATCCTCTGTTCTCGTCGTTTGAGCCTCTCCTTGAAGCGCCCATCATCATCGTCATCGGCCTCACTTCGGCCCAGCCCAAGTACCACCACCTTCGGCAGTCAAGGCCCACTTCTTTCGAAGCCCAACAGTCATCTCAGGCTCAAGTTCATCTCCAGGGCCGCCGATTCAACTCAGCCCACCCCCGCCGCCACCACCGCCGACGGCAAGTCAATCATCCTCGATGACGAGTTTTCACTCGCCAAAGTATGTTTTACTAAGCTTTTTTTTTTTTTCAAATTTCGGCAGCCTATTCCGCATTCAAGCTCCTTATTTGTTAATGACACGCCAATGTAAAAAAGTTTTCTGCACAAGGCACAACTGTATTCGTTGTACTGGTTGTATTATGTGAGTAATGTGTTGCACGTATGGAAACTGGAATTTAGCTTCTCTGTTTAGTCAATAGCTGGTAAAAATTGAAAGCTAATTATAGACAGTGTTGAGTTATGACGACTAGAGAGAAATAGTTGGGAAAATGTGTCGTGGGGTGGGAAGTTTGTTTGTCCCTCAAACTTGAATTGGTTCGTATGAATTCTACAAGGCATTTTAACTTAATGTCCACCGTACTAGATGGAATGGAAGCATTTTAGGAATTGCAGGCATCTCGAAAGTGAGATATCAAAGTTGCTTTATTAGATGAAGTACACCAAATCTAGCGGTCATCTTCTATCTAGGATTCTAGATTAGGCATGTGATAGTATTTGACTAGCCAGAATTCTACAACCTAAGCTTTGCTAATTTCTGTGTGAGTGTGTTGGAGGGGGGTTACGTGTGACACACACACACACAGAGCAAATGAAATTGAAACAGCCGCTATATATTTACGGTTGAGAAATTTTTTTAATTCTTAATGCACATGGTGTTTGGCGACCTTAGTGTATGCTTCTTTGTGTGGGAAGCGGCAAGGAGTTTTATCTTGACGAGACAATTCGAGCAATCGGAGAAAGATCCATGTTAACTGCTGGTTTAGGCGTAAGAGAGATGGTGAGACGTAGATCACTTGCAATTACATTGTTCAGCTGCCAAGAAGTTGCATTCTAGTGTATTGGGTGTTTAATATGTGGGTGATGCCTTGACCACTTTTCGACTTCTTGATGTTGGGCTCCAAAGTCGGATAAGTGTGGCAATTTGGTTCTATTGTACATCTAAGTGTCATATATTACAATGAGAGTTTAAGATAAACTTCTAGAAGTTTTCTCATCTATCTCTTCCTTCGACCTCACAGGCTGGGTGGGTGGGTGGAGAAGACGGATATATACAGAGCGCAACTTATCTTAGATGACGGGGTAAGTTGATGAGAAAGGAGCCAAACCTGTTAAGCATGATATATGGCTGTCGCAAAAAGTACAGGTTCAAGCTGTTAGAGAATAAGCTCAATTATGTACATAATGTTACCTAATTAACTGTACAACTAAGGGAAGATTCACAAATAAAAGTATACAAACTATAAGTAATTGCTGATGTGTTTTATGTTATGAGCACGCAAAATGTTTGTAAGTCTTTACTACATTTAGCACCACGCTTTACTACGAATAGCGATATGCCGATGGTCCCAAGATTAAAAGAGAACTTTTCCTCTTCCACTGATATTATAGTAGGAGCTCCTACCAAAAACATTTCTATTAACTTTCTGGGCCCTGCTGCCTTGGGCTTTATCAGCTTATCCTACATGGAGCATTGCTTTGCTAAGTAATAGAGCCCTTTTTTCTCAATGTCTTGCCTGCTGCCTCGTTACAGTCTAGCTGACGGTATCCCTTGGAAAAATTGCATCATACAAGTCATTCGACCCCGATGTGCTTCATCATAATGCTGGCATATCAAAATTTGCCAGATTTTACAAATGTAGTTGCATAATAGAAAGAAAGTTACAAAAAAATAAATGTTGTAAATGTTTTCTTATCTTTGCAGGTTTCATTTGGTGTTATTGGACTAGGTTTGGGGGTTTCACTCCTTTCGTGAGTATCTTTTATTGATTTTTCTAATATTTGGGAAACTTCTTTTTCTTCTGATTGTGGTTTTCAAGTTCAAATGCAGCCTGATATCCTGATTCTATCGTTGGCTTGGGTTCACTTTACAGATATGGTTTTGGGGCATACTTTAACATTCTTCCTGGATCGGAATGGTCTGCAATAATGCTGACATATGGCTTCCCTCTTGCAATAATCGGCATGGCTCTCAAGGTGATTTCATCTTTCTTTTTTTTCGTCTTATGGGTAATAAGGAGTTCGTAGACTACTGTTATATGTTTTTCTTCTTCGCGTGGTATTGTATACTCATTGCCTGACACATGAAAAAGTCATACGCCCTCAGTTTATTTTGCTTGCTGGTGATACTAGCAAGTAATAATCCTCATCTTCTAAATCATTGTATAGCTTCATTGCTATTTTGCAGTATGCAGAGCTTAAACCAGTGCCATGCTTGACCTATGCTGACGCTCAGATGCTGAGGGAAACGTGTGCCACTCCTATTCTGAAGCAGGTAACTTTAGTGATTTTAACTGATATGCAAATATACTTAACTCAGCGTGACGTTAGGCTGACAGTTTGTATTTACTATCCGTTTAAAATTGTGTTTCCTGTTCTGTGAACAAAGTATGTTATGATAAAGCACTAACTTTCTCAATAGAACTTTGGGATTATAAAGTTTTTCTGCAAGAGATCTGTTCTCCGTCTTCTCAGTCAGAAGAGTTTCTTTGTATTTAGTGGGAAAAGGACTTTTAATTGGTCGAACTGGAGGTTGGTCTTTTGAGGCCTTCACTACTATTCTGTGAAGTTCGCTATGGTAGACTAGGAAAAGAAACCTCTAGGTTCAACTAGGTGTTGTTCAGTACATCCTGAATTTGCTCCAAATGTTCAACTTCTCTATTATCATCCCTCACAATCTTAAGTTTCCAAGCTAATTAATCTCTTAATCTGAATATCATTTTATCTTATCGGGAGGAGTTTCCATACCATGCTCACTTAGATGGTATACCACAAAATTTGCTGCAAAGTGTCAAGTGATTGCCGTTCTCTAATGCCATATTTTTTGCTGGAATCTGTCAATAATTTCTATGTTGCTGTTCAAATTGTTTTTAATTGTTTATAATGTCATTGCCATGCATTCTGTGGCCCACATTAAACAATCTCAGCAGGATATTCAATATACAAAACGCATGTAAAATGACCTATTGCTATGAATCAATTTCCTGGAAATGATACCAGATATGTAGTCGTCTCTTATATTGTACATAAACATACTCACAGTATTTAAGATGTCCAGAAATGACTCTTCAATGCATTTATTAGGTCAGAAATGATGTTATAAGATATCGATATGGAGATGAGCAACATTTGGATGAGGCACTGAAACGGATTTTCCAATATGGTCAGGTCAGTTCTCTCCCTGTATCTTATCTTTATATGTACTTGGGGAAAAATTTATTCTGTGAGAACATAAAATACGGAGTAATGTAGAACATACAACGACGTATTGATCTAGTGACTTGATTAACTACTTTATTCTATATTTAAGAGAGCTCATTTTTTCAGTTCCACGAAAAAGTTTATCCAACTCTATTGCCGTTAATAATGCTGTCATTTTAACTTATTCTTTGTATAAAAGAATGTTTTTTCGTCATTCGAACTCATTAAAAAGTAAGGGCAGTATAATAAAGAGGATGAACATTGGAAGGGGCGGGGAAAGAGGTGGAGGGATTTGGCCAGTTACTGTTGATGCTTGAAAATCCGGCATAGTAGTCACCAGCATAGAGTGTATCAATACAAATGTCTTAAAATGAAGGTTCAGCCTCCAATGCCTATTACTCGGAAATAATCTTTGCATGTCCTTATGGATATCCATCAAGTATTCATCTATGCCATGTCAGTAGCTGATTTGAACGGACGTTGAACAACGTTAAGGTTGCTCAAATATGACCTGAAGATCACGCGATCGCCTCATGCATTGGACTGCCCTTCTCCATTTACTTGTTTACCTACAACGAGCTGAATGGTTGACCTCTGCAAGGAATTAATTGCTTCCAGAACATACATGCCCCGGAAAAGAAAAATAGACGATTGAGAAAGGAAGAAGAGTGTTTTACGAAATTAAATTAATCAATTGGGGTAGGTAAAAGCACTCATCTTCCTTTGGCTTCATGCTTGGAATATATTTATCTTCTCTGTAAGATCTAACTCTATGCCAATTCAATAGTCTTGTATTGCTTGGATTTCTTGAGCTTAATTACAGTAATGGTAATAAGAAGAAGACCGGGCACAAGCAAATTAGTTCTCCCATGGCTGGAATTCAACTTATAACAACTATAAATGACCACGGGCACAAGCAAATTAAGTTTGGAAACGTTTAGCTCGAATAAAAAGTTGATATTGATATTTACTGCAAAGAAATCATTTTATTCTATTTCTCCTCTATTCACGTTGATTATTAATACTAGCTAAGAGACCCGTGCAACGCACGGGACGTTCTTTAATTTCTCAAATATTGTCCAATAGTTATTTCTATAGATATTTTGCAACTGTTAATTTTCCTAACTTTCTAAAAATATTTTTTATAATGTGTTTTCATAAATTGTTTATAATTGTTACTGTTTGAACTGCAGGTAAGAAATTTACTATATAGAAGATTGCCTTTGAATAGAACTTTTGAAAAATTAGCATTATAAAAGCATACCTTAGCAACAAAGGTAAATACATGATTTAATATGATCAGTTTTTACTCACAAATAAGATATGAACATTACAATTAAAAGTCTTATAGACTTAGGATGTCTTTTCATTAACGTTTCGTGACGACATATGACAACAATCTCGTACTACTATTTAACTGAATTTGAACTTTTTAGTTTAATATTTGGAGCTTTGTAGATATAATCGTTAGTATGTATCAATGATATATCCGGAACCAAAAAAAGTCAGTTATTTGTACTATCACTTTCAGTTTTTGTGAGTTTAATCTAGTAAAGAGTGTTATAACTTATTTACTGGTGGTGTATATGAACCTCAATCTTCTTATAAGCATAAATGTCAAATTCACTCGCTTTCTTTTTTCATAAGAAACTCTGTGTATGTTATTTGTCCCGTGCATAATATAATAAAAAGGAAAAATAGCATTGAAAGTGTTTCTATCTATACATAACTTATTAAAGTGTTGCTACCATTGGAATATTATATTAGTGTAGCCAGAGGCTAGAAAGTGGTTAACCACAAAAACATCATCTTGCCTAATTAATGAAACTAAAAGGAATCAAAATGTGGACCAAAATCAAAATCGAAAGATAAGTCATTCTAGGGAATTTTACTGAGTTCTAAGTGCATTCTAGGTTTAAGTTCATTGCTTTTCTGCATAAGATTCTCGGCGTAACCCGTCTATGAATACTACACTAACACTACCTCCAAATACCTTAATTAGCGCTATCATTGCCACTACAAATGCAGTTACCTTCACCATATCATAACTTTTGCTCGTCAGTACACTTTCATGTTTCTATCGTCAGCTTTTCATCACTTGTCCAATCCAGTTTAGATCATAACTTATCAATCAGTACTGTAATGTAAATTAATATTATCTTGAAACACCTTAGTGCTACCACTACAACAACTCTAACAACAATCATCACCTCTTGCACTACCACCGTTTAGTTATGACTATCACCACCACAAGCATCAGCATACTACACGCCAACACCTCTATAGCCACATATTGTCACTACATAATCCAAATCTCACTACCAACACTCCAATTCAACCACAACAATTATCACTATCGTAATTAGCATGGCTGATCAATTGCATATATTGCCACCCTCACACTCTCACATCTAGCCACCGACATTTCGATTATACCATTACCACCCTGGGGCCACCCAGGCTTCTCTCTTTTTCTAGTTGTTTATGAAGGGTAAAAGATTCTTATAACTAATTTATCTTTTCGTCTATTTTATTCTACAAACTTATTCTCAGCTTGTTACGATCGATTTTAATTTTTCTTGGAGATCGAATATAATTGGTTCTAAATATTTTGTTCATATTGTGCGTAACATGTTAGATTTTAAAAAAAATTGGTGCAAAAAGACGAAAGTTACAATAAAGCTTATGGAGAAATAAGATTTCTTTAAAAAGGAAAAAAAAATACCAAAACAAATAAGATGATGTTTTACATAACTAAAAGATTGAGGTAAGAACAAAAATATACGCGATGAAAAGAATACCTTTTAATTTGTAAAGATTAAATGTTTACATTTGCGAGATTTTATTTTATATGTTTTAAGTATTTTTAAGAAGTTAGTGGTCCAAAATGAAGCCTTTTTAGATTATGTAGAGCTTTAAAGAAGTAGATTTGATTTTTTTAATTTTATAAGATTTACAAAAGTCGGGCCAATGATCATACTAAAGAATTAGTAAGTAGAGTATAATTTTCGTATTTTACATTTGTTAGATTTTATATTATTATTTTAAAGTACTTTTGAGATTTTAATAATCAAAATTAAGGCCTAATGTATAATTATATTGATTAGGTAGAGTTTTAGAAGGTTTATAATTAGTTTCTTAGTCTTATAAAGTTTAAAAATATTGCATAAATTATGCATACGAATTTTTTAATAATAAATTAAAGTAAAAAGTTAAATAGAGTAGAAAAAGAAAGGAATACCAAAACAAATAGGATTCTTGTATCTTGGACTCTAAATAAAGAAACCAACTAAGTTAGGGGACTATCACATGCGAAATTAAAGTAGGTAGAGTTTTAGAAGGTATATAATTAGTTTCTTAGTTTTATAAAGTTTAAAAATATTGCATAAATTATACTTACGAATTTTTAATAATAAATTATAGTAAAGAGTTAAATAGAAAAGTCAGGCCAGTGATCATACTAAAGAATTAGTAAGTATGGTATGATTTTCGTATTTTACATTTTTGAGATTTTATATTATTATTTTAAAGTGCTTTTGAGGTTTTAATAATCAAAATTAAGGCCTAATGTATAAGTATATTGATTAGGTAGAGTTTTAAAAGGTGTATAATTAGTTTCTTAGTTTTATAAAGTTTTCAAATATTGCATAAATTATACCGACGAATTTTTTAATAATAAATTATAGTAAAGAGTTAAATAGAGTAGAAAAGAAAAGAATACCAAAATAAATACGATTCTTGATTTTATATATCTAATTCAAAAGAGTTGGACTCTAAATAAAGAGACTAACTAAGTTAGAGGACTACCACATGTAAAGTTGAAACTTACGTGTCAGAAGGAGAAGACTCTTAAAAAATCCTACTTTTCGCAAAGATAGAGTTCCAAAAATCCTACGTGTCGCAATTTTAAGCGAAGGTTTCAGCTTTTTTATATATATATAGATAGCTTGAAGTGAAGATAGTGTGAAAGTTTGATCGTGGCTAAGGTTCCAAATGTTCATTGAAGCCTTTGCATGAGATAACCTTTGGGATGACAGAAAGAACACAGTTAAAGGTTCAAACCCAACCTGTTATTTCGTTGAACAACTGCTCTGTGTAGGCTGTTCTGATCTTCTGGAAAGCTTTCTATGTTTAGCTTCTTCTAGTTTGTGGTGGAATGTTCTCTTCTCTTCCTCCTGTTTTACATCTTTTGCAGAAATGGAACTCTTAAAAAATTAATCGGAAGAGATACAGAAAGAAGGCAGATTAAAAAGGAAGCAGCCCCCTCAATTCTTTTGCCTGAAAACATGCAATGCATGTGTGCTATGTCAGATATCATGCGACACTTTGAGCATTATCAGATTTTTGTTTAGTTGCTCTGGCATTAACAATTACTTCTTTTTATGTTTAGGGTGGTGGAATTCCTAGGAGGAGCGCTCCAATTTTACAAAGAATTCGTGAGGAAGTATGTTTCTGAATTTGCTTGTTGAACTAAGTTTTACACTGTGTCTGAACTTGTAAAGCCGTGACAGAATGCAATTCCGCTATTTTTTAGTTTGTCTAGGAAGTTCACTTATGAGCTCTTCCACTTATCCTGTGCTGAACAATATTCATGCAACTTTCTACCAAACATAATGCTCTTGCTTGCTTGAAAATGGCAAAAACATAAACAGATACCCGGTTTCAAATTTACGAGATTCTTAGTTGATTAGTTCTGTACATGATGACCACTTTGCAGTTTGCCACCTTATGTTGCTATTTTCTGTGTCCCAGGTCACCGAGGATGGTAAATACTGTTTAGTGTTGGTGTTTGAGGCAAAAGCATTACAGTTGTCAGATTTTGAAAAAAGACAGGTAGAATGACTGCATAATCGCATCCGATTTGTATAGTTCTGATGTAGTTAAATTAGGCAACTAACTTGAAAAAATCATAATGGATTCCTAGGCAAAATTCACTTCATTCTTTGGACCAGGAATTACAGCTGAAATTGGTAAGTCATATCTTCTGATTTCCAGTATATACAAGACACAGCTAAGATACAAGGTTTCTATGGACTAAGCTTGATGATATTGTGGCTGCAGGGAAGGGAGAAAATGATATATATGAAGTTCAACTGGTCTCCAGTACATCATTATAGTAACGAATATGAAGAATTAATCCAACTTTGATGGGGAAAATGTCACTTTGATACATTTGTATAAAACAGTTTAAACTTCATTATGTTAAAAGAGAACAGAGGTGTAGAAGATTTTGCAAGAAAGAATGTCTATATATTCAACTAGCAGTTCTTTCTTAGCCATCTTTATTTGTGCTTTTGTTACTGGTAGTGCAAGTACGTAAACTAGCAATGGTGCCACTCTTGTTCCTTCTTGACCAGTCCAAAAACTTGGTGCATTTTAGGGGACCAAACTTGGGATTTAGAGAAAGGGGAAATTGTTGTTCCTTCTGCACAGTATCTCAAACTTGGGATTTAGATAAGGGGGAAAATGTTGATATTTTAGCTTCATTTTTAACATTTAGGTTTCACAGGTGTCACAAAAGAACATATCTAACAACACTTAAAAGTCTTTTAGTGACAAACATGGAACTCCAATGGTGAAAAGTGAAGCTCAATAAATACACAAAATGCCATAAATTTACAATCATCTTTGCCCCGAACAAAATATGATACAAACATCCAGTAGCGCTGTATAACAAAGCATCCATAGATAGATCCAAACGCATTTAAACAAGCAGTATATGGTACAAGCAATTCCGGCAGCCAAATGTTCCCAATCAGCTTGTGTACTTGTTTGCTCTACAAGAAATTCAGGATCTTTTGTCCTGCATAGAGATGCTATTGAACCATCTGATTAACGTTTTGGGGCCTTTATCTTTCTTTCTCTACAAGGGGGAGAAGAAATTAAGTTAGCATAGCAAAACATTAGTCTTTTCCCATATGCCAATTAAGAACAAGATGTTATCATCAAAAACAATAAAGAACCAGATAATTGTTTAAACCGCATTGCCATTTGTTACATCCATCTTGATCGATAATTTGGTCCTAGCTAGTCGGCTTTTGAGCAGCTTGTCTGATCAATAGATACACTGTAGTTATAGGCACGCCATTAATGATTTTGACAAAGTAGGGCCCACAAGTTTTTTCATCTATAGCTGACAGGGAGCTTGAACTCCGGCCAAACAAATGGTCAGTAGCCCCATATCATCTGGTGCAGTGTGCAGTCTTGACATGCAATAACATGAGGAAGAGGGGGCTATTGACAAGCTGGTGTATCACGTGCAGGAATGATGGGGAGACCGGATCATCTTCTTATCCCCACTGTTAGGGGGCTGGAGGTTTGTGATGTGCTCCTGAAGTGGATTGCATAACTATGCTATCAAAGCCCATTTCTGCACTTTCATTTTAAATATTGTAGTTTCTTGTTCTATTTCTCTATGATTGACAATCATTACAGTTTTATTGTTAAAATTGCATGATTATGCTATCAAAACATTGTACCTATAAACAGCAAACCTGTAAAAATTTACGATAGCATATCTTAATTAGTTAGTAATCAAATATGCAACTGTTGAGCATTAAGTATAGAGTGAGCACATACCTAAAGGAGATGTGTTTCTCAATAACCTCTTTCTGTTCATGATCATAAGCAAACCATTTTCCACCCGATCCACCTTTACAATCAGTTCCTAGGTCTGCACAATACAGAAGATGAGTGAAGGAAACCAAAGCCAGCTTGACCCTCATCTTTTAGACGCAGCAGTTAAATTTTACCTTGAAGTAGAATATCAGTACCATCAGAATAACTGTTTAATCTCCAATATGCACGACCATTAGTGTCCAGAAGAACAGGCTCCGTTCTTACAGCATCAGATCTTTTCTCTGTAAAAGCATGTCCAGAGGAAGGTCAGACAAAAAGAACATCATCCATGTTTATTTGTAGGTAGGAAGCCTATGGAGATATAAACCTTAGGGGAGGAAACACAAAAGGAACAAACAGTAAAAAACTGGCTGAAGACAGTCAACTTAAAACCTACTCTTGGGTATCATGCCCTTCAATTCCAGCATCTCAGTATGTGCTTGAGCTGCTTCAAATTTGATTTGAGAAACAATAGCTTCGTGCTCTTGTATTGAAAGAGGAGCACCATTCTTCGCAATAATTGCTTTTGCAACCTCATCCAACCTTTTCTGCCTCAAGTGTTTCTCCTGTAAATGGTATCAACCTCTTAGAACCGAATGTTAGTTTCAAAACCCTAAGGTCCTTTGATGTCTAGGCTACCTTATCCTTTGCAGCAATAACTTTTTCTTTAGCTTCCTTCGCTTTTTCTGCAGCTTTTGAATCCTGTTCATCAATCCAATTCCTTAATTTTCTGGAAAAAAAAGTCCACCTGCGTTACAAACCTCATAAAAAACAAGTAGAAATTATGTAGAAAAAACGATCTTCGTAACTTACTCTGTTCCAAGAATTTCATCACACAAAAAAATTAAGAGTCTAAGCCTCATTGAAAAGTCTAAAGTATCATATCCACCAGCTCTTCTATCTAAACAATCAAAGGGCAGCAAATCCACCGAACACTGGGATTCAGCAATGCAGTTCTTTAGAGCAAGCAACCATGAGTCTTTGCCATGTGTTGGACTTAAAGTTGGAGACCTAGGGAAAGTGCAAATAAGCAGTTCATATATCCCAAATAAGAATGTAGAATTGCTCATATTTACATTTACTAGGAAATAGTTTTTACTCTGTCCCAGAATCCTCTTGTATTAGAGACAGCAATTGAATATGAAACTGGACTACTATTGAGTGGTGTGCCCGGAGCCCACTTCGCCTACTTCTCCCATCTATTAATTCTCGAAGTACAAGTTCAGCCTTTCCTTTCTTCACATCAAGTATCTGTCAACAACGGGGAGGATGAAAGGGGTGAACTTGCTTCCCACATTATCATGATTAGAAAGGAACTCCAAGCAACAAAAGAACCAAGTGACATAGAACCAGAATGCAACAACAGTTGGGTTGCCTAAGATAAGGGACTTGCCTCACCCCTGCAAGGGTTCCTCGGTGGCTCGCAAGTTGGCGCGGTGGCACAACGCCTAATAATGGGAATACTTGCATCAACTTATTTAGGAAAAGTAAAGTTTGTAAAGAAGTAACCTAATACAACTAAAGTACCAATATAACCTAAAAACAGAATGTACATTTGATGCAACAAAGAAGCAAATGAAAGAATGAAGAATAGCTGAAACTGTTCTACAATATTTACTATATAGTACACTTATCTATTTACATTTACAGAAGTATTGGCAGAAATGGAGATCAAGGTCTGAGGCCATACATATATGTAATGCTAATAAACTGTGAAGGCAGTTTACCTACATAATTTGCATAGACATAGTTCACACTTTTGCAAACCACATTACCAACCGAACAAAAATAGGTTATAAAAATGAAAAAATAGTATTAAACATCAAACTATTTCATATTTCCACTTAAACAATGAACTCAGCCTCAGAAACCCGCCATGCAATATAAATAACCAAAAGTTAAAAAGACATACCAGAACTCGAAAACAATACGTGGGATAAGAACAATTCACAGGTGCTAAAAGTTGCACACATTTCCTGAATATACCAAGAAGTAAAAAGAATTACCTTTCCAAAAGCAGCACAGAATTCCAAAAATTGCAAAGCATTTCCAACATCTTCTAGTGGCAAGTCAATGCCAGCAACAGCTGTCAATTCAGTTCCCTGGGGTATTGGGTTAGCTTCAAGATCTTTGCTTTCAAAGTTCAAAGAATTTCTGTTTTTGCAAGGTTGCATAGCCAATTTGTGTCGTTCTCCATGTTGATTTTTTTGGCTATATAACACTTTCACATCTTTGTGGGCTATGACATCTCTATCTTTTCTCTTCTCATTACCCGAGGGATCCAAGGAAACTTTGTTAGATAACCCTGTCTTGGAACCCTTTTCCTCTTGTAGAGAATCAACCTTTACGTTACTTCCCACTTCTTTGTTGTAAATCTCATATGAAACTCGAGGCTTTTTAGGACTCACCTCCTCCAGCGGAGGAACATCATCTCCTTCACCATTATGCATCTCCTTGCACTCTTCTCGCTTTGCTTTCTTTGTTCTCGTCTTATCAGTATGAGGACCATTCCTCTCCCATGAAGCGCCATTATCGTTGTTGCCACTCTGCATCTCCTCTAACTTTTCGTGCTTGGTTTTCATTGATTTCTTCTTCTCATTGGGTTGAGGACCAGCCTCCTTTGAAAAGACAAGATCATTACCAGGTGCATTATACACATCCTTTAAGCCTTTGCATTTCATTTTCTTGGGTTTCTTATTAACCATGTTTGATGCTAAAGACACAGAATGTATGTTTGTGTCCATCTTTCCATCAAATGAGTTTTCCTTCCCCAGCTTTCCAGGAGACACGATCGGACTCTCCTGACAAGTTTATAAATGGTGTAGAAATTTGAAGTCAGAAATTTCATTCAGAAATACATTTCTAAAGCGAACTGCTGCCTAAACATAGTGGTTCAAACAAAAAAATACATTTTCACACCTTTTCTGAAGCAGTCAGAAAAGCACCAATTTCTTTTGTTAACTTGTCGTGGCAATTTTGATGACCTTTAACATGCAGCAAATCTGAAACAGATGAAAACCCAGTTGCCTTGGCTGTTCGCACAAGCATACCAGTGGGTTGGTGACCGTTTTTCTTCCTATAAATTGCATAGCATTCGAGATTAAACATAAATATATACTTGAAACATCAGACAACAAATGATAAGTCCTCAAACTCACATGCAAATGCTGCAATTGCAGATACCTCTGCACCTGGGACAGCTCCATTCATCCAAAGCTTCCACTTCTTCCGCCTTCTCCCCATACCTAATTCAAGAGTTGCCAACTCATTAGACAGATAGTCTAGAAAGCAATGTTCTAGTAAAATGTTTAAGGTAGCAACTTTAGAATAATATTAACCTGTTCAAAAGGCATGTGTGACAAAACTTCATGGTACACATCTTGTTGTTTTTCTCGTTCTTGCAGGCAGCCACAAAGTCGAGGGTTTTTTGGCGGCACTACAATATCATTTAGTTCCAACGCTTCAAAATTATGAACAAGTAAATACAATAAATATGAAAACAATTGGCTAAAACAAACTTAGATTTGTATCAAACTGAAGGTATGGTTAAGGGGTCCATGAAATAAACCCTAAACATATTGCTTAGTCAAGAAAAGTTCAATCACCAAAACTGATTGGAAGTATCACAGAAATTATTAGTACCTTCATAGATTGTTGGACAAATCAATAAAAGCCAAAAACCCCAAGTTAGCTGTGCTGAACATGCATCACACTCAAAAGTTTCTATTCCGCTTCATTCACGATTTTCTTATCATCATAATAAGTATTATTCTTGTAAATTAAGGAAGAACATATGAACAAGTTTCCCTCTTATGAGCCTTCACTGGACTCAATACCAGAGCAATAGTTATTTGAGCCATATTTAAGTCTGCAAGGATATGAAGCACGTGAACAAAGCACAATTAAATGGGATGACAAACATTTTATTTTCCAAAATTACCAAAACTCTCATTCTTCCCTCTAGGGTGTAACATAACTTAGGGCACCATCAAGTAAGTATACTCATCACAGTGTCATACCCATATGTCCCAATTAATTTGAGAGCATCAAGAAACCCTAACAAACTGCTTATGAAAAAAAGAATCACCCTCTAAAGAAGAAAAACATAAACTGGATCTCTGTGAATCTGGTACTTCACGAATATTCCACACAATGTGACATCATAAATCACAACTTTCTATCCCCCCAAGCAGTAATAACCAATGGGATTTTGTGGGCATTATCAAAATCACCTGATGACAGGTCTTGCCGTTTTCGGAATCATAAATCCGGCCATGGACGACGCGGACTCCCGGAGACCTGGTGCGCTTTGCCGGCGGACCCCCATTTTCCGGCTTTTGCTGAGAGGTCGCTTCCTCCGTCCGGCTGCCGTTTTTCTTCTGCTTCTGACCAGAGCTTGAAGCGACCGCCATTGCACTAAGCTGTTTGCTGTTTGCTGTTTGCTGTTTGGTTGGGTCACGGGTGGGAGGGTTAATTAATAAAATTCAACCAAACAAGTGGTGAGAGCTGGGGTGTTTGAAAGAGGGTCTAATTCGAGGGCGGGAGATGATTATAAGAGTTGAAAAGATTGGGAAACAGAAACTGAAAATAAACTGCCGGGAAATTTGAACTTGAAGGATTTGGTGTTAAGGCGCCCTCCGAGTTTTTAGGGAATTTTGGGGGTTCTTCTGGTCTGCCCGCCATTAATTTGTCAGGCCCAAATATATATACCATTATAATCGGAGGCAGATCTCGTGCATTTTTATTGTACAGCTTTTGGTGCTATCCGAATTGTACGAATATAGTAATAATTTATATGGCAATAATTAATTTTTTTTTTTTAGAAAATGATCATAAATATATGTCAACGAAAAATAAGGGAGGCTTAATATCCCTAACCTTAAGGATTATATGATCATACAAACTTAAACGGATGACAACCCCGTTCGATAAGTATTACCAAAAAAACAAAAGAAAAATAGACTGCAAAATATGTTAGTTATAAAATATGTTTAGTGACGTTTATTTAGAGAGCTGATCAATTGACAGCGCTGACAACATAAGTTAAACTACTAGTGTCATTTGGTCATTCATCCATCGCGGATGGACATGCTAAATATATTTCCTTTTTAATAAAATTTACCGTCTGCCGCATTATGTAGCGAACAGTGAAAATTAACATATTGCCTCCCTATTTGCTTACGAATCCCTTTCACTCGTTAAATTTCTCCGAGGTATTTTGGTCAAAATTCTCGTCCGCTACGTAATGTAACGGACGGTAAAGTTTACTTGAAAAAAAAATAGACTTGGCCCAAGCATTGGCGATAGATGGACGACCGGCAGTGGATCACGTCCATTTATTTAATGATAAAGTCTTGTTAAGAGTTGTCGATAAAAGTATTAGCGAAATGTCACTAATTGTTATTATATGTAATGTTGTACTTATCTTTCTGGAATATGGATACGAGGAAAAAATAATTCTTCAAATTAGCACACTTTTGATGAGTAGGACAGTCAGAATCATTTATGGCCTCTTTGTTTGACATAATTTGTTGCTTTGATTTAATTTCG
Organism: Escallonia herrerae; assembly: GCA_033070095.1. Taxonomy (NCBI): domain Eukaryota; kingdom Viridiplantae; phylum Streptophyta; class Magnoliopsida; order Escalloniales; family Escalloniaceae; genus Escallonia; species Escallonia herrerae. Next base: position 407,284 of record JAVXUP010000180.1, on the reverse strand, counting down.
TTTCATTGTTCTTTTATAAAAGAAAAAAAAACGGATAGCCAGTGGATTAACCGTTCTGCTAAAATTTTGTATGAGCGCATGCATCCCAACGCACTGATGAATGGGCTGCGTCAAAACAAGATGAGCGTTCTATCAAACCAACTCACAGATAATTGGTTCATGCATATAAAAAAGTGAAGCCTAACGTTTTGAAACACTTGAAGCAGTTTGTCGTATTATTTAAGAATCAAAGTCTTGATCATCATAGTTCGAGAAACATAAACATTACAAAAGCATAATTTGGATATTGCTGCATTTTCATGTCCCATATCGACTACAATTGGGAATATCTACCGAAAAGTGTCTCGTTCTAACGTTCACAATTATAATGTGAAGTGCGCAACAAAATCGTTAAAAAATTCATGTCAAAATCAGACAGAGCCTGTATTATGAACAACATAGATTATTGTAACTTGTATTTACAACGACACTTATTATGTTATTCCAAGTGTACCTCTATATGCGAATCTACAAAGAAAATTATGAAAACGAAACTTCGATCCCAAGCGAAGAAGAAAATAAAACTACTGCTTTAGAAGGAAACTAGACCTAAAGAGGGAAAGGAAAAAAGAATTCTAGAGATTAAGCCTCAGGCGGAGCACCATTCTTGGTCACAACTTTCTTCCAGTGGGGATGTTCCGTCCAAATCCTCGACATCTCTTCAATGGGGATATTCTTCGTCTCAGGCACCAAGAAGTACACGAACATGGTCATTACAGCCACGAAGGCTGCGAAGAAGAAGAACAAGAAGTACCTCATGGTACACAGCATGCTAAGGAACGCCTGCGCGATGATCCAAGTGAAGAGCATGTTCGTCGCCACTGTGAGACTCTGCGCGGCTGGCCTGACCTCGAGGGCAGAAATCTCACTAGGGACCAGCCATCCTAGAGGTCCCCAGGAGAAGGCGAAAGCCGCGACATAACAGCATATGCAGGCCACCACCACGATCGCAAACCACTTGGGCAGTTCAGTCGCCGCTCCTGACACTCCAAATTGCGTGCCAATCAAGGCTGCCACTGCAATCTGCATCAAAAAAAATGTTTAACACAATATGTGACAAGTAATGCGTTTCATTAGATAGAGATGTTACAAGTATTTATTTACCTGGAACAGAAGCATGATGGCACCGCCGACTAGGAACAGAAACCTCCTTCCCCACTTATCAGTACCGTAAATTGAGACGAAGGTTGCGAAGAAATTGACAAGTCCAGTGATGACGGCAGACATTAAGGAAGCGTGGCTCTTAAAGCCAATGGTTCTGAAGAGCTCAGGAGCGTAGAACATGATGACGTTGATGCCGGTGAATTGCTGGAAGAAGGGGATAAGGACTGCCAAGACCAAAGATGGCCTATACTGCCTGGACTGGAGGAGTTGAGTCAAACGGTTAACGTCCTTCATGCTCTTGGATGCTTCACTGGCAGCCACGAGATCTTCGTACTCAGCTTGCACGTCCACTTGCGGGCCACGGATGCGCTGGAGGGTGGATTTCGCCTCGTTGTACTTCTGATTCTCTATCAGAGAGTTTGGAGTTTCGCAGAGGAAGAACGTGAAAGCGACAAGCAAGAAAGCTGGAACCCCTGCGAGGCCCAAGCTGACTCGCCATCCCCAGCCACCGGAGATTTGTGCAGTTCCGTAGTTTACCAAATTGGCCAACAATATCCCTATTGTGACGCTCAACTGGAAGCAGATATTGAGTTTACCGCGGTGCTTGTATGGAGCCATCTCTGAGAGATAAAGGGGCACCGCCTGCAATAATCGGAACAAACATACTGAGATACACAAAACAGGAAGGCAGTAAATATGTGGCAACAGATATTAGTTCTTTGTGATGCACTTTTAGGCACTTATCATGCAACTTAAAAAGCAAGCAGGAAGCCTAAGTAATAGCTGGTTTAAGGACTTTAATTAAACATCAAATTTTGAATGTTGTGAACAAATGCTGAGTAAAAATAACGTAAACAAAAGATAATTTTTTTTCTTTTTGGGGAATTGAAGTTTTAATTAATGTTTCTACGGCACATATTATGATTCATGACAATTAGCATGAAACTTAGAACACAAGGAAGCCAAATTATCATCAGGTTTGGAGATTTTAAACATCAAAAAGTGAGAGACTTGATGAAATATAAACCAAATCAAAGATACTTACATGGTTGGCAAAACCAACACCGAAACCCAAGAGGATTCGACCCACGATGAGCATCCACAAGTGCACGGCAGCAGCATTGAGAGCTGCACCGATGAAGAAGACTGTACCTCCAAGCATCATGGTCCTCCTCCGACCAAACCTTCTGGTCACGGTTGAAGCAAAGAAAGATGACAGGAACGCAGCCAGATAGAGGGAGGAAGTAAATAGGGTCAAAACTTGGCTGTTGAACTTGCAGTACTGATTATTGGATTGGTTCAGCTCCTCCTTCTGATAAGCAGATGGGAAAAATTCTTTCAAGAAAGGCGCCATGGACGTGACTCCCCCTGAAGTTACCAATCCAAAGAAAAAGGATTAAGCACATGAAACAGAACCTAGGTAAAGTTCTACATATTGCAATGAGGAACAAAGGAAGAATCTGCTTACCGGATATACCAAGGTCATAGCCAAAGATGAACCCTCCCATGGCGGCAGCAAAAGAGCTCAACACCACGTACCAAGTTAGCTTACCGGGGTACCCACCCCCCTTATCGCCGCCGCCGCCATTAGCAATGGCACCAACAGCAACCATGGCTGAAACAAGAATTATTGAAGAGCAAGGAGATTCAAAAGGAATGAAGGGAACTGAAAAAATTACTATGGATCTATGGTAGGGGTAGCTCTGTTTATATAGGCAATGATAAGGGACTCCTTAACACAACGCAATTGCATGAACAATAGGTCTAGTATTCCAAAACATGGGAGGTCTAGGAGACATAATTCGACTCAATCACTTCATGTAAGAAGGGGGTTGATATATTTAACCTTATCCGTCCATTGATCTAACCTATTTATGGTAATCCTTTCCCACTTCCATAAGCTTTGGACAGAATCCAAACATCATCAAGTAGCACGTACTATTTTCTCTACTTCAATTCGTACTCACTTAGGTGGTAAGAAATTTATTTATGTTACCTTTTTCAAGTGTTTTAGATGCATAATATAGCTACTCATATTTAAAGAAGCTTTACGTACAGATTTTAATGCACTTCTGAGTTAAAACTATAACAACCTGGTCATTCGAGTAACTTTTTGATAAATTTCCGAGTTTAATTTTTTTAAAAAAATTGTATGTTGGGAAAAAGATTAGTGGCATTGTGTAAATTAATTCACATAAAAAAAAACTCCTTCTCATACATATATAGAAGTCATATATATACCGGTACGAAGCGGTTTTTTTTTTTGGTCACATATATAGCATTATCCACTAATGATTAGGTTGAAATTAAAAGTTCTAAAGTTTGCAGCCTGTGATAAAATAATGTTATGTTTCTTACCAAATTCATTATTCTTACAGTATTAATATTTCTTTAGGGCAAAACAAGGATAAGATTTTATATTTGTCAAGAGATGTACATTTAAACTTAGAAGCACGCGATTATCTATTAATTCAGATATAACTGTGGTAATGTGGCTTCAAGAATAGTTGAAAAGTGTTCACGAAATTAAGTAGTGATGCATTTACTGCATATGTTCGACAATAGTTTACGTAACGAATGATAAAATACCAATTAATGTTGGAGTCTTCAAAATAAAAACTCGTGACTTTTGGGTTTTCTTTTTAATGTTTGTGGGAAGAAGACGAGAGATATGCGGAAATTTACATCTCATGTATAAGAGAGAATGAAAGAGAAATTGGTGTATAACCGGGGATTCCAGTGATAAGTTCATTCTACGTGATAGGCATTGATGTGGTGCATGCACTCTCGAGTACCATACGAACCACGATTTCAATTGTTGCGTGTGCTCGAGTGTGACAGTAGGCTATCGGAGGTAATGTGGATGCACATTACATATGAATTGGGCTCGTCAACTGTAATATATTCAATCTAGCGCGTTGATCACGAGTGAATGTGATCGAACATGCAGGTTTGATAAAAATGTTTTTATTGTTGATCCTGTCATATGGTCAACAGAATCAGACAGTGAGCAGTTGCCACGTCTGGACCATTGAATCAAGTGGCCTATCGAACTAATGGCCATAAATGAATGGATGCAATTGAAGAGTTGTGACTCGTAGAAGAGGCACTGGTGGCTCTATAAATAGGATGCATATTCAGTTACTTGAGATAAAGTTGCATGCAATTTGAGCAGGTTGGACGGGCTCAAGAGTCAAACCATGCCCTGCCTGTTCTAAAAAACTCATGCCTAGTTCAGCCGATCTACGGGTCGAATAATATACGTCCATACCCAGCCTATGAAAATGTTCGTGGGCACAGGCTATCCATGAGTTGTTCATGATTACAAATTATTTTTTGTTTACATACTTTTTAAGCGTATCAATTACCATCCAAGTCTACTAATTAGTCGTGAATTTTTGTTAACTTACATTTTTAAGCACATAATTAACACCGAAGTCTACTAGTTAGTCATGAAAATGTGAACTTTTAAAATGGACTTAAATATAAACATGAAAACAAAATTTTATGACAAAATGAAAGAAAAAGAGCAAGACAAGAGTCTTGAAACAATCTTAAGAACTTTAATCCTATAATAAGAAACAAAGCAGTAAAAAGAAGTCTTCAAAGATCTCCAAACCGATATAGTTAGAGGATTTTAAAGACTATAAAAAACACATATCTTGTACACGTAAAATCATATATAATATTTATATTCTCTAAAAGTTAGACGGGTTGGGTTTTCCTCGTGCTGGACGGGTCTTTAAAAACTTTTACCCATACCTAGCCCATATTTTGATGGGCTCAAAATGTTGTATCTACGTCCGCCATGGTCTCTATAAAAACAAGACCATGTCCATATTACTTCGGGCTGGCATGAATTGCCCAGCCCAGCCCAAGTTGCACCTCTAATTTGAGATATACCAAAAATTTAGAATTTCTTTCTATTTTGTTGTTGTATATTCGCTTTAATAATGTTCAAAGGGTGATGATGTGATAGAAGAGAGGCCTAAGGTACGCATGAACGTAATTTATAATAGATATAACAAACGGTCTTACATGATCAGAACCATTAGTCTTGAGTCACTCAATATTTTCTGGTCAATTTAGAGTTTACTATGATTGCAAATGCCTTGTCATTCTAAACAAATTGCATAAATATTTTCGTTGCAATGAAAGAAATAGAAATGTATGTTTCTAATTAATACTCTCTTCATCCCACAATTACTAATCAGCTTTGACTTGCACAAGGTTTAAGAAGCAGGAGAGTGGAAAGCGAATAAACTGCTAACGGAGAGTGGAAAGATAAATGAGTAGATAAGAAATGGGGGAGGGATAGTAAGGAGAGAGAAGAATAATAATTTAAGGAGTATAAAGAAATGCAAATATAATTTTTTCTTAGAGCAATACTTTTAGGACATTTAAAAAAGAAAACTAAATGATATATAATTTTGGAAAGGGAGGAATACATAACATGGTATCAATGTCGTGTTTACTACCTATTTGGAGTGAAGGAAGATTACTATCATTGCCTATTGTCAGTGGTGGGTAGGCTCATACTCCGTATAACTTATCTTCAAAATTGAATAAAGAGAAAACAGTGACGTCTATAACTAATTAATTATTTTTAATAATAGTGTGAGTGAAATTTGATTAAAAATGTAAAAGAAAAAACTATGGGAACCAAATCCACTACGCTCTACTAAAAAAAGCTGGGAGCAAAATATTTAAAATAGACGATTGTCCCTGTATATTCCCCGTAGCACTCCATCGTACCATCTACAAAACTATTTTGATCACAAAAGATAGAACATCGTCAGGATTGGACTAAAAAAGGATCATAGATTTTTCAGGGTCAGCAATTTGCTTAAAAGCTAGACAAATGGTAGACATAGATTTATAGTATTGCATTATGATACACGTAATTCTTCTTTGGATTTCTTATGCAATACTTACTTGTTACAACTTTTTCTCTTTAACTCCTATTTTCTTTTGATAAAAGGCGATATTGCTAATTTGAAGTACTGTTTCAGGAGTCATTAAGCAAATACGTGTTGCAGTGTATTTTAAGAGTTTTGGTAATTCAAATTTTCACACAAATTTTCTTTTGCAGATCAACTAGGATTTGTTTCTTATTCTAGAGTGTTTTTTTAAAAAGTTCATCCAGAGAATTGTACTAATATGCAAACCATGTTATAAGAGTAGACAAGCTACTTCTACACGGAAGAAGACGAGGTGTTGCATGTTTTGCTGAGTTCTTGTTAGCTTTCATTGTCTTGTATCTGAGATTGCTTCTTCTATTTCAAATTAACGTGATATGGGTCATGATAACAAAGGTCCACTTTTGTCACTAATTATTTCTCATATATGGCTGTGTAGCATGTATGATAACAAAGGTGGAGCTCAAATGGCTATAGGAAAGCTCCTATATTGATTCTCAAAATTACCGCTTAAGCTAGAACTTTGCATATGTAGGTTTACTTTTCATGTTTTGTACTACCCGGAATTTCAAACTTGAATATGCATACTGAGCTCCATATATTACCTGTTTCCGAATACAAAAGTAAAACGTTAATTTAACTCAATTTTACACCATCGCTCTGGCTTAAATTTAAGCTCAAACCCTGATGTTAAGTCCATGCCTTTTAAGTCTATATGAATATGGTCAACCCCTGCCCGTACCATGTGGGTGGTTAAGAGAATCTAATTGCTTTATTGTAAAGTTAGGGTTACGTATAAAATTAATTATCAAATCTCGCGTGATAAAAGATGTACTTTGACAATAGGCAATAAAAATGCAACATTTGTATACCGCCAAAGCATGTTAGCAACTTGCTACTAAAATATTTGTTGCTATAGTTAGACTTCAGCAAGGGATAATCCAGCTTGACAAAGTAAACAACTATCAAGGTTGCTTCTCTTAAAATAGATGTTAAAAATCATCGTGACAGCCCAAAACCAATCCTAATAAAGTAACTGTAATGCACTTAATTATAAAACCACAAATTTTATTTTTTTATTTGTAAGCCGTGAATTTAATGAACGAACTAAGAGAATCCACTAAATTAAAAGCATATGTATAGCGTAGTCTCAATTCAATATCACTATAAGAGAAGAAAAAAAATGTATACGATCATGTTCCCTAAAGCATCAAGGGGCTTTTGTGAGGATTGGTAAGTTTTCATTCGATTGGACATTAGTCTATATAATATGAGAATTTGACAATAATGTTTAACAAGTGTCTAGATTCAATGTCCAAATTTGTATAAAGTCAATGTTTAGAAAGTTAATATGAGATTACAGAGTCGCTTTCTATGCGGGTCTCTCTAAGTGGGTGGAAGATCAATCTGAGGCAGAAGTGACTGAAACATTAGCTGCTTTTACAGACATGGAATTCGGGATAGAATGTGGATTTAGAGAAGTAGTAGTGGAAGGTGATTCGGTGTCCGTCGTCAATGCTATCAAAAGTACTAAGGAAGATATGTCAATATTAGAGATCCTGATTGAGGATGCAAAGAAGATGTTAACACACTTTCAGTCTGGTGAAATTTTGTGGGTTAAAAGAACTTGTAATCATGTTGCACATAGACTAGAAAAATATGCTAGCATTCATAGAGATTGTGTAATTTGGATGGAGGAAGCGCCTGGTTTTATAATGTCGGCGATCATCAGAGATGTACCTGACTTGGAATGAATAAAATCGTCTTTTCATAAAATAAAATAAAAAAAGAAAGTTAATAAAAGTTGAAGTTAGTTTTTTTTTTTTTTTTTGTAGATTAAATTTTTTTATGCTGAATGGGTCCAACTTAGATTGGTTTGAATACTAGTGACATTTTAAATAAAAGTTTCGCTCCAGTTGTACTTTACCAAAGCTTTAAGAATGAAAAAAGACACCATTGTCAGGGCGGATCAGGGCTGCGTAATATTCAGTGGATGAACCAAGCACTTCTTGCTAAAGTAGGTGCTCGCATGCTTTGGAATCCACCAAGCTTACTCAGCCAAGTGCTCTTAGGCAAATATTGTCAACGAGCAAATTTTCTAGATTCCAAAGTTAATCGGCGGAGCTCGTTTAGCTGGAAAAGGGTTTCTTTTGGACGGGATCTTCTCCTTAAAGGATTATGGCATCAGCCTGCTATGTCTTCTTCTTTTAGTTTTTGGGAGGTCAATTGGGTACCCCGAATATTCGTAGCAGTCGCTTACGTCGTTACGTTATGCTCAGACACTCCAATGGACAGTAGCAGATGTAATGGATCCTCAAAATGGGTGGATACGCAATAAACTTGCGGCACATCCTCCTGAGCCAGTAGTTCAGGCCATTCGAAGCTTATATTTGTCGCCATACAGGTATCCAGAACAATGGTATTTGGCACCTTTTGGCTCATGGAGAATTTACCAGTGGCTCGATTTACCGGTTCTTAGCAGCAGAAGGCTGCAGGACTAACACCTTTACTACCGTACCATTGACTGTGTGGCGGCGTCTGTGAAAACTTAGGCTCCCTCACAAGCTTCTCATGTTTTTGTTTTTATGGCTATGTTTGTGGGACCGACTTCCGACGTGGGTTGGATTACACCAAAGGAATATCAAGACTACCATCGAATGCCCCTTATGTCTGCGTTTTTAGGAGTCTGCCTCACATCTATTTCTCTATTGTGAGGTGGTGAGGCCAGTATGGTTTGGCGGATACCTCGGTCTCCGTTTGACCAATCCAGACGTATCCTTATTGGAGTGGTTGGTTCGATGGCTTTCTACACCTTTCAATGCCCGTACGCATCCTGTGCAGACCTTTGAGATCCTGGCTTAGACTCTTTGGGCCATCTGGCTAGCACGCAATCAATTGGTGTTCCAAGCATGCAGATTTATTCCCAGCAATGTTATTGCCCATACTAACCGCATGACGCGGTCCAATTCTGCGGCCTGGTCTGTGTGTCCACAGACCCGGAGGCAGCAAAGCAAGGGGACAGGGTCAACTGTACAAACAGGGGAATTACATATGGGGTCACGCAGCCCTATTATTCTTTCCTCTCGCTGGTCTCCAAATGTGTCAACGGCTATCTGTTTATACTTTAGTATGATTTGGGTACCTGAGAGATTAAGACTCGGTATTGGTATGGAAGCAGTTGACGCGAATGATCGTTACGTAGGGTCTTTTGCACGAGCACTATGTTGTACAGATAGATCCATGGCATCTGTGCTTGCTCTTGCTTATACTGTTTAACGGGCTTTAACTAACATCAACAGTTGTCAGGAAAAGGATGATTTGACCACAACAAGTTCCCCAGCCCTTTTTGATTTGTATTATAAGTTGGATGACACTCAGTTCTGCTCCTTGAGTGTGGCGGGTCAACATGGTCTAGCTGAAGCTCGAAGATTAGCTCGTGTTGCAGGAAGATGGTGTTTTCTAGTGTCCATGAACTGGTGGGCTCCAAGTGGCCGGGCTATTTTGCGACCTCATGCGGAAGTGGCAGTACATCGACCACCATAGGGCGGGTTGGGCATTTTGGGTCTTCGTAAATATCTACTGAGTGCTTGTTGGGTTCTGTATCTGTGTCTTCTGTTTATATCGCTAGGATGTGTAAAACGTTTGTACTTGAATGTTGGGTTATACAGCATGTAGGGTTCTTACCTGATTTCAAAACAAAAAAAAAATAATGAAAAAAGACATGTGTCATAAAAACGGACGCTTAACTCGTGTTTTTCTATATATATATATATATATATATATATATATATATATATGATAGTTAATTATTATATTATATACATATATATAGGTAAATATTATTATTATGCTTGGTGAAAAGTACTCCCTCCCTCTTATCAATGCACCTTTACAAATTGTGTAGCCTGCGTGTCGAACTTGTCTGGACACTTTGTTTTAGAAGGAAAAAAAAGAAGAATATGATGTAATTAATGTTGTTTTATTATGATGCATACACTTTCTTAGTTGGTCATGATGGAACAATAAAAGTAGTCAATTGGAGTAACTATGATGGTAAGAATAATAAGTTATGAGTGCAATACAATGTACTTCTAAAAAAATTAAATAAAGAATTAGGCAGAGATTATAAAAAAGTTGGGCTTCACCAAATTGGCGAGAATATAAAGATAACATCGGCACAAATCTAGAAATAAACTCAAACTTTATATATTTGTATGTATTGATTTTTGGCCTCGATCTTTGTTCTTCAAGGTTACGTTGGCTATTCTTATTTACAGAACTGCCGTTTGACTATATTAAAGTTACAAGTTGTTTGAAAGAAAAAAGAAATAAGGCAATTAATTTGGTCAAATTAGAAATTATTGAATAAAATTATTGCGCTACCACGTAACACGTAATGAGTTCGGAAACATACCGTATGAAGTCTCCGAATATTCTGACGATGGATCCTTATTGTTACGAACCTCCAACACGCTTGATGTTTTTCGCAGGTACGAAAACGGCTACTAGAGTCGAGTTCTTCGTTCACAAACCAAATCCTAGAGCTTGGTGATTGCTCTAGAGAGAGTGCTATAGAGAGAGGGATTGTCTTGTGACTTATTGTATGTCACCCCTGTTTTATTAGGATATCTCTAGTCTTTATATAAATATAGTATTTAGAGACGGACTTTACCTCAAACACTTAGGAGATAAAGATGTATTTATCTCAAACACCTATGAGATAAATATTGTATTTATCTCTACCAACCAATCATGATAAACATTTAATATCATGCTCCGAATTTGAGTCCCAAAACTCAAAAAATCCACAGTTTTCTTATAAAATAAAATCGTAATTTCTCACAAACCATACATCCAAAAATCACGAAATTTTACGGAGTTCATCCTCAACCATAGGAGAACAAAACCATATAATTATTTTTCAGAAAAACATGCTCAAAAAATTTTAAATTTTAATAATGGATCTCATTCATGTATCCAAAAAAAATATCACAACATGCACATAATTTACTCTAGTATGTTAAAGGAAAATCAACAAATAATCATGCTCTGATACCAATGTTGAATAAAATTATTGCGCTACCACGTAACACGTAGTGGGTTCGAAAATATACCGTATGAAGTCTTCGAATATTCAGACGATGGATCCTTATTGTTACGAACCTCCAACACGCTTGATGTTTTTCGTAGGTACGAAAAAGGCTACTAGAGTCGAGTTATTCGTTCACGAACCAAATCCTAGAGCTTGGTGATTGCTCTAGAGAGAGTGCTATAGAGAGAGGGATTGTCTTGTGACTTATTATTGGGATATCTCTTGTCTTTATATAGAGATAATATTTAGAGACAGACTTTACATCAAACACTTAGGAGATAAAAATATATTTATCTCAAACACTTATGAGATAAATATTGTATTTATCTCAAACACTTAGGAGATAAATATCATCTAAATAACTGTAATTATCTAGACTAATAAATACATATTATCTGTTAGTGGATAGATAATGAGTCCACTGACCCAATAAACACGAATTTCATACATGTGAATATATCGATTTCTGGCCTAAACCTTTATTTTTCAAGGTCACGCTGGGCGTTCTTATTTACCGGACCGCCGTTTGATTGTATTAAGGCTACTAGCGGTGAGAAAGAAAAAAGAAATAAGGCAATTGACTTGGTCAAATCAAGTGAGGTCCCCAGGAAATCCGATGGAGGCAACCTAAATCATGAAGTACAGGTTGAGAATTCAGTTGTGGGCCAACGAGGATAAGGTTATATATATTTGTCACGAGTAGTAATCCATTTAATGGAACTATAACTTCATACCTCCCTCCCAAGGATCAAGGGAGTGCGTTTGGCTTATCGCTCCAGTAAGTTTGCACTGTCACTGTGTGCTCATAAACTGTCAGTCTGTGTGTGCATGCCTATTTTTAACCATTCTTGTCCTAGAATTTACGTAGGAGTAGTGCTTAATGGAATGATGGTGGTGATGCTATGGTTTATGTGGCGATTTAGTTTGACATATTTGGTTGTTGATGGTGTATGAGATGTTTGTACTGTCACTTGGATGAATGACAAATTCCATGTTGCCTGCTGAAATTTGAACTATGACTTGGCTCTTATTATGTCCCTGAACTACCCTCTCTTGCAATACTGGAACCGGCCATGTTTGCTACTAGGCGTGCAGATATACATGCGTCGCCAGTTGGGAGTTCCAACATATGATGCGCGCGCCTGTGTGTGTGTGTGGAAAATCTAGTCTATGCATGCTGTTGACATTTGGTACCACACTGTTAATAGATGGTTTGAAGTTACGAGCACTGATTGCATGTATTTCATGGGGTGATTGCCACGAACGTACTTGTCTAGATTAGTATTAGCTACATATATAACTTTTCCTAAACGAGCACGCAAAAGCATAAGTATTGGCTTAATTTTTTTGGATTATTCAGACTTCATTTGTCGAAAATGTCCATTTGCGACAAAATTGTCGCTACTGCCTTCCTTAAAAGAGAGTGCACGCCTTTTGACTTCTTGATAAAACTTAGATAGTCGGTGGAAAGATTAATGAAGATGTATTTGCCTCCAACAATCCTTCAAAGCTGAAGAAGGGGTGACTTTGTGAGTCTATCTTTGATCTTAGTTAACTTCATGCTACAAGGAAGAAACCATTTTGCTAAGATTTTCCTTCTACTTTATTTTACCAAGTAACTTTCTTTGATTTAAATAGAAATTTTGTAATATCTTCTTGCATCATTAAATTGTGTAAGATTTTCATGAGTTTGGGATGGGAGACAAATGTGCAGTGTGCGTAAAGCCGTAAACTGGGCTATTATCGATTACCTGGCTTGAATAGTGGTCTTGAACTCCTAACTCAGGCGTGCCCTTGTTGAGACTTATTATCTCTTCCTTCCTTCCTCTCGTATTCAGAGTTCATCTCTTCTCTTTCTTTAATATTCGAGTGTTCAACTGTTGGATAGCATGGTGATCAGTCACTCAGTAAGTAGTCGTCTGTGATGACAAGTTTGTTTATCAGTTTTAAATAGTTGAATACTAATGTTATTGATCAGTCCTAAGTTTCAATACACTTATACGTAGTCTGCACTTTTTCCATGTTTGTTCACCGTACATGCAGTTGAGTAAAACAGAAATGCTCTTTTCAGGAAAAAAGGGACATGGCAGTGAATCCAATTGGCTGTAAATTGCGTTACAAAGGTCAAGCTCTTTTTATTCCTAAAGAAAAGACACAGAATGAGGGGTGCTTCGCGTCATCTACTGTCAGTCCAGATGTTTCTGGATCCTTTTCTTCAATATCTAAGGATACAAGCAGAAGATCTCATATCTTGTACGCCACTTCTGATAGTTTGGTGAAAGTAAACATAGAGAGAAAATTAGAGGTTTCACGAGGAATTATTCGTAGCAGAGGTTCTATGTCTTTCCATATCCTCGGTGAAGCGTCTTTCCTATCTGGGATGTACAAACCCATGAGCCACGTAAAATCCAGCTCCAATAACTCTTCAGAAAGGGAGAAAGTGTGCACAGTCTGGAATGCATTGGAGTCTAGTTCAGGCCAGAAGCAGCTAAGGTCCCTAGATTCTTATTTCCGAAAACTCCAGAACACTACGAATCGTGCCACAAGACCTTCGAATAATAGTGTACTCTTACTTGATATAAGTCGTCAATCCAATGCAAAAAATGGACTGGCATCTCTAGAGGAATATCTTGGCAAAGTTAATGAAGGTAACTGTTGAATGTGACTTTATTTTCCACCAGTAGGTTTTGGCTGCATACCAATGTTTGCTGAGCTTGTTCTGTAAGATAAATGAGCATGAAAATACTTAGCCCACACAAGATTGTAGTTGCTCATAGAAGCTGTCAAACATTAAATTGTATTAATAACAATCGACTCCAAATGCGTTCTTAGAACATTTTTGTCTTGAATGGTCATTCGCTGTCCATTGTTATGCTTGCGCATCATATCATACTTGTAGCAAAGGAGGCTGAAGCACTCGTTGCATACACAAAGCAACATTTCTGGTTGTAATATTAAAAGTTAGCTGATTATTCTTAGCTAATCTGATGATTTTCTAATGCCCTTTTTTTTTTTCAGATGCAAAGTCAATGGATTACGTGCCTTCTGCTTCTGATGATGTTACTACTAAGGCAGCAAGATATCCTGTCATGAAAGGTTCTCAATGTGAAGTCAAGAAGCGGAAAAAGTATGTAGATTTAGAAAGTTGGGATGGCGGTGCTCAAACGAGTTCATATGATGAAACCTCCAGTCTTTACACAATGTAACATGTTTGTCCGTGTATACATTTGTTGATTGTATCTTGAATTCTCTTGCATCTACATACGATTCTTATGATTCTTATATCGGGCAGTTTCTGACTCCCTCTCCTCCCCTTCCCCTGCCCCTCTCCGCTGATGCAGAAGTCTATTGGCTTCCATAAACATTGCAGTTTTTCTGTTTGAAATAGCAAGTCCTATAAGAAACACCGACTTGGAACTCTTCTCACTTCCATTAGTGTATGGAGCGAAGATCAATCACATGATCTTGATAGGAGAATGGTGGAGGCTACTAACACCAATGTTTCTGGTACAAGATTGATGACTGGGTTCGTGTTTTTATTCTACTGCTGTTTTAGCCTAAATGTTTAAGATTGAAATTGCCTCTATGTTTGCAAAAGATGAAAAAAATATGATCAACTTATGGTAAGAATAATTTGATAGAAACAATGGACTGATTTTTTCTTTTTCTAATAATTTTATTGAATGTACAAGAGCTTTTTAAAATAATTTTATCTCATCGGAAGACTAAATTGTTACCATTGGCAGCACTCAGGAATTTTTCATGTTGCGCTTGGCTGTTGGGGACTTCTTACTTTTGGACCTCAAGTTTGCAGAGCATATGGGTCCTTAACGTTTTTCTTGATATACATACTTGGAGGGCTTTCTGGCAACATGACCAGCTTTTTTCACACGCCAGAGCCAACTGTTGGTGGCACGGTAAGCATAAATTGCACCATGCGTTCTTTTTATGCTTATGAAAGGCCATGGAAGCTGAAACTTATACCTTGTTATCCTGAAAGGCTATGTGAACTTGTAAGCTAAATTTACCTCAGATTCTCAGAACGACAGAACCCCTCTCAGCTATACCCTCCTCCCTCTAAGCTCTTACACAAGTTTCAAGTTTTGAGGGAGAAGATAACCATAAATGGGGGTCAATTTGATTACCTTCGCTTCCTTGAATTCATCTTTTCTTACAGTATAAAGGTCTAAAAAGAGAATATCTCTTGGAGTTCCTGAAAGGAGCTTTGTCTTCACATCATTGCTCATTAAGTAGTATTACCAGCTCTCATTATTCAGGGATGGCAAGTGTTCATGGAGTGCAGAAAAAGTTGTACCCCATGGAATTCTAGCCTTTCTCGTGTGGTACAACCTGCAAGATTCTATAACCTTTCTCCCAAATTTACCTCCCCGGTAGCTTTCTTGAAAGGTTCCCCATATTGTTTTGAAGGTTGTTGCATATAATAGTGTTCTGTGGTCGAAAAGACGCGTGGGTTTCTTTGCTGATTGATCAAAAAGCTAAAACTACAGATGGTATTGATCAGTGTTCAACCTAATCGACTCATGATCAGGGGCCGGTCTTTGCATTGATTGGAGCTTGGCTTATCTATCATATCCAAAACAGAGATGCAAGCGGAAAGGAAGCTTCTCAAAGCATGTTTGAGAAGGCAATTCTTTTTACTGCTCTCAGCTGCACTTTAAGCAACTTCGGACTCGTTGATGACTGGTTAGTGGAAAAATTACTCAAATAATGCTTAGCCTTGAGAAGTCATCTATATTCACAAACCTGTGTATGTGTTCTGGGACTCCAATTGGAATAAAATCCTTTCAAATGCACTGCAAGTCTGTCCGAAAAAAATTTGTACAAAGTGATTGTTGCAATCAAATAATTTTCTGCTAAAAATGATTACTAAGTACACTGGACAAACACCAGTGCTACTGGCTCTTAATTTGTACTGAGCAGAAAAGTTATCATGCTTTTCTCAAGTTGCCCCCAAAATATTGTTGCAGGACACATCTTGGAGCAGCATTTGCAGGTATGGTTTACGGGTTTTTCACGTGCCCAACGCTGCAAATGGATGACGCGTCTACAAAAACTGGTCAAGAAGAGGGAATTACGCTTGTTAGACAATATGCTGATCCTTGTAAATCACTTGCATTCTTCTCCCTCTTAGTTCTGGTTCTGAGCTCTTTACTTTTCATCGTTGAGCCTCCACTCAACTCACTAGCCAGTGACCTCTATGTGTAGAAGTTGGTAAGAAATAGCTAATGTTATAGGACTATACGTACAATAAAGATGGTGATAGGACAGGAATTCGTGGGGAAACTCTTGTACTTTGGATATGTAATGTGTAAGTTGCAATAGTTATGCAACGTACAACAAAATGACTTCGTTTCAAGTTTTGTATTTTCAATGGGCGATTCCAGCAATGTGTTGTCAGCCGAATCCATTGTATAGAGCAAGAGCCAAAGGATGTTGATCTGCATTAAGATGTATAGTCAGTTGAATGGTGGGTTGAACTGTCTGCTTTACTTGTGAGGTTATCTCTGTTGTTGGAATTTCTGTGCAGCTGAGCTTATTTTGTTTGATAAATGTAGAAAAAAGTTTAGTGGTGGAAAGCCCTCCTTATGCCCTCTTGATTAGATCATTACTCCCTAATTAAGATATAAGCTAGATGTTATCTTTGTGACGAATCATTTAAATTTAATCACCCAGTGATGAAGGGTTTTGCGTGGTCACCTACATTTGAAGGCAAGAATCAATATGAGGTAGGCTCTGTATCAATTTACAAGACCAAAAAAAAATTGTCAATATCTCTCTATTCTACCAAAATTTGTTTTCTTTGATTTTCTCAGTCACATAAACCAAGAAATTGTTGAAATGGCGACGAAGAAGACACAAATCTAAAAGCTGAACGCTGGAGGTTCATTCTGACGGCTAGTGAGTAATACCCTATTAATAGAACATTTGTCCTGCAGCTAACATCTGTATGTTGATCCCTTTACAAGCAGCCACATACACCCGAAATCCTTTCTTCACCAGCTTCAAAGACTCCCTCAGTCGCAGGCTATCACACACACACACAGAAACTAGTTCTGGGTTGGAGCCTGAGCTTTAGCAATGGCGTCTGGAAGGGCAAGTAGAAGCCTAATGGGGCCTCTGTTATTAGTCAACTTTGTAGTAAATCTGATTGTTCTTGGACTAGCTGGATGGTCTCTTGACAAATATATCGACGGCGAGCAAAACCACCCTCGTACGTGAGATCCCTCTCACTCACTCATTTAGTCCTACTCCCACAATCTCAAAAAAAATCTTCACTATGTGTTGGTTGCACCGGATACTTTGTCACTGAACGGTAAAAATATGTGGCTAATGCATCTTTTAGCCACTTATTCTTCTAATATAACTCTGTCCTCCCCCCCTATCTAGATTTAGGTGGTAATCCATCAACGAGCATTATGCTAACATTTGCACTGATCGGCGGAGTCATTGGAGCATGTTCAGTGCTGGCTGGGCTCACACATCTTCGAGCATGGCGTAGTGATAGCTTGGCTACTGCAACTTCTTCAGCAATCACCTCCTGGGCTATAACAGCTCTTGATTTTGGGTATAGCTTCATTCGCCTTACCATATCTCTTCACTTAAAAGTTGAACCCATGTTCTTACTAATCTGTATGGCCATCGAATTTCTGAATACCAGTCTTGTATGCAAGGAGATCATATTGGGAGGGCATCGGGGAAAACGCCTAGTAATGCAAACTTCTTTTACCTAAACTGGTTTGAATCTATTTTTGTGCCTTTTTTATGTAAAAGAGTCTTTACTGGAACGTGATTCATTTGCAGCAAACACTGGAAGCGTTTATCGCGATATCAACAGTGAGCCAGTTGCTGTATCTGCTGCTGCTGCATTCCGGCATGTTTAACAGAAGGTATGGACCAACTTATGGTAGCCATAGGACTGACTATGGTAGAGCACATGAACCCCGCAACACTGGGAGTTCAGCTGTTATCTAAACGCTAGACACTGTAAATTGTAATGCCAGGCTTGTTTTTCTCGCCTTTTGGCAAAGATTTTTGGGTTTGAATCAAGTAAATTTTTTTGTGTTACTGTGCTATTGGCAGCAATACAATGTTTAAGTGCGACTGTGTGGTCGCCCTTATGCTTAAGTAAACTACATCTAAGTTGATATACCTGATTGATACAGCATATGGTAGCCACTGTTGCTAAGAATCGTCAATATCTTCTGTTGTTAGAATGTTAGATCTGACAGCGGAGGCCAAGTTATCATCCGCTATGGTGAAGGCCAAGTCGTTAGCAGCGGCGGTGAAGGTCAGACCCTCGTCACGCACGGTGAATCAGTTTGTGATGGCAAAGAGCGGTGGTGTTGTGAGTGACGGTCTAGAGTACGTGGTGGTGTTTAGAAGACATTAGGTGCAAAAAGAAATATGAGAAGGAGAAAATAAGAAAATTAAAAAAAAAAAACCCAAAACAAAAAATTCCAAATCAAACATTTGCATATTTTTTGTAAAAACTGAAAACAAAAAAGATTTTTCTTTTTCTTTTTTGAAAACTATAAGAAAAACACTAGGGTTTCAAAGACACCCAGGTTACATTTCAACCCAAGTTTTTGATTTGGCAACAACATCAAGCTGCGATATTTCTGCAGCCTATATCTGTTATCAAGCGGAGCTTATCTATACCAGGGGTGTAGTCAATTCGTGTAACCGTTATGAGGTTTGACTTTGCCACGTAGCAGTAGCTTGGTACCAACAATTGCTCAAAAGCAATGGTGCACCTCGAGCCATAGCCGCTTAGGACAGAACCACTGAGTCAAGGCCTCCCGGTGCATGCCATACATGGTACATTACTGAAACAGATGTCTCTTCTGATACTTCTGCATGTATACCTAACGAACTTTGGGATGGAAAAGAGAGAATGAGCTCGCTCCGTCAGAATACCTTAGCCCCATGAGCAAGGCTCTAGAAGGGAAAACACAAGAACATTCCCCCCATTTTATATGGACTCCATTCTGCAGGAAGGCATCCGCAGATGAATGCTAAGTATTGGACTGTGACTGTAGTCGTTTATTCACCATGTGTCATCGCCCTTGCGGCACTGCCAGGCTCTGTCTGGGAAGCCCTTGGTCTCTGCCCTTGCTCCACCCTTGTTGTGTCTTGCATCAGCTCATTTGGCATCTGACTCGGAGTGCATTTCTTGTGGCACTTCCACATCAACTGCGAACCCACTTTCCTTGGCATCATTTTGACAACTCCGCTGGAAAGGTGAGCATTACAGTGCAGTTTTTTCCTTGCCTAATAAGACACGGATGTCCAATTGAAACATTGCAAATTTCCGAGTTACTTACATAATCCCACCTAACTAGGATAACCTCCAGAGTATCCTTATCTGCTGCCAGACCAGTTGTAGCTATATGAAGATGCAATTCAACTGTAAGTTACTGAGCAACACATTATTGTGTGTATGCCACTTCCGAAACCAATTAAAGCATACCTGGCTCTTATCACCCCATTCGCCTAAAAAGGTAACTTACTAATTGAAATGCCTACGGTTAAGGGGGAAAGGAATTATTTTCTCGCTAGATTTGGTTTCATGAATATTTTCAAACGGTAGCATAGCCTTGCTCAAATTCTATTTGTCTGTGAATAGCAAATCTTCAAAAAGATGGGTGAGAAGAACGCGTCTGTTTTACTTTTTCAACTGCTCGTCTTCTCTGTGAAAGCATGAACTGTCAGCAACAATTAGGTCATTAATAAATACGTAGAAGAGCAAATGTGCTTGAAAGGTCAACATGGATATCCTACTGTTAGTCGGTACAAATGAAACAATGCTATAACTTCAGTAATATAACTTTTTCCTACCTGTGCCACCAGTGAGAATTCTAGATTCTCAATGTAAATCGTAGGATGAAGTAATCATCATTGTCCATTGAAGAGGTGGCCATGTACAAATAGGTGAGGCCATCACTTGGCCAAATCATCCAAGCATTCACCAAGCATCAAGATCATCGCAAGAGGCAAGAAGTTGTACTCCCGCTGTTGAAAAGTTTTTGTGCATTGCCTGTATAGAGTAAGCTACTACAAGTTATAGTTTGGTGTTGGCACGCTGCTGGGATTTGCCCTCTATTTGACATTTACTAATCTTGGGAAAATTGCATTTTGGCCGCCTGTACTTACACTAATCTACAATTGCCCCCCTCATGTTAAAACATGATATTAAACCTACCCACACTCACAAAAATTGTCCACCTTGGATGAAAAACATCCAAGTTACCGGTGTCAGAGTGACAATTATGAAATTCTAGTAGAAAAGACAATTTTGCCCTTTCCCTTTACTATAAACGTCCTTGTTGTTTAACATAATTTAAAATGCAGCCAATATCTTTATCAGTTTGCAATAAGGATTAGCCACTTTATTTTTTATTTGCGGTGGCGGCTGTGAATGGGAGTTGCAGTGGATCAAGGTGGGTGACAGTAAGTGATCGATGGTGGCGACTAGGATAGTCGTGAAGGTCGTTCGTGTCATTGATGGGTGCTAGTTGCGAAAGTGTGGTGCTAGTATTGTGGTGGTGGGTGATGCGGCTTCATGGTGTGTGCAGCAATGTGGTAATGGGTACTACAACGTTGTGGTGGTGGGTGATGTGGCATCCTTGTGGGAGCGGCATTCTGGTGGAGGATGTGGAATGCAGGGGTGGGTGGGACGTGGTGATGGTTTAATTTTTTAGATGTGGTGGTGGCTTTTGTTATCATGGTGGTCGTAGGCAATGGTGCTAATTATCAGGTTGAAGTGGTGGTGGGTTTGCACATTGGAGTGGTGGTGTTTTATAGGTTGTGGTGGCAGGGGTGAATGGCTAGGTGCAGGGTGGCGGTGGCGATGGCATTGGGGGTGGATAGAAGTGGTGGGATTTGTTACTGTTGAAATTATTACAACAATTATTGCGCTACCACGTAATACGTAGTGGGTTCGGAAACATACCGTATGAAGTCTCCGAATATTCCGACGTAGGATCCTTGTTGTTACGAGCCTCCAACACGCTTGATCTTTTTCGCAGGTACGAAAACGGCTACTAGAGTCGAGTTCTTCGTCCACGAACCAAATCCTAGAGCTTGGTGATTGCTCTAGAGAGAGTGCTATAGAGAGAGAGGGTTATTACTATTGACTTCTGATTTATTGGGATATCTCTAGCCTTTATATAGAGATACAATTAGAGACTGGCTTTACCTCCAACTCTTAGGAGATAAAGATTGTATTTATCTCAAACACTTAAGAGATAAATATTCTCTAAATAACTGTATTTATCCAAACTAACAAATACACATTATCTGTTAGTGGGCGGATAATGGGTCCACTGACCCAATTTATTAACAGCTCCCACTCGCCCACACACAGGGCAAATAAATCGTACAGTCCCTCTTTATCTCTCGTCCACTCATCTCCTCATACAGGAAATGGAACGTGCGACCTACGAGAAAGGATGTCCAGTTGAGGAGTATTGTATTAAGTTATCACCAAACTAACACAATACATCACTCCAAAAAATCTCGTATGTACCCCAGATAGTTCAACTACACCAGATTAAACACTCTCAAATCCCTCATAATGAGCAGTGTTAAACCTCTCATATGTTATGTATTCATGACTCATATCGAAACAAAAATCGACAAAGTCGCCCGGGCTATGAATCACACAACATGATGTAATATTGAACTTTCTTCCCAAAGCCCTCATGTCATTCCAATTAGACCCAACCGCTTTCCTAGACATGCCCCGCGAGACCGCATCATCCATGATCCAAGGGTACATGCTAAAGTAGCGACATTGAGTATCCTCTTCATGACATAGTCTAAGGTGAAAAGGGTACCATATAGGATCAAAAATTTTGATCCAAGTGGCTCACACAGTGACGAAGCAGGGATTCATTCGTCACTCCCACTGTCGGTCTGCATTTAGCACATGCAGTATGATTTGCATGCTATGGCCACATAAATGTATAATAAAATACGCCATACGAATCTAAGTCTAGTCGCTGTACAAGCGCCTAACCTGAGTTTTTCAGCCCAGTCACTCTCATAGTGCCTGCCTGAAATCTCACATTCGGCTGTAAACAGGCTACATAGAGTTGTGGAGATACTCTATGATCGACCTACATTTTTAGGTCTCATCTTAGCTCCAACTAAGGCGACATGTTTGCTTTATAAGCTGTATCATCTTATTCGCCCACTTGGCGCTTAAGACAATTATGTCTCATCTTGCTCGCTATCTTAGCGCCAAGGTGAATTACCCGTGTGAGTGGGTCAATTCGAGCCTGGTGACACTCTCAATAAGGATGTATATGTAATCACAAAGATTATTCATTCATTCCATAATAAACTCAAATCAAGGAACGAAAAATTTAATGTAATAAATAATGTCAAGTACATAAGATGCCATAAACATATCAAAACCTACGTAGTCCCATACTCCTAATGTGAGAAAGGAAAACATCTCTAGCAATAGGCTTGGTCAAAGGATCAGCCACCATTCTGCCAGTAGGTATATGCTTCATGGTCACCTCTCCTTGCGCAACTAAAGTTCTAATGAAGTGATAACGAAGGCCTATGTGTTTGGCCTTCCCATGATATTTGGGGTCCTTTACAAAATCTAGGCTAGCTGTATTGTCACAGTGAACAGTGACAGACTCATCTGCATGAGCTGTAACCCCTAGAGCCTGTAAGAATGACCTCAACCAAACAGTTTCCTGGACTGCTGCTGAACAAGCAACATACTCCGACTCTATCGTGGATAGGGCGATGCAAGACTTTTTCTTGCTGTACCAAGAGATAGCTCCACCTGAAGTGGATATGCGCTCATCTCTATCAGCGCCCCAATCAGCATCGCTGTATACTCTCAATCTCAAGTCTCCACCATGATAACACAGGACGAGATCAGCGGTTCCACGTAAGTATCGAAGAATCCTCTTCACCGCATTCCAATGAGCGGGTCCAGGATTACTCTGATAACGACTCACCATTCCAACGGCAAAGCAGATGTCTGGACGCGTACACAACATAGCGTACATCAGACTCCCAACTGCAGCCGCGTAAGGCACTTTGGACATCCGATTCTTTTCCTCATCATTCTTTGGGCATTGGTCTGTTGTTAAAGTACACGCCTTGTCCATTGGAGTGTCTATGGGTTTTGAGTTATGCATACGGAATCGTTCAATGACCTTCTTGATATATGTCTCTTGAGACAAATCGAGAAGTCTCTTTGGATGATCACGTATGATTTTAACCCCGAGCACATAATTAGCTTCTCCCATGTCCTTCATCTCAAAAGTTGAGGACAGCCACTGCTTAGTGGCGACAATGGAACTCATGTCATTCCCAGCTAAAAGAATGTCATCCACATACAAAGAAAGGATCAGAATATTTTTCTTGGATCGTTTTACGTAAACGCAATGGTCTTGTTCAATCATTTCAAAACCTATAGAGGTAATGGCATGATGAAACCTAAAGTACCACTGCCTAGACGATTGTTTGAGACCATATATAGAACGTTTGAGCCGGCAAACTTTGCGCTCATGTCCCTTGACTTCAAAACCCTTAGGTTGAGCCATATAAATCTCTTCGTCTAGTTCTCCATTGAGAAACGTAGTCTTAACATCCATATGAAAAAGTTCTAAATCCTGTTGGGCGACAATAGCTAGGATCAGACGAATTGAAGCAAATCTCACCACTGGGGAGAAAGTGTCTTCATAGTCCACACCCCGCAGTTGGGTATAGCCTTTCGCCACAAGACGTGCCTTATACTTGTCAATTGACCCGTCTGCCTTGCGCTTGACTTTTAAAACCCACTTGTTTCCAACAGTCTTGCGCCCTGGCGAAAGGTCAACCAACTCCCAGACCTAATTCTTCTCCATTGAGCTCAACTCATCTTTCATTGCAGTCATCCACTCATTACTAGCAGGTGAAGATAAGGCTTCTTCCATAGAAGTGGGCTCATCTTCATCAGTTGGAGTGCACATAAGAATTTCACCATCAATCTCAAAACGACGACGTGGAACTCTTCCTCGTGCACCTCTACGCAGTTGAGAATCTTGTTGACATGATGGTCCTGATGGTGTGCTCCCACTGTCTAGGATGCTCCCACTGGGTTGAAGATCACTTATACTATCTTCAGCGACAACAGGATGAGGAACTAATCCCCCACCTTCGCTTAAAATGGTAAAATGGCTTCAACTTCCTCTAACTCATAGAGGTCAAGATTCTACTTGCGTCTCCAATGCTAGGAAAATCATTCTCTATGAAATCGACATCACGAGACTCTATTTCAGTCTTTCCACCATTTGGATGTTCACCATACATCACATAGCCTTTAGAGTTTTCAGAATACCTCAAGAAGATACTTTTTTTAGCTCTAGGCCCTAGTTTCCCATACTTATGAGAAATACTGTGAACATAACCTTCTGAGCCCCATGGGCGCAAGTTATCCAAATTTGGCTTTTGGCCATTCCAAAGCTCATATGGGGTGGACTTGACTGATTGTGAAGGCACTCGATTAAGTATATAGGCTGCAGTCAAAAAAGCATCCCCCCAAAAAGATATTGGGAGGTTTGTTGGCGCCATCATAGACCTAACCATGTCTAACAATGTTCTATTCCTTCTTTCCGCAACGCCATTTTGTTGTAGAGTATTAGGAATAGTAAGTTGCCTGCGTATCCCTTTTTCCTCACAAAACTTCTTGAAGTGATCTGACAAATATTCGCGTCCTTGGTCAGTGCGAAAAGTTTTTAAATTCTTCTCTTTCTGATTCTCAACCTCAGCTACAAAGCATTTGAAACAGTCCAAAGCTTCATAGCGATGAGATATCAGATACACATAACCATATCGCGTATAATCGTCTATCAGTGTAAGGAAATAAGAGGCGCCATGGCGTGCCTTTACACTCATAGGTCCGCATATGTCAGAGTGAACTAGCTCAAGTGGTTGAGTTGCTCTCACAGCCTTTCCAAAAGGCTTCCTGCATGTTTTACCGGCCAAACAAGCCTCACAAGTTTGTAGATTGACTCTTGCGAGTGGGCCCAAAAGGCCTTCTCTAGCCAAACGAGTCATCCTATCTTGGCCTATGTGGCCCAGTCTTGCATGCCAGGTGGTAGAATCATTCACAATATTATCATTCACAACATAAGAATAAGAGGACTGAGAATCATTTTAAATCCAATTGAAAAAGACTATCCATGAGAAAACCATGTCCGAACAAAACATCATCCAAAAAGATGTCCAAC
Source organism: Escallonia herrerae (assembly GCA_033070095.1). Classification (NCBI taxonomy): domain Eukaryota; kingdom Viridiplantae; phylum Streptophyta; class Magnoliopsida; order Escalloniales; family Escalloniaceae; genus Escallonia; species Escallonia herrerae. The sequence continues at coordinate 381,866 of JAVXUP010000180.1, read as the reverse complement.
TTATTACCCTTAAAAATAAAGGAAAAACCACTGTCTAATAAAGCAGTAACTGAAAGTAGATTAAGCCGAATAGTGGGTGCATATCGCACATCCTCAAGAATCAATGTGCGCCCAGTGCGCAACTTGAGCTGGTAAGAACCAACCCCTAGCACCTCTTCGGAGCTATTGTTTCCCATGAAGATATGTTTGCTACCCGCGGAAATCCGGTGATAATCTACGAACCCCTCTCGATCACGTGCTACATGTTTTGTTGCACATGTATCCACAAACCACACAGGTTGGGAATGAGCAACCATCACATGTGAGGAAACATATAACTGAGAGAGAGATTCTGAAAGTACCTTCTTCGGCTCAGTGCAATCACGAGCGAAGTGTCCTTTCTGTTGACAGTTGAAGCATTTAACTTTAGACAGATCCTTTTTCCCACCACGTTTTCCTCTCTTGCATTTCTTCATTTTTCCTTCCTTTGGCGCAGAAGTGCTAGCCTCGCCTTTCTTACCTTTCTTACTTTGTCTTCCGCGCTTGCCATTTGCATTGCGCGATCCCCCTTGGGCGACATAAGCAAGGGTCTTGTCAGTATCTCGAGTCTCGTCCTCAAGGATGACATGCTGTGAAACATCAGAAAAGTTCTTGATGTTTTCACTGTGGGTCAATATATGTTTCATATTGGCCCATGAGGCAGGAAGGGACCTTATGACAGCTCTGACTTGCTGCTCATCTGTGAGCGCATGGCCAGCATCCCTCAGCTTACCAATCATATTGGACATCATCCTTAGATGTTCACTCATGGTATGTTTAGGGTCTTTTGTGTACTCCTCGAACTTAATCACAAGGCTACGAAGCCGCGTAGTTGAGGTTCCACCAAAAGAGAACTTGAGCTGCTCCCATAAAGCTTTGCAAGTTGGAAGTTCATCATACTGCCCGATTAGATCATTTTGCAAGCTGCTCAACAAGGTGTAGCGCGCACTACGATCTTTCTGATTCCATTTCTGGTAGGCAGTGTGGTCTCTTAGGGGTTGCGCCTCAGTTGGCGCGACCATCTCCTTGGTCAAGTGCTCCTCGAGCTCTTGTTCGTTCAGCATGAATTTCATCTTTTTGTGCCAAACGTCATAATTGTCTCCGTTAAGTTTCTCACCCTTAACGAGATCAGCTATGACATTCTTGGTGGCCATTATATTCACTACATTAGATTGCGCAAGGAAAAGACATTAAATTATATAAGCCACAATATAATAAATCATCCACATGATAATTTAGAACAATATAAAATTGCACCATGCAATAAAGTGTGCAAGGACTCCATTGAGCCCCATTGGCATTCTAATAACTTATGCTAAGAAAATTCTGACTTGAATAATGTGCGTGCGAAATTACATCCCCGTACAAGGCTTTCTGGAAATATACAGAGAAATAGTAGAATAGAACATCTTTGAAAATCCTACTACCACTACAAGAAACATGGGATTTAGCGACCGCATTTTGCGACCGCAAAGACATGAGGTCGCTAAACTAATATTTAGCGACCGCTTTAGCGACTGCTCTATTTTGAGGTCGCTAAATATTCATGGTCAACGAAAACTTGGATTTAGCGACCGAAATTGGCGAAGTAGACTAGTATCGTGTCATAATCAACGAAAACTAATATTCAAGTTGCTTGCTGCTGGCCCAAGTAGACTAGTATCGTGTCATAAAGGGTACATTGTCAACGGGTTTAGGTTTAACACGATGGAAGTTGACCTTACTAAACAAACCCAAAACAGTGGAGTTTTGATCAAAGGTGACTGTTATAATGATAGCGAACGTGATTTTTATGGGCAGTTGGAGGAGGTTGTTGAACTAGACTATTATGGCAACGGTAATCGACTGGTAATGTTCAGGTGCAAATGGTTTGACATTACAGCTGGTATTCGAGTTAGTCGACATGGGATTGTAGACGTTAATATGAGGTCAAGGCTCGGATCCTACGAACCATTTGTATTTGCAGCTCAGGCAACGCAGGTCTTCTATGCAAAGGGTGTGACAAGGAAGGATCCAAATTGGCATACTGTTATCAAGACCAAAAGAGGCTTTGTTGATGATGATGTGTTCGTTGAGATGTACCAAGAGGATAATGCTCCCACAGTGATACCGCTTCAAGAGAATAACGATGTTGTTGATGAGCCTCTTTGCTATTTAGGCCATGCTGAAAAAGAGGTCGATGCCGAAGCCCTCCGTGATGATGATGGTGATGACGATGACGATGACGATGAAACTGAGGAAGACATTGACGACGAAGAAGAAGACGATGAAGATGAAGGGGACGACGATGACGACGAGGAGGAAGACGTTCCGTTGTCTATTAGTGATAGTGATTGACTGTTTGGAGAAAAAAATTCTTGTCAATGTACTTTTAGACATGCCTGTTTATTATTTAAATTGAATTAGTTATTAATTGATGGCGGTTGACTATTTAATTTGGGTTGTCTTTTATAGTCGGCAGTGCCACATTGTTAGCATACTTAGTTCTGCACTTAAGTTGTTTATTATTCGGGCAAACTACATTGTAGATATGCCGAGATCCAGTGCACCCCGAGGTCGTGGAGGTGGCCGTCGCGGAGCTGCTTCAGCACAGTCAGCCCCCCTCCCTAGGATTGGTGATGCGACTACTACTGAGCAGCCGTCATCGTCATCAGTTGCTTCAGAACATGGTGAGACGATATTAGTTTTGTGTCGGATTGAAAGCAATTACTTGCAATATATATAAATATAATAATTTCCTTTTTCATCATCTGCAGCGTCTAGTTCATCTGTATCGCGAGGTATTACCCGCGGAATACCTCTTCCAGCCACCCCGGAGCAGAGGGTTACTGCTCATGTCCGAAACAATTAGTATGTTTTTAATTTGCAAAGCTCAATTCTATTGTAATATGCACTTATATTGGGATTGATGTATCTTTGTGATTTCTTGTAATTAGTTTTGTTGAGGATTGTGTTAGGACCAAGATCGATCCTATTATCAAGGCTCACCTCCCACAGCCTTATGCGACGTGGGGTCGTGGATGGAATCAGACAAAGAGCTTGTTTGGGGGAAGTTTTTGGTAAGGAGCGTAGTATTTTTTATGTGCTTTACTTTTGCGGTTTTAGAAGTACATTATCGCTGAATTTTTCTTGCTAACTGTGTTTTTCAATTGTGTTGAATTATGTTCAGGACTATTTCAAATTTGAGTCGGACGGAGAGCGAGAACTCGGGAGGCAGGCGTGGGAGTGGCATTGTGCCGAGAACTACAAGAAATGGATGCTGAATGCGAGGAGGTGGGCGCTAGCTCGGGCGGGTACGACAGATATATCTATGACCAGAGACCACAATCCCGAGTACTTCTCCAGAACCATGTGGGGGCACCTGGTGTCGCATTAGAGTACTCCAGACTGGGCGAAGCTGAGTGAGCGAGGCACGGAGATGACTCAAAGCGAGAAGAAGATGAAGCACAGTGCTGGTTCCCGTCCATTTGCTGTGCACGAGCTGAGGTTGACAGAGGAGGACCCTGACAGGAGGCCCCCTACGAGGCTCCGCCATTTTGAGCGCACACACCAGAATAGTGATGGGAAGTGGGTGTCTGAGAGCGCCGAGCAGTTTGCGGTGAGCACGTAACTAAGCAATACTTTTGTATTCCTATTGCATTTTTTGCGATTGTGGCCAATAGAATTTCTCTAACATTTTTGTTGTTTTCTTATACAGAGTTTATTTAGAGAGAGAGTTCAGGCCAACTCCCAGCCAGACGGTGGACGATATCTCGTTGTGGTCAGACGCGACTGGGGGTCCTAGGAAGGACCGTATACTCGGCCACCCTCGTCAGTCCGCTCGAGCGTTGTTAGCAGACAGACCAGCATCGTCAAGCGAGACGAGTTATACCGGTCCTCGGGCAGACGCGACGGCTATGGCTGCGATGTTGGCAGAGTGCTTCAATACAATGTTTGATGCACGCATGCGGATGATGCTCGGTGACAGTTATGTAATTATAAAGGACCCCAAACTACATGTAATACAAATTTTCTCAATATCCTGCTGTATTTTGTGCTCTATATGTGATCTTGATTAGATATATGATGTTGAATCATTTGTATGGCTTTGTGCAGGGCAATACCGATGATCTTAGTGCCGGTGACCCCCGGGGCGATGAAGATGTTGTTGGATCAAACGTGCCTTCATCATCGAGGAATGAAGAAGATGATGACGGGGCTGGTTGTTCTACCGACGAGTGATTTAGATAGGGGTTTGGTTAGGTTCATCTGCCATGAATGTTATTTTCTTGTTTTGAATTGATCATCGGTACTTAACTGTATGAATTCTATTATTTTAATGCATATGTTAACGTTTATCTATACTTTGATGAATGTGAGCAGCTGTTTGAATGAATGCGGGACAGGGGGTAAAACGGTTTTGAATGAATGCGTTGAAAGCTTTCAACGCATTCATTCAAAAGCGTTTCAACAGAAATTAAATCGGTTTTTGGATCGATTGGATTGGATTGGATGCGAATTGATATTAGTTTTGCAACAGGTTTTGGACATGTTATCTGACCTGAATTTTTTTTTTTGCAAATCCAGGTTTTGCGACCGCAATATACGGTCGCTAAATTAAACAACGCGGTCGCTAAAGTTTTTATTGTTTTTAAAAAATAATAATAATAAACAATTAAAAAAATTAAATTATTTAGCGACCACCGGTCGCGGTCGCTAAATATAAATATAATTTAATAAAAAATAATTAAAAATATAATTGTTAAATTAATAAATATTTAGCAACCGCTAAGAGCGGTCGCTAAATATAGTCAACGCGGTCGCTAAAATTTAGCGACCTGGGCTATAGCGACCAAGTTAGCGACCGCCCTTACGCGGTCGCTAAAACCCTTTAGCGACCGCGTAAGGGTCTTCAGCGACGGCGCCTGGCGGTCGCTAAAGACCCTTTTTCTTGTAATGTACAAACTACTCCAATAAAACAAATGGAGATGTCGCACAGCACATTATTCTCAAAATAATTTTCTTAAAACAAGAGTAAACACATAAACATAAGTTTATTTAGAATGTCAATCTAGTATCCATCCATTTAACCTAAAACTAGCATGCTCAAATAACAAATTAAAGGGTAGTAAAATGGATGAATATGCCACATTCTCCTTCCAAGAAAAAACGGGCATTAAGGCCTTGAAAATAAAAACTGGTTTAATAAGTGTGGGCTTACCAAAAACCCAACAAATATACCTCAAAAGTATATTTAAACCATAACACAAATCAAGGCAAGCATGTAACAAATTAGACATAATTTATCTATGTCATATAACTCTCCAAGAATATTTATTGCTACTCACAAAGTACAAAAATTAATATTTGCTCATTATTCGTATTTTTGGGAACCCATAAGTACCACAAAAAATATTTCCAAATGGCCAAAAAATGAGAGATAAAATCTTAAAATTGGCAAACAGTAAATTTATCCCTAATATACCCTCTGCAATTAAAGAAAATTTCTGAGCGTATCAAAAAAAAATTTTAAAGCTAATTTTCTAGAAAAAATCATTTAAAAATTAAATAGAACACACACATAGGGTATTAAGGTAAATTTAATACTATAGAAAAAATTCAGAAGCCAAAACGGAGCTCCACGCGCCGGTGGTGGGTCAAAACACAGCCAGAAAATACCTCACGCGCCACCTTGCGCGTGGGTCTGCGTTTGAAATTTTTTTTTGAACAGGCGCGTGAGTTACACACGCGCGCGTGGGCTCGCGTGGAATAAACTTGGCCTGGGCGCATGTCGCGCGTTCCAGCAGCCTCGGCTGGCGCGTGGACGCGCGTGCGCGGCTCCTATGTGCGGCTTGGCTCACGTGCGGCGCGTGGGAGCGGCTTGGCGTGTGACTAGTCATGCGCGTGGCTCAATCAGCGCGTGACACGTGTCACGGCTTGTGTGCACTGTTCATCTTCTTCGTGAAAAAACCCTAATTTTTTTCAGCGCCGCCATGTCGCGATGCCAATTTTTAAGGCCATATCTTTCTCGTTTTTAAGCCAAATAATGCGTACGATATATCGTTGGAAAGCTTAGACGACATAGATTAATTATGTACCAACCGATCATGATAAAAACAGAATATCATGCTCCGAATTTGAGTCCCAAAACTCGAAAAAATCACAGTTTTCTTGAAAAATAAAATCGTGATTTCTCATAAACCATGCATCCAAAAATCACGAAATTTTACGTAGTTCATCCTCAAACATAGGAGAACAAAATCATATAATTATTTTTCAGAAAACATGCTCAATAAATTTTGAATTTTTGTAATGGGTCTCGTTCATGTATCCGAAAAAAAATCGCAACATGCACATAATTTAATTAGCATGTTTAAAGGCGAATCAACAAGTAATCATGCTCTGATACCAATGTTGAAACTATTACAACAATTATTGCGCTACCACGTAATACGTAGTGGGTTCGGAAACATACCGTATGAAGTCTCCGAATATTCCGACGTAGGATCCTTGTTGTTACGAGCCTCCAACACGCTTGATCTTTTTCGCAGGTACGAAAACGGCTACTAGAGTCGAGTTCTTCGTCCACGAACCAAATCCTAGAGCTTGGTGATTGCTCTAGAAAGAGTGCTATAGAGAGAGAGGGTTATTACTATTGACTTCTGATTTATTGGGATATCTCTAGCCTTTATATAGAGATACAATTAGAGACTGGCTTTACCTCCAACTCTTAGGAGATAAAGATTGTATTTATCTCAAACACTTAAGAGATAAATATTCTCTAAATAACTGTATTTATCCAAACTAACAAATACACATTATCTGTTAGTGGGCGGATAATGGGTCCACTGACCCAATTTATTAACAGTTACTGTGGTGATTAATAGGTGTAATTGTGATGGTTTTGAAGGTGGGTGATGGTGGTGATTAATAGGTTAAGGTGGGGGCCGGTTTGCAAGTTAGGGAGGTAAGGGTGGCAGTGTGGTGGCGACTGCAGTGATGGAGGTGGATGACAACGGAAGAGGCGCCAATATGTGAGCAAATGAAGAAAAAATGAGAAATGACATGAGTGATAATCATTACCTGTTCAATTAACCAAAGTTAAAAAGGAAAATTACGAAAATTTGATTGGTGCACCCAATTTGTTCTTAATTTTGTATGAGTCTTAAGGGCGGACTATGTCATACCTTTCTTATTATGGAAATTCTACAATTTAAACCAACTTTCTTTTTCTTCCAAAGCATGATTTTGAATTTTAATTGAAGAGAAATTAAATGTTGAAGAGAAAGTTATAAGAAAAGTGAAGGGTTTACAATACCTAAAGTAAATAGAAGGGTCTTGTGAGGGTAATAATGTCTTACCAGACATTGTTTAGCTAATGTGCACACTTTTCTTGAGTGGTGGTAGGTTTTAAAAACACATCTTTGAACATGAGGGGGCCAAATTGCATAACGGTGTAAGTAAGGGGCCAAAGTGCAGTTTCCCCATTAATATTCGTTCATGCACACCCTGGGCTCTGGGCAGTGTAAAAGACTCGAATGAAGAGGTGGGGAAGACTAGTTCTACAACTATATATCTCACAATGCCGATGCTTTATTAGCATGATACACAGAAATTTATCTTCTATTTGAAACAGTTGCACATATTCTAGATAAACTTCTTCCTTTGAAAACCATCGACTCACAGCAACCGTGCAGATTCATCATTGCGCCACTCGGCTATGGCCAATGTATGGCGGCCTCCACAAGCAACAAGTTTGGCACACCACCGTCCTTCAGCATCACCGCCACTAACATTTCTAGGAGGTGGGAGTTTTATAGGCACTTCTGATGGATGACCAGTTGTCAGCTTTCTCCCATATCCTAGACGTCCATGATCGCCACGCCCGAACTGTGAGAAGGAGATGCAAGTCAATAGCTTTCCAATTGCAGAAGCAGCTATATTTGCTTGCCCAAAAAAAAAAGAATCAGAGATAACTGAAATCAATGAAAAGGAAAAATACTTTTTGGGCTTTGGGGTTTTTAAGTGATGCTACATTTTGAAAATCTTTTTCTGCTAACCAATTTCTTTAGAAACCGTACGCGCCCCGCTGGTGTTCGAGTGTGTCTATCTGCGTATGCACGTGTCAATGTGTATTTCACGAAATACTGGCAAGTTACATAATTGATCAATTGGGAATTTAGAAACTAAACGATTCATTTACAGAGGACACAACAATTATGGAATGGTATAAAAGAACGTTAAAGCACTCACTGAAAACATACGACCATCTCGCGTTAATGCAACCGAATGAGTGCCCCCACATGACACCTGGTTGCAAGTGGAAAATATCCATAAAAGGATTCAAAATCAAGACACAGAGAAAATAAAAAGGAAAGAGCAAGTACGGATGTTGGGAGTTTTTGAGCTTTAATTTCCTGGAAAAATGATAAACTATGAAATATGTATGTAAAACCTGAACAATTTCCTCGCCAACTAGAAGTTGAACCCTTTGGGGCACCATTTTACTGCTCTTATCATCTCCAAATCCAAGTCTCCCATGCTCCCCTCTACCCCAGCCATATACCTGTAATGCGATCATAGTTTCGATAGATGGTTAACTACACAACGGTTCAAGATATGAAGTTTTGGTAATCAAAAGTTGAAAGGGAAAATGTGGGATTATCCAACAGTCATAGCTAGAAGGCCAGATATCTTGTAGGGGATTTACAACAGATTAAACTTGGTCATAACAGAATCGACCCCGTTTCCACCTAATACATTTAACCAAGTGGAGAATCACCCGTCGTGGTGGTACATTCTGTGAGCAGGGAGACCCAAATGCACACTGCTGTCACCTGGAAGTGTTCCACACATCATAACAACCCTGGGCACGAGGTTTCCCTAATTGCGGAGTCAGAAGAGGGTTGAGAGGCTGTTTCCTTATCTCAAACCCATGACCTCCAAGTCAGAACGGAGCAACTTTGTCACTGCACCAAGGCTCACCCTCTACAATCGAGTTACAAAAGTACATATAATCTAAAGCAACAAGAGTGAAGCTTAATTCATCCATCCGTTTCATATTCTATGGATAAATTTGGTCTAAGATTATTGTCCACAAACCCTTTGCTTTCAAAGCGGTAATTAAACTATGAAATCTGGCAGAAACAAAAGGTACATATTCAGGACGCTTGTAGACAATTCTGGCTCCTACCCTGACAAAAACTTATAGGCAAGTTCCGGATAGTGCTTGCTCTGATTGGATTACTAAGGCAAGTTCATAATGTTTTGCCAAAATTGAGGGTAATAGTATGTAACGAAAAACAACAGAATGTATTAATGCAATTCTACTAATTTATGGTAAATCTGATGGTCACCGCTATCCTAATCTCTCCTGTCTTTTGTCTCTTTCATTTTTTCACCTAAATTCCTTACGTTCGTGAGGCTTCACGCAATGTCTAAATCAAGCACTGCTGGTATTCCATAGAAATAATAAACCACGTTAATGATTACCGAACTCTTGATCCAATTTGTGAGCCTGAGTCGACAATCTTTTTCAAACAGCAACTAAAGTCAAGGAAACCGTTCATCAAACTTACCCTCACCTAATGCGCTAGTACTTAACTTATCCTTCTCAAAGACTGAAAAAGGAAGGTATTTCCCGAGGGAGCCAGTGTGTCACTGATTTTAAAAAAAATGCTCAAGAAAAGAGCTTATGATTTCTATTCAAGAATCCAAGAGCCACTCATGCATCAGAAAACCACTCAATGCCATAGAAGTTGTTCTACAGAGGTAGAATTGTAGAAACCAGCACATAACCGATTGACTACTCAAGTCACCGAGTTTCAGGGTTCCCAGGAGAGGGTATAATTAAAGAAAATGCCCTTCATCAACATAAAAAACAAAATATCAACCTGTGGAACAAACATAAAAGGGAAAATAGGACAGACCTCTCCATCATCCGTTAATGCGGTAGAATGCCATCCCCCAGCAGCAATATCAACCTAAAGGCAAATATAAAAACGAGATTCAAACTCTTTAAACGAAAAAAGTTGGAAGAAATCATATAGCTAACAATCTAATCAAGGAAACAGTGAAACATGGTTTGGCTCCTGTATAAGAAAGCATGACCAGACTGAACCTAGCTCAGTTCAAACTTGCCAACAATAAAACCTAGCGATGAAGGAACACTTTGGTTGATTGAGTTCAGGAAAGGGATTTTTTGGCTGTTATGTGCACCAATTATGTGTACATGTAGACTATCGGTTCACATGCAAATTTTGGAAATGCTTGTCAATAATGCTTAAAAGAAGTTGTTAACAGATCATGTGTTTCAGAAGTGTGGTGTTCTAATGTCGCAAGAAAAAAGCAAACTTGAAATGTATGACTATGAACTGATATTAGTACAGACACTATACTGCGTGCGTGTGTCTGTAACAATGTAAACAATCAACTTTTTCTTGAACTACTAAAATTCATATTACTATCCAAGATAGCTATACGTTCTTTTCAATAAGCAGATCTTAGTAACACAATAAACCCTTGCTTGGATTGCAATTTACAATGACATCTAAGGCAGCATTTAGATCAGAGTATTACACTTAATATTAACGAAATCTTATCGCCGCATTATCAGCACCATTTCTTTACCTAGGGACACAAAATGTTAAGGCCCGGACACTTGATCGACAGTAAAACTAACAAAAGAAGTTTTCAATAAAGATATTCTAGGAAGTGCCACAAAAGGGAAAAAAAATCTCAAATTAACTGACAGAAATGGCTCATTAAAATCGGCAGAAAAACAATGTATGGTAGAACAAACCAAATTAAGACCGGACAATCCTTGGACAGGAATAGGTTGTGATCTAGGCTGGGTATCTCCCGTTCCGAGCTGTCCATATTCATTATTGCCCCATGCCAATAAACTTCCATCCTCGAGGAGAGCTAAATTATGGAAAGCCCCCACTGCAATTAGCCTCACCCTTTCAAGACCTTGTACTCGCACAGGAGTGGAAATTTGTTTTCTGAAAAGAAAGTTTGAATAAAAGATGGATAAACGAGAGTGCAGAAAGTTATCTTAAGGAAAAATCACTAAAATACATCAGGATTATACATGTCACCAGGAGGCCATGGTTGACCCCATGTCCATACATGTCCTTCGCGTGTGAGAACAACCGAGTGTGTGCCTCCAGCAGCTACCTATTAGATAAGCAGTTCATTGATGTTAAATCTGTGGCAATCCAAGCCACCTTTTGCCACTTGCCAAAAATATTAATAATCGATGACATTTACGAACACTCTTTTTTGCAACTTGCCCAAATTGTTTTGCTTCTAATACATATCCTCCTGACAATACAAATTTAATCAACTTTTTTACTAAGACTATAGAGTCAAGTAACATCTTACAAGATTATGCATTCATTCCTCAAAGCATGGAAGTACACATGGGAATTGTACATGTGCAGTTTTACATAACTACATATTTAAACATCCCAAGAAACAAAATAGAACGTCTAACGGAAACTCTCATCTATAGTATGTTTATTACACATTGTGATGAGATCCTAACGAAGTGAAATGTCAATGTAAATGACTAACACACCTGGTGAACTGAAAGCTTTGGTGCACATCGCTGAGGATTTACAATATCCCTCCTCAAAGGCCTAGCAGTGTCATCTTTGCGATCGACCTCTTCGCCACACTGACCATACTCATTTCCACCTGCACCAAACATATTTCATATCCTTATGACAAGCAATCAACCATATCAATTTCCTTCAGAGAGACAATTCTAGTATCATCCTGTTTCATCACTAACAATGTGGAGAGGGGTTATCCAAATTCTCAGGTTCCAACTTCCACCCAAGGCGCAACCAGGAGGTTACTTGCTTGGGAGAGTTCACTTTTGCAAGACACACTAAATCTTAATGTCTGCAAGATACTTACAGGAGACAACATGGAAAAATTAGATGCTGAATTTCGATGAATTGGACATACACAAGGCAACCCTATATACACATAGTCAACTTAAGCTTATCGTGTTTATATGTATGCAGATTACACATTGACAAATGTTTAAATACAACCCAAACTGGTTGATTAGTTAAAAGTGACTCAGTTTTGTTTACGTCTGAGACATACAAGAGTGTCCCAGGAATTACATCCAACAACACTTGGGATCAACAAATCTCCCAATTCTTGGGTTAAGAAGTACTTTTCAAATCTCTATTAGCTGGAAAAACAATTGACTTCGTCTAACCATAAACAAAATTTTGGTTTCCTCATGAGCCTACGGAGAAGGGTAAAAGAAACATAGTGATTACCCCAAGCATAAGCACGACCCTGATCATCAACAGCCAAACAATGCCAACCACCAATAGCAGCCTGACATGAGATGGAAAAGACCCCAGTAAGTCCTACCTCAATACCAGACAGTGTTTCACATACATATACAAAGCCGGAAAAATTAGAATTACCTGAACAATTTTAACATTGCCGAGCGCCTTAACCTGACTAGGTATGTTCTCGGTTTTGGTCTCAGGTTGGTGCCCCAAAGTCCCCCTTTGGTTCCATCCCCAAGTAAACAACTGTTATAGGCATACAACAAGTCATAAAACTTCATTTACCCCCACTTTTGATCAATTAAAAAACAACACCTTCAAGGAACATGATCAAAGAAAAAGTAGTCAAAGACTCTACAGTACGTCAATTTCATAATTTCCGTCTCTTGCTAAGTTCTACTATTACCTGTGTTCAATTGGATATTCCGCTATGATTTTTGCAGATTTTTAGTATGGATTTAGTAAACATGGCATTCAACTCAAATGGCATGCACAGATTCAATAAATATCGTTTGGCAAGTCATGCTAGGGTAAAAGAACGACGAATGAAGTCAACATTTATAGATAGTAAAATATCCTAGAATTTTGCAAAAAATCAAATAGGAGAAACCCAATCCAACAAAGGGAATGTAATATATGAACATGTAACCGTTGGACTGAGTTCAAATAGTGACTAAAGATCAAATAAGAACCGTATGTCGAGTTAAACTAGATGGATTAAGTATCGCTTGTCAAGTCAAACCAGTGTAACGAGGATGCTTAAAGTCGATGCTTACTCGTTCAAATCAAAGCGAGCAAAAAGCATGAAAGGGGAAAGTAAAATATAGCGAGAAAAGAGAACCTTGCCGTCCTGGCAAATGGCGAGAGAGTTGCGACTGCCGGCAACGACGGAGCGGACATTATCGGGGGGGAGTGCTTTGACAGTGCACACCCAGTCTCTCTCTTCGTTGTTGCCGATTCCTAGCTGTCCGTCTTCCCCGGAACCCCTGCCAGAGAATATACAGAGACTGCTAAGTTACTACTGCGCGCGCGCGCGCGCGCGTGTTGTTGTATTAAGAGAAGTGTGTGTGTGTGTGTGTGTAAGGAGCGAACCATGCGATGACGGCGGTGTTGGAAGCCATGAATTGTGCTGGCACCATGGACTGTATTTCTAGTGTCTTAGTGGACTCTGCGTTTAGCTTTGGATGTATACAAGTTGGAGATTGCGCATCCGATTCCTAATTGCACTCATCTCTTTATACATTAACTTAAATTATACGTCACTTTTTATCTTTACTAGGAAGTACTAATTCCACTTTTTATACGGTGGATAAATTTTTTACAGACTTATTTAAATATCATAGATCAGGTCGTGTATATCTAGTCTTGGCTTTTTTGTGTCTGAACGATATTAGACTCAGTACAAAGATCAGTGTATTAGGTCATGGACTTGTGGTATTACACGTCATTTGTATTGTGTGATCCAAAACATGTATCCATTCATATCCGTATCATGCACTACACGCTCCAACAATGATTATTATTATTATTATGTGACATAAAATCTACAACACTTGACGGCATTTTTCAAGAGGGTCAGCACTGTTTCCCTCAACATTCAATGGACTGTTATACAATCATAACAATACTCAATAATGTATGTTTAATGTCACGAGGCTACATGAAAGCGTGTTCCATGTCTTTCTACTTCTCAATCAGAAATTCTTTATCAAAGAAGGAGCGCAATAAGTGACATAACATTTGACAACTTCTTTTTTTCTTCAGTTTTGTAAAAAAAAATTCCTTCGGTTTTGAAAATCATCTTTTAAAAAAGAAAATATTTAAAAACTCTTATTTTGGAGTTTTGATTTTTGTTATGAGACCACCACCGCCGTCGCCATTGCCGCCACCACGCCGGCAGCGCACCCGCCATCCCACCCATCCCCACCCCCCTAAACCCCCCCACCATGCCCGTCATAACCATCGCCGCCACCACCACTACCAAAGCAAAAATTCGAAATAAAAATTGAGTAAACAACCCATTTTATTTTGTAAATAGTAAAAACTAAACTAGTTTTGATTCTTATTTTTTTGCAAATTGAAAACAAAAACTTTAAATGATTTCAAATAGTGTTTAATCTGCAGCCAATTTTTCTCCAAAGAGTGACTTGTGTTGATTCTGGTATTATGATATGCGTGGCTTGTCACTTATAGAAAGCAACACTCCTCAAGTATGGTGCATATGCTCCAGTGCAAATTTAGTAATTTAAACCATTTTGCTTCTCCACAAAAAAAACCCATTTTGCATGCAACCAGGAAAATGCTAGTGCCGGTGTGTGTGTGTGTATATATATATATATAGATAAAAGAGGAAACAGATGGCCTGATGTTCATTACCAACCCCACAAAACTGGAACTAATAGAATACTAAAGGGAAATATTCTTCAGGCCATTCACGATGTAACCACAAACTAATTCGAGTTTTTGTCCTCAATAATTTATTTTTAATACTTTATTACTTCTTTACTCTATTTTGAATCTTATTTACTTATCTAGTCCACTTTTTTAAAATCGTGATTTCAAATAGAGATTTTAAAGGAAGAAACGTGATTTGAAACAGATTCTTTTGAAAACGTATAAAATCTCTGTTATAAAGTAAAAATTCAAAAGAAATCTCTATTACAAATCACGTTTTCTTTCCTTGAAATCTCTGTTTAAAACCACGATTTCCAAAAGAGGAATAGATAAGTAAATAAAATTTAAAATGGGATAAAAAATAATTAAGTATTAAAAATAGATTATTAAGGGCAAAAATTCAAACTAGTTCAGCGAGAGCAGGACAAGGACACAATCGCGAGAATTCGCAATTACTAAAAACAGCATTGGTTCCACACGCTATACAACATTACGCAGAAATCAATCACTACCCCATGTGTTCTTAAACGGTATTATAACAAGCTTATAATCTGAAAGAACATTTCCAAGCCACACAGAACTAGGTAAATTTCGCACCGCCACGCAAACAAAACCTATGTGGTCACAAATGAGAAGTTCACAGTGCTATCCTACAAATTGATCACTGCTGCCCCTCTCCCTTTGAAGATTCCTTGATCTCATCCCCAGCCTCGTCCTAGAATCAACAAAAACACCGCTATAAGAATACATTGAACGTTAAAATGTAGGCCAGGGGTGTGTTCTGTGTATCAATAACAAAAACTCAAATCAGACCATTTCTTTACAGACGAGGTTTACCCCTCGAAGCCAATATAACGGGCCAAGTCAACAACCACAAGAGTTGCCAACTAAGGTTATACTCAGAGCCAGTACAACTTGGCATTTATTAGGGGAAATGTGCATATTTCAGGAACAAGAGCACGTTCTTAACGTGCAGGGCGCACACACGTACACCTGCATACGTACACACACATATACCTGCACGCGCGCGCACTCACACAGAGACGCGCGGGAGGGAGGGAGAGAGGGAGAGAGAGAGAGAGAGACCGTGATATCAGAAGTCCACAACGTCAAATTGTCACGGAGAAGCTGCATGATCAATGTGCTATCCTTGTATGATTCCTCCCCCAATGTATCAAGCTCAGAGATAGCTTCGTCAAACGCCTGCAGAGACATTAAAATCTTGTCTAAATCAAACAAAGTTTTAATAGGAAAATAAGAGTTGAGATGCAAGACAAAATCCAAATCGATGTAGGACCACTTTTGTGGTCTTCTTACCCCAAAGCAAACTAAATCTGCAATAAATGTCAGCAGCAAACAGGATATGCGTAAAGCAAGGGTCAGTGGATAATGCACCAACCACGAATACAGGGATAAAATGTAACGGCCTACTTTCAGTGGACTTTACATGACAACAGCCTGCAGTATTCACTTAACATTCTACTTTGAAAACCAAACTGAAACAATCAACGTTAGAACTCAAATAAACAGCTGGACCTCAAAACTAATTGCAGGATACCACGAGAGACATATATATACATATATACATGTAAATATACAGACAAAGACATATATGTACACACACACACACAGAGAGTTGCCTTCGATTACCAAGTATTAATGATAGCGAGAGAGAAATACTTGTCTTTTAATGCTTCCTAACAAATTAAATCACGAGTGCTGATGCCAAGTATTTACTACAACTACAGATACCCTACAGGCAACTAGCATTTGTTGGCCTTCTTTTTTAGTTTTTGCTATGATTGGAACTGCAATTCATATGGCCCGTTGGCATGGGAATTGGAACCAGCGACCTTGGGTTATCCTTCAAGGCCTCTGCCATTTCTCCCACCCCTTGGGGTTTGGTTGACCACCTTGTGCATCAGTTTATTGATCTCTGGGTCTCATTTTACGGGTCTCATTTACAATACACAGTTTACCTCAGTAAAGTAAGAAAGGAACAAGTGAGGCTGCAAAATGAACCAAGCTACTCGCTTGTGATCTCTTCGCAAGAAACTCATGCCAGGTTGATTAGCGAGATAATAAAACCGCCTGAACAGACTTTGAAGCGCATTGATAAGTTGTTTCGAAATATAGGCAAGTCAAGCTTGATCACAATTTAAAGCATAAAAAGTTCAACCAATCACACACGCTTGAACGATACTAGGCACAGCTCATTAAGGTCTTAGGAATAGGGAAAGGAAAAAGACCTTTGAAGTGAATCTCACCATCCATTCGCATCCATCATGCACAGCATACAATCGTAGAAATGATGTAAAAACACAAACATCATATTTTGATGGCAACCTATCAGACAATATAATGAATACATCCTCACATGCTCTCTATGCAAGCGACTAACATTCATAGTTTGTCAATGCCACAATCCACTGAACGCCGCCATATATACATATCTGTTTGTTTTGCATACACTGCCCTGTCAAATTCTCTACGCAAAATCTGGTAAAGTTTATTGACCACTCTCCTCTCAATGATGTCCATGTTTTACGACTTTCAAATGCTTCATAAATCCTTCTTCACAACTACAAATGCCAACTAATAAAGGAGTACACAAGGAAAACCCAAATCCTAATTGTTGGCAGCAAAGGCCACAACCATAGGCGAAGAGTCAGCAAATTTATGCAAGTGATCCTCCAAAGTACAGCCAAAAAAGAGGAACAAACAGATGCAAAGTGGTTAAGCTATATACCTGCTTCGCAAGGTTGCAAGCACGATCAGGTGAGTTAAGAATTTCGTAATAGAAAACGGAGAAGTTCAGTGCAAGGCCCAGCCTTATAGGGTGAGTTGGAGCCAGATCAGCCAGAGCAATATCCTACAAAGTATGAAACAAAAAGACACTAAGGAGATGAAATAAAAGAATAAAGTTGATAAGTGGCCAAGTTACAAGGGCATAATAATTGCCTACCTGGGCAGACTTGTAAGCTAACAAAGTGCTTTCTGCAGCTTCCTTCCTCTCAGCCCCAGTCTTAAACTCCGCTAAGTATCTATGGTAATCACCTTTCATCTTCAGGTAAAACACCTTCGACTCAGCAGATGAGGCTGAGGGAACGAGATGGGATTCAAGAAGGTTCAAAATCCCATCACAGATCTTGCTGAGTTCAGCCTCAATCTTACCCCTATAGTCTTTGATGATCGAGACGTGATCTTCATTGCCACGACTCTCTTCCTTCTGTTCAATGGAAGAGATGATCCTCCACGAAGCCCTTCTAGCACCAATGACATTCTTGTAAGCCACGGAGAGCAAATTTCTTTCCTCCACAGTCAGCTCCTCGACATCAGTCTTTGCAACTTTTTCCATGAACTCAACCATTTCCTCGTATCGTTCAGCCTGTTCGGCCAGCTTGGCCATGTACACATTGTCTTCACGCGATGCCTCAGGAAACATCCTTGATACTTTAAGTATTCCCTAAATCTACAGAAGTTCCAAAGCACGCCCCCGTTAACATACCTAAACTTTAACAACTATATATTCCAACCCTCAGAAAGGTCTTACCCATGCCATAAACTTGCATTCAGCTTCTAATCAATCTAAGTGGATAATAAATTAAAAAATAAAATAACCCACGACACACCTAATTCTAAAGCATTTTCATAAGGTAGCCCTCGAAGTGATGGATCAATCAATTTCTTTGTAGGAAATAACTTCCAAAAGAAAATTATATTAAAAACCGAACAAAATCTCATTAAAGCACTCGAGACCGAACGTGCGTGGGCAATTTGGGGGCAAACAATACTCGAGCCATATATCTAATGAGTTACAATGCCTAAACCCACATTATCAAGCCTGCATGTAAAATCAAATTAAGAAATTTCAATTTGATCTCTTTTCAATTTAACACAAATCAGGCTGTATGAATCCAATAATCATAAAAAACTATTCAATTCACTCGTTCACTTAATTTAGTTCACTTAATCACTAAAATGCCAGATTCGCATTATTTTCTTCTTGCGTATCTTGTCAGCAACGAATCGGAACAACATATATCAAAAACTCAACATTTTAGAACCATTATACCGTAAGTAACGCAGTAAGTTAATGCATTGAAAAAACATCTTTTGACGGTCGACAATTGCAGATCCGTACAATACCGCACCAATCAATAGGCAGATCGCTCGACGAAGTAATTAACAATCAATCCCTCACCACAAACCCTAGTTGAAAGCTGAAATCGAACAACCAAATACCTCTTTACGTACCTCTTCCGATGCAGGGAATCGATCTGGGCGAGGAAAAAAATTTATGGAAGGGGAAAACAGAGAGGTGGCGAGTGGATCTTTATAATGGGTCGCGTGAGGTATTTGGCCTTTTTGAGAGGGCGAACCAATGGGAAGGGGACAGGTGGTGGGTGGTGGCGGAGAGTGTTATGGGGATTTGGACACGACTGGGTTGCCACGCAGGCGCTGACGGTCAAAGTTGCATTGATTGACGATTTGATGATTGAGTGGTGTGTGTGGGGGACTTTACGGTCTGTCGTAATGCGTAGTCAGCACGGGCAATCACTGAATTTCTCGTCAGTCCTCCGGTCTTTTTGACTTTTTTGGTGACTTTAGTCCTCAGCCAAGAGGTCTTTTAAGGCATTAAAAAAAATAAAAAAAAGTTAGTTACGTGGTTGACCACTGTATTACTAGGCAAATTTCACTTTGACCACTGAATATCAATTTATGTCATAATAATCGCTAAACTTTGAAATTCGTTTCAGTCAGGTCACTCCGTCAAGTTAAGTCAGTTTATTGAGGGGTACAACCGTCCATTCACTGTTCACCTTCTTCTTCTTCACACACGCACACACATAGACAACATTCTTCCATTACTAGAACATTGAAGCACTCAAGACCTTACTTTCAGGCCAATCATGGATATGCAGCCCAACCTCAGCTTGGATAATTGACTGCTTGGATAGCATGTAGAGCTAAGTCAAGTTTTACGACCTTAAATTGGGTGGTGCTTTGAGGCAGCGTGTGTGTTTATGTGTGTGTGTGTGTGTGTTGTGTGTGTGTGTGTGTGTGTGTGAGAGAGAGAGAGAGAGAGAGAGAGATAGGGGTGGGGGGCAATGTGTGTGCATGGGTATGCGTATGTGTGTGTGATGGTGAAAATGTGTGTGGGTTGGGGGAGTGTGTGTGTGAGACAGAGAGGGATAGAAGAGAGAGAGAAAGAGAGGAGGGAAAAGAGATAAAGAAAAGGAAAATTCATAAAGACTAGCGTAAAAAGACCAATATACCCCTGAGTAACCTAACGTCGTCAAGATTAATTTGACATAGTGACCTGATTAAAACGAATTTCAAAGTTTAGTGGTTCCTACGACACAAATCGACGTCCAGTGGTCAAAATAAAATTTACCTAATAGTCCAGTAGTCAACCGCGTAATTAACTCAATAAAAAAGTTTGCAAGGGCCGTTAAATTTATTTAGTGATTTATAATCAGTGACGTAAGAAAAAATACTGTTTAAAATTTATTATTAAAATATTTATAGAAGTACTACTCATACTCTTTTAGTCCCATAATATTTAATCAAGTTTTGACTTACACGCTTATTCAGAATATAAGTTATGTTTTATGAGTTTTTCATTTTTTGCCAAAAGAAAGAGAGGGAAGTGTAGATGAAGAAAGTGGGTTGCTAAAAAATTAAATGTGGAGAGAGCAAATTGAATAAAATAAGGGTAAAAATGAAAAAACACATAAAGAAAAGTGATCAGTTTTTTAGGACAGCTAAAAAAATATATATGATTAATTTTTTTTTGAGACAGAAGGATTCATATTTAGCAATAATCAGTAGACATCATACAAGGGTTGTAGGCCCATCCTACTATCAGGGTTGCCGATAATTTTTTTTTTAAATTGCTTGGGTGATATTACATGGTTATGATGGCATAGACATGACGATTTAATTTAATAAAAAAAAACTTAGGCAAAATATACCTCTTTATACCTCTTTCCCCTGGATTACGTATGTTTTGTTCCATCTATTATTTCATAAGTTCCATCATGATACTTTTGTTACTCCAATCTTGCATCTACCTGAAACCCAAGGTTGGCTCTTGGAGTTATATCAACCCATTGTGTCTTGACAACAGTTTTGGTTTGTTGTTAGTAGCCTATAGCATTTGCAGATTAATTAAAAACAACTGTTTCGTTGCTCGTGATTTCTTTATCCGGATACTTTTCTCATTTTGATCAAATAATGTCTCACTGAGAAATGAAATAAAAATTCGTCGGTGTTCTCTTAATTCAAGTGTCTTGTTAGGTGCTAGCTCTTGTGTTTAAAAATGCGAATGACTTAATAAAAAGTTTGTTGCCTAATTTTTTTTGGTTATTTTTTGATAAAACGTGAGACAAAATTAAAGAAGTTTGTTTCGTTCCAGAAGAGTGCATATTATATATAATGTGAAACTAAATTAGTACAAAAAATTATAGGTTGCCAACATATTTAGAAGGGAAAATAAGTGTATGAATTGGCTACCCACTAAATGACTAGTCATTCATTGACGTGTTTGTTGGGTTCAATATATTGTCAAGAGCATTAGGCATTTTTTCTTTTTTGTTTTTGTCAATTAGATGACTACCCGTGCAATGTTTCCTGCTACGTAGATGTGACAAAATATTGCCCAAACCCGCAGGTCTACCCGTACCCGCTCAAAAAAGCCAAGTGCGGGTACATATATAGAAAACCCGTCGAAATTAGACCGGTACCTGAACTGACCCGTAATTTTTGGGTCGGGTCGGGTAATCCTTACCCAACTTTTCTGCTATATAAATGGATTTAGGGTTTCATTCTCACTTCACTCCTTTTCTCTCTAGCCGCCACGTTCTTTTTCTCTATCTTTCTCTCGCTCTCTCTCACACTCTCAGACCACACCTCATGACGATCACCAGTCATCACCCATAGTCCACAAGATTGCAGATTCGCGCCTCCGCCGCCGTCTCTTTCCAACGTCCATCGCAGATACATGCCTCCGCCGCCGTCTCTTTCTTCTTAGATCACAATCGCACCTCCGTAGATCTACTACCACCGTCAGTGCACCTCCACAAATCAATCACTTCCAATGCAGATCTACCGCCGGCCACTTCCACAGCAGATCTACTACCACTTGCGCACATCTTTCTAATTACATCATTTTGTAATTTGCATTTATTTAATTTGTTCAATAGATGTATGAATGGTGGATTATGTTATGACCTTCAGTGGATCTTGATGGTGGTCGTGTAAATTTGCATATTATTTTTTTTTTGTGCAAAATTTGCATATTGTTGTGTAATGAATTTTGATGGAGAAGAAGAATCAGAAACATTGAAGAATGATTTGGCCATAAAATATGGCAAATAATGTAATTAGACTTTGTTTTATCAAAAATAAAATTAATTAAAAATGGTATTTTACCCCAGGGTAATACCCTACCCGCAAGAGTAGGGGTACGGATTCTGAAAAAGCATACCCGAGAAATATCGGGTAAATTATACCGACCCGTTTTTTTACCTGGACCTGGTCAAATTTTACCCGTACCCGACTGGTATACTTGTTTGTTAGGTCTACTGCTACGTCACTGGACTTATTCCCACCCCACACTGTTGGTGATGGTGGAAGATAACAATGTTACCAGGTGATTGAACTTCTCGGACTTGATTGGCTCGCGATACCACGTAGCAACTTCGCTGAACTTTTCTCGATGGGCATTTTTTTATTTATTTAAGACTTTCAATTGGTCATCCTTCAATAATTAGCAAAGGATGCATCATGTGACTTACATATGACCAAAATGATCGAGATTCTCTGACTTTAAAACAAGGATTTTTGCTCTTTCCTTACAAAAAATTTTGGTAATTCTGAAGACATCTCTCCCTTCCAACCTCCGCGTTCTTCATGTCCTCGTTGTTCTTAGTTAAACAAATTCAAGAAAAATGGCGTCAAACTAGGCTAATCTTAATTGAGCCAAGTATTATCACAAAGAAAAAAAATGCTCAGCAATGCCAATTTGCATGAATGGACAACTCTTGTCTCTTGAATAAGATCTGTAGATATCATTTATTTCCTCACCAGTCAGATTAAAGAAAGCAAGTACCACTCTTGCCAAAAATATCTCGTGTAACAGTGGATTGGGAAATAAATCTCATGTTTTTTTATTCTTATAAGCCCAAAAGTGTATCGGGTACCGAGCCTGAAGAGGCTTATTTGGTGTACCTAGGAATAAACAGGCTAATTTAGCACAAAACGGTTACAACTAAAAATGACCAAGTTGTCAAAGCAAACATGCATATACTGCCCTACACAACTTAAGCCCCATGATCAAGTGCAACCAAAGCGAATAAGCTCAAAACCAATAAATGGATCCCGAAAGTCAATCCCAAGGATTTAACTCGCTTTCAATTGGTTAATCAATCACTCAAGTTTGTTGTTGATTTATCTTTGAGGATCCTTTTTTCTAAACATTGTTGTGCAGCTCAACGGATCCAACCCCGAGGAATTCCATGCAAGGCCTTATGCGGGTAATTCACGTGGTCATCCTTCGTCCCTTGGACGTGAGACGCATCAAGACCCAGAGAAACAAGTGGTAAGGTGGCTAGGCCATGGGATGTCATAATGGTCGGATCTCATGTGGACGGTGCTGAGATGAAAGATGAATCTCACAACCTTTGAACAGTATACAACCTATCCCCACGGTGACTCATGGCGCCATTTGAGGGGTCAAAAAGGTCATATGTCTCTTGATGCCGAAAGTAGGTTCATACCTACATAGAGGTGCTACAAAAGATGCAGTCTGAGTCAGTTGCCAGCTGTACAAAGTAAGAGACAATGAGGGTAGAGTAAGCGTAGAGAGAAAGGCTTCCCAGATAGGCCGTGAGGAGTGACAGTGCTGTGAAGACAAGACTGAGACGAAAAGGGCTAGCAGTCAATAGTCCAAGGCAAGGTCCGAGTCAGGGTCCAATGCTAAGGTCTAATGTTATGTCCAATTGTGTTTCTCTCTCTAGAATTCAAGAGCTCTTGAGTTCTAGAGTGAGAAAGTAATTTTGAGAGAACGAGCAAAAGTCCTCTCAATGAAGTCCAAAGTCCATTATTTATAGGCAAAGGTATACATATGTCATCAAATGCCATATGTTGTCCCCCGGGGAGTGACACGTCACTAGGGGGTCCAAAAAATACCATTCTCCATCGGATTGCCGATTCGATGGATTGTCGGTTCCCAAATTTGTGCTGCCTGCCTCACACAGCATTGTTCTGCCGTCTGAGAAGACTGACCACACAGCGTTGCCATGATCAAAGTAAGCCCGTTGCCCTAACCACCGATCCAAGCCCTTACTGAATCCCACAAGTCTGAGTCAAAAGGCGCAGAGAGAACCTGACAGCGGCGAGGGGAGCCCCCTGTGACCAACTGCTAGGCGGACTAAGCGTGATGCCCTCCAATACTCCCGTCTCGGAGTGACCCTGGGGTCATCATCCTGGGGGCGCCGATGATCTCCGTAACTTGAGTGGACGTGCTCGCAGCTCAGACGTGCATAGTGTCATGCAAGTCACCCCAGGCGGCAATAACCTCTGTGGTAGCGAGGCTATTCCGCTGCGAAGGATCCTCGTGCCAGAGCACTACAAGCATAGCCCCTCAGAAATGCTGCACACTCCGGAGAGTGGGTCAAAGCATGTTCCACATCCATGGCGGGGGTGTATTTATGGTGAATGAGTGTGGTGCCCGAAGGCCTGTGATGCAATTGTGGTGCATGGGCGCGATGCCAACAGCACAAGACATGATTGTAGTGCATGGGCACGGTGCCTACAGCACGAGACATGATTGTGGCGCATGGGCGCGATGCCAACGGCATGAGACATTGATTGTGGAGCATGGGCGCGGTGCCTAAAGTACGAGACATGATTGTGATGCATGGGCGCGGTGCCTACAACACAAGACATGATTATGGCCCATGGGCGCGATGCCGACAGCATGAGACATTGATTGTGGCGCATGGGCGCGGTGTCTACAGCACGAGACATGATTTTGGTGCATGGCGCGATGCTAACGGCATGAGACATTGATTGTGGATCATGGCCACGGTGACAACCATCGCGTGACAATACATGGTACCGGGGGCACATGTCATGGAAGTGGCTCCTGGGCGGGCGGGGCATGAGCTGAGTGTGCATGTTGTACAATAATGACGAAGGCGATATCCAGTAATGATGAAATTGGTAGTGGTGGTACGTGGCTGCTGACGATGGGTCCCTCGGGGGTAGTGCACGATGTTGGGGGAAGGATGGCCCAGAGGCGGTGGGCGACCGCGGGCGATGGTCGTCACAAGATTGGTGTGCGAGCGATGGTGGGCATCGTGGAGACACAAGACCCCATGAAGAAAAGTGCAAGTGCAGAAGGGGATGCCAAAGGCCAAACCTTAGGGGGCTCTTGGGGAGGTCGAGGCCGAGGCCGACCCGCAGGGGGGAGGGAGGGGAGGCCAAGGCCAACCCTCATTCTGTAGGCATCAAAGCACGCTAACGATTGATATTTTGGTAAATGACAATGAGTTGGGTAGTCGGGGTTCGACGAGCGCGTTACCGTGAGTCATGCCAAAGTAAGAAATAGGGCACCAAAGTAGAGTACAAAGTGCACATAGCGAAGGACATGCGAAAATAGGCATCGCGAGAGGAGTGGACAACTTGGGGAAGGCCCAAGGCCGACCCCATGGGGGAGGCCAAGGCCGAACCCCTTGCCCCGGGGTACGTCATCGGTCGAAGTTTTTGGTTAGAAAGGATTTGAATGGTCACAGCGTGACGAGCGTGCTTCCGTGAGTTGCGCTGATGTAGGAAAATTGGCTCTCAAGTCGTGCTCAAGCGTACGAAGCGGAGAACGCGTGTGACCTGAACGTGTGCATTTTGACCGGTTCAATGCGTTGAAAAATTGACTGTTAACCTTGTCGACGTGTCGAGCAAAATGGAACCCATAGTAGGCCCTTGGGTGCGATCAAGATAGGTTGGGAACACCTCTTGATTGTCCTCAAGTGGAAGTACCAGATCCTACCTCATAATCACTGAGTATCGAGAGGGCATGTGACCCCTCGCGAGAACCCCTCCACCCCATGCAATATGAATACCAAGCCTTGGCATAAAGCGAAATAAGAAAAAATCATAACGATAGCATAAACTCTGCCCATTTCATTACTCGTAGCATACTTATTCATTTTCTCCCTACAAATTTACAGGACCTCAAATATATCATCCCTCATCTCATATCCTTTTAGTCTTAGTTCAAACCCAGTCTACACCATCGTTACTCACCTCTCAGGGGCCATGCATTTTTATGTGTCACAAGACCAATTACTAACAGGCTCACATGTGGCATCACTGTCACCTCATCAAAAGGACCCTCAAAATTTTGGTAACTCCATTGTTGTCATACCACCTGAAATAAAAAATTAGAGTAAAAATGATACAAGCAAGATGACTCTAAAGATTAGAGCAAAAAAAAATGAGCTATAAAATCGAGAGCCTGTACAATAGCCATCCGAAGTAGCATCCTTAAAACTTCCCAAAACCATAATAATGAATAATTTATCTCAAATTTTACAAAGATCCTTACCAGTTGCAACCACCACTGGAAACTCCAAACGAGTGAGACAAAGCCAAACAAGCAATCATTATCCTCCATATAAACCAAGAAGTACTCATAGGGCAGCATGATTTCAACCTAAGCTCGCTTTAACACCAACCCCATAAATCGCGTCGAAACCAGTGAGCATCAAAATCATGAAATCATCCCCTCCAAAAGACGTCCATTCGAGTGGCCACAAAGACTCTACAGTCGAACCAAAAGGGCATATCTCAGCCCCAACCTCCCTTGAACGCAAAAAATAGCTCATGATCGAAGATAAGAAGACTTTCTTTCCAAAACGCATAGACTCCAAGCTCACCCGCGACCTCAAGGTAATCCTCTCTTATCTTGCACATATTTCACCTAGTGTATACCCTGAGGGTACAATGGGAATAAGAAGTTCCAAATAGCACGCCTACAAATTCCTCGATCACCTCGAAATGTTCTCTGATAACAATGCTTTTTGCCTCCACGAGTTCTTCTGCTCCCTTTACAAGGAAAGAGCTTACTTGGTGTGCCAATCTACTACAATGATATACTCCGTACAATATAACTTTTCTAAGTAACACGATGACACAATTTGTATGCGAAAGTTCTTTAACTAAGAGGAAAAGAAAAATAGTTAAGTACTTTACCCATAAATAAGTTTAGGGGAAATTAGAGAAAAATTAAAAAGTGGAGTCGACTTACATTGGCGAGAAATTTACAGCAGCAGTAAACAGAGGCGGAGGGGAGTGTGGGACTTCCGTTTTTGCTCCATCCGAAGAACACGCACACACACACACGAACACACAGTGGCCCGATTTCAACCTACAAGTGCTCAATACCAAAATAAATTGTTGGTCGGACACTAAAGAAAGAGACCCGCAATCTCCAAAAAATGGGCTACATAGAGGAAGCCAGAGAAAATCACGTGAAGAAGAAAGTCGAAGAAGGTAAATCTAAAACCTCTCCTAAAACCCTAACAAAACACCCCCACTTCACATTTTGATTTCACGAGTACGAATGCACGTACACGTATGCACTAACAGCTAATTGAGATGTTTTGTGCTTTGTATGTGTATCTTAAAAATCACTTAGACACCGTGATTATAGGTGTTAGATACTGGTGACGGAGATTGAAGTTGTGGGAGTTAATATAACGTCAAGCAGCGTGGGATAGAATTGATATTGTTTTACTAGTGGCTATTGTTTTCATTTTGATGCTGGACTGGACGAAAATCACGCAATGTACTCGCTATCAATTGGAGCGTGTATCTTAAGGGGATTTAGAAACTTGTTAGTACCTCGTTGGGCTAAATACTCCACCACTATCAGCCTTCAGTGCAACGGGACTATTGTGTTGTTTCTAGTCCTGATGAACGTGGATTAGTCGCAAGTTAGGGCGAGTAATAGAGAGAAGTATGAGTTGGTGAACCCTATCTTTAACAGCTAAGGCTTTTAGGGCAGCCGGTAAACGGGGAATAATTGAGCATGCGGGTGATTGGTAAAGCAAAATACATATTTGGACCGCCATGACTTAGAGCAGTTGGTAGGTACCAAAAAATAGGATTCCAGTTGTTATTGTTATCATTTTACTAAGTATCTTGGTTGGTCCTTATAGATTTGGTGGGTTTTCTTGGAAGGTGAGCATGATAAAATGGAAGAACCGATATAGGAAGTATGCAAAGCTACAAAAGCTCACGAGATCACATCTGTAATCCTCATCCTAATTGCATTTCCATGCAAAACACCACAATTCACTCCCTAAATGGCCTTCTCTGGTTGAGATGTTTGACCAAATTAACAATGTCAGATGTTTTTTGGGTCAAGAGTCCTTTTATTACTTTGAGCACAAAACAATGTATCAATGATCATACATTCATATCTACACAACAAGGCTTATACTATACACTTGCCCTGCATCTTATTTTCTAAGAATTCCACTATGTATATCCCATACTTCACATAGCTTCCTGTTTGTGGTTGTGTCTGGCATCTTGTTCCAGCTATAAATCCTGAATTTCACCCATCGCTGAATTTCATACAAACACCCTTGAACTGTGGCATACCTTTGTTCAAAGATTCTTGCATTCCTTTCCATCCTTAGGCCATATATATTGCTGCAAATACCAATTTGGATAACTTGGCCTTAAAACTTTTCCCCCTGAAGTGTTGAACAGCATACTGCGCTAAGTGTTTCCATGTTGTTATGTCAACTCTTTTCCCCAACTTCTCAGAAATCATCCCCCATAATTCTTTGGCATAAGGGCATTGAGTAAACAAATGATCAGTATTCTCCTGTTGCTGGCCACAAAAGTTACAGCTTTCATCTTGAATTAAATTCCACTTCTTCAGTTTGTCTTTGGTTCTAAGACCTCCTTTATATAGCAACCAAAGTATAACAGCACACTTAGGAATATGGCCCTTGAACCAAATAATTTTCCACCATTCCTTTGTAGTTGCTTTAGTTCTCAACCAATTCCATGCAGAATTTATAGTGAACTTACCGTTAGTCTGCAGGTCCCATTTAATATGATCAGAGCTCTCCATACTTTGTATGACCTTATTGGTGATGAGCACAGCCATGTTCTTTAGAGCTTGAGGTCTGGGAGGTGGTAGATTCCAAGCATTACCCTCCATAATATGTGATACCTTGGAATACCTTCCTAGTCAAGCATCATATTTTATTCTCTGTCCAAATTGGGAAATTAAAGGACCACCAGGCAACCATTTGTCTAACCTTAACCATGTATCTTTACCATTCCCTATTTGATATGTGCAAACCTGTTGCATTTGGCTTCTAAGCTTTATCAATTTACACCATGTCCATAACAATGTCAGATGTTGTTTGACAAAATTACAATGGTCTTCTCTAAAATGCTTTTCACCCGTGTATGTCAAAATAATGGTGGCAGATGTTTATCTTTTTTGTTGAAAAGTTCTAGGGTCCTATTCACTCTGCAGATGATATATGCAAGCTGCAAAACAAAGTTTTCTGGCAGTACCTTCAAAAGACTTCCTTTCAGCATTTGTAATCATCCAGACAAGCTCAGCCGTCCATTCCCCTATCTCTCACAATTACACAGCTGTAACGAAGTGAACCATACTTGCTTCAAGAATCATAATGACAAAACAAATGCTGTATAATTTGTATTCTGCACCACCCTCATCTATGCAGCATCAAGAGTAGGCAATCGACCACCCAAAGGACAAAAGAATCCTTGGGAACACAATGCCTAAACCTGAGTAATTTGGACTAGCTTATCCCAGCTCTTCTTTGTCGTAAAGCATTTAGTGCAGGCCGGCAATCAGGGAGCATAAGTGTTGGGTGAGCACTTAATGAGTTCCCTTAGTTTCTGCCTCGTCCTCAGATCTGCAATCAGGGAGCCAAAGTGTTGGGTGACCAGAGCCCATCGGTAATGCCAGAATCTACTTTTGCATCCCAAGAACTGTCAACAATGCATATTCAATAATCTTTGAACTGACCAAGTATGCTGATGTGAGTTAGGACATATGTCTTGGGAAATTCCCTTTGTAATATGCATCAAGTTATGGGCATTGGGCTTCTTATCTCTCGCTGTAAATCAAGACCGAGAATTCAACCTTGTCACCTTTGCCTATGCCATATGATGTCCTGATTCACTGTGTTTAACATAAATGCACCTTTACTTAGACGCTTTGTACTTTACTAAATAGTTCTTTTTGATGAGTTTGAATTCGCAATTTTCTTCGTCTGTTGAAATCTTTTATCTGCCAAACAATGAAGATAGCTGTTGATCTTAACTGCAGCTCTGCGCAGCAAAATGAAACAGAAGGCGCTAAAAGAATGTGATCACTACACGGCAAAATATGCTGAATGTGCTGCGGGGAAAACATTATCAGTTATTTGGAAATGTCGTGATCAAGCCAAAGAATTAAACGTGTGCCTCCATCAATAGTAAGATTGTTTGTTCTTTATCTACGACTTTATCTGAAAGAGGAGGAGACTTTGGTTTCTCTCTCTCTCTCTTTCTCTGGTTCCTCAATATAAAAAGTCAAATTCGTGTGTTGACTAGCAAATATATTGCAGATATTAGTGTACACAAGGTAGTCATTCCTCATTTTCCTCTCCTATCCCTGCTTCGCACACGCATCATGTATGCCCTGCCACTAGCAAATGTGTTGCCAATACTATTTGAGTATTTGGTCTCCACTATTTAGTCATTACCATCATCATCATACGCCTGCCTCTATGGAGTCGTCAAGCAAGATAGAATGTAGTATGCTGTTGATGGTTGAGTAACATGGCAAACTTGTTAACTTTTTTCCAGGCCTGTTTTCGTTACAACCTGTGATCTTAGGATGTAATTACCGGTTAGAGAGATTCTTATTGCAAGCAAGAAAACTAAACTTTTGAAAGGTCTCCTCAGATAAAGATCCTAGGACCATAACTACTGACACTGAGTCATTCATGGGTATGGAGAACGTAACTTTGCTAGTACAGATTGAGATTCACATGAATCTCTATTGGAGTTCTTTGACCACTAAAAGTTTTTGTTCTATTCTCACATATTTACTGCCCAAATTAGCCTTTCGTTAGTATGAATATTACTTGCCATGATGTTACGTGTAGAATGTTGTCTCGCCTGGGTTTCTACTCTCAGGCTCCTTTTTTGGGTTCTTTTTTGACCTTTCAACGGGGTATTGTCCAGAATACTATCCACTGTGTTAAATGGTTTTCTTTCAGTTGTAGATGGAGCACTAAAATTGAACCAAGAAATCTGGAAAGTGATACCACGACCACCGAGCCTATGCTTGGCAAGTACAAAATGTGAACTACTAAATAATACTTTAGTAGTTAGCAGTAACTACCTTCTTAGACATGTATCAATTTTTTATAAATGCACTTATTATAAACACTTGAGACGCCGGAGTGTGGCCGGAGAGAGGACATATATTTAAGGCGTACATACATGGTTATCACGTCTATATTAACTCCATGTAGAGACAGTGGACTAAAGAACATTCCAAATGCCGCCCTCTCTCAATTCACAAGTATCATAGGATAGCCCGACCTGCTAAACTAATTGCTGCTGCATACTATGCCAATGTGTCGTCTGCAGAAAAAGTTCTAAAAACGTAACTCATCTTGCTTTTCTCTGTAGAATAAACTGTTTGGCATTTCAGAAAAGTCGAAAAGACTGCTGTTTTTTCTTTTTCTTTTTCTTTTGGGGGGCCTGGGGGGTGTTGGGCGGTGGGGTAGGTCGTGGTGTGGGTGGGTTGCACCATCTTAAGGGGTTGTGGATGCTTTATGTGATCTCTAATTTTGATGTAGAGGATCTACTATACTAAGTATCAAAAAACAACTGTCTGTTTTTTAGGTTTCAGTGGTCACTTGAGCATGAGATAGCTTTCATGTTTTACACCACGAGATCGTAGGTGTCAACCACTTTCTAGGTGGTGGTATTATGTGCCTATGGAAATCCAAGCAAGCAGCAATGGTGGTAGCATGGACTGCATGGGGTTGTGGCACATATTGCTAACCTAACCTAGTGCAGTTAACTGAAAATCTGTGGTCAATGCACGAACCATGCTACGTTGTGTTGAGGTTCAGTACCTTTAGTTACCCAGTAGAACTCTTTTCTGTGTCACATCTCGTTATACTCTCTCAACGCGTAGCATTATTGTTAACAGTGAACACATTAACCTTCCTCGCATCTATCAAAGGTATCATCCCTGTAGGCTTTATTTGTGTGAACGTGATTATATTGCTGAGCCCAGAGGCAATTGTTCCTGTAAATTGTAGTACTGCAAAAAGCATCAATTATTATGTACATGTTGTGTTTTTTATTGGACTTTCATTCATTATACTTGTAGATGCAAAAAAACCCATAGGGTTAGCATCCCTTTGTAAGGGCAAACGTTTTTTTCCCCCCTTTTTTTGCTGTTAAAATTTATCAAATAATACATAAGCATGCAGACAGATCAATATACTTGTACATAGTATGCAGACAGAAATATAAGCAAGTTTCTATGGATAAATATTTTACAATTGTAAATCCGAGTATGGGGATGCTTCTTATACGTTATATGTGCAGTTGCTCTAGAAACGTGCACGTTATGCATCCCATGGAAGGTATTTTTGTCATTTCATAAGATGCCAGAATGTGATGAATAGAGTTCTAGCCATTCAAAGCTCTTGCTGGTAAACCTTAGTGTAAAGCTCATCCCTCAATACTCCCCGTTTATGTGAATGTGTATGTGCATTTACACAT
Organism: Escallonia herrerae; assembly: GCA_033070095.1. NCBI lineage: Eukaryota > Viridiplantae > Streptophyta > Magnoliopsida > Escalloniales > Escalloniaceae > Escallonia > Escallonia herrerae. The sequence goes on along the minus strand of JAVXUP010000180.1, from coordinate 349,296 downwards.
GTATTCCTCCAGGTTTGATGCTACTTCCTGAATTTCTACCCTTGGATTTGAATCTCAGTTGCACAAGTCGAAACTATGGGCAATATATATCTAATTCCCTACTATTACAAGTCAGGAAATATCAGCAAAATGACTTAACGCTAAAAGTTGTCAATTTTCACTACATAAAGGATTTATTCTAGTAAGAATTTTTCCGCCAAAAATATTGGAGCTATTAAACCACTAAAAATGAAGAAAGCTAGATAACTGTTTCCCCAACTTTTGAGCGATAAGTCTCATCAAAAAGTGCTAGGCTGACGCACCACAATTCCCTCCCAGCCAATGGGTAGAAGTGACTAGCTTTCACTCTCTATCACTAAACAGTACTTCAGTTACGTCTGGCCCCAGTTACCCTCCAACTTCTAGCAATTATTTGGCCTGCAAGCCTCACAAGATTAAGGGTGGAGTCACTATGACACCTCTGTAAAGGGTCCGGATAGGGAACCATGCTCTTACCACAGGAGCTTGCCTCCCTTGGGCTAGCCAATTAAAATCTTTCACGTTCTTTAGGAGTTTTACAAGGCAAACTTTCTTTCCCGCACTTTGCGATGTAGTACTCAGGGCATCATATTATTCCCCGTTAGCCTTAGCTCCCCTGAGTTCCAGTTAAGGTTACATCTTAAGCTTTTTCGACATAAGTCAGCAACTCCCTCTAACCTCCATAAGGCTATATGTCGAGCGGAGTTAGGTGCAGTCACCTCTCTTACCATTGTGGACTGCTATATTATGCATCGTCAGGCCACTTGAAGCTTTCCGGAGTCGGCTCTAATATCATTTGAAAAGTTGATTACATTGTGCCCAGTCTTCTTCTTCTTTATCTTTTTTATATGTCCTCAAAGGTTGTGTCCTTTGAAAAGGACTAGCCGAGTAGGTTCGTAAGTTCCATAACATAGATAACATGGGGCTCAGTTTTTCTGGCCTTCCTGTTGGCACCAGCAAATAACTGTTAGTATCGATTTGAATCGATAGTGCAAGACTATGTTGTACTATTGTGAACTTAGAAGCTATCGATAGGCAATAAAAGGTTCAAGACTCGGCATTACTTAACTTGCCATTAAATGACTAACATAAATATGTCATTAATCTGTGTAGCAGGTTGGATGCTTAGGCATATTTTCAAGGATATTGAAGTGTTAAATTAAACTACTTTTATTATTTGGAAATCATCTTCTCAGTTGTAGAGGTTAGCTTATGTAAAATTTTGTTCCTATTGGTTAGGGAGGAGTGTCGGTGATTATTTTTATAGGGTAGTTACTCATTTGTTAGTAGAAGTTATTTTCTATTTGGTAGTTATTTTCTATACTTTGTTGTACTAGACTCATTGTAATATCAACATCAAAATCAATAAAATCCTTTTTTCTTGTCAAAAGCCTTCATAGGAGATGATTAATATATCAGAAGCCTTCTTAGAAGTTAGATGTTTCGTATTACATGGGCACATTCTACGGTTTCAATTACCATTTCAAAATTCTTCCAAGCACTTTAGAAGAAGTCCTATGGAAGGCAAAAAAGAACTTGCACTTGGAATCGAGTGTAGCCTTTGCCTACAATTCAATTGGAAGTTTGCAACTGGAGGCAAACACTTCCACACTTGCTAATCGGGCTATTATGTAAGTTCTTTTATCCGCTCCACCAGCCTTTCACAGTCATAGATTGGGATTCTTACGAATCATTATTGGCTGGACCGAGGTGTCCTTGCTAGCTAACAAATCCATTTTAATTGTGACAAGTGGAAATAAGCTTGCCTCGGGGGCTTGAAGATAATGCAATTGAGTTCCTTAGCTTGGGTCTTCTAAGGCCAGTTAGTATCTCGTACTTTTGTGTTGGGCCTCGAAGTTCCCCTTATTGCTGTTTTTACTGCCTCAGGATTATTTGTCCTTAATCCATATCATTTTCGTATTTCAGTTTTCAAGTAAGCCAATTTAATGAATGTTTGTTCCTAATTTGTCCAGCACTTCATCTTATCCCAGTAAGATGTTTTATTGAAACAGTTGTGGTTTCCCTTGCAGTACTAATGACTCTGTTCTGGAAGAAATGAAGAAAAACTATATGCTTCAGCAAGATGAGAAAGGATCTCCAAAAGTTTGAGTTGGTCAATTATTGTGGCATCTGATTTACCAGTTCCACCCTCTCTCTTAGCTTCAACATCGTAGTGAGGTTCGACATGATTTTTTTCTTTGGAATGAAATTATATTGGAAGGAGAATTCCAGAATTTTCGGACTTTTTATGTCACTTGTAGATACTTTGTTTCTCTTCAGCTCGTCTGCCTGTATCCGACGACGACCAACCTGTAACAATGTCAGTTAGAAAAAAGAGTGAAATGAAACACAATGAAATGTTAACAGGAAGAAAAGATGAACGGAGATAACAAAATTCATGTAAACTTTGCTGGGCTATTGCTTGTGCGAGTAGTCACTAGATGACTGGCTTTTGTTCTTTTTTCAGTCTTGTTATTTTGTGATGCCCCGGGTTTGGAGGCTACTCAGACTTGGGTTACATTACACTCGCTCTCCCTAGTACCGCTGCACAACCCGCAATTTGTCCTGCGGCCACCACCCTATCACCATTGCATTTGATTCGAATGGTGGTGTTGCAAATTGGATAGTGGTGGTGCCACCCACCGATAGTGGTGCTTCGGGGAGTTATGGGAATCTGTTGAAGAAAAATGGTTGGTGAATAAATTAAGAAAAAAAATGATAAAGAAAAAACTCAAAATAAAAACTAGTTAATCAAATATTCATTTGTTTTTGTAAAAAATAAAAATTAAATTGATTTTTTTTTTTTGAAAACTGAAAATCAAAACTGTAAGTGATTTTAAACAAACCTTTAAATAGAGCCATTAGTTATATGCTTTGCTGTTTCTTTAGTCTATTATTACGTTATGCAACACAAGCATGTTATGCCATTCACATCCTTATTTGTCATTAAAAAGTGCATCACACGCAATTAACTATATTATCTAACAACAAATGAATCATGGACAAGTATATAAGGGGTGGAAATAAACATTTCTTTTTATATAAATTTCTCGTGTTAGCATCATCCATAAGAATGAAAGGTGTCCTATGTGGATTGAATCACAAGAGTCGATAACATCTGATTTTGATGAACTTTCACTAAGTGCACGAATCAACAGGATGTAGACAGCCATTCCAGTCAATGAGGTAACAAGTTGATGCGCAGATGAGAGAAATAAAAACCAGCACAGGAAAAGCAGCTTGAAACCTGCAGCGAGACAAGTGCAGGTCAAATGACTAATGTCATACCGCAATTTCTCTTATTATGTAGGGCATAATTGTAACTTGCTGAATCTCAAAAAAAAAAAAAAGGCGGATGTAGTGATATCTATTTGTAATGCTAGATGGCATACATTAGATCGAACACAATTGAACTAAAGCTCTACTCTCTCTCTTTTTTTTTTTTTTTTTTTGTATATGGAGTTTGATCTTAATTTTTATACCCACATATTATCTCCTCTAGAACGTGCTTTTAGATTGTAAAATAAAATAATAGGGTCTTACTAACAAGTACACTAAGGGGCACCGTTTAAGGAGCATGAAAGTTTCTCCATAAACATGAAAATGTTCACTTTTATCATTAAGTTGAAAGTATAAATGCACACATTTTTTCATAGAGTGTAATTAATGATTTTATTTTCTATGTTTTAGCCATATATTTCTCATCCATTGAATTCTGTTGATGTTACTTTGCCGCCGTTTAGGATTTTCAGAACCTTAGTCATAAAATGATTTTTACCATCAAATCCTTCCCACCATCATAGTTACCATTATTATGAATAGAAAAATGCAAAAAAAATTACCAAGGCACTGAGCGTAATATACCCAACTTTATAGTGCAAGGGTAAAAGTCGTATCTTGTGTCGAAGTTAAACTCTTCGATTACTATGTTAGAGCTAAGAACTTTCAACATGTTAATATTGCAAAATAAGCCACTAATTAGCATATGCCAATTCCATAAGTATTATGAGACCCAGACTGCGCCCCTTGGTCTTTAGTGTCGCCTCGTGCATACGATCTTCCAATCTTTCAGTTTGCTTACTGCGCGCAAATTCGAAGCGTAGCTTTCTCCCACGTGGATGAGTCATAAAACCTCTGAGAAAATCTTCACTACCCAATTTACATTGTGCACGATCAGATAGACATAGACCTCAAGTCTTGTGAAAGATGGCACCAATATTGCTACGAAGAACAAAAAAAATTGGGAATTGCTGTACAAACCTAGTTCCATTTTGTGATTCTTGTTAGACATTATAAATAAAGAAATAAAATGGGAATTCATGTACAACTATAGCTCAATTATGTTATCCTTTTTGGGTAGCTTCCAATCTGTCATCCGGTCCTTGAACTAGCAGATATGAAGTCGACGCGGGTATTGTGTACCATAGACATTAAAGACAAAAAATGAAAGAGCACAGAGAACATTAAAGAGAGAGAGAAAGAAACACTTGGATCGTCTCTAAGTCATATTAGTGTGGATGTGGCTCCACTTGATTCGTTCTTCAACAAAATTTTCAAGGGCATCAAACAGCCGCTCTACACACTTGTACTGACACTTACCCCGTTTACAAACGAAGCAGTTGGAAGTACCCCTGGAAATCCTCAACACATACGAATAAAGAAGAAAACCACCACCTGGCAGAAGTATACAAGCAGAATACAAAGACCCTAGTTTGGTTTTCGCATGTTCCTTCCAGCACGAATTACTTCATCCACTAGTAACAACTGTGACGCAATCACCGGTCTGACAATAACAATAGCACGTGTTAACTTGACAGTTGAAACGGGAAAGCCAGAAAGTGGCAATACTTTGTGAAGCAAAAAAGTGGTACTTACCCAGAGTTTATAATCTGACGCTTCACAGAGTAGTTATCAAAAATACCCTCCATCTGAGGGTCAATAGGGTCTCCTGAGTGCTGATTGAGTCCCACGATATTTCCCTTGTCGTGCTCTCCCTAAACAAACATCCAGATGGAATGAAGGCTTCATATATTGTTTCTCTTCATGTGATATTAAAAGTTGGTAGGGCGTGAGTAATACCGTTAGAGCAATGATCACATCTTGAGTATCAAGGCCGGAGTTTTCAGCAAGTGTCTTGGGTACCACAAGCAGGGCATCAGCAAACGCTTCAACTCCAAGTTGAGCACGCTGTCCAAAGTTTGTATAAACCAGAATATGTTTACATCAGACATTGTGCTAATGAAGAATCCGTAGGAAGAATGAGGAATAGTTGTATATTACCCCTTTTACAGTTTTCTTCACTTCATTGATTAGGTGTTGCCGAGCTGCAACTTCAAAAGCCCCTGCGCCCTGAGATACAAGAAACAATGGAAAACATATTATATTACGAAACCATGTATCTGCTGACTCAGCCACAAACAGCAAAAAGCGTACAGAGTATATTTACTCAAACGCAGAGAGTAAGTACGATTTTTGCGCATTGTGGAAAGAAATACATATAAAACATACGAGGATATAAATAATCCAAAGAGAAATCAGAAATGCTGAGGCCTTAAAACCCTCCCCGAGTTTCTAGCTAGGTCACTTTCTTTTCGACATGGCTCAACCATAATGTGCTACTCCCTATTTCTTCTCCACCCTCACTTCCCTCCTTATTAGTATATTTAATTTAATAAGGAGAATCCGCAAAAGGCATTCCACACTTCTAACTGCAACTGAAATACAATCTCCAAAAAAAAAAAATTGAAATCCCAAAAAAGCAGTGCATGAACCCCCCCCCCCCCCCCCCAAAGGAAAAAAAAAAAAGAGGGGTGCCAGGAAAAGAAGAAGTTGAGCCCCTCTGAAGCACGGACACCTCTCCTAGGTGGAGGTATGGTGTCCTAAACGGACGGACACCCCGACACCTTCCGGACACCGCCCGACACGTGTCGGACACGGCTCATCGGTGTCGGAATTTTTTTTATTTTTTATTTATTTCCGACACCGTGTCGGACACTTCATCGACGAGTGTCGGACACGGCGTGGAGCAGTGTCTTACCGTTTGGGGCCAATTTCAATGGATCTGGTGTTGCCGGAGCTAGTTGACGGAGATACCGAAGCCGAAGCCAACAGATCTGGGCTACGGTCGCCGAAGGAAGAGAAGCTAGCCGCTGTCATCGTCGTCGCCGGAGGTCTCGCCATCGTCGCTGAACTCCTCCGCCGCCGTCATCGCTGGACTCCTCCGCTGCTGTCGCTGACCCACAGGTTACGGCGGTGCTGGAGCTTCTTTCCGCCATCCCTCCTGTCCTTCTCTTTTTTTCTTTTCTTCTCCCGATCTGTCCTTCTCTTTTTTTTCTCCCTTTTGTCCTCCGTTTCTGTCCTCTCTTTTTTCTTTTCTCTCTTTTGTCCTCTTGTTTCTGTCATTTTCCTTTTCTTCCTTTGTCCTCCCAATTTCTTTCTTTTCTTTTTCTTTTCTCCCTTTGTTGTTGCATTTTCAGTATATTAACTAAACAAATATTGATCAAATAAATTATAACTTATAGTTTTTCATTATTATTTGTTATTTTAGATTGTGAAATATATTTGATATTTATTTAAAATATATATAATATAAAATATGTTTAAAAAATAGCGGTGTCCAAAATCTGATTTTTTGGAAATTGCGGTGTCCGGTGTCGGTGTCAATGTCCGACACCGTGTCCGTGTCCGTGTCCGTGCTACCTAGTTGAGCCCTTGATCAGAAAGATAATAATAATAATATTAGAAATAAAAGCCCATCAGTCAGCAGTCAGGCACCATATGCTATATACCTCTCTTACCTAAATATTTCACCGCTTCAACCTTAAGAATAGTACTTAAGAAATAAGGAACACATTTACATATGCATGTTACAGTGGCCTCCAACTTGGCCTGGTTTTTTGGTTGAAAAGCGGGGTCAAATAGCCTTCTACTTATAATTTACATTTTGTACCACCACATTATGACATCTATGTGTGAGTCTACCGCATTAGTGTGGCCCAAAAGCAATTTTTTTGCATGTGAGGTGTGAGCTTTTAGCTTTAATTTTGGGTCTAATGGTAAAAATGAATTTTATCGTACAGTGTAAATTCACAGAACTCAGCAATCATTACTGAGTAAGGTGCGAAAAGTGACAACGTCGTGCAAGCCTACAATAAAAGTTTAAACTGTAAGCTTGGAGTCAACTAGATCATGCTTTCAACAATGTTAATGTAGAAACAATCAGAAGAGTCAACCATTGTTCATCCCTTCAGGAATATCCATGATTTATGCATGCAGGCTAATATTACATATTGGTCCATTTGAACTGATTTCGTAAAAGACTGCATAGGCACTCGTAATTTTGACCAGTACGAAACAGGATAAGCAACTAGAGAAGCTACAAACAAAACTTACAAGCACAACTGATTCATCCTCGACAGTGTTCTTCACGGCTCTCAGGCCATCACGAATGGCATCCTTAATTTGGGCAATTGTATGGTCATTAGGTCCTGTGCCATTAGACGGTGCTTATATTATGCACTTAGATCAAGGGTAGAAAAGTAACAGGGGGAACAAAGCTACTTCCTTTCTACATGTGCAGGAATGCAAGATACATGACTTTTAATATAGCCAGCTAGAACTCTTAAAGCATTTAAGTGTACCTTTAATAAGGATTGTACAAGAGTGAGGATTCTTTACATTTTCCACAAATGTATACTTCTCTTCCCCAAGAACATGCTCATATACAAGTCCAGCCCAACCAAGGCAGTTGGGAGTTAGGTCGTCAACGGAATTAACAGCCTCCCCACCACAAGCCAAAACCAATCGTTCCATGTTTCTCCTCTTTGCTCTTCGAAGGGCTACAATCTGAAACACCAATGATCAGCAAAATGTAAATAAAAAAAGCCGCAAGCGACTAATTTAATGCATAAGTGCAAAAACAAAGCAATGTAGCTATAGCATCCACCCATACGCCTTCTATCAATTGAGTGGTTGTTTTAAGAAAATGAAGATAAACCCCCATGATTAAACTAAGTTGAATAAAGGGGATCCCAACAAAACATAGACGTAAAATCAAGAAGGAACGGTTATAACAAATGTACACGAACTGTTGCAGATATAACTGTTGGTGAGGACCTTAAGATTGCCTTCCTTATTTTTAATTTTACTACTTTCTTCTAAGAAGAAGCCCCCTCACCCCTTCTTTGTCCTAGTTTCCCTCAGCGTACACTTAGTAGCCTGGTTCCTGTCACCAGTAGCTTGTAGTATAAAGCACCAGAGTACAAATTTAGGAAAGCATCAATCAAATATCAGGAAATAGACTAATAATCTATGTTACATGGACTCTTCGGTTTGCGTGAAGTACCCGTGTCGGACACTTGACACTTGGACATGGGATGTGTTCGACACATCTCATAGGATATGCCATTATGATATTATCTTATAGTCTTTTGTTTAATTAGTTATTGCTTTGAGACGAGACAAGTTGTCAAAATAAAACCAAATGCATCACATAAAACCTATGTTACACGGACTCGGTACGAGTGTTCGGATCGGATACGTGTCCAAGTGTCGGACTCATCTAATTTTGAAAACGCAAGACACGGAAACACGGCAAAATGTTCATATTTATTGTTGCTTTTTAGTTATTTCGAAGGCAAAAAGGTGTTTTATGTGATGTATTTGGTTTTAATTGACAACTTATCTCCACTCAAAGCAACTACTAATTAAACAAAAGACTATAAGATAGTATCATAATGGCATATCCTATGAGATGTGTCGAACACATATCCCATACCCATGTCCAAGTGTCGAGTGTCCGACACGGGTACTTCACGCAAAACCGAAGAGCCCATGTAACATAGCATAAAACACCTTTTTGCCTTCGTTGCCTTCGAAATAACTAAAAAGCAATAACAAATATAAACATTTTGCCGTATCCCCGTGTCTTGCATTTTCAAAAATAGACGAGTCCAACACTTAGACACGTATCCGATCCGGACACTCGTACCGAGTCCATGTAACATAGCTAATAATGTGCCTACAATCACGTGTAAACATCTTTATCTCTAATTATTTACAAGTTGTTCAGCGGATGACCAATAGAAATATGACAATAGTCACATGCTTGCATAAAGAGACAGCCATGACTTGAATACAGCAAGCAACCTCAATAACTTCCCGATCACATGGTAACTTCCACTTTAACAGATTTTGCAACCCATAATAAGTTGAATATCCTTAGAAGCGATTGGTAAAAAAATGGCTCCACAGGCTTTAATTTTACCTATTAAGAAAGCACAAATCTAATTTTGAAGATAAATGACTAGGAACTTGACTCCTCAGGATAAAGAAATATATTTAGCAGACAACATGAGAAAATAACAGATTCAAAACTGTAATACGTCAACCTTCTTTTACAAGGTTGGGGATCTCTATCAAGTATAGCATAATCGAGGAGGTAACAAACCTTCAAGAGGCATTAATGATTCTATTGACGCAGTGTTAACTAGAAAAACTAAAAGAAAAGGCCCAATGCATCTGTAGAAGTAAGAAAATCGTACCCCTGCCCTAGCAAGTAGGTCCAATGATGGAGGATCAATCCCTTTTTGATTGATAACAACAAAGTTCTTATCACCCCCCACGCAAACCTGTAGACAATAGCATTTATAAGCACCGTCAAAAGATACTGTAAGACACACTTGCACATTCTCAACCCACGTATCAAATGTGCACACACCTTATTCTTTAGGTCAATAATTTTTTTCACCCGCTCATCAACTGAACGCCTTTCTGCCGCAACCATTGCTTCTCTCTGCGCTGCATTTGAGTAGAAAAAGCCTGCATTTATTTCACTGAAAAGGACAGGGTCAGTCTATGAAGCCATAAACACATCAACAGTAACATATGCTATACAACTCACAAAGTGCCCAAATCATAGGTACCATCAAATCTAAAGATTATACCACAACGCACAGCTATAGCAGGCCAAAAGCGGTACAACTAATGAAATACCTACAGCCTTTACCTTTTCTCGTACTCCAGTGATACATTGCAAGTCAAGATATAACAATTCTCTGCTCGTCTCTTCATGTCCGGGTGCCTTGAACCATGGTCAAGGACAAGACCTTCAACCTACAACACATAAAAGCACCATGAGAATATAATGCTCTCTCTATATGACAGACAATTGGCGCAATCAGCATAGTTGCAGCATGCATAAGAAATCCTTCTCAAGCGTGTTATTCTTGAGCTAACCTTACCAAGTTTCATTAATTAACTTGGCACAATCCCTTTTCCCATGGTGCACCAAAAGGCCTACGTTGAATATATCCAAACAATTTCAAATGATGCTCCCTCACCTCTCAATTGGTGCCACCCATTCCTTATGCATACTGGCACTTCCTTACCCTATTCTTCTACCTTATGTGCCCACTAATACACCTAAGCATGTGCACTCTAGTACACTAACTTGTGTAGAGTTGCTTCTTCATTTCCAACATTCCAAACCACATAGTGCAGCCGTCTTAAAGGTTTCCGATTCTGGAGTAATATCCCTAATAACTCAAACCGTATGTAAATTTATATTCTAGTCTAATCAACTAACAGTACATCAACTGCACGTAACATACGCTCCTATCCACAATGTTCTTACTAAGCTCATCCACAACCAAAGCAAATAGGCAAGGACATAATGCATTAATGCTGATCCATGGTGAGGTGCTATCATAGTTGGAAACACTCCATTATCTAGGTCCTTAAAAATTCTCCATCATCATATGTCCTCACTCACATTAACCTATTCACTAGGCACCCCTTTCTTCTCTGGAGCCCTTTTAAACAGGACAGTCATTGAACCATAAAAGTAATTGGTTCACTGATCATTTACTTAACCGGGGTTCAACTCTGATTGAACTGTCACATTGTCAATATGTCATAAAAGATAATAATCTAAGAGATAAATACAATGTGTGAATATAGTATAAACAATACCCAAAGGTATCCTTATTGATTTACTGGAGAAGTACTCCTAACGGATAAAAGTAATTCTTCTAAGATATATATGGATATCTGAAAAGCAAAATTCATAGAGTGGCGATGATTGCTTAGACTCGCGCTTGAAAGCATAAACCAACGTGGCTCTCCTGACATATAAGTTAAATGGCTCACTCTTCGCCACTCTCCTTCTTGCACAGACGAAAGGAAAAGAACAATCATCCATTGGCCGTCTACTTTCTTCCACAACAGATCTTTCGACACAATATCAGGTACATAATTCCATATCTAGATTTCCGAACTCAGGAAAGCAAAGAGATCATATGGGAGCTGGGTAAAAATTCCATGAATGAGGCCAGGCGATTGCAAGAGAACCGTTACAGTTCACCAAATTTGCAGGCTAAACAACCGATTTTCACTTTTTAGCACGGTTTTTAGGTAGGTCCAGTGTTGAGGTCTTAATTGGTATGAAAAGATGACCGGGTCAAGTCCGCTTTGGTTTTTAAAACATTGCTAGAACCCACCACTCTGTTATACGCTGTTTCCAAATTAATCTATAATCAAATAAATAGCTTAATCTTCGTACAACTGAAACTCTTCATTATCTGTCACAAAGGATCTCTTGGGGCCTGAAACAAAATTGATCCTAAAATGATTTAGTCTCAATTCTAGTCTACATTCCTAATTTCACTTAATCTACCAACAACTATAGCAGCTTTAGACATCTCCTTTATTCGGATATATACATATCTACGTGCTCCTCACTACATCATGCATTTTCATCGTACTTAAAAAATATTGTTAGACAGCCTATTTCGTCAATCCAGAATCACCAAGAACTTTCAAACCTCGAAGAATACCATTTGGCCCTGTAGCCTTTCCTGCTTTTATCTTTTCAAAGCATCCTTTGCTTCCCAACGCACCAATTCTAATCAATATCACGAAGAGAACCGTTAGTTTTCCTCAAATCTCTTCTTCTTGCAAACAAACAACTTGCGAACATATATCTTGTAATTCTACTAATGAGTCTCTGATTGTCATCCTTGACGCACTATTTATTTCCGGTTCGCTCCCTCAACAAGCTTGTAAACCTCTTTTCACCCTCTTGTCCAGCACCTTTTTGGCACAATACCTTGTAAGACTTTCCTCTAACTTCTTTGATTACTTTTCGGCTTAAATCGTTCCCTTCTAAGCATAATAATTTGCCTCCTCATTCCACCATCTCGTTTTGTACATTAAGGTGCATTTCGTCACACTTCTAAGGACCTCTCTAGCAACTTAACAGCAATTACACATCTCGTCCCACAGTATACTAATCACTAGGCTCCATGGTTCTTCTTCAAGCAGCACACAACAATTTTAACCTTCCTCTTACATCTCTCCGCACAATATGGCCAACGCAACAATTCTATGTTACAACATCCAAATAATAAATTTTCTTCATTACATTATTTTGTGCATCATATCCTAACTGAACTTCTTTTTCACGTGGACGAGAAAGCTAAAAGCCTGCAAGAAGTCCAGAATGAATACTCCTCAAGAAAAAGAAAAATAATTCCTCTTATATTAGCTGGATTTTGAAAGTAAAAATAACAAAAGAAATCTCAAAGATATGACCGCCGCTAACTGAGGATATAGAAACTTGGTAAAAGGTTTTAAAACGCCTTTAACAATGCAATAGGTACTTCCGAATTTCATATTAAAAACCGTGATAAGGACCACGCAGTTTTGGAGGGATGGCTACTTAAACAGAGCAAGTGCATGTGGATTCAAGAAACCACCACAGCACAATGAAGGAACACAGGAAAAACTTATGGACACAGAATGTTCAAAACAATTGGAACACAGAATTTTCAAAACAATTGGACTGGCATAGATGCAAACCATACATCAGTGAACAAGTCCTAGTCAAAAGGTCGCAAACCATCCCAACCGGGCATAATGTCGTGCACGTTTGGTACCACTGAGATATGCTATTGCGCTATTTTACAATTTTTGCACCCAAAAACTAACTTCACATATCCACTATGTCTGACATACCAAACGGGTGTCTACATCAAACTTGTGGCGCATGTGCATAATCTCAACCATGAAAAGATCAATAGCTTCTTCAGGCTTGCGAATGCAGAGCACCTATCACATCGAGGAAAATGAAATATGAACAAGAATGTCAGAGAGATGACCTCAAAAAGTAGATTAAAAATGAAACTAATATTAGTGTCTAAGAGGGCTGCTAATAATCATGCAGGTGTCTGTATATATTAGACAGGCATATACATAACTCTGCTTAGCGAACTTAGGAAAACTCACTGCATTCGTTACGATGTCAGTTAATTGATCTGCCAATGCTTCATACAACTGCGTGCACGAAAAAACATTACAAATTATTCCATATAGAGGCAGAAGCTTCGTAAAATTAGCTGCCCTTTCCACCCCTCAGATGAAATATGCAAGAATGCAAAAAGAGCACAAGAGAACTGGGAAAACAAACCTTTGTTCTCAATGTTGTTCTTGCTACCATCTTCAGTATCTCCCTATCAGGCTGATCTCCCATCACTACAGGAGTCTTAAACTTTTCAAGAAATTGCAGTGTCGCTCTTTTGGCAATTTCAAAACCATCGACTAAGACACGCGGATGCATCCCTACAAGAATGAATAGAAGGGGTCAATTCCATGCCCATAAATAAGAAAATAAGCAAAGTAAACACAAAAGACTCCATAAATTGGGCATACATAGTGGTAATCCAGTAGTTGGAACACATAGCAAAAATATTTCTTTTCCAGCAGCCCACTCATGTGGTGTATACATCAAACAGTATGAACATAATCACGACAAATAACTAGATGGAAGAGATCTAGGCAAATGGTCGTGAGTCATTTTATCAAGGTTGTATACCGAAAGACTGCTCTCTGGATATGTTAATTAACTTGAAATTATTCTTTAACACATACAATACCAAAAGGATTCACCTTTTAATGCAAGTCGCATAAACTAGGAATTCACTTGTTGGCATACTCATGACTACCTGATCTAAGCTCACTGAGCTTGTATGACAGGACGTTGAGGAAGCAAAATTATAATGAATAAGACTGGCCTAGGCATATATTACCTTCATCTATATACCGTTCTGACTGTTTCATGAGCTCGCCAATAAATATAACAGTAGAGGTTGTACCATCCCCACTTATATCATCTTGAGCAACAGCAGTCCTTGCAATCATTATTGCAGTTGGATTTTGAATTTGCTGCAGCCATTGACAAATTCATAAATTACAGAAAACAATACTAACAGGAACAAAAAAAGTATAGCAGGAGCAGCTGACACGGCTGTTCGAAGTACACAACAATAATCGGCCATAAACTTGATAAAGTGTCTAAGTTTACATAGATCCTCTTTCACCTCTCACCTCAGCGAGATACACATCCTCCCCATCAGACTAAGTACGCGCACAATTGATGGAAACAAAATGCTTTTGGGAGATCATCATATACCCGTAAACACGGGTTCCATTATTTTAAATAATGAAGCATATTTAACAAAAAAACTGCAAATGTTTGAAATAACTGGGAATAAGTAAAACATAATTATACCTAGACTGAAATGTTCAATCTGAAGCAACAAAATAATTTGCAAATGTAAGCCTAGACACTGCCAAATCCAAAATTTCGTAAATCTATGGTCAGATAGATTGTTGCCAAAGCAGAAGTGCGAATGCCAAATCAAAACAAACCTAAAAAAAATTATCCAATGTATCAAATGAAATCTAGGGTTTTGAACTAACCATCTCTTTCAAAAGCGTGTTACCGTCCTTAGTGAGCTTAATATCGCCGGCTCCACCAACAAGCCTGCCAAATGAACAACAAAAAAAGCGCGATAAAACCGGCTACTGCCGGGATGACAAGCAAAAGATCTGAACTGGAGCGGCAGAAGAGCATGCAAATACCGACATCTTAATGGTGCCCTTGGGGCCGAGGTTGCTCTTGAGGACGTCTTGCAAGCCTTTGGCGGCATTGATGTTCATGTGAAGCGCCGCCGACTTGTTCAGCACCTCCGCATTAGGGTTTAGAACTCGAATAGACATTTTCTAACGCTGCAGTGCGGGCACCAAGGAGCTGTAAATATGACCTGCGAGTACGTGTGTGCGTGTGGTGTAATTGTGCAAATGTACTGTGAGAGAGATTACCTAACAGGGATATTGGAGAGTCGATCGCTTTGGAGGGAGATCGTGAAGGCACGGAGGGATCGAGCTCGCGGAAGAGAATAGGGAGAAGCAAAGAGTAGAGCAGTTTCTGCAGTGTGTGAGATGGCTGGGTTTAGGGCATGAAATCGGGGTTCTTCGACTTGTGAAATGGCTGCGACGGCGTCGTTTCTATATTCTTTGCTAATCCCTTTTAGAGATAATTGTATAAATTATCCTGTGATTTGCGATAGTTGCTAAAAGACCCATGTTATTATAAAAATTGTAAAGGCCTCCCTCTAGTACTTATTTGTTACAATTATTAGAAAAGTCATCTAAATTAACGGAGCGTGCTCTTCACGCTATTGAAAAATGAGTGTAGTTTGAAATTTATTTATACATTAAAAAGACCAAAATACCCTCCCTCTTTTTATCTTTCCCCGACAAGTCTCGATTTCACTCAAACCTAACCCTAGCCACCACCCTCACCACCACCGCCCCAGGTCTGCCACCTGCGCCACCCACAACTGGCGCCACCACCGCCCCCGCCTTGTAGGCCTAGCTGTCAGCCCCGTCATCGCGCGCCGCTAGTGTATGCCCCTTCACAATCTCGCCTCCACCATCCCGTCTGCCACTTACGCCACCCATAATTGGCGCCATCATATGTCGTATCCAATCCCCCTGCCGCCGCCAACTACTGCACACAATCCCAACATCTCTAACAGCCCACTCAATCCCGCTACCACCATTACCGCCGAATGCTGCAGCTGTCATCAAAACCTAACCGCGCTGCAACCATCACCCCCAAAATCAATTGTACAACAATTCTAACCTAATCGAACACCCAAACTTAGATCGAACCCTAATCCCGCTGCAGCCACCAACAATTCGAAACCTAATCGCACAAACCAAGGTTTCAATCACATATTGCAATTGAAACACTAGATTTTGTGCAATTCGGGTAAATAATCAATATCTTGCACTGTCGCCAGCCCCATAAATCCCCACTTGCGCCGCTGTAAGCTCGTCATCAATCCAAGGCAGCTGGCCTTCGTGCATTTATTCTAGATCCAAGGGATCTCGTGAAGAAAGAGAATCCTCGTGGCCATCCAAAAAAGGGAAGTGAAAAGAGCATGCCATTTTCATTTATATAAAGGGACAATTTAGACATTTTTACCATTCTGTTACGGAAATTTTATGGTGCAACATCTTTGCAAATTCATGCGTCTTTATGCAATTGTTGTAATAATATGGGTCTTTTTGTAATTATCCCAAACTACAAGGGTATTTTATGTAATTATCCCTTCCTTTTGAGGGTCATTTTTCTTTTTTGTTTGTTTTTTCTTCTTGGGTAAAAGAGTCAAAGTAAGTATAAAAATTGACATTAAAAGAAAGATGAGTCCTTATGTAGACATAAATTCCGGTGCAACACCTATTTATGGTAGTTGTACTTTCAGTTTTCGTGACCGGACATTCATTTGACAAAAGTTATACTACATTCATCTCACATAAATTGATCATATTTCTTTTTTAGATAGTCCCACAAAAGTTGCTTACTTTTCAAATTAAAAAGATTCTTTAGGTACTTTTACATATTTATCCTTTTATCATTTTTTTATTCTATTTCTCGCTCTAGACTTTACTCTTCATCTACTCATGTTTTTTCTCCTGACCCACTGTCTTATACTTTTTATTCATTTTTCTTTCTACACTTAATACTCCACTAACTCATTTTTTCTTTACTGGTCCACTTTCTTCCCCTTCCTTTTTCTCTCAAGTGTATAATGAGAAACACATGATATATCACTAAAATCCTTATTCTGGATGCAAAAAAAAGGTGATCAAAATATGTGTGACGGAGGGATTATATGTTTTGTCGTTAAGACTTTCTTCACAAAAATAAAAAATTTCTATTATCATATCCTTACATGTTCTTCAGTCTTTTTTGTCATTCAAGATGCATGTTAATGACAATCAACATCCTTTTACCGATGGACAGACTGGTGGAATAGCATAGGAGGGATGGCAAAAATAGTCACTCTCAACAAAGTACCTAGGTTACCCTCGGGGCTAGAAAAAAAATTGTTCTTCGCTGAAATATTTAGCTAGAAATGCCAATTGTTAGTTTGAATTGTCGTGTGATGAGGGTGGCATCAGCTTTGTGTTTGTGAGCAACAAAATCGTTGTTTCTAATTTATATTCAAAAAGGTGTTAATTGCATTTAATATATGTGTGTGTGTGTGTGTGTGTATACGCACACAGAGAAGCATTTAGAAGACCATTTGAGATCAGTCCGTTGTATTTGTTGCAAGATTGAGTTTTACCGCCATACAATATTTTACTAAAACTAACTAACTTTATCATACATTTTGAATCAATGGAAAGACTTTTGACATGCATTATGACACATCGTCTAGCAGCGTACTTAGTTCTAAAATAAGTCAAGAAGATCCTCATAAATTATCGTCAAATGTTAACCACATTCGATTTTTTTTCTATGGTCGGCTCAATAAAAAGGCTTAATGCTTATCCAACAAGTAAACCAACTGCATGTGGGACTTTCATAATTTACTTCATAGCGACAAATTTGAATTGTGAGATTTTTTTTTGACATTGTGATGCTAAGGAAAGTGGGTTCACAGTCGACGTGGAGATGCCACAAGGAATGCAGTCCAAGTCAGATGCCAAGTGCGTTGATGTGGGACACAACAAAGGTGGAGTAAGGGCAGAGACCAAGGGCTTTCCAGACAGAGCCTGAAGGTGGTAGTGCTACGAGAGGGCAGCGACGCAGAATGAATATACGACGACAGTCACAGTCAACGTCAGGGGTTCGATGTCAGAGGTCCAACTATGTTTCTCTCTCTAGAATTTCAGAGAGAATAGGTTTTAGAGAGAGAAAGTGAAATTATCAAAATGAAAGAAATCTCTCTAAATGAATTCTCAAGACCCCTATTTATAGAGGTTGAGATGATGATGTCATCACGTGACATGTGGCGTTCTTCGAGAGTGACACGTCACCGAGGGGGTCCACAGCTGCTGGTGCTCCACGAACTGTCAAATAGCATATTCACCCGACCTGCCCACACAACGTCGATCTATCTGTCTCAAAAGATTGGCTCCCACAGCGTCGGTGTGGCCAAAGAACCCCCTTGATCTAGCCACCAATCCAAGCCATGCAGAGTCCCATAGACTGGCAGCGGCGGGAAAAACCCAATGCCCAACTACCAGAAGGACTAGGCGCGATGCCCTCTGAAGACCTACTCCCGTCTCGAAGTGACCCGGGGGTCATAGTCCATAGGGGTGCCAATGCAAGCCCCCAGTGCCGGAGCACGTAGGCCGGTCACGAAAACACCCTTACAGAGATAGTATCCCAGAGGAGTCGCCTATCCCGATGGTGAGTCCTTGTGTCGGAGCACTCGAAGCCCGTCAAGGTAGCATCCCGGATGAGCCATTTACCCGACAGGCCGAGGTAGCATCTCGGAGGAGCCGTCTACCTTTCAGAAAGGGAGTTGAAAAGCTCCCTGATGGAGATAGTGTCTCGGAGGAGTCACCTATTCCGCCGGCCAAGGTAGCATCCTGGAGGAGCCGTCTACCTGGTGGAAGGGGAGTTAGAAAGCTCCCTGGCAGAGATAGTGTCCCAGAGGAGTCGTCTATCCCCGAGGGTGAAACATTGTCCCGGAGCACTCGAAGCGCGTTAAGGTAGCATCTTGGAGGAGCCGTCTACCCGACTGGCCGAGGTAGCATCCCGGATGAGCCGTCTACCTGGCGAAAGGGGAGTTAAAAAGCTCCCTAGTAGAGATATTATCCCGGAAGAGTCGCCTATCCCCGCGAGATGCTACACACTCCAGAGAGTGGGTCGAAGCATGTTCCACATCCATGCCGGGGGTGCATGGTGTGGTGAATGAGTGTGACGTCCAGGGGGCATGTAACATGATTGTGACATAGAGCATGGGAGCATGTTGTATCCGCGGTGCGGCGTATGGGCCTCGTGGTAAGTGAGGTAATGGCGCGCGAGCGCGGGAATGGGCACCGTGGAGTGAGCACGTGGGCGACGGCTAATATTGCATGGACAGTGCGCAGCCGCGAGCGATGGTCATCACGACGACGAAGTGTTGCAGCGAGAAACAGTCTTCGAGGCGATAGAGCACGGCGGTCGTCCCGGTGACGGAGGGCTGTGGCGAGCAACCGCGAGCGATGGTCGTTGCGACGACGGAGTGCGGCAGCGAGCGACAGTCGTCGCTATGACAGAGTGAGGCATCGAGCTACGGTCATGGCGACGAGCAACGATAAGACTACGGCGGGAAACCGCGAGCTATGGTCATCAGTCGTGAAGGTAGGTGGCCGACCCCCCCTAAGGGAGAAGGCATACCAAGGTTGCTTCACGAGCAATTCACGTGACTTGAGTATGTGTCGCTTTGACCGGCTTGTGAGCGCTAGAAAATTGATTGTTGAATATGTGACGTGTCGCATAAAACGGGACCCCTAGTGGGCCCTTGAGTGCGACTCGAATAGGTTGGGAACACATTGCAAGTAATTCGGAGAACTTTGCAATCAATTGGCAAATTTTTGGAAGGATGAACAAATTTGCCAAAGAATTCGGGCAATAATCTTAAAAGCTGAGGTATACGTTATTAAGAATATTAGTTTGCAACGTAACCATAGAAGTTTGCATAGATTCCAAACTATTTTTGGCGTCAGAAAGCTTAATTTTTGGCAAACCCTTTACCAAAAAAATTTTGGGTTCCTCATTTATTCACGTCGTTTAAGTATCTTAACTGTTGCTGCTAAAATATGCTTCCCGTATGCTCCGAAATCCTAACCTTGACCGATGACCTACAGGATAGAAAACGAATGAACGCCAGGTGTGGTTACCGACGAAAAACTCTTTGATGCTTAAGTCAGAGTACAACTACAAGATAGTAACTCTGAAAAAACAGAAAAAAACTGTATCCTTGTGTGTGTCATTGTCCGTGTACCTGGGGGTAGCTCACTTTATATAGCTATAAGAGAAGACTCCTAGTAGGACTGGGGCGTGGGCCATATATGTTAGAATCGCGTTAGGATCCTCGAGGACCACGTCACGATCTCTGAGGATTCTTTTAGAATCTTGATAAGATAATCATCAATCTCCCAGTTTGACTAGGTTCACCGAGTGTCCCCCGATTAGTGGGAGTTATATTTGAATTATATCACAAGCCCCAACTTCTTGAGCCAAAATGTTTGGCTAAGGAACTTATACCAAGTGTCTCAAGACACGTATCAGGTTTACAAAGGATTCTTCATCCGTTTCTAGGGATAAATAATATTTCTCGACTCCATGTGCTTGGACCTAAGCTCTTGGGAGCTTAAGCCATGGAACTGTACCCAAGTAAGGTGCTAGAACTCTAGCTCTTGAAAGCTAGGTCTTAGAATATTGCCTAAATAGGCTCTTCAAAATCGTCTTTGGGAAGACGAATCATGGGATGTCGAGATCCTTTAGAGGTTGTGCTCCATGGTAGTCTCTCTAAGGAGAGGACACATAGTTATGCATGCAATTTGTTGCACGTGCTAATTATTTAAATGTCCCTTTAAGGGGTTTCCCTAGACAATGTAGTTTTTACCTCTCCATTGGAGGGTGTCTGTTGCAAGTGTGTGTTCTTTACCTTGAGCAGACCACATCATACTTACGTTTTACTTTTACGTAGAGATGTCAATGGGCCGGGCCCAGCAGGCTAGAAGAGAAAATGGGCCGGGGCCGGGCTTCAGGTGTAGAGAACCGGGCCGTGCCCACTTCGAGGATACTAAGGCCCGGTCCAAGCCCTAGGCCCTAAATTTAAGGCCGTGGTAGGGCCCGGCCAGGGCCTAAAAATTTTTCTTTTTTTATTCATGTTATATGTTGTGAAAAAATTAAATTTTGGATAAATTTGTTCATTGGCCCTCCTCATTTTGCTTAATTATCAAGTCCATTTACAAATTCCTTGCATTTGTTCTCGTAAAATGCATGTTCCTTGTAACCAATTGCGCCCTTAGATTCATCTTTGTCATGGTTTTTATATTCTAGTTTGCTATGGTAGACTTCGGAGTTAAAAAGTATGAAATAACACTGACCAAAAATTATCAAAGTAAGATAAATACAAGCATAATAGCCAGTTTCTGGAGTTTTATAAGGACGATAGAAGTTTATTTAAGAACAACTTATGGTCGAGTTTGACCAATTAAACTACTATATTATCCTAATTAATTACACAGGCATTTAACACATGTTATTCAAATGCTAAATTATTGGTCATTTTATCACATTTAAAATTGCTTTTAGTACTTAAATGAGAGCATGAACATATAAAAGTGTTCATAAATATGCTTGCGAACGAATCGTTAAGCATGAGATTTTTATATAGAGTTTTTATATTAAAGTTGAACTGTGTGCATAGTTATCAAGAAAATTAGAAAGCCTAAATCTAGATAACTTCAAAAGGCAAGTCCAAATAACCTACACCCAAGATATTAATCACAAAAGCCAAGCCCAAAAAAATAAATTTTCGGGCCAAAAAAGGGCCGGGCCCAGGGAAAAAGGGCCAAATTCGGGCCATTTCAAATAAACGATACTAAGTAGTCTTAAACCTAAATAGGCTCTTTTAACAGGTTAAAAGCTTAATGCTTCAAAACATGTGTGGCCTAAGTGAAATAACTGAAACCCTTTTGGTCTTAAATATAATTACACATTTTTCATAAGCAAAAGGCTAATGCTTTTAAAGAATATGGCATATGTCAGATATTGAATACCATGTGGGTCTAAAATAGTAATATGCATAATTTATGGAAGGATTGCATAATTTTTTTTAAAAAAAGAAAGAGTGCACCTTTCCATTTCTTCTGCCATTTCTCTCACGAAGGTAAGGTAAGGCATTGTGGCGGTGAGGCGGTGGTGCGCTAGCAACACTGCTTGCCTTGGTCTTGACCGACGCGAACTTGATGGAGTGGCGTCATCGCTTTTGGTCGTGATGGATGGAGCTGCTCTCGTGCCGCAGTGGCTCAGATTTGAACTAATGGCGGTTCGCGGTAAGGCCACGCTACAGATCCAACAGTTATTGCTAGCGGCAACATCGGGGGCACTGCTCGTTGAGGTCTCGGCCGACGTCATCAAATGGGAAGGAGGAGCCGGTGGCTATTGGATCAGGACCAAAGGCAGCATCTATAGTGGGGATGTCGATGGCGATGCAGCTGCCGTCGGTTGCGGTGGTTGTGCCACTTGGTGGTGGCTGCGCTATAGATTCAGTGGCAACCTTGTCATTTCTTCCTTATTTTCTCTCTCTTGACCGAAAGTGAGGTGACGCAATATGAAGGCGGCGGCGCGCTGGTGGGGCTGCTTGTCTTGGCTTCGGCCGGCAATTGGATCTGGACGAGGTGCAGCATCGAGCTGTTAGGATTTGGACCCTAGGTGGCAGCGTCGTTACTTCTTCTTCTTCTTCTTCTTTCTCTTTTTTGGTTGAGATGTTTGTGCTCCGGAAACTTGGCAGTGACAAAGGTGGTTTGTGGTTAGGGACTATAGTAGAGCTGCATTGGCAGTTGCACCAATTGAGGTGAACGGCAGTGAAGGTAGCTTTAACCCATGGGAGCGACGGTGTAATTATCGGCGTTACTTCCCCCAACATCGAAGTCTTGGATGGTGCGATGTTGGCGAAGTGACCCCATCGTGGCAGAGGAAGGACTCTGTGACGGCGGTGGTGCTTTTCCAGTAGCCGCTATGGTGCTGATAGAGAGCTGGACAGCGCTTGGGCGGCAGATATCAACGACTTTTGCAGGCACTCGGGCAGCAAAGGCGCTATGGATGGTGGCGGCGCTAGGGTTTCGACCCATGGCCGGCAGCTCTCATTGGCTTTTTCATCTTTGTTTCCACTTTTTTATGGTTGTTCGGGTTGCACCGCCGAAGAGGCAGCAAAAGAAATAGCCTTTTGGTGGCTGATTTTTATTTGTGATTAGACCGGGGATTTGCCGCAACGATGGGTTGTTTGGCAATTTAGTGCAAGGCATCCCACCGTTCGGCTGCTTGTTGATGTTGGCTTGATTGCGACAGTGGAGGCTTCTGTCGCGGCAATCTCCAGCGGGCTTCTAATAGTCTTGTATTTTTCCTCTTTGTTGATGACGGCGGAAAAGTTTAATGATAATAAGGTTGTGGATGGCTTGGCTGTCAGCAACAGCTTGTTCTATCCTGAATTTTTTTCTTTGATTGCAACGACAATTAAATCTGACATACGCAACAACAACAAATTATGTAGGGTTTTGACATGTAGCTGTTGGTAATTTGCGATACAACTGTTTAGGTTTCTTGAGGTCAATTGGTTAGCCTGGCGGGTCTCATGGATGACGCCAATTTGTTGCTACTAAAAATATGCTTTGCGTATACTTCGAAACCCTAGCCTTGACCGATGACATGCAAGATAGAAAACGAGTGACCGCCGGGTGGGGTTCTCGACTGAGAACTCTCTGATACTTATTTAGAGTGCAGTTACAGGATAGTAACTCTGAAAAGGCAGGAAAAGACAGTGCCTTTGTGTGTGTCATTCTCTTCGTACCTGGTATCCCCTTTTATATAGTTATAGGAGAAGACTCATAGTAGAACTGGGCCATGGACCAGATGTGTTAGGATCCTCGAGGACCACGTCACAATCTCTAAGGACTCTTTTAGAATCTTCATAAGATAATCATCAATCTCCCAATTTGACGAGGATCGTCGGGTGTCCCCAATTATTAGGAGTTATATAATTAACTAATTTATATACATTGATGTAACATTACTTTTAAGTTAAAATAAAATTGAACATATAAGCTTGTACTTTTGTGGTTTTACCCAATCTTATTCATCGTAAATGGACTATTCCAATAAGTCGTTATTCTCTGAGGTATGATAAAGTAAGAAACTAATCCTATGTATAGTGTACAAGGACTTTTTCCCTTTTGTTCGATAATTGATATTGATTAAGATTTATGGTTGTAATTGGAATTTTTGACTCTTCTAGGATAAATAAAACAATAGCTGTTGTGTTATACTGGAATTACAAATTATCCACATTATATCCATAAGATTTCAGATGTTATTTTCATTTATTAAGGGGGTAGTGACAATAGTGCACCTTAATTAAGGGGAAGAGTAATGTCAATAATGAACTGGAAGTGGAGATGATGACCTCCTTGACTTCGTCCAATTTTTTTATCAACCCACGCCCAGCCTTCAGGAATTCCATCGGAGTGTTTCACGCTTCCATCCACCATGAGGTCAAATTTAAACTAAGCCACCGTTAGAACTTCACAGGTACCACTCCGAAAGAATGATGAATGATATATTTATGGTTAGAATTCATGTTTAGACTAGACTAGATTGTTGCAACTTAACGAGGCTAAATGCAAGCCAATTAGTTAAAAACGTAAGATTGGCATCATTTTGAAGAGGAAGAAAGTGAATATGATCAGGTGATTCCGGAAAAGTTAGTGTAAAAATGGTATCAAAAAAAATTTAGAAAAGAGAGAGAGAATAACTTAGCATCGACTTAATAGTTACATTGACTTACGTAAACCAAAACTTATGCTTGCACAATTATATTTACGCGTGCAACTCCTCTTTTTGCTTTACTTATTAGGCAATACTATATTACAAGAACGCCACGTAAACCAAACATACATGTAATTTTGTTATTAATGTTTTTTTGTTTGTTTTCATATTATACCATCCAAGATACATGTATTTATAGAGGATAGACAAAAGTGTTGCTAAATCAACGCACACCCCCATATATTAATTAAAATTATTTCATATTAAAAGCTCAATTATAGTTTTTATGCTACGGTGACAATAGGGTCTTGAATTTAGTTGAAAAGGCAACTAAATTAGGCTCCAAACTTCATATATATATCAAAACTATATGATGCCAAGGAAAGTGGGTTCGCAGTCGATGTGGAGGTGCCACAAAGAATGCAATCTGAGTCAGATGTTAAGTATGATGATGTAGGACACAACAATGATGGATCGAGGGTAGAGACCAAAGGCTTCCAAGACAAAGCCTGAGAGTGAAAGTGCTGCGAAGGCTATGGCGTGAGCGAATATACAACGACAGTCACAGTCCGATGCTTGGGTCCAGAGTCAAGGTCCTGTATGTTTCTCTTTTTAGAATTCTATAGTGAGAAAGTGAAAAATGATCAAGTGTCCAAGAAGAAGTCTCCAAATGAATTCTCAAGACCTTTATTTATAGAGGTTGATATGATGATGTCATCACGCGACACGTGACCCTCCTCGGGAGTGACACATCACCGAGGGGTCCACACCTGTCGGTGCTCCACAAACTGTCGAATCGCATATTCACCCGGCCTGTCCTGCACAGCGTCGCTCTGTCTGTCTGGAAAGACTGGCTCCTACAGCGTCGGTATGGCTAGAGAACCCCTTGATCTAGCCACAAATCAAAGCCCTGACAGAGTCCCATAGGCCTGGCAGTGGTGGGGAAGACCCGACACCTAACTCACAGGCGAACTAGACGTGATGCCTTCCGAACACCTGCTCATGTCTCGGCGTGACCCGGGGGTCGTACTCCATAGGGGTGCTGATGCAAGCCCCCAGTGCTGAAGCACGTAGGCCAGTCACGAAAACACCCTAGCAGAGATAGTGTCCTAGAGGAGCCGCCTATCCCGCTGGTGAGTCCTTGTGCTGGAGCACTTGAAGCGCATCAAGGTAGCATCTCAGAGGAGCCGTCTACCCGACGGGCCGAGGTAGCATCCCGGAGGAGCCGTCTACCTGATGGAAGGGGAGTTGAAAAGCTCCCTGGTAGAAATAGTGTCCCAGAGGAGTCGCCTATTCCTAAGGCCGAGGTAGCATCCCGGAGGAGCCGTCTACCTAGTAGAAGGGGAGTTAAAAAGCTCCCTGGCAGAGATAGTGTCTTAGAGAGCGAACCTATCCCAAGGGTGAGTCCGTGTGACGGGCACCCATAGTGCATCGAGGTAACATCCCGGAAGAACCGTCTACTTGGCGGAAGGGGAGTTGAAGAGCTCCCTGGAGGAGATAGTGTCCCAGAGGAGTCGCATATCCCCACGGGTGAGTCCTTGTACCAGATCATTCAGAGTGCGTCAAGGTAGCATCCTGGAGGAGTCGTCTACCAGACTGACCGAGGTAGCATCCCAGAAGAGTTGTCTACCTGGCAGAAGGGGAGTTAAAAAGCTCCCTAGCGTAGATAGTGTCCTGGAGGAGTTGTCTATCCTCGCAGAATACTTCACACTTCGGAGAGTAGGTCAAAACATGTTCCACGTCCATGGCGGGGGGCATGGTGTGGTGAATGAGTGTGGTGCCCGGGGGGCATGTAACATGAATGTGGTGCATGGGCGCGATAAAGTGTGTATGGTGCTGGGGGCACGACATTGTGACAAAGATCCTGGGGGCATGGTTGTATCAGTGACACTGCGCATGGGCGCGGCGGAGTGTGTACGGTGCTAGGGGCATGGTAGTGTGACAAATAACCAGGGGCATGGCTGTGTCAGTAGCGCAACGCATGGCACGATGGAGTATGTAAGGTTCTAGGGGCACTGTATTGTGATAAGGAGTTAGGGGGCGCGATTATATCAGTGGTGTGGCGCATGGCACAGTGGAGTATGTATGAAGACGGCGTGTGGGTGCTGGCGATGGGGGTCTTGGAGACACCGCGTAGGCGCGGGCGATGGGGGTCGTGGAAAAAGTGCCCCATGCGACGGGCGACGAGTGTTGTAGAGACTATGCCTGCGCTACGAGCGACGAGCGTCTCGAAGTCATAGCAGGTGATGGACATTACGGAGTCAGCGAGGACAACAGACATCGCGAAGTCGGCAAGGGCGACGGACGTCACAAAATGGGCAATGGCGACGGACGTCACGGAGTCGGCGTTGGTGACGGAGGTCATGAAGTTGGCAAGGGCGACGGAGGTCCGGAAGTTCGCAAGGGTGACGGAGGTCGCGGAGTTGGCAAGGGCAATGAACGTTGCGCAGTTGATAAGGGCGACGGACGTCGCGGAGGCACACTATCCCTTGAAGAGATATGAAAGTGCTAAAGGGAAGGCCAAAGGACAACCTTTTGGGAAAGACCAGGGCCAACCTCTGGGGAAGGCCGAGGCCGACCCCAAGGGGAAGGCCCAAGCCCAGTTCCTTGGGCAAGTGCCAAGGCACACTGACGGGTGATGCGCGACATGCGATGGTCGAGGCGTGATGAGGAGTCAAGGAAAATGAGTTTCTTCGTGATGAAGTAACGTAACAAAAGTGAGAAGTTTGACCGGTTAGAAGTGTTGAATATTTGTGCTGACGTGTTGTGCAAAATAAGACCCCCACTGGGCCCTTAGATGCAACTAAGATAGGTTGGGAACATAAGCCCCCTACATGTGGTGTGCGCGGAAGGGTAACCCGAGCGGGCGCTGCACGCATAAACACTGCGCAAGATTTTTATGTTGTTTGGCAGAAAGTCATTGACGTCGTCATTGCATGATGAAGGTGAAGAGTAGGTGGCTCGAGCCACCCCGCATACCACCTATTGAAGCCTTTGAATGTTTGGGCATTGACACAAGCGCATGATGTGTCGTGGAGACGGTGGTTGGGCGCGGGTGACAGACAGCACAGGCGCAGTTGGCGAGCGTCTAAGTGTCGACGCATGGGCATGGGCGATGGGGATCACGGAGACAACGTCCGGGTGACGGGCGATGAGTGTTGCGTAAACGGCACCCAGACTACGGGCGACGAATGTCGTGAAGTTGGCGCTGACGCGGGCGACGGGGATCGCTAAGCTGGCTCGCGGGCGCTAACATGGAACAATGAATTGGAGTAGGTGGTTCGAGCTACCCCGCGCACCACCTACCAAGGACGTCGATGTTGGGGGTCGTCACGACATGGGGCGTGATCAAAATTGCAAAAAAGCTCTAAGTGTAAAAGAATGTAGAAGTGAGTATGGGGGAAAGTGGCGTGCATGGGTGGCGCGAGGTGAGCGTTGGTTGTCACAACGATTTTTTTTTTAGAATGGCGGTGATGGTGTTGGTGTTTGTCTGTTGGGTGAATGTGGATAGGCCAAAGTTTGGTGGCGGACTTGGTTGTGGTGACTGAAGTGTGAAGGTTGTTGAGGGGGTGGTTGTGGTTGTGTTTTGGGCCGAAGTGGATGGTTTTGGTTGCGAAAGGAACGAAGAGATAGAGGTGGGAGGCTAAAATTCTGCCGCGGTGAGGGAGATGGGTCGACCTTGGCAAGGAAGGAGGTGGAATATGGAAGAAGAAAGGAGGTGAAGGGGAAGGGGAAGGGGAGGCCGAGGGGGCCGAGGATGGAGGGGGTGGAAGGCCGAAGCCGAGGTGGGGGTGGGTGAAGAAGAATGAAGGAGAAGAGAAATAAGGGAAAAGGTGGCTGCAGCGGGCTGCAACGGTTAAGCGAGGGGCTGGGGGGTAGGGGAGGGGTCATCGGCGATGCCAGTGAGCGGGGCTGCTGACCTTAAGATGAGGAAGATGGCGGTGCATAGGGGGCGACAGCTGAAGGAAGGAGAAAGAGATGAAAATTAAGGTTGGGTTTGGCGAGGGACGTGGGTCAGTTTGGGTAGCGGGTCGCGGGTCTGGGCGCGAGGTTGAGAGAAAAAAGTTGCCCGCGGGTCTCGCTGGGTTGATGCTGCCCAAATGGGTTTTCTTTTGATTTTTTTGAATATGAATTTTGAATTTGGTTTTTTTCCCCAAGGAAAAAGATAGAAGGATGAGTTTGGTGGGATGCATGATAATTATCTCATAAGAAAGAGAGGGGGGAGAGAGAGAGAGTAAGTATGAAGAGTGGGGAAAGGGTGTTGGGGTTTTGGGTGGTGATAGAGGAGATGAAAATGTAGTTTTGGGTAATGTGAGAGGGAGAGTGATGAGGGAGTGCATGTTGGGAGTATGTGGGGGAAGATGAAAATTTTGAAAAAAAATTCTAAGTGTTTAGAATTGGTCTAAGTGTTGGAAGGAACATATGGAGAGGGGTGTGAAAAATTTTGTTGAAAATTTTTCTAAGTGTTGAAAAGGGTAAGAGAGGTGAGGGACTACATGGAAGAAAAATTTTGAAATTTTTTCTAAGTCCTAGCAAATGGAGAATGGAGTTCGGGCAAGGGTGTTGAGGGAGGCCGCTAAGGGTGGTGAGAAAAAAAAAGAAGAATTTTTTCTAAGTGTCTGTTTTTTTTTGTTGATAAAAAGTGGTCATGCGACCGCAACCACGAGAGGTTGAGATGAACAGGATGGGGGACTCAGGGTGATGAGCTGGCATCGATGACCGACTGACTGATAGAGGCAAGGGAGGGTTGGTAAGGCGTGTTGCATGCATACCTGGCAGAGGTGATCGCGAGACCTGGGGGAGTGTCAACTGACAGAGTCAAGACTTAGTAGCGTTGCTCGAGCCACCCCGCGCACCACGTACCAAGTCGTTATGGGATGTGAGGCTGAAGGGGTTGGAAAGGGGTGAAGCCCCCAAGAGAGTGGGTGATGGTGTCAAGGGTGGTGTCAGTAGACTTGTGCAAGAGCAATGTAGCTTGAAAGTTTTCTAAGTCTAAAAAATGTAACTTCATTGATAACAAAGATAGGCAAGATGCCTTGGTACATGGCAATGGCGTACATGAAAACTTGTAAAATGAACAAAAAAAAAATACAAGTGTAGAAAATGCACCAAGGCATGCCAAGGCTTGGTCGGGTGGGTCATATGTCCTTCACTTGGAGTTTGAGTTCTCCGGACGCAATCTTATCAGCGAAGACAAACTTGAGGGTGACCGACCTTCCGATGATAGGGGCAGTAGTTAGGATGGGCTAAGTCTTCCGGGGTAGGTTCAGATTTGGCATATGGAAGGGTTATGGTATTGCTGTTGATCCAGGTCTCGAGGAGAGCTCTGACAGTCTTCAAGTAGCACGGGTATTCTGGGGCAGGCGTCGGTTGCCCTCTCTTGTCAGGACGCCCATCCTTTCCTTGGGATTGGGGCTTGCAGTTGTTGTCATCATCACTGGCAAGTTGAGTTTGGGGCTTCGGGGTCTTGGACAAGCCCACCGAGTCATAGGTGCGATGCGCAGCTTCTTTGAGATGTCCCTAAGACTGAAGCTGGAGATTTTCAAGGTAGACCCTGCAGGTGTCTTTCATGTTCCTGATGCAAATGGGTAAAATGGTCTCATCTTTGCTGAAGTCAGTGCATTCCAAGCACTTGTGATAAAATCGCGTACCATGGGTGTTGAGGTCTTCCCTAGGGTTCTGGCGGATTCCGGCAATGTCAAGGATGGTCACACGCTCTGTTTCATAGTGGAACTTGTCAAAGAAGAGCTGGACCATGTCAGATTAGGAGTCGATAGTACCGTCGAGGATTTGGTGGTACCAAGAGTAGGCGAGGCCAGTTAGGGACTTGTGAAATTCTCAGAGCTTCAAAATGTCATCCTCCCCGTAGTGATCTAGGGAGCCAAAAAAATAGGTGATGTGTTCGCAGGCATTGCCCTTCTTGCCGTTGAACAGGATGGAGGTTGGTTGCTTGTACTTGACAAGGTAAGGCTTGGTAGAGAGGTTGCCAGAGTAGGGAGCATGGCCGGATAACTTAGAGGGGGAGTGTGGTAAGGATGACTGCTTGAGACGGTGGGGGATGGCATCAAGGTCATGCTTGGTGACATACGAAGCATGCTAGGGTTTGTGTCCTGTTGGGATGATCCTGGCACAAGAGACCCTAGAGGGGCCGTCCTGAGGCATTGAAGGGATGACAATGATAGAGAGGGGCTAGTGTTGGGGAGTAACTCGTTGAGGTATGGTTTGCATATGGGTAGTGTCAGCGACTAGAGGCCGGTAGTAAGGAAAGGTTGACTAAAGCAAGTCGAGGGCATGAGTTGTGTTTGGGTGCCCAGTGGTTATGTTCGGGTTAGGCTCCATCTCAATTGAGTCGTGAGTCTCCGAAGTACTTCGAGAAAGGGTAAGGCGTGGCACCGCAGGTAGAGGTACTACGAGTCCTACTATCGAGGGCCCGGGGGACCAAGGCAGCGGTGGTTGCGACACTGGGACATAAGCAGTGTCCAGAACGAGCCCAGGCCCTGAAGGCTGAACTGAGTAGGAAGGGTCAACCCTATAGCTTGAGATGATACGGGGTGATCAGCGGGCACAGGGCAAAGAGCTTTGAGGCCTTGAGAAGTCAGCGATTGTGAAGTCAAGACTTGGACTGATTTTTGCATTTCTAAGATGATAACCATGAGATAAGATTGAGATTCTTGTAGTTCAGTGATGATATGAGTAAGATGTTAGATTGTGGCATTGACGAATGTGCTACATTGGGTGCATCCATCGTAGGGGGAGCCTAAAGTTGGTTGTAGCTGGCTCCTCTTGGTCCTCGAGGTGATGCTCCTCTTGGATGGCAGCGTTGAGGCTTTGGCTGGTAGCCCTGGTAGTCCTGCATTGCAGAGGCATGGTTGTTTGAGTGTGTCAGGCAAGGGATGAACTGCACTGCGGTGCTCACCTCCCCAGCAGAGTCGCCAAAATAATGCTAAGGAAAGTGGGTTCGCAATAGATGTGGAAGTGCCACAAGGAATGCAGTCCGAGTCAGATGCCAAGTATGATGATGTAGGACACAACAAGGATTGATCGAGGGAAGAGACCAAAGGCTTCCCAAACAAAGCCTGAGGGTGGCAGTGCTGCGAAGGCGATGGCACGATGCGAATATACGACGACAGTCATAGTTTGATGCTTGGATCCAGAGTCAAGGTCCTGTATGTTTTTCTCTCTAGAATTCTAGAGCGAGAAAGTGAAAAATGTTCAAGTGCCCAAAAAGAAGAAGTCCCCAAATGAATTCTTAAGAGCCATATTTATAGAGATGATGATGTCATCATGCGACACGTGGCGCTCCTCGGGAATAACATGTCATCAAGGGGTCCACAGACTGTCGAATCGCATATTCACCCGGCCTGCCCCGCACAGCGTTGCTCTGTTTGTCTGGAAAGACTGGCTCCCACAGCGTCGGTATGGCCAAAGAACCCCTTGATCTAGCCACCAATCAAAACCCTGACAGAGTCCCACGGGCCTGGTAGTGGTGGGGAAGACCCGATGCCCAACTCGCAGACAGACTAGGCGCGATGCCCTCCAAAGAACTGCTCTCGTCTTGGAGTGACCCGGAGGTCATAGTCCATAGGGGTGCTGACGCAAGCCTCCAATGCCGAAGCACGTAGCCAGTCATGAAGACACCCTGGCGGAGATAGTATCCCTGAGGAGTCGCCTATCCCGTGGGTGAGTCCTTATGCCGGAGCACTCGGAGCGCGTCAACGTAGCATCTCGGAGGAGCTGTCTACACGTCAGACCGAGGTAGCTGTAAAACCCCGTAAATTTTTCTTTTCTTGTGCGTAATTATTATTTTGAGTAAATAAGTTTATAGTTTTTTGATAATATTAAGAAAATAGTTTTTATCGTTTCTGAAATTTTCGGTCAAATGAAAGTGGTTTCATTCGAATCAAAGTGGGAAGGTTAGTGATGTCTTGGAGTTTGAAGAATTCAATCAAAGGCAAAGTCTTTTCCTTCGAATGAATTTTTTTTTCTGTTCCATATAAATAGACTTTTTACTTCCTTTCAAGCCTTTTTGGGTTCTTTGTTTCTTTTGCTCCCTAGTTCTTTTCCTTTTCGGAGAGAGAGAGATTAGATGGCTTGGGAAGATCCTTTGGCATTAAGGTGGTGCTTTGAGGTCTTCTTGTTCGAAAGCTTTTGAGGTAAGGGATTTTATTCACTTTTTGCTGTGGGAAGGTATTTTTGAAATCCAATAGCTTATGCTTTGTCCAATACCGTTCATCTTCATTGGATCACTATTAGTTTGTTTAACTTTTGCTCTCATTTATAACAATGTGTACCTTCCTCCATTTGAGCCTTGATGAACACACCTTTGCATTTGTACATTTGTGACCGTCAATTTAGGATTGACATTGGTTATGTTGAACAACTCTCAAATTGAGAGGGTCCTTTGGATATATGTTTGTTATGCTAGTGAGCCAGAGACTCCTAGTACGTTCCGGAGCATACGTTTGATGTTTGTATGTTTGTTTCGACATTTGGGTCTTATGACCATATGTTTGTTCCGCAAGTACGTTCCCGACATATAATTGAGATGTATTTTGGGTTAAACGCTTAATGACGTTTGCTTGGTATTTGACAGTAAAATATGGTTACTCATTTTCGTACTTGCGGGCTTGTATTCAGTTTGGATTCTTTGGACCACCTTATGATCATTTCGCATATTTGATTTGCCTTATTGGCATCGTGGTCAATTGCTATCATTTGTTCGTCAAATATTTGGTTTTGTTTTGGACTACGAATCATCGTATTTGTTTCCCATTTTGTTTTCCACTAATTGGGCTATTCGAGCTCACCCCCTACTCATTTGTTTTGTCCTTTACCACAGGTATCAGATGTGATTTTGTGCGTGACATGTTTGGGGGACATTAGAGCATTTAGTTCTTTTAGTATCTTTGAGCAATGTAAATCATTTGAGAACTCTACCCGGAAGTGGGTTAGTTGAATTTGAGACTTGAAAATTGTATTGAATAGTAGAGTCTTAGTCATATTATTTGGTTTTGGTGGATTTTGATGAGGATATTTTTAGTTAAGTTTTTGAAAGGATGGTATTTAACTCTTGGACCTTTTTAAGATAAATAAGATTGAGATTTAGATAATTGTGTTTGTGGTATCGTAGATACTCAGCTATACTTTTTAATGGTTATGTCATCGACATGTTTAGGTCTTGGTTTAAGGTCGTGTATGGACCTTGAAATTAGAGTATTGATCTTATGTGCAAAATTGTTTAATGGATTTTATTTTGAGATTACCCCGATACGGGTAGTTTGATAGAATTACTTTTGTGTATATTGTTTCACCGCTGCGTTTAGTAATCGTTTTGTAATGAAATTATTTTGAGAACGGATTGTCATAGACTTTTGTTTGTGGAGATATTTTATCTTAAAAGATTTAGTTGCTCTGTCTATACCGTTATCTTTAGAACTGTAATGGTATATAATGAAATTTGATGTTAGTTGTGGCCTCTCGTCTTGGGGGTGTGACAGTATCATCCCGGAGGAGCCGTCTACCTGGCGGAAAGGGAGTTGAAAAGCTCCCTGGCGGAGATCGTGTCCCAGAGGAGTCGCCTATTCCGCAGCCCGAGGTAGCATCCCAGAGGAGCCGTCTACCTGGCCGGCCGAGGTGGTATCCCAGAAGAGCCGTGTACCTGGGTGAAGGGGAGTTGAAAAGCTCCCTGGTGGAGATAGTGTCTTAGAGAGCCAGCCTATCCCGCGGTAAGTCCTTGTGCTGGAGTATTCAGAGCGCGTCGTGGTAGCATCCCGGAGGAGCCATCTACCTGACGGGCAGAGGTAGCATCCTGGAGGAGCCATCTACTTGGCGGAAGGGGAGTTGAAGAGCTCTTTGGCGGAGACAGTGTCCCGGAGGAGTCGCCTATCCCCACAAGTGAGTCCTTGTGTCGGAGCACTCGGAACGCATCAAAGTAGCATCCTGGAGGAGCCGTCTACCCGACTGGCCGAGGTAGCATCCTGGAGAGGCTGTCTACCTGGCGGGACAGAGATAGTGTCCTGGAGGAGTTGTCTATCCCCACGAAATGCTGCACACTCTGGAGAGTAGGTCAAAGCATGTGTTCACGTCCATGGTGGGGGCGCATGGCGTGGTGAATGAGTGTGGTGCCCGGGGGGCATGTAACATGACTGTGGCACATGGGCATGATGAAGTGTGTATAGTGCTGGGGGCAAGACATTTGTGACAGAGAGCCTGGGGGCATGGCTATATCAGCGACACGGCAGCACGGCGCATGGGTGCGACGAAGTGTGTATGGTGCCAGGGGCATGGTAGTGTGACAGAGAACCGGGGGGCACGGCTATATCAGTAGCACAACGGATGGCACGACGGAGTCTGTAAGGTACCGGGGGCACTGTATTATGACAAAGAGTCAGGGGACGCGACTTATCAGTGGCGTGGCGCATGGCGCGGCAGATTATGTATGGTGACGGAGCGTGGGCGTGGGCGACGGGGGTCGTGGAGACAACGCCCCCGCGACGGGCGACGAGTGTCGTAGAGGCGAAGCCCGTGAGATGGGCGAAGAGCGTCGCGAAGTCGTCGCGGAGTTGGCAAGGGCGACAGACGTCGGGGAGTCAGCGCTAGCCACAAATGTCATAGAGTCGGCACTGGCGACGAACGTCGTGGAGTCGACAGGGGCTACGAACGTCACGGAGTTGACAAGGGCGACAGACGTCGAGGAGTCGTCATAGGCGATGGACGTCGCGGAGTTGACAAGGGAGATGGACGTCACAGATTCATCGCGGGCGACAGACATCGCGAGTTAGTGAGGGCGACGGACGTTGCGGAGGCACACGACCCCTTGAAGAGAGATGAAAGTGCTAATGGGAAGGCCAAAGGCCAACCTTTGGGGAAAGGCCAAGGCCAACCTTGGGGGAAGGCCAAGGCCAACCCCAAGGGGAGGCCGAGGCTGACCCCAAGGGAAGGCCGAGGCCCACTTCTTTGGGCAACTGCCAAGGCACACCGAAGGATGACGTGCGGCATGCGACGGTCGAGGCGCGATGAGGAGTCGTGCAAAAATGAGTTTCTTCGTGATGAAGTAACGTAATAAAAGTGAGATGTTTGACCGGTTAGAAGTGTATTTGTGCCGACGTGTCGTGCAAAATAGGACTCCCATTGGGCCCTTAGGTGCAACCAAGATAGGTTATGAACACTATGTTTCAAGGCTTTGTATGCTTCCTTTTTTGTGAAGATTAGATCATAGATTTAATAAATTATTCTCAAATTTTCGGTGCACGTGTTTGGTCTCCCCAAATTGCATTCCCAGAATCCGCTCCTGGTTGGGTGGTACCAGAGACACGATGGTCGTAGTTTCGACAGTAGTGTGGTAGAGGGGAAGGTAATGTATTGTAGTGGTGATGGTGTTGGTATAAAGCAGTTAGCAACGACGTGGCATGGTGGTGACAGTGTGGCGGCGACGATGGCGGTGGCACTATTGTTGTGGTGATTGTGGCACTGTGGCAGTAAAATCATGGTGGTTATGGTTGTGGTTGCAGTGTGGTACATGTGGCATTGTATAGTGGTGCTGTGACAGTAGACGTGGCAATAGTATGGTAATGATAATTTGTTTTTTTTTATGATCTATTAAGTACTTTTGGCCCTTCTTAAGTCTTACTGACAAAGTTTTTTTGGTCCATTTCAAACATACTCAAATTTGTAAGAGATTCACGTTGACCGTTACCAAAGCATCTTAACAAAAAATCTGTTAGAAAAATTCAGGTATTAAGAAAGAAAAAAAAAGGTTCCTTAAAGCTAGACCTGGCAAACGGTTCGACCCCCGCGGGTACGGGTATTCCCCGGTCGGGTCGGGGTAAAACGGGCCGGGTAAATTATACCCGGGTTTTCGGGTACGATTTTCTGGGAACCGTACCCTACCCTTGTGGGTAGGGTATTACCCGCGGGTCATGTCATTTAAAAAAAAAAATCAAAACAGATTTTAACACACTTTTAAAAACAGTTTTTACTGGTTATTTTGCTTATTTTATCAACACATTTCCTGTCTTTGATTGTTAATTTGTTATTGTAAAAACGATTTTCACTTTGGTTATTTAATGTTATGACACATAAAACATTAAAACTCATAATATCCTACTTAGTTACTTACTACCAATTACTTACTAGTTACTAGCATACTAATTGTTAAATACCATATGAACAAATTCAAGCTTCTAACCTCATTCCCAAATCCCCGCCCATAATCCAAAAACTTTAAACAACAATTACATCATCATATCACATGCATAAATTCATTGAAATTAAAGTCTTCAATTCCATCGTCGTCAACTAAAACTTCAAGTCTTCAAATATCCGTTAAGCTTCTTGCATCCAACGAACCATCCATGTTTGCATTGATAGGCAAAGATACCACAAGGTCACTATTGTCCGGCTCATCACCTAAATTTAAGCAAATATGATTAGACTAATCCCAAAACTAGAGACTTTACACCACCTACACACAACCCTATGTTTATTATTCTCCACCACAATATCAAATTTTTTTCCAAATTTCACCTCTAGTAGACTTTTCATCTACACTAACGTCAATATCATTTGCAACTTCATCAAGGTTGGTAAAAACTTGAGGACATTCATCTTCAACATCAACATCAATAACCTCAACATTCTCAATGGGCGGATTCTTGTTTACAGATTCCATAGATTCTATAATAGTCCGTAACAAAGAATAAGAAAAAAAGCGAGAACAACAAGTCAACAAATCCAACAGGACCAACATAACATAACACATAATTTTAGATTTACACTTCAATAGTCCACTAGTCCAACAACAAATTTAGCAATACGCTAATACATATAACATCCAAATGCAATATATATATATATATATATATATATATATATATATATGGGGACCGATCCACACCCACCGGTGGAGAAATAACAAATTTCTCCACCGAACCGCTGGTCTTACCAGCGGTTGGCCACGTGGGACAAAAAGGCGAAAAAGGTGTACGGTCACTGCATTAATGGCAAAAAAGGCACGAGAAATGGCACGAGAAATGGTGAGAAAATGGCGAGAGAGAGAAAAAGGACACCAACCGCATGCACAACCAGCGGTTGGCATTAATATGCCTGCCACGTGCCGTCCCCCACCCCTGCCACGTGGCCCAACCCCATGGCCCCTGCCACGTGGCGTCCCCCTCCCCCTGCCACGTGGCCCACCAGCATGGCCAACCGGCGGTATTAGCGATGGCCCTGCCACGTGGCATCCCCTCCCCCTGCCACGTGGCAGAGGGAGGGCACCAACCGCGGGTGGTACCAGCGGTTGGGCCACGTGGCAGGGGGAGGGGACGCCACGTGGCAGGGGCGGGGACCAACCGCTGGTGGTACCAGCGGTTTGGCTCACCAATAAGGACCTTAGCGATTGCATTTTTCATTGCTAGATCTTGGTCGGTGATGATGGTCTTTGGAGGAATATGATACATTGCTTGAAGCCACGTTTCAAATAACCACGTAAATGACTCCTCCGTCTCATCCCTAAGCAGGGCAAAGCCAAACGAGATTGACTGATAGTGGTGGTTCACCCCGGTGAACGGAGCAAAAGGCATAGAGTACTTATTGGTGCGGTATGTGGTGTCAAACGTCACAACATCCCCAAAATTTTGGTAAGCAGCTCTAGAACGGGGGTCCGCCCAAAATATAGTACTAATGCGGTTCTCATCATCCAGTTGGAGACTGTAAAAAAATCCAGAATTCTCACTCTGAAGGGACCTGAAGAGATCAAGTGTAGTTTGAGAATCACTCTTACCGAAAGACTCTCTCCTCTGAGCACGAAGTTCATTTCGAAGGTCTACTTCGTTGAAACTCAACTTGTCAATCCCCCCAGCCTGGCTTGAGAAAACCCCCATCATCTTAGAAGGTGGAATTTTAGCCTCGGCCATTGTAAAAATTAGTTGTCTGTGTGCCGCGCTTATTTCTCGGTGTTGATGAATTTGACCAATCTTACTGGGGGTCATCAACTGATGATTATGGCTCAACTCCACTCCTGTGACAACCCAATGGTTTTCATTTTTTCGGTGTACTGCATACACATGGGCCTTGCAGCCGGTACCCGGAAATGTGTCCCGTTTTCTTTGTCTTGTTGTCCCTTCGTCACTGATCCGAACGACCGGAGTTACATGCGGTGCTCCTCTATGACACTCAAATAGTCTTGCACCAATTTGATCTGTATTCGCCCGTTTTCTAGTCGTCTTAGTTCTAATACCGAAACCTATCGTTTTCGAATATGCTCTATAGTATGCTTCAACTTCGTCCAGTGCTTGAAAAACTTGACCAACGTAAGGTGGATCAGAACCTTCACAAAAATTATTTCCTCCAGTTGCATCCATATTTATACTGGAATCTAAAAAATAAAAATTATATCATTCTCAACAAGTCATAGATTTAAATAAAAGAAGAATAAAATTTATTTAAACCACCGTCTTTCGAGAAATTTGGTATAATGTAAAATTAGCAAAATAGCCCCCGATGAGCGACAAATTACCGAAATGCCTCCGGGGGTTCATTATCACCCTAACGCCCCAAATCAGCTTCAAAACAACCTTTCAGGTGCTTTGCTTACATTTCTGGACTAAGAAATCCTTTGAAAAACTTAACGCTGCAAATTTACGAAAATACCCCTATCGGGGATGCGAATTACCAAAATGCCCCCTGACAACAAGCTTCCTGAATTCACTCTTTAAAATAACTTTTCAGGTGTCTCACACCCTTTCCTGAACTAAAAGTTATTTTAAGCACAGATTTGTGTAACGTAAAATTAGCAAAATAGCCCCCGGGGGTTCATTGTCACCCTAACGCCCATCAAACCAGCTTCAAAACAACCTTTCAGGTGTTTTACTTACATTTCTGGACTGAAAAACTTTTTTTCGGAAAAATTACAAAAACACCCCTCGCGGGGGGGCAAATTACCAAAATGCCCCCTGGTTTCAGAAAATATCAAAATTGCTTTAAAACGCTATTTTAAGCTTCCTGAGTTCATTCTTGATTTAAAAAGTATTTTACGGATTTTTCGCCTAAAAATCCCGAACCGGTGTCCGGATCGAGCGCTTAAAAGCCCGTTCGGCCAAAAAATTAGCTAACGACTTCGGAATGAATTCCTGGGGAATGGAACTTCCCAACACCCTAGGGTTCTCATAAAAGTTTCGCACGAAATTGTGCTGTCTTGATATTTTAAATTACACTGTAAAGTTACAAGGTTGCGCGTATCAGTTAACCCTTTTCTAGTCTTTGAAAAACTCTGAAATTTTAACCTGATACAGATCTTTTGAAAATAACTAGGGTCTCTGTTTTGTATTTTGGCAAAATCTAGCTCTAGCTATTTTTTATAAATTCGTAAAAAAACTGTCTAATTAAGTTTTCACCTTTAGCGACAATTACGCCCCGCAATCAGCTGCAAAATAACATTTCAGGCGTTTTACTTACATTTCTGGACTTAAAAGTCCGTTGGAAAATTTTTCGGGAAAATTACCAAAATACCCCTCTCGGGGTGGCAAATTACCAAAATACCCCCTGGCTTCAGAAAATATCAAAAGTGCTTTAAAATGCTATTTTAAGCTTCCTGAGTTCATTCTTGATCTAAAAAGTATTTTACGGATTTTTCGCCTAAAAATCCCGAACCGGTGTCCGGATCGAGCGCTTAAAAGCCCGTTCGGCCAAAAAATTAGCTAACGGCTTCGGAATGGCCCGAATTCCTGGGGAATGGAACTTCCCAACACCCTAGGGTTCTCATAAAAGTTTTGCGCGAAATCGCGCTGGCTTGATATTTTAAATTACACTGCAAAGTTACAAGGTTGCGTGTATCAGTTAACCCCTTTCCGGTCTTTGGAAAAATCTGAAATTTTTACCTGATATAGATCTTTTGAAAATAACTAGGGTCTCTGTTTCGTACTTTGGCAAAATCTAGCTCTAGCTATTTTTTATAAATTCGTGAAAAATTCTATTTCTGACGCCCTAAAAAATCGCTATTTTGGAATTTTTCGAATGTAATACCCCGATTTGTCAAAACGTAATTTTGACGCCCTTTGACGCCCTAAACACGAATTTTAGACTATTGTAAGAACAACTTAAGCGTAACACAATTTAAACAATCAATTGGTAAGAACAAATTGAAAAATACTTACTTGTTTTAACTTGATATATTTCAAGAAAAATCCACCGGTCTTCTAGCGGTTATCCACCGATCTTCTAGCGTAAATTTTTTTTGTTTGTATGTAGGTGAGATAGGGAGAATGAGGAGGGTGGAAGAAATGATTCGGGGAGGAGGGATTTTATAGAGAGAAAAGTGAGAGAGGAAGAGAAGAACCGTGAGTGAACAGCAGGGAGGGGGAGGGGGGAATGACACGTGGGGGTGGGGGGGTAGGGTGGTAATGACACGTGGGGGAAGAGGGGGTTCACGGGTGGGGGAAAAGGACATAGGGTGGGGGCCACGGGGTGGGGGGCAAGGGGGTGGGGGGCAAGGGGGTGACGGGTGGGGGGTGGGGTCACGGAAGGCAATAATGCCAACCGCATGTAGGAGTTGCGGTTGGGCATTATTGCCACCATTTTCTCACGAGTTTTTCATTTTCTCGTGATATTTTCATGAATTTATCATAGTATTTTCGTCCTTTTTTGTCCCTTTTCGTCCTTTTTTGGCCCACGTGGCCAACCGCTGGTAAGACCAGCGGTTCGGTGGAGAAATTTGTTATTTCTCCACCGGTGGGTGTGGATCGGCCCCCTATATATATATATATCATCCAACAATAATAACATCCACCACAAATTCACAATACTACCCAAATCCAATCTCCCTTCAGATCATAAGCAAGTTAGTAGCAAACTGCCTCACAAAGGAGTTTGAACATAAACATGCCACGACAAGATTTATCGAAGCTACACATGTTTGAGTTTTACAAAATAGCGGCTGCTACCCTGCTACCAGCCTACCAACAACTTCAGCATGCAAAACAAAGTGGGGGAAGGGGATTTAGCCCAGTTTTAATTACTCTTCTGCAATTCAGCAATTGCAAATTGCAAACATCATGTTTACAAATTAACTTGTTAATGGCGAAATTGCTGATAAAAGGCTTATCCAAACAGAATTAATTGGTTACTGACTTTGTACAAATTAACTGGTTACCAACAATTTCTGCCATTACAAAGTAAGTGTTTACAAATTCACTGGTCAGTGACTTTGTACATGTAACGCCCCCCAAAATTCGGAGTTTCGCCGCCCCGAACTCCCGGGTTGTCAACCTACCGGATCACATCAAACCTGTCAAATCTATTCACTAACACATATTCCAAATCACCTAATTCAACATCAACTCAATTTCTTCAAAATTCTAGATCACAAACTGCTTAGCTTAAACCATTATAGCTTAGGTTCTTCGCAATTCAAAATTTCCTAAGAACGAATTTACAGTACCGACCCACGCAGGGGTCTCATTACCTAGTAGTGGTGGGCTCACCGGAACTCCACGCAGACTCTAACCCATTCCCGAACCTACTACAGCTTATCATTACCTGCAGAAGGGAATCAAACAGAGAGTGAGCTTTTGAGAGCTCAGTAAGGTCGCACAAGGACTACCAATAGGATTACAAAATGATTCCAAGAATCCAACTGACAAAGATTTCTAGAATACTTCAAACGGTCAAAAATACTCAATGATTCTCAAAATGATCGAAATTCACAAAAACAGATATCAAAATAAACAATAATACCCATGATGGGTTCCGGAACGATTAATAAAAGATCATCTTCAAAATACAATAGAGTTTTCTCACGATATTTTAAACGTACACAGATCATCTGAAAATAGCTCTTTTCAAAATACACTGAATTTCTCAAGGGATTTCAACCCAAGCACAAATTATTTCAGAGAATACTTTTCAGTTATTACCGTAGCAGTCACAGCAATATACAGAACAGAGAAAATCAAAAATCAATGTTGACCCTAGGCGATTGCAATGCCATTCCGGCACGCTAACAGAATGTACATATGCATGATGTACCAGAATAATTACTAGTCCATTTAGGTACTAGCCTACATTCCACGCAGGATTTAGACCAGCCTTATAACGCCTGCCTCAAAACAGAACAGATAACCCAGGTCAACACAAAAAAATAACAATATCGAAGAGCTTTAATATAAGCTCAATCACCGAAATCAATTCGGATTCCAATAACAATAATCATACTGACATTAGTCAGCATTCAGAATTTTTAGAAGAAATCAGAATTTTCAGAAGAAAAATCATAGATAAACAACAAAACTACTACGAATAATTATCAAGTTTTAAGCACAACAATCCGGAAGAACGGATACAAACAATTGTCACATCTGCTCAGCACATAATAACAGGCGAGCATCTCAAGATTTCCAAATAATCGATTCAGGTTCAATATTAGGATTTTCTGGACAAGAACATGTTGATATCATACCAAATTCAGAGTTCGGCATTGGCCATAAGTAAATCAAATGAGTACATGCGAGTACGAGTTATCAAAATAAGGGTTCGGACGAAAATATTTCCCAAGGTTCAGATAGAATCCCTTACCTGGATCCGTAGCTAAATTATCCTAACCAGAAGTCTTTAGCTTTAACCTAAATGAAATAATCGAACCATTAGAA
Source organism: Escallonia herrerae (assembly GCA_033070095.1). Lineage (NCBI taxonomy): Eukaryota > Viridiplantae > Streptophyta > Magnoliopsida > Escalloniales > Escalloniaceae > Escallonia > Escallonia herrerae. The sequence goes on along the minus strand of JAVXUP010000180.1, from coordinate 305,958 downwards.
TACAGCCTACAGAATAGAAGTATAACGTAATACAAACTCACGCATGCTCCCAAAATGAACCTCCCCTCACTAGGTATGTAAAATTATCGAAACGCCCCTAGGGTGTAAAATTACCAAAATGGCCTTCCCATAAGTAGAATCGCTGAAATAAGCTTTTCATATGTAAATTTATGCAAAAATACCTTTCTTAGGTAAAATTACCAAAATGCCCCTTTCGGGGTGGCAAATTACCAAAATACCTCCAATACACTTTAATTCTCAAAATGACTTTTTCATAAGCAAAGTCACTGAAATAATTTTACCGTATGTAAATTTACTTCAAAATACCTCTTATAGGTAAAATTACCAAAATACCCCTTTCGGGGTGGTAAATTACCAAAACACCCATGGGGGTTTTCGGCACCGGAAAAATTTCAAAATATCTTAAACCGCTATTTTAAACATCCTGATATCATTTCTGGAGTAAAAAGTATTTTAGAAAATTTTCGTCTGAAAATCCCGAACCGGTGTTCGGACCGAGCGCTAAAAGGTCAGTTTCGCAAAAAATACCTATCGGCCTCAGAATGGCACAAAATTTTATATAATGAATCATATCAGTAAAATAAGATTTTTCTAAAATTTTCAAATCAAAACAGCTTGGTTTACTATGCAAAATAATTTGATAAAATTCTTTAATTGGTACCCCAATTTAGCACTCTTCACGGACTCCAAAAATTCTCAAAAAATTCCAGAGCGTAGGTCTCATAAAAATATTGGGAGTTACAGTTTTAGACTTTGTCTCATTTAGACCCTAACATTTTATAGAAATTCGTGAAAAAACTACCTAAATGAATTTCTAATATTAGCGACGAAAACAACTACTATTCAGATTTAAACACCTAGTATTTCACCCAAAAACACACACATCTTCAACCTTCAGTTTCAGCCAAAGTGCACTCCCTGTTACACCCACACCACTCACGAATTCACAAAACAAGACACCACCACTCACTAACACCATAACCTCTCACCCTAGAGGTGTCAAATGGGTCAGGCTTGGGCCGGCCCAGCCTAAGCCCATCAGGCCTCCAACAAATCGGGCCGGGGCCACGCCAAGGGGGCTGCCAACCGGGCTGGGCCTGAGTCTGGGGATATCTGGGCCCGGTCCAAGCCCAGGCCATAGGCCCAACATTTAGGGCCAGGCTTGAGCCGGGCCCGGGCCTAAATTTTTTTAAAATTTTTTTTTGGCATTTTCTTGTTATTCAAGGTGAGGATTTTAATTATGGTAATTTGTTATTATTGTTTAAGCAAATTGTACTCTAGGCATGTCCAATATTCACAATTTAACGAACCTAATCTTTATCCTTTTATTTCATTATAAATCATATACATTGAAGATAAATATTCTTTATCCTAATCTTTATCCGGGCTTTACAACCGGCTGCTTGTAAACAAACAGGCGAAGTTACCTATTTTTTTATATATACGAAAAAATATATATCTTGCTTGTAAAAACTTATTATATTATATATATATATAAGAAAAAAATTATATTTTGTGAGAAATTTTATTCTTAAAACTTAAGAGAAGGAAAATAAAAAGAAATTACCTAATCATCCAGAAGTACTTCAACATCCGAGTCACTGCTCTTCCTATCATCAATCGGTTTATCTTGCTCGCGGTATTTCGCATCAAGATAATCCTTCCAACATACACATAGCTCGAGCGACTCGGGGTTAAGACGACTCCTCCTGTCATCCAAAACCCTCCCGCTCGCTGAAAATGCCGACTCTGAAGCAACCGTGGAGGCTTGCACTGGCAGTACATCCCGTGCAATTTGGGATAAAGTTTTATACATGTTTTGATTTTGTTTCCAAAAATTTAACAAATTAAAATTAACCTGTTCTTGCATTGATAAATCAGAATAATGATCAGTATTTGAATATACACCAATCTCATTAAAAGAGGAAAAAGTAGACGAACCTGCCGAATTAGAAGTACCTTCACCTGGTAGTTGTCTTGCTACTAGATGTTCAAAGCCCTTAAGGTATGGCGCATAATACCTCTCAGCAGTCGATGATGAAGCTCGCCCGCGCACGTCAGCAGAATTACGATAGAGGTTGAACAGTTCCTCAAATGTCTTGCTCACTTTCGCTGTGAGTATCCTCTACTGGGTGCACATTAATATCGATATCTCTTGTATCGAGACGTTCACGCCATGCAACTTTAACCTAGGATCTAAACAAGTAGCCACAGCAAAAATAACAGGCAGTTCACTCCAATATTTATTAAATTTTTATCCATCACTTTTACTATTTCCTTAAAGGGTCCTATATATCTCCATTTTGTTAACATTGTAGCCATCTTGAGAATTTCTATTACAGCGAGAGGAGAGGTGGGATAGTACGTACCAGACAATAAATTGGTAGACGTGTAAAATACCTCCAAAAATTCAGCTAGGTATGTGGCCATCTGCCATTCCTCTTGAGTTGGCAAGCCGGCTGGGAACAAGGTTAGTAGAAAATGCGTATAGACTTCTCTGTATGCCAGAATGTGTAAAAGCATATGGTATGTAGAGTTCCACCTGTGGACCACATCTGTAACTGCTCTCCTGCGAGGCATATTATATTCAACACACAACGTTTTAAATTGTTGTGTTCTCGGACTCGAACTATTAACATACGCTGTCATACCCCTCATTTTGACAAGAATATCTCCTGCAGCAGCTAAACCATCTTGAACAATTAAATTAATTATATGACAAACACAACGAACATGAAATAATTTACCAGAAAGTACAGGTTTGAGGCTCTCCTGTAAAGCATCAACAGCAACTGTATTGTTAGAAGCATTATCAAAACTAATACTCATAATCTTATCCTTTAATTTAAACGTGGTACATGCTTTTAATATAATAGTAGCAATGTTCATTCCATCATGCGGAAAAGGAAAGAGCTCGAAAGCGATGATTCTCTTGTGCATAATCCAATCTGCATCAATCCAATGGGCGGTCACACAAGTATAACTAACAAAAGTAAATGGAGATTGCCAAATATCAGAAGTAAGACTAACTTTACCGTCAAATTTATCGAAATAATCGATCAGGCGTGCTTTAGCAGCATTATACTGTCGGAGTGCATCGGATCTAGTTGTGTTTCTATGAACCTTTTTGTACAAAGGTTGAACGTATGTGTTCATATATCTAGAGTGCTTAGCATTATCGGCAAAAGAAAAGGCTTGTTCATCGTGAATAACAAATTCAGCGAGACCGTCTCTTTGCTCTCGCTGATTATAAACAAATAACTTACCGTCAAAAGATAACTGCGTTTGGGTAGGTTCGACGTGGCCTTGTCGAGGTGCACACTGAGGGTAATGCCTGTTAAGATGTCCATTACCACTACCAGACGAAAATAATTTAGCACAGTACTTACATCGAGCTTTTCGGATGCCGTCCACCATAACTACATCAAAATGATTCCAACACTCGGCTTTTTTTTCCCCTTTTGGACTTCTGGCTCATTACCGGAGGCATTGCTCGGCCCTTCTTCATCATGACCAGGCATAGGGTTAAGATTATGCCACGGAGTAGTAGCTTCGCCAACCGAGCTGCGTCCTTGACTATAATGCGGGGGGTCTTGATCAGGCGTGTATTCAAAATCTGGAATGTTTTGATTGAACTCCCAATTGGCTTGGGTATCTATCATACAGGTCCAGGAACGAATGGTTGTGGTGGTGCTTGGATTGGTGTTTGTGATGGCCGTGGTGCTGGCGCTCGTGCTGGTGGTGGTGTTTGTGATGATGATGATGTTTTTCGTGATGATGATCCACGCTTCAGTTTCTTCAATAATCCAGCCATATTTGACGCTAAACTTTTTTACTAGATTAAAAAATAAAATTAGTAAGAGTAACTAAATACACAAGTATAAGAGCAGTAATTAGTAATTAGAAATAACAATTAAAAGAATTAAAGAGTAACAAATGAATCACTGAGGGTAATTCGAAATTGGAGAGAGTTAGTAATTAAAAAAATTAGTAATAGTAATTGATAAATATAAAAATTCACTAATTACTAATTACTAGACAAAAGAATTAGAGAGTAACAAATTAATAAGAAGAGTGGTTAGTAATTAAAATTTAGCAAAAGTAGTAATTAATAAACAAGAGTAATAATAGTAAGAGTACTAATTAGTAAATAAGAGTAGTAATTAGCAATAGTAGCAAAGCTTGTAGAAATGTAGAATGTTTATATAAGAGAGAGTAAGAAGATTGGTGTGAAAAATTAGAGAGAAATGGTGTGAATTTATAGATTTTTTAAACTTCACAAAAGACCAAAATACCCCTAAAAACTATCCGTTTATAGTTGTTGGGGAGGGTAAGAGTGTAAAAACCTTAAAAGAGTTGAAAAAATAAACTTGGACCAAAATACCCCCCAAACTAGCCGTTATCTTGCTGTTGGGGGGGTAAAAGTGAAATTTAGGGGGGAAAAGGCGAATAAATCCGTTGGGGGAAAGGGGGAAAAGTGGAATTTCAAAAGTAAAGAGGAGGGCCTGAACCAGGCCAAGCCCGGGCCGGGCCTGACCTGGGCCAAAACTGGGCTTTTTCCGGGCCAAACCTGGGCCTTTTCGGACCTGGCCTGACCCGACCCGGGCTTTTTTCAGAGAAATGCAGGCCTGGCCTAAGCCCAGGCCCTAAGCCCTAAAAGGCTGGGCCAGCACTGTTCATGAACGGGCTGGGCCAGCCCGCGGGCCGCCTAGCCCATTTGACATCTCTATCCCACCCTAACACATATTAAAACATATTCTAGCCTAATTTACACCCACATTCACACCCCATTACACACACACAATTCGGACACACTCATAGCTGAAGAACATACACCCTACTATTACATACCCAGTATACACACACTATCATCCAAAGCCACCCTTCGGCCACACCCTCATCCTCACTAAATCTCCTTAATTCTTTTCAAAACACACACATGATCGCCGCCTAATTCAGTAAATTCATGATTAATACATACCATCACCACAAATCTACACGCATATGTATACCCCCTGCACACACACAGTAAACGCACACTGTACAAATCCTCTCCACGGCACCCACTCACAACACATCTCCTACACACAATTTCACCCACCGATAATGCACAAATGCTTAAAAACAACATACGCAACTCTCACTTACCTAACTGCAATTATTCACTAACACAAGAGCACACCATAACATGGAACCCCACTGCCCGTAACCCACTGAATTCACCCGAGACACAAACACAAAGCTTAAATCCAAAAAGCTAAGAAGAAGAAGCATGAATTACCCTTGAACCTTCTTTCCCAAAGTCATCTTCTATGTTGTTCTTCTTCCTTTCTCCCCGGGCACTGTTCCTCTAATTGTTTCTTGTTTAAAAATTTTTCCAAATTTCTTTTGTTTGAATTTTATCCAATACATTTGTTTAACATAAAATTCCTTGAGTCATCAGATCACATAGTATGAGGTGGCACCAACTTAGAGAATTTCCTCCAAAATGTGACACCAAGACACAAATTTTCAAAATTACAAAATAGTCCCTCAATTTTTTTTAAATTACAAAATACCCCCTAAATTTCAAAATTTTACATTTTTACCCAAAAATTATTTTTAAGCTTCCACTCTCTACTACTATTCGAGCATTACTTAAAATTAGCGCCCGTTTATTTTTCGAATCACAGATGACTATTTTAAACAGTTCCCGAAGTTCAGGATATTACAGTACAAGAAATCCTACACGAATCAGGAATCAAGATCATGGGTTGTTCATTGTTGCCTCAAACTATAATAAAAATTTATAAATCAGTAAGATTCCAGTCATTCCTACTCATTTTCATACGAATTTGGAAGAACAAAGAGTATAAATCGAATTGATAGGTCAAAAATTGGAGAGATTGACTAACCTTTTACGTGGAGGTTCGTGTCTACGGCTTGAACAGCGGCGGTGGACGGACGGAGACTTCTCGGCAGCGGTAGACTGGCAGAGACTTCTCGGCTGTGGTGGACTGGTGGAGATTTCTCGGAGGCTGATGCTGCTACGGCGTGAACAACTGCTACGGCGGTGGTCGGTGAAAATAGATCCGGCGTCTCGCCATCTCGTGTGAGATGGGCTGATGGAGCCACAGAGCGCACGATCTTTTGCCAGCAGATGAGTGACGGAGCCACGGAGGGCACGATCTTTTGCCGGCAAATGCGGTGTTGGCCAGCGGCTGCGTGAGAGGGAGAGAGGAGTGACGAACTGAGATTCTGAGAAGAAGAATTGAAATTAGATTTAGGGCACAAAATTTTTTTCATTATATACCTAGGAAAAATGGGTAATTTCGAGTAACCTGAAAACCGACCCGAACATATCCGATATTTATGGGTCGGATCAGGTACGGGTCAGATTTCAGCGGGTATTGAATATTGGTACCCGTACTTGGTATTTTGGACCAGGTACAGTTCGGGTAGCGGGTACGGTCTTATTTTTACCAGGTCTACTTAAAGCTTACATGCCAAAATGAAAGAAAAGGAAAGTTCCTTTCAGGACACAGGCCAGGTTTCCATATTGAGGCGTCAGCAGGATGCAGCTAAGTACTTCAAAGGTGCTTGTTTACGGGGAGATGGGTATGTAGCCTCACTTTTAACATTTCTGATGCAAGATACCACTTAGTAACTACTTTAATAAGTGCGAGGATTGGAATAAAATCTATGCATCTCTCCTCCTCCCCCTCTATCACCCACTTTCAAACAAAGAGTTGGTCAAAAAAGGATAAATGAAGGCATGTTTGAAGAATAATGATGGCAAACCAATATGCACTGCCATGGGGTCTGAATGTTGCATTCTTGGTGGGGGATGCTAGCGTGTTAACTGGCTTGGATGATTAAAATCCATATCTTATGTCGAAAAGAGTCCTTTCAAAGGTGACCAGGTAGCATAGATTCTGTTATACGAAGAACTTTTCAGATCTAGATTTGTTTGATGTATTTTAGGACAGTTTAGTGCATTGAAGTGGGGAGATTCCAATGCTGAATTAAAACCAACCGAAATTTAATTCCATGCTCATTTAGAACCTACAAAACTCTGATGCTTGTATCAAAGCATTTGTTGAAGAATGATGATGAGGAAATTAATTACAGATGGACATGAAGATAGATTTGAAGACCAGAATAGTAATAAACAATTAAAGACCTCCATATTTTCATGACTTCGCTCTCTAGCTTCTAGGATCATTTTTCCTGAAGGGAACATTTCGTGCCTTGCATTTAGGTATAAATGTCCTCAAGAATGATTAATTTTATGCTACACCTACCTAGGGGTCATATTCACCCAGCACCTCATGGTTCTAAAATTGGTACCCAACACTAAAAATTTAAAAATCTCAGTATCAAGCACCAATTGACGGTCAAAATGGTCTTTGAGCAGATGTCTGTTAAAATTTTAAGGGCAAATTGGTCTTTTAACCCGTGACATCCTAGTCAACTCGAACCCCCTAAGCCTTTCATGTCATCTCTCTCTCTCTCTGTGCCCGTATGCCCCCAACCACCTCACACCAAGAACCCATCCCTAGCGCAGCCACAGTCTCTAGCGTCCGGTGTGCGCCCTTTTCACCTAGCCTTACCTGTTTTTCGTCTCTCCCACCCTCGATTTGGACCACTGATTGATGTTGTGCGGCAGTTGCTTGGGTTCACAGGCAAACGGTGGGGAGATTGCATGACGGGGTGATTGGGTATACTGCAACAGTGGGTAGGGGGTGTTGTTGGGTTGGAGGCAGTAGTGGCTCATCGAACAGTCGCCAAACAACCAACATTAGTGGTCATTATTCGGTTTGAGGGCGGTGGCCATTGGTTGTTGTCATTCGGATTGAGGCGGTGGCCGTGGGTTAAGGATTGGTGGTTGTGGGTGAGGGATTTGTGTAGAGGCGGCAGTCCTCAAACGGTCAACGTTAGTGGCTGCGATTCAATTGAAGAGGTACTGTGGGTTAGGGATTGGTGGTTGTGGGTGGTTGTGGGTTTTATGGCAGAGGTGACGGTCATCCAACAACATTGGTGGCCGCGATTCAATTGGAGGAGGTGCAGTGGGTTTCGAGATTGGTGGTCGTGGGTGGCGGGGGGTGGTCGTGGGTGGCCGACGATGGCTGGGGTCGGAAATATGATTAGTCAGGAAGAGAAAATGGGGTGAGGAAATGACGTGGTGGGCCTGATGTTAATTGTTGGTGCCATTTGGAGCTAATGTGGACAAAAGGTGGATATAACCGGTAAAAAGACCATTTTGTCCCTTTAAAAGTAACAGATGTATGGTCAAAGGCCAGTTTGACCATCAATTAGTGCTTGATACTAAGATTTTTAAAATTTTAATGTTGGGTGCCAGTTTTAGAACCATGAAGTGTTTGTTGCAATTGACCCCTAAGTATGAGGTGTAGCGTAAAATTAATCCCCTCAAGAATGTAATAAAAATTAGAAGCACAAGCACACATAGTTCTCACTGATCGAGTAATCCCATTTAATGGCAGTAGGAATCGCCCTTTTGCAGATAAATCAATTCATGTAAGGCTTCATTTCCTAAAAGGAGAAATTGAAGAAAATAAAACATTTTTGGTCCGAACAAGTAGATTGCTAAGCCTCTTATAAGTTAATCAAATTTTACTTTGATGGTCGAAAGTTATCTCAAGAAGCGCTCCTTATGTTAATTAGGTCGGTCACTCGGTTTACCAAAAAAAAGTGCCTCCTTCCATTCCCCCTCTCCTGTCCGCCACAACCAACAGATGGCTCCTCCCATCTGTCATGACTGCCTGACACTACTCCACCTCAACCCGACTCTACAACTTTTCTTTTGCTATCGTGAGGCCAGCCTAGTTGCAAATTGGTTAGTTAAATCCGCTAGCCTCGGCGAGTACTTTGTTCATCCTCCTGATGGCATCAGTCCTCTTTTGCTTTTTGAGTTGTATGGTCGATTTTGCCACGAAGGTAACTAATTATTATGTAATTAAGTTTGATGTAATGTAGATACCCTTACTTTTTGAAACAAAAAAGAAAAAACAACAACAACAACAACATGCAGACGTATAGTAACCAAAGTTCCTTACGGACTCCTCGTGACTTTTCAAACAGCAAAATTCCTATCTAATCCCAAGATATCTCGACTTATCAAACTACCATGCAAGTTGCATCACATGTCCATTTTGGAAAAAGAAGGAAAAAGGTTTAGGTTCACAGTTGAAAGGCGATCATAAGATCAGAATAATATATCCTTGGAGATTTTGGTTCCTGCCGGCTAGATGCTGCTTCCAGTCAAGTCCATGTGAAGTCTAGGTCAATTTGCATGACAATGCCAATAGTCGTACTAAAGATTTCCTTTCTTATTTACAAAGATATATATATATATATATATATATATATATATATATATATACTACTTATAATGAGAAGTCTTTTTTTGGTGTCATACCTTTTTGGTGTTACACTAAGAGTGACTCCGGTGCTGACAAGTGTCCATTTTGAAGACAAAAAAATAAAGTACTCATATTCCACGCACCATATCTGCAGTTACCTAAAAACTCTCCCACTCCCTCAAATTACGTAATTTAATTTTCCTGCTTCTCCATCTCCATTGAGAAACTCCAACCTGCAGAAACTACATTACATGAATTTTCTTTTTTTAACGATCTGCATTTCTTTTTCATTTAAGTGGTAAGGTCTTTTTGGCTTTGCATGTGTCTTGCATTCCTTTGTTTTTTCGCCCCTTCTCATTTCAGCTCTTTCCATTTCCTCTAGAGTAACCATTCTGCAGACAACAAAGCCCAACTTCCAACTTTCAACCGCTCCAATTCTCAAGCAGGTTTAAAGGTATTTTTCTTTTCCAATTCGTATCCATCTATCTACTTTAGAGGTTTGATTTGTCGGCCACCAATCGGCCGGCGTTGTTGTTGGATTGGTTGCTGGGTAGTTGGGTTGCGATGACGGTGGTGGGTGGCTCTTGGTGGCAGTGATGTGGCCTGATTTTTGATCGGCAGGCGTTGGTGGGGTTGTCGGCGGCAGTGATGTCGCCTAATCTTCGAGATTGGCCGGCATTAGTGGTGCAGGATTCGTTGCCGGTGATAGTGATGTGGCCCAATTTTTGAGATCGGGAGGCGCCAGTGACAGTGATGTGGCCCGGATCGGCTGGTGTTGGTGGTGTGGTATTGGTTGCTGGGTATGGTGGGTTGCGACGACGGATAGTAGGTGGCTGTTGGCGGCAGTGTGCTACCCGTTGGTTGTCTGTGGGTTGAAGATCGGTTGGCATTGGTGGCCGGTGGTCGGTCAAAGATCGGTCGGCGTTGGTGTTGACTAACCAATCGAAGGAACTATCTGTCATGTTTCAAGATCGGTGGGCATTAGTGGTGGTCGAGTATGGTGGTTGCGACGATGAGCGGTTAGTGGTCGTTAGAAGTCTTTGGTGGCCGGGTATGGTGAGTTTACGGCAACTGGCATTTGATGGCTACTTACAATAGCCAAAGAGTTTGGCCGACGCCGATAATGAAATGGAGTTTTTGGGCTGGGTGGTCTGTGCCCATTGGTTTGCGGTGGGTCTTGGTGGTTTGATCAGTTGTCTTTGTGGCAGGCAATGGCCGGCGGTGGCCGGCAATGGTAGCCGGGTGGTGGGTAGTTTGGTAGGGGAGGGTGTTGGCTCGGGTGGTCCAGGTGGCGGCCAGTGCGTGGCAATCCAAATGGGAGCAGCTTCAACACATATGAGTTGCACAATTTGTATTACAGATTGTAATATTTAAACTCTTCAATTTATTATTTGAAATGAAAATTTGGAATGAAATTTATGGATGTTGTTTGTTCTTTCAGGTTTATATAGTTTATAATTTAAAAAAAAATCAAATTTATAGTTATCATTTAGAGATCGATAGATATATAGTAGCTGAATCAAAGAACACCATAATATATAATAGCGTTGGTGGCCTTTCGGCCTGCTGGGTCGTCGTGACGGTAGTTACTGGCGATGTGTGTGTGGTGGGTGTGTTTTCGTGTGTCTGCTTGGGGGGACGGGGGTGTTTGTTAGTTGTGTAATGGCATTTGAAATTTTTTTAATTTTAAAAATTTAAACTTAGTGGAGTTTAATGATGATTAGGAATTTGTCATTTATATTTAATGATAAAAACATGGTCACAGCGATAAGGAATAATAGTATAATACGATAACAAAATCGCATACGCATCGTGTGTGCAGGGCAACTCGTACTTGATAATGACATGATCGTCAATCTTGTGAGTTTACGCACATGGGCCGGTGAGTTTTCAGTCTCCCACTTGTAAGATAAAGAGAAGCGCGGAACTCCCTTAGACCTTCAAGATTTCTCTTAGACCTAAGCTTTCTCACTCTCTATATAAGTAACTAGCCCCAAGCTGAATCATCCATGCCACTAGACGAACCAACAAGTTTCATTCCGATGGCTGCCATGTCCTTGAATCCTCGGCAAAGCTTTCAAAATCTTGGCAAAAACCAGCTACCACACGGAGTTGTGGTTGAAGAAATTGAAGGTCTCATAAGAGTTTTCGAAGATGCACATGTCGAGAGGCCTTTACTTATCCCAAGCGTTTCTTGCGTCGTGCCATCAGAAGTTGGCGTGACAGCAAAAGATATCATGCTTGATAAATCCAATAACTTGTGGGCGCGTTTATACTGTTGGATTTGATCGGTCCAATCCAATTAAGTGGCCTAACGGGTCATACTAATATTGACTTATTATTTGACTTGGACATTAATTAATTAAATCAGGCTAAATAACATTATGGGCCTATTTGATTTAGCATCCAATACACTAATGATTTATTGTGTATAAAAGGCTTATAGACCCTAATCTCTTAACTTTGATGGACGGTTGAGATTTGGCAGGCTTTAGGGTTGATCCCACTACTCTCTCTATATAAATATCTTTTCTTCTTGGAGGCTAGGGTATGATTATTATGCTTTGGCCACTCTTTGCCTCTTAGATTAAAGAAAAAATACACCACTCTATTCCATCATCAAGAATAGAGAAGAGTAGTGAAGATCAATACCAAAGGGTACGTGTTCGCTTCCGCATCTTGGCGTTCTTTCATCATCGGAATAAAACTCTTGGTAATCTATGGCTTCCTTCGATTCTGGTGAGTTCGTAACCTTATCATTCTTATGTTTATGTTATTCTAAGATTCTAATGATCTTGATTATGGGGTCAAGATGAATGATATAAATTCTAACATGTGGTATCAGAGCCACGTTAATCAATTGCATGAACATAGAAATTTTCTTTTAAAATTCTTGGAATATTTGATGGATTATGTTTAATGTTAACGTAAGAAAAAAAAAGGGGCCTGCTGCGCTGAAGGTTGTGGTTGCCCAAAAGCTTAGGTTATGAATTTGGGCTGTAGCATTTGGCCCAGCCGAAAGGCATGTTTGTGTCATATTTTGGCCCAGTAAAAGGGCCATATGGATCATTAAATTATGAACTTGGGCCTGTTACAATGGCCCAGATTATATAGGTTAGATATATATATTTTTTGGGCTGAAAATGTCGGCCTGAGCATATAGTTTTTAACTGTCCAATTGAATTTGGGCTTGTTGCCATTGGCCCAAGTGGCCTGATGGTATCTGTGTTGAATAGGCCTGCTGTCTACCTTGAGATTGGGCCTAAAAGGCCTGACTTAAGCCTGTTTGGCTAGTTGGTATAGCCTGTTTAGGCCACCGAGGTGGGCTGTTTTGGCCACTTAAAAGTGGGCTTGTAGCTAGTGAATTGGGCCTGTTTGGTCATTTTAAAATGGGTTTTCAAAAGGGCTTATGTATTTTAATTATGCCTATTAAAATTATTTACTTGATACGTTATTATTGATAACATATGTATTTTAATATTGGCTTATATTTTGGGATACTAATGAATAAAATCTGCCAATATTATTATAATTTCAAGAATTAGTCTGAAATTACGAGATCATGCCAAAACTTTATGCTTTGTTTGGCATGTCTAGACTATGATAATGAACTTGAAATAATTAGTGGTTCTTACTTATTTTGGCAGTAAGCGGCCCAACGGAAGTTTATTGTCTTTTATAAGTTGAGATAATGATAAACCACATCACGTTACGCTTATTAATTAAAATATTAATCGGCCCAACGGAAGATTATATTTTAATTTTTAAGCGGAAAGAAAGGAAATTAAAAGTTACATGGGTCTAATTATTTTCTGCCCAACAGTGATATAATTTGTGCTCATGTTGCTTTTAATGATTTCCAAAATTAATAAGGATGGAAAAACACTTTTATGTTAATAACCGGCCCAACGGAAGGTTATAAGTGATATGTTAATTTTTCCTTTGAAATAGGTTTTGTGTATTTACCTTTTCCATATAAATAAATTGTTTATCCCTCAATTTATTTTATTATGTTAAATGATGAACTAACTATTTTCATCATGTGAATTTTCGGTACTAACGTGCATGATTATTGTTATTATTTAGCGTATAGTCCTGCTGCAATTACTGGCTATCTTTCCTCTATTGAATCATTGAGCGGCACCAATTTTAGAAAATGGAAAGAGCAGATTAGCATAATCCTTGGAGTTATGGATTTGGATTATGCTTTACGGGTTGACGCGCCTGCTGCCCTTACGGCTGAAAGCTCTACTGAGCAAAAGGCAGCTTATGAAAAGTGGGAGCGTTCCAACCGCATATCCCTGATGATTATGAAAGGCTCCATTACGACTGCTATTCGAGGAGCCATTCCTGACTCGGATAATGCTAAGTTGTACCTTGCTCATATTGAAGAACAATTTCAGGGTTCTTCCAAGGCATATGCTACTACTCTCATCACTAAAATGGTTACGCTCAAGTATAGTGGATCCAACGGTGTTCGTGAGCATATTTTACGGATGAATGATATGGCTTCTCAACTAAAAGGTTTGGACATGGAAATCTCTGAAGGTTTTCTCGTGCACTTTTTTATGACTTCCCTTCCTGCGCAGTTTGGTCCTTTTAAGATCAACTATAACACGCAGAAAGAAAAGTGGAAGATGAGCGAGTTGATTTCCATGTGTGTCCAAGAAGAAGAGAGGCTAAAGTCTGAACAACCTGATAGTGCTCACGTTGCCATTACTGGTCCATCTAAAGGAAAAGGAAAAGGAAAGAAATTTGGCAAAGGTAATGTGCAAGGGAACAAGAGTGCTTCTGTAACCAAGACTGACAAGGCAAGCTCTTCTGGTACCAAGGGTTCTTCTGGTCCCAGGTGTCACTTTTGTAAGGATAAAAGACATATGAGGAAAGAATGTCATAAATTCAGAGAATGGTTGGAAAAGAAAGGTAATTTATCTATTTGCATTTGTTATGAGTCTTATACAATTGATGCTCCTTTAAATACATGGTGGGTTGACACAGGTGCAACTGTGCACATAACTAATTCATTGCAGGGATTCCTTTCCGTGAAGAAGTTAAACAAAGGGGACCGTAATGTTCTAGTAGGAAATGGAGAGAAAGCTCAAGTTGAAGCTGTAGGAACTCTCCGTTTAGTTTTGGAGAGTGGCTTCAATTTGGATTTAGTTGATATTGTTTATGTTCCCAGTATGACTAGAAATCTTATTTCTATTTCTAGACTTGACGCTTATGGATATTCGTTTAAGTTTGAGAATAAAGGCTTCTCTCTTTTCCTTTACTCTAGAGTTATTGGTTCTGGTTTGTTGGAGGGAAACCTCTACAAATTACTTTTGAATGCTTCTTTTACTGAATCCTTAAAAACAATGAATGTGAGTGATGTAGTTGCTAAAACTTGTGGTAAGAGAAAAAGAGAGAATGAAAATTCTGCTAAATTGTGGCATGAACGTCTTGGTCACATATCACGAGGCAGAATGGAACGCCTCGTTGAGGATGGAATTCTTCATTCTTTAGATTTCTCAGATTTTGACACATGTATTGAATGTATTAAAGGAAAATTTGTAAAAGGCAATAAACGTGGTGCCACTCGAAGTACGGGACTTTTAAAGCTTATCCACACTGACATTTGTGGACCTTTCCCTACACCGGGTATTGGTGGTCATAGATACTTTATCACCTTTATTGATGACTATTCTCGTTATGGATATGTTTACCTCATTCATGAAAAATCTGACTCACTTGCCATGTTTAAGACTTACAAAGCCGAAGTTGAAAATCAACTCGACCTAAAGATTAAAGTTGTAAGATCTGACAGAGGCGGAGAATATTATGGAAAATTCTCTGAAACGGGTCGTAACCCTAGTCCTTTTGCCCTATATTTGGAAGAATGTGGCATCGTTGCTCAGTATACAATGCCAGGTACACCCCAGCAGAATGGTGTAGCTGAACGGCAAAATCGTACCCTCATGGATATGGTACGAAGTATGATATGCCAAAGCACTCTACCAGAGTTTTTGTGGGTTGAAGCACTTAAAACAGCTGTGCATATTCTTAACAGGGTTCCCAGTAAGTCTGTGCCTAAAACACCTTTTGAATTGTGGGCACAGAGGAAACCAAGTTTAGAATATTTTCATGTGTGGGGCTGTTTAGCTGAAGCAAAAGTCTACAATCCGCATACTAAGAAACTCGATCCCAAGACCATAAGTTGTCATTTTATAGGTTACCCTGAAAGGTCTAAGGGTTTCAGATTTTACTGTCCATCACATACCACTAGAATTGTTGAAACTAGGCATGCAGTATTTTTTGAAGATGCTGAATATAGTGGGAGTTGTACACCAAGAATAATAAACCTTGAGGAAATTCAGGATCATGTTTCTATTCCTGTTATCCAAAAGGTTGGTGCGCCATTACCTCATAGAGAAAATAATGATGCACCCGAGGTAGTACCTAATGATGTGCCCCCTATTATGGATCCTGCTCCAATTTCTGCTAATGAGCAACCTCTTCGAAGGTCAGGAAGAGAGAGACGGACAACCATCTCTGATGACTATATTGTGTACCTAGATGAGGCTGACTATAATCTAGGCATAGGAAATGATCCCACATCCTTTAAAGAAGCTATTATGAGTGATCACTCAACTCAATGGCTTAAGGCCATGAAAGATGAGTTAGAGTCAATGAAAATAAATGAAGTTTGGGACCTTGTTGACTTGCCTGAAGGAGCCAAAGCTGTAGGCTGTAAATGGGTCTACAAAACTAAGCTAGATCCTAAAGGTAATGTCGAAAGATACAAGGCTAGACTCGTCGCTAAAGGTTTCACTCAAAAGGAAGGGATAGATTATAATGAAACATTTTCTCCTGTGTCGAAAAAAGATTCCTTTCGAATATTTATGGCTTTAGTGGCTCATTATGATTTAGAGCTACATCAAATGGATGTAAAGACTGCATTTCTTAATGGTGACTTGCATGAAAATGTCTATATGACTCAACCAGAAGGGTTTATGGTTGAAGGCAAGGAACATATGAAATGTCTGTTGAAGAAATCCATATACGGATTAAAGCAAGCCTCTAGACAATGGTATCTTAAGTTTCATGATGTGATTAGTAAATTTGGCTTTAAAGAAAATGCAGTGGACCAATGTATATACCTAAAGATCAGTGGCAGTAAGTTTATCATTCTAGTTTTGTATGTAGATGATATCTTACTTGCTAGTAGTGATATGCATATGTTGCATGAGACCAAAAACTTTCTGTCTAAGAA
The DNA here is from genome assembly GCA_033070095.1 of Escallonia herrerae. Lineage (NCBI taxonomy): Eukaryota > Viridiplantae > Streptophyta > Magnoliopsida > Escalloniales > Escalloniaceae > Escallonia > Escallonia herrerae. The sequence goes on along the minus strand of JAVXUP010000180.1, from coordinate 289,323 downwards.
TTTTGATATGAAAGATCTTGGAGAGGCCTCTTATGTTATAGGCATTGAGATTCACCGAGATAGGTCTCGTGGGATATTGGGATTGTCCCAAAGAGCCTATATTGAGAAGGTTCTGAAAAGGTTCAATATGCATAACTGTGCTCCCACTGTTGCCCCTGTTGTTAAGGGTGACAAATTTAGTTTGCTACAATGCCCTAGGAACCAACTGGAGCAAAACGAAATGGAGCGTATTCCCTATGCATCTGCAGTAGGGAGTCTTATGTATGCTCAAGTCTGTACTCGCCCAGAAATAGCATATGTTGTTGGCATGCTTGGACGTTACCAAATAAACCCAGGAATGGGTCATTGGAAAGCAGCCAAGAAAGTCATGCGCTACTTACAGGGTACCAAGGATTTCATGCTTACTTATAGGAAGTTAGATAACCTTGGGGTTATTGGTTATTCTGATTATGCAGGGTGTGTAGATACCCTGAAATCCACATCAGGTTATGTCTTCATGCTCGCAGAAGGGGCTGTTTCATGGAAGAGTGCTAAGCAGTCATTAATGGCTTCTCACACCATGGAGGCAGAGTTTGTGGCATGTTTTGAGGCTTCGTGTCATGGTGTATGGTTAAAGAACTTCATTACGGGACTTAAAGTGGTTGACACCATTTCGAGACCACTGAAGATATTCTGTGACAATCAGGCTGCTGTTTTTTTTTCCAAGAATAACAAATCAAGTGGTGGAACGAAGCATATTGAGATTAAGTATCTTGTTGTGAGGGAAAGAATTCAGAATCGAATAGTGTCTATTCAGCATATCAGTACGATCGCTATGTTGGCGAATCCCATGACGAAAGGCTTACCACCCACTCTCTTTCGAGAACATGTTACTAGCATGGGTTTGGTCGATAGCCTTTTCCTTAGATGATGGGTTTTTTGATTTGAGACATTTATTTTTGTGATCACCTATGTTTTGGATTCTGGATATTATGATTATGGTTTGTTACTTCTTGTTAAAAGTGCACATTTGAGGTATTCTGAAACAAACACTCATGTAAGGATCACATGAACTCGTTCATATTGTTATTTGTTATGGAACGATGCAGTTCATGTCTATTAAGCTGTTGACTGTCATATTTGGCAAAAGTTCTGAGATTGTAACCGGAGAACGGTGTTGTGGCGTTGAGAGGCACATATACTATCTTCGATTCATTTTAGTATTTTTGTTAAATTTGGCTTAACTTACGGGATGTTTTGTTCAATTTTGTTATGTCAAAACTTAAGACATTGACATTAGTATAACCCTTGGCCAAGTGGGAGAATGTTGGATTTGATCGGTCCAATCCAATTAAGTGGCCTAACGGGTCATACTAATGTTGACTTATTATTTGACTTGGACATTAATTAATTAAATCAGGCTAAATAACATTGTGGGCCTATTTGATTTAGCATCCAATACACTAATGATTTATTGTGTATAAAAGGCTTATAGACCCTAATCTCTTAACTTTGATGGACGGTTGAGATTTGGCAGGCTTTAGGGTTGATCTCACTACTCTCTCTATATAAATATCTTTTCTTCTTGGAGGCTAGGGTATGATTATTATGTTTTGGCCACTCTTTGCCTCTTAGACTAAAGAAAAAATACACCACTCTATTACATCATCAAGAATAGAGAAGAGTGGTGAAGATCAATACCAAAGGGTACGTGTTCGCTTCCGCATCTTGGCGTTCTTTCATCATCGGAATAAAACTCTTGGTAATCTATGGCTTCCTTCGATTCCGGTGAGTTCGTAACCTTATCGTTCTTATGTTTATGTTATTGTAAGATTCTAATGATCTTGATTTGGGGTCAAGATGAATGATATAAATTCTAACATATACGTCCCCAACAAGCCAGCTGGGAACCTGCCTCTGCTTGTTTACTTCCATGGAGGTGGATTTTGCGTTGGCTCGGCCGCTTGGATCTGTTACCACGATTTCTTGGCCAATCTTGCTTCCAAGGCATGTTGCGTCATCGTGTCAGTAAACTACCGTCTAGCCCCTGAAAATCGTCTCCTTGCTGCTTATGAAGACGGTTTCAATGCAGTAATGTGGCTGAAACAGCATGCTCTGAATGCTGGTTCTAATGAGCATAATTGGTGGTAATGTCATTGCAACTTTTCGAGCTTCTTCCTGGCCGGCGATAGTGCTGGTGCTAACATAGCTCACCACGTCGCCACAAGGCTCGGATCAAATGGCGCGTCTGAGTTTACCAAGTTAAAGCCATTGCAACTGAAATGGACCATTCTTATACAGCCTTTCTTCAGAGGGGAATCGCGCACCGAGTCTGAAAAGCATGCCATTCAATCTCATAAGTCTGCATTGAGTCTTTCCGCTTCTGATACTTATTGGCGGTTATCACTTCCCATGGGGGCTAGCCGAGACCATCCATGGTGCAATCCTTTTTCAAAGAGTGCAACCAGGTTGACTGAGTTGAGGCTCCCCCCTACAATGATTTGCACTTCAGATATGGATATACTGAAGGATAGAAACTTGGGACTTCTGTGCTGCCATGACCAGTGCAGGTAAACAGGTGGAGAAGGTGGTGTACAAGGGAGTAGGTCATGCATTTCATGTCTTGCATAATTCTCCACTCTCTCGGACCAGAGCCCATGAAATGATGTCTCATCTCAAGGCTTTCATCAACCAATGACTCATAGAATCGTCTTACTTTGGCAAATTTTATACGTGTATTAATGCGTGAAGTCACAGTGGAGAGTTATTAACGTGCTGCTTTTGATATTTACATCTTCTATTAGATATATTTTTTTTATTTATTTTACTTTTATGATGGATTATTTTACTAGGAATTCGATAAGTACGTTGCGCTCCATTTTCACAACTTGCACTTCATTAGGTGACACTTTAGAAAGTAGGGGTGAGCACGGTTCGGTTTGGTTCGGTTTGGGGGTCAAACCGCAAATTGAACCGTAACCCTTCGGTTTGAAAATTTGTGAACCGAACCGAACCGAACCAAACAAAATACCATCGGTTTGGATGGTTCGATTTGGTCGGTTTAAACGGTTCGGTTTAGTCGGTTTGGATCGGTTTGCCTACTTAAAGTCGTTGTTCATTTGCACACTACTAATTGAAGTTATATATATATATTTTTTCTAAATTGCATATATTCTTGTTTCATTCGATATATAAGTTCTCATTGATGAATGAGAAATAATGAGTAAATATAAAGTAGATATTGGTCACAATTTTTGTATTCTAAGTGTTGTTGATATTTTCGTTTATTTTAATTTTCAAGATTTGTTTATTTTGGAGTTGGTTAGTACCTTATATGTGTAATTATCAATGAAATATTATTAAAAATACATTAATATATTATAGGTCGGTTCGGTTCGCTTTGAAATCAGTTTAAAAAATATGAACCGTGAATCAAATCGAACCAAGGTCGGTTTGAAAAATGTGAAACCAAACCGATAAGATCTTTGGACGGTTCGGATTGGATTGATTCGATTTGATTGATTTGAGCGATTTAGATCGATTTGAACGGTTTGATGCTCACCCCTATTAGAAAGTGAAGTGAAAATACATACCTATATATTAAATTGAGATTGACAAAGAATATTCTCATTTGAGTTGATAAAATTAGAACCAATTCTTTTAGGATTTGTATTTCAAATTCGGAATTGGATTATTCGATTCACTTTTTTTTTGTTTGGAATGAAAGGAAATTCAAATTATAGAATTCCTAATTTTTATTTGGAGAACAAAAGAAATGAAAAAGTAATAAATTTTTAGACAATTATATATTTGACTTAAAATGAAAAAAGAACTACGATAAGCGATTTTAAGTGTGATAGTGTCAGTGCATGGTGGCGATGATGGTGGAGGTGGCGGCGGCGGTGATTGTGACAGTGTTGGTGGTGGCGGCAACGATAGTGATGTCAGTGATGGTGGTGATGGTGGCAATAGTGGTGTCGATGATGGTAATAAAAATAGAAGTGTTGATGATGGTGACGGCAGCGACGATGGTAGTAGTAGCGACCGCGACAACGATGGTAGTGGTGATGACAGCGGCGACATGTTGGTGGTGGCGACACTAGTGATGGTGGCGGTAATGGTGGTACTGATGGCAGTAGTAGTATCGGTGATGGTAGCAGAGTAGTGCGGCAGTAGCAGTGACGATAGTAGGTGGCACTGGCGGCGATGGTGAGGGTAATGGCGGCGGCGGCGATGGTGGTAGTGTTGGCGATGGTAGTGGTGGTGACAGTATTGGTAGCGGCAACAGCAGTGGTCGCGACGGTTGTGATGACAGTAGTGGTGGCGGCGCAATAGCGGTGGTGGTGACAGTAGTGGTGGCGGCAATTGTGGCGACGGCGGTGGCAATAGTGGTGGCGGCGACGACAACAATGGTGGTAGTGATGGCGGCAGGTAATGATGGCGGAAGTGGTGGTGGCAGTGTTATGACGATAGTAGCAATGAAGATGATAATGATGGGTTAATTTTTTAGGAGAGATCCAGTAAAGGGTAAGATATGTAAAATAATTACTTTTAATTTAAGTAAATTCAAATTGTACAATATCCGACCATTTTTTATCGGATTTTACACTATAGAAATAAATCAGTCAAATTTCCATGAAATCTAATTTCAATCCTTTTTTTTTAATGTTCGAACCAATAAAATTTAAGTAGTGTAAAATAAAAATTCATCAATTCTATAATTCAAAACAGAATCTAAAGATGATTTTAAGAACTCGCACAACACGGTCCATTACGAGAATTCAATGAGCCAACCCAGTTGCTATTAACCCCTATTTTGAACCCGAATAAGTGTTCGGACCCTGGATTTACACGATCCGCCAGTGTTCACAGACCCGGTGAAGTGTACACTTGACAAATTCATAAACCGCACTCTCCTTCTTGCTCCATGGGAGCACAATAAAAGCATTCACTTGGTTCAAACCGACCAGTAGCTTGCAACTGCGATGGCGAAGAACTTCGTGAGAGAAAACGTGCCTCTGTCCAGATTCGGCGTGCTGGTTGCGCAGTTGGAGTCCATAGTCGCCTCGGCCGCTCACAAGCCTCCCGACTCACTCCTCTGCTTCGATCTCCTCTCCGATCTCATCACCGCCATTGACGAAGAGCCCAAGGTCCCCTCACCCTCTTTTTCTCACACACGTACGCACACACATTTCTTCATTTTTACTCTCGACTGTATACGGGAGGGATGCTGTAACCGCTTTAGTGGCTTTAAAGTTTTAACTGGTGCGAAAAAAGTGTTTCGTCGCTGACGCCAAATCTTTTGCCGATCGTATTTTGGTTATTCGATTTCGTATAACGTTATGCATTTCTGTGTTATTTATTTTTAATTTGGTGATTTGATTATATTTATCTTTTTGGGCACTTTACATGGACTGCATATTTATGTACTTTCACGTGATTGTCATTTTTTAGGTTGCTATTGGTTACATTTTGATCACTCTATTGCCTCCCTAGTATGCTTGTCCACATCTCAATTTTGTAGTTAAGAAGTGCATTAGCGGCAGCATATTTTAACGAGAGTACGGGGTGGACAAGCATTTAGATTTTCCAGTATGTTTTTCCGTATTCATGTTATTGTGTGGTGAATGTTGTTTTTGTCACATTTTCAGGATCAATAGTCAGGTCTTTATTTGTTCTGATTTGTTTTAATCTTGTATTCGTAATTGGGATGCATTTCTATGGTTCTTCATTTGTTAGTAGAAAAATCAATAGCTACTCCTCCCTCCAATCAATGTAGCTACTACGGAAGCAAGTTTTAGGCTAAATTTTGGACAATTTGATTCTGACTTTTTTCGAAATCTGGAGCTTTAATTCTTGTAAAATGTATGAAATAAAGTACCTTCAACATTTTAGGAATCTATACTTTTGTGGCAAAGAAAATGCGAGGACGCTCTTTACTCTCTGCTTGTTCTTGGTGCGCGTCGTCCCGTGCGTCGGCTGGCGTCGATGGCAATGGCGAGAATCATATCAAAGGGGGATGGCATTTCGATTTACTCTAGAGCAAGCACTCTCCAAGGGTTTCTCTCTGATGGGAAGAAAAGCGAGCCTCTACGAGTTGCTGGTCAGTCAACAAAGTTTAATGCTACAATTATTATGTGTTACTTACTCATATGCCTATCCTCTCGTGGCATAGAATTAGTCAGTAATAGAGAGCTTTTTGTGACAGATGATTGGATTGCTTGTTTGTTTGATTATCTGCATGTGTACCATCGACTTATTTCATTGGGAGGTTGTTTGGCGTGCTTATGCCCCTCTAATAGTTGCCTTTTTGCATATTCGATGTTTCTAGTCAATGATTACGTGCGTGCACTACGAGCAAGGAAATAAAGAAAAGCTAATCATTTGACCATACAACAGTGAGTAGCCAAACTCGTACCAATTGAAAAGCCGAGCACTATTGAATAAAGAAAAGAACTTCGCTGAAAACTGAACCTTTTTTTTTTTGCATTGCATTTCTGTTGTTATTGGCCTGAGAATCCCCAAGACAAGCTAATCTAAAAGATTAGCCCGCTCAATGTCCTAACCTAATTGAAGATTTCTATAAACAATATAGAAGACTGCCAGAGGGGGCAAACCGGTGTACATGAAAAGTATACCCAAATAGAAACAACGTATAAGATGAGCTAGCAAGGCATCATTACAATCTATGTTCTAGCATCATATAAACAGACTTTTCATTTTTCACCAAGGTAGTGGTATCCCTTCAAAGCTCTATTATTATTTCTCTGCAGAAAGAAACAACCTAAACAATATCCAAAAAAGCTAGCAAGGGACCATTGGAATCTGCTTTTTAGCGTCGGCAGAAACCGACTCTTCAGTTTTTCCCTAGGTAATTCCAAACCCTCAAAAGTTTTACTATTTCTTTCTCCCCAGATGCACCAAAACACACTTGGTTGGAGTTATTGATGCTTGCTCAAAAGAGCAAAGAAGTAGGTAGATTGTCTTTTGCTTCATTCTTGTTTGAGAAACAATTTGTGGGCATTGTTGTTTTGTATCTTGTTGTTGCTTTAAGTTAAGCCATGATGTGTGTTGGAGTTCTTGCTTTGCTGGAGGAGCGTTCATGTTGGAGCACGTCATGCCTTTTGCTGTTTTTCTTTCATTGGAAACGAACAAATTTCAAGGTCAAAGCTTCAATTTGATGATGTCAAAGAGCAGTTACAAGATTATTTATGTGATAGATACTGTTTTTTTTTTGAAGAAAAAGCTTTAAGGCTTCTGAAGAGCCTTGACACGGAAATGTGTCCTAAAGGAGGTCCAAAAGTGGGGGCGCAGACCATGCACATTTGCAGTAAACAAGGCTAAATAAGTACATGAAGAGTTCAGCTGAGTTGCCATTTCAAAAAGCTAAGATGTAACTGATTTTAATAAAAGGTGAACAAGTGATTACTGCATAATGTGTATGGTAACCGGGACTAGCGGCGATACAAGAGTCTAAATAGTTTCCATATGCGATGCTGTACTAGTTCTATGTTGAGGTATGAGGACCTACTACAGAATGTGCTTTTGGGTCTAAATGCTATCATTAAGTCCTAATGGTGAGAACCAGCTAGATTGGTCATGGGTTTTCACAAGTCCTGGTGGAACGAAAAATATGCATTCTAGTGGTGTTTTAATGAAATGTATGGCGGGATGTTCTTCCCCCTCGTCATTCCCTGGCCCCTGCCTGTTGGAGTGGGTGGGGGTGGGGTGGGGTGGGGTGGGTTGGAGGATCCCCTAGTATTGACTTTTTCAGCATTCCTTGGTAGATATTGCATCTATTCTTGTGCTTTGTGATTTATTATTGACATCTGCTGGTATTGGTATAGCATTCTGCATGTTTTTTTGTCTGTTGTGGAATTAAGCCGTTTACCTCGATTATCAGCCGGTCATAATTTATCTGCTATGAATTGTAGGTGCTGTGCAATGTTTGGGAGAATTATATCGCCATTTTGGGAGAAGAATTACTTCTGGTTTACTTGAAACAACTATTATAGTTACAAAACTTATGAAGTTTAATGAGGTAGTTTTTACGTATTTCAATCCCCTCAGGCCCCAAAGTAAATCGTAAGAAGATGAAAATAAAATAGCAACAATAAACTGTTTTTTAATACTTATATGGCATATCCTTATCTAATGTTGAAACACCAAATTTTGTTCCGTTTATGGAGGTTATTGGTTGCTGGTAACTGGAAAGAGCTGTACGTGTTGAAAAATTTGAGGTTGCCAGAAATTTGTATTAACAGCTTGATAAAAAATGTCAGTTGCCAAAATTTAAAAATCATTTACGAACACTTCGGGCAGTTACATTGATCACAGTGAAAAGGACTTTAAAGTTATTTTGGTCATCTCCTTTACTTGCAAAGAAGAAAGTGTCCTTTCCAAGTCTTGATTTACAAATTTCAACTATTTTCCCTTACTTTTCACTTTGAGCTAGTTAAGAACATGTTCTTGAAGGCATCATTTTGCAGTTAAACAGATTCTGTCAATGGATTGCATGACAAGCAGCTTCCAGGATTCCACAGCATCGTAGTTTCAACTTGCAATTCATCGAACTTTAGTGTGGGGGAATTTAAATCCTGTAAATTTGCAATTGTAAGCAAAAATAAAGATCAACTTCACTGTTTTTCCCCATCTTACATTGAATTTTAGCATCCATTCATAAGAGACATTCCTATCAGGGTGCTTCTGTCCACTTAAAAATCGCGTTTCTAAGTAGAAAGTATCTTCTCATAGGAAAATGCAGCCCTAGAATTTTCTGACTGACAAGAATTGAAGTATCTGACATCCACGATATGAATGAAGGATAAAAAGGCCTCAGTTTGTGCTGAAAAATGTGGTGGCCCGGAAATTTTAGGCATGCAAATGCACTATATCATTTTATAAGGTCTGGTTTTTCTTTAATCCATTGTCTCAAATCAAAACTTAGTGACCGCGAACTTCAGGATTTTATAAGACAAGAAGCTTTGCATATGCTTCGGAATGCTTTGGAAGGTTCTAGTGGCAATGCTGCTTTTTCAGCATATACAGAGGCATTCCGTGTCATAATGCGGTTGGCTGTTGGAGATAAATCATTTATCGTTAGAATAGCTGCTGCAAGATGTCTGAAGGCATTTGCAGACATTGGAGGTCCAGGTCTAGGAGTTGGAGAGCTTGACAACTCTGCCGCTTTCTGCGTCAAGGTATTCTTCGTTTTCTGTCTTTTCCTTGTTTTGTTGTAACGTTAATTTTAAGCTTTATTGCTGCATCTTATTAGGCCCTTGAGGATCCCATATCATCTGTTCGGGATGCCTTTACTGAAGCCTTGGGAGCACTGCTTGCCCTTGGAATGAATCCGGAGGCACAGGTATCTAGCTTGGGGTGTCAAATTGCAGGTCCTTTATTTTTTTGGTGTCCATCTGACTGTCTACGATTCTTACTAGGTTCAACCAAGGGGAAAAGGTCACTTTACTCCAAAGAAACTTGAAGGAGGTTTGCAAAGGCATCTAGCTTTGCCCTTCACGAAAGGTACTTTACACTGGCATACTGGAATCGCCTCACTGGCATTATGTTGAATGAACAAGCTAGTTATATGACTTGAGTTCGTGACTTAATTTTATAATGGTTAAAAGCAAAATATTTGGATCGAGAAGCTCCAGTGTCTCTCTCAGGAGTTCCTTAGCCATCACTCTTCTTGGTCTCTTTAGTCAGTTGCATTCTTCTTCTGATATGGGTCTGGAGGGGGAGTGGTGGGGGTGGAGGGAAATCTCTAGCTCTCTCTTTGAGAGTCTTTGCCCCTTTGATAGTTCTTGGCTTTCTGATTCTGATTCTGCTCTTTCTTTCTTCTTGTTCATCTATCTTATTTTTAAGGTTTTTCTTAAGAGAGTTGTCTTATTGCGACCAAATTGTTTTTCTTAAGAGAGTTATCTTATTGCTACCAAACTTGCTTTTTAGTTCACTGTTGCAGTAGTACTTGGGTCTAATGTCGAGGGGTAGAATTGTAGTCAGATTGAGGGATTAGGTTACTGCATTGATGATGGAGATATGAGCATGGAAGGGGTTGGTGCGACTCCTTTTGCTGTATATGTTCTCCTGGTCCCTAACACGTGCTAAGGCTTTGTATTGGGTCGCGCCTTCTTGGTGTGATTGCTAATGCAATCTTTATGCCGCCGCCCCAAATGCCCCAAGTATATGAAATGCATTTTTAGGGTCGCTTTTAAGTGCCACATAATTGCGCTACGTCACTGCCATTTACTTAATAACAAAGTGAAAGCAACTCCGGAATCCGGATGTTATGCCTGGACAACTGTCACTCTGTTACATCAGTAAGAAGTAGAGAAGAAGCAGACAAAAAGATTATCCCCAATGGTCTTGAATTTAGTTTCTTAGTCAATTGGTGGTGAACTTGGGTTCATTGGTTGGCTTAGGAGTTTGTTAGTTGCAATAAGAATATGATTTGATCTCAATAAGGAGAGTTCTCATATTAGCGAAATGACATTTCCATCAGCTAATCCTGTTACTAATTAAGAGCAAATTCAAGTGTTGAGAGCTTCTCCGTGACCTTTTGGGGTTGTTTGTGACTTTGTTCCCTGATGTTTACGATGCATATCCCTAGACCATTTTGGGACTCACATTCTATATGTGTTCTGGTTGTACAACCTCTAGAACTTCTTTAAGGACCACTCTTGGTGTGTTTGATAACACAATTAAGCTCTTCAATGATTTCTAATTACTTGCATTTGATATCTCTTAACGATGTATCACCTAAATAATTAATTATTGACAAAAATAGATCAAAATTCTAAGTCAGTGTTGACTTTATATTTATCACTTATTTTTTAGTGAGATAGTCAAAGTTATTGAACAAAATTGTACGTAAAAAGAAGAATTACCACCATGACGCCACCTCCACCACACTAGATCCACCACCACAACCACTATGTTCCTTTTGCCAGCTTCCTACAATTAGCGTGACCTAGCCGTCTCCGGGGCCACAATCACACCACCACCACCACCACCGTCATCACCATGAGGATCAAGATAATGCCGTGGCGGACTCTTAATGAAGTAAGGTGTCAGGATAATGCTGTGGCAAACTCTCAATGAAGTATGTTGTCAGGCTTGGGCGTTGGCTTTTTATAGATTGGATACGCTAAAAGTGGTGACAAGGAATGGCTCTTGGAGGAGCTGTTCTCTTTTGAGCCTATTGAACAACAAAAGAATAACAGGACACAAGGATTTTGTGGAGAGTGGGGTATTGATATTGTGCACTAACGAGCGACAAGAAAATTGTTGAAGTCACATGCGAGTTCATTATCTCACGTTAATGAAATAGCATATTGAACATGGTTGGGTACAAGGCGTAATGGCTTAATATTTTGGTTAGAGTGAGGTTTCAACTTGCATATCTTGGCTTTCGAAGTACATTGAGTTTCCTTGCCTGTCCTAAGAAAAGTGACCTTATATGACCCATATGTTTATATTTTTCTGAAATGGCAGGGGCAATGCTGTCTCGGGCATGCCATCACTTGCCATGCCAATCACTTGCTTAGGAGAGGGTCTAGTCATCATGTGACCATTTTTCAGTACTTTCTTTTGAAGTTGTACGGACTGAACTGATAGATGTATCTTTTCCACAGATTATCCGTCTGTTTTTGAAGTGATACCGATTGGAGTAGATTATTAATTTCAGATTTTAGTTGCAGCCATTTGCTTTGGTTACTTCTTGTTTTCCCGAGCTTATAGATGTCCAAGAAATTGCTCGTGCTCCTTGCTGTGTTCTTTCTTGCTTATGAAAGTTTAGTTCGACATTTGATTTCAATTAAGAGTCTCGATTAGCGGACAATTAATGGGGGATGGTAGGGCAATTTTCAGCTTGGCAGATCCGGCATCAGAGAAGACCGTTCACAGACTGCTTGCTTTTGATTTCCAGATTCTAGTCCTTGCGCATGAGCTAGTAGGGGGCAGCAACTAAAGAGGTAGCGAGACTGACCGCAATAATAGGTTGACTTTCTTTCATAATGGTATGGAAAGTGAAAGTCATTTCGTTGGCAAAAACTTTACCCAATTATCTACCCTTTTTGCTGAAGCGGACTACACTGCACAATACCTTTTTTTTCTTTTAAGTAAAGCGGATCTTTTCAGGAGAATGGTGCTTTTAAGTGAAGATTTATAGAAGACTGCCACCGAAGGCGAACCAATGAACACGAAAAGTTTACCCAAAAAGAAACAACCTAGTCAATGTAAAAAAAGCTAGCAATGCATTCTTGGAATCTATTTCCTCCTCTGCCCTAAAAGCTAGCATCGACAAAAACAGACTTTTCGGTTTGTAGTTCCAGCCTTTCAAAAGCTCTATTATTTCTTTCTATAAATGCGCCAAAACACACTTGGTGGGGTCGGCTTCTGCAGCTTCCCAGCAGCCAGCACACCGCCGTCGGGCTCTTAACAAGTTCACCGTCAAACAGGGCATGGCCCAAGAGATCCCCAACATACTGAATAGTGGATCCCAGAAAACTACAGTCTATGAAGCACAGGTGCGGCAGTTCGGGTGAAGCACCGGCACCGGGTGCGGGTGCGTCATGGGTGCGCGTCCAAAATTATTATTATTTTTAATTAATTTTTTGGATCTTGGGTGCGGCTGGGATACACGAAGGATATGGCTGGGACACACACCTAGGGCTTTTCCGGCAAAGAGAAGTGAAAGAAGAAGAAGAAGAAGAAGAAGAAGAAGAAGAAGAAGAACAAGGAGAAAAGGAGGAGGAGGAGAAGAAGGAAGAACCTCATCCGGTAGCGACGACGGTCTTCCGGTAGAAACTGCAGCAGAGGCTACCAGCTGGGGACAGCGGCGAGGGCTTCTGGTGTCGATTTTGTTGACAGATCTGTCATCTGTTTGTTTAGGTGATGGCTGGTTGTTTATTTGAGGTTAAACTGACGGCTAATTAAAAAGCTAGGGTTTTGTATGTGTAACCAACTTTCTACTTATTATGTTTGGGTCCCTGTTTTATTGACAATCTTTTAAACTTGCCCCACTACTTTCAAGAAATAACAAAACTTGTACAAACTTTATCTTATTTGGCTATATATTTTCAATATTCTGAAGCAGCCCACCAATTTAACAAACTATCTTATTGTTTGTCTAGAATAGCATTACTATTGTTACACGTGTATAATATACTTTAATAGATTTTTGCCATATCCCAGCCGCACCCGTATCCTATTTTTTGGAAAAATGACATATCCCCGTATCCGCACCTATATCGCATCCGCATCCGCACCTGTATCGCATCCGCACCCGCACCGGAGTCCTTGCTTCTTAGACTACAGCGCAACTCTAGTGATTCACCGACTCCCCATTCTTCTTGCACATGTAACACCAATTAATGTAGACCATTTTCCCCTTTCAAACTAGCACCAAGTTTCTAGCCGCTTCCCAAACAAAGAAACAAACTCTGAGAGGAGCCCACTGAGCATGAAATACAGGATTCCAAAAAGCATCTCTCTGAAATGAAGACACCTCCGCCACACTAGCTTCCTTATTTCCAGCAAAAGAAAACTAAGCTGGAGACGATTGATATAGCTCCTCATTCCCACACCAAAGGTATCACCAAAATCTCACCCAAGACCATCACCCATAGCCAAATGAAATGCTTTTTAAAGCACAGCCACTGCTTACTAATTTCAATGCAGAGACTCTTCCCATGAGATGTAAGAACCACATTTAGAGACCAAACATCAACGCCGAACCCAAGTTTCTGGATCACAAGCCTCCTCCAGAACGCGTTTGGCTCGTGCATAAAGCGCCACAACCCAAGCTGAGCAAGATTGTAAGTAGCCAATTTCTGTTAATTTAATCTAGAAAGCAAATTGTTGTTTATGACAATGTACCTCGTAGTTTGGCTGCTTGTGGCTGCTGACCAAAAACAATTCCATACAAAGGGTGCCCACGCTAATTTAGAAAGCAAAGGGTCAACAATTTTAAAATAAATCAACACTCAAAATAAAGCTGATGACAAGAGGCTCGAAGGAAAAAGATGGAAACAAACCAACCCTCAAGAAGAACATGCTACTAATGTATCTGCAAATGAACAGAGAGTGATGTGGGGGAGAAGACAGCACAAGAAACCTACTCTATCAACTGGTAGTTTGCCCAGCCTCAAGCCCTCAAGGATAATCGAAATTTGCTTCAAGTGGAATTGGAGCATCCGTTCCTGGAATTTGCAAATGTGGACAAGAAGGTGGAGGCATCAATCCGAGTAGGGGATTAAATTTAGCACAAGCATATATATAATTTGTGGATGCAACTTTAAGATTGCGTTCTTGTTGCTCTCGGACTCCTCCACCTTCGTTTCTCTTTTTCTGTAGAAGTCTGTTGATGTCAACAGTTAAGTCAAAAAGAGGCTCTCGCTTGTCGATTGGTTTGAGTGTTTATATTGCTCTTCTTTGCCCAAGAATCATCAGAGCTTAATTGTATCTTTGGTGTGGTTGGTGTCAGCAAATCCGGCACATGCTGTTGAATGTTACGGGCTTGTGGCTTATTAACATTTGCATCTTAAACATGTGCTGTACTTGTTAATCCTTTCTTAGTCCAAGAACTTGGCGGCGAGGAATGGGCGCAATGGTAAGGTTTATTTATTGTGACCTGGAGGTTATGGGTTCGAGACACAAAATCTGCCTCTCCATGAAAATGGGGGAAAGGCTCAACCCTCCCTAGAGCCCCCAATCGGGGAAGCCTCGTGCACTGGGCTGTCCCTTTTAGTGAAGAATATGGTTCTTGTCTCTATGAGGCCTTCTTATATCTTGTGATGCTTCTTTTTATCCGTTTATTTGCATCTGCTTATTTGTGTTCATTATTGGTTCTTGCAGCAAGTGGGCCTCGGTCAAAGGACTTGCGAATTGGCCTAACCTTATCATGGGTGTTCTTTCTACAGGTACTTTAAACTAGTATTTGTGTTGCTTGTTGCAATAGCAATTTATTCCTTTTATACAAAGTTGCAAACCGTCAACCTTTTGTTTTTCGTGATTGTTGTTTACTTTCTGCTTTTCCTCTTTTCAAGATCAGTTCCGGTGATGTATTGGGCTGACTTGCATAAACAAATCATTGAACTCTAATCTCGGTACGGCCATTATAGTTAAAACGTCCGTCAAGCAAGTGCTAGAGCTGCGAAAAATTATTCCACTTCAGCTCCAATGCAAACTCATTGACAAAATCAGCATACATCAATATGCAATCTGTGTAATCTTCTTTGAAACAGAAAAAGAGATGTTTAAAAAGCGCGAATTTAACTGATGAACTGGAAGCTTATCCGATCAAACGCACGCCTCTTCCTTTCCTTCCAAATAGACCACACAAGGTCGCAGTTACGCTTTAAACACCTATGTTCCTTTGACTCCATACCAATCGTTGAGGAACTCTCTAAAAATCTCGGCATCACCACTGTGGACTGAACGTAGCAAGAATACAATTCCGCATGCAGCTTGGTCACAATGTGTTAGCTAGTGATCACCGACTTCCTCGAATTCTCAATTGTCAAGATTGCAATTTTTTCATCCGTCCAAGGAAAGAAGCTAACTCTGGGAGGCACAGAGCTGCGACAAATACTCCTTCGAGGGATGGACCTTTTAGGACGGCCACAAATGGATGTATAGGGAGATTTCACAAAAAGAAGACCAGCTGGGTGGTGTTTTGTTGTGCCCGGGTCCGTTTTGCCTCCTGGGGTTTTTTGCAGATCCTCTTTTTGTTTTGGCATACAACGGCTGCACATGGGATGCCCTCCCTGTGGGCCTTTTAATAAACTTGTATTCATCAAGAAAACATATGCAATATCTCCTTGTTTTGAGGCTTAAAAAGTGTTATCCTTTTTGACTAAAACTTGTTTTTGCTCTTTTTTTAATATTTCCAGTAATTAATAACATAATATACACTGTTATGTTTGACATTTTATCTATATATATAAAAAATTACAGGGACAGATTACTGTAATCACTGTTTCATCTTTTTCCAACCTATTGGCTATAGTTTGGAAGGGGAATGCTGAAATTGTTCAATTTAACACTACGATTTTGGCACAGTACTTTTTGTCAATTTTTTTTGTACTTATCTATTGCAGGCGATGCGCATAAAGTATCTGCATCCAGATAGCGAGCTTCAAAACTTTGTTGTGCTGGTTATGGACATGCTTGGTGTGGATTCTTCTGTTGATGCACAAGCACTGGTATATATGGATATTGAAACAATATCTTACATCGTTTTTTTTTTTTAATTAGGAACTTGTTGTTGTTGTTGCTGTGGGGGTGGGGGTGTTATTGGTAGCATTTATCCATACTTCACAGTCAGCAAAGGCATCATTAAAAAGACACACGCATGAACTAAGGACATGCAATGGCTAGAAGACATTGTTTCCAAGTTGCCGTGTACTTTGCGATCAAATTGCGATTATAACCTTCTTAAAGCATTTAAAATAATGAATTCCAAGCATAGTATACCAAAAATTTAAAGCAAATTCATTCTTTGAACAATATGTCAAACGGGGACCACGGGGGGGGGGGGGGTGGTTATTGGTAGCATATGCTCATTCTTTGAACAATATGTCAAACAATATTGGCCTTACTCAAGTCAGGGTTGGACTATGGAGGGTGTGATGCGGTTTTGCGGCTGGTCAAACCCTGGGCATGTTTCAAGGTCAACCTGGAACTTAGGACTGAACCAATTTTTTATCTTTGTGAAGAGCTTTGACCAGGCAATCATACCCAAGTCAGGGGGTTAGCGTTAGCATATACTCAATTCTTTGGGCAATATGTGACAAGTACTGGCCTTACTCAAGCCAGGTTTGGACTAGGGAAATTTGATGCAGTACTATGGCCGATTAAACCTTGGGCATGTTTCATGAACGTGGAAACTTAGGACTTAACCAATTTATTAATCTTTCTTTGACCTAATCATCAGCCCTCTTTATAAGGAAGGTCCATACAAATTGCAATGGCCCAACTTTACTTTTGTTTATCTCATGACAAGCAAAAATTGTCATCTTCCTGTAGATGCAGGGTGACGCAAGCTTATGAATATCTAAAGAGCTCCAACCAGGCAATCTTCTTTGTTGGAGGCCAAGCATATGTACGCTTGTGCTGCTACTGTTTTCCATTGGGCGTGGTGGGGATGCGTGTTAATGGAGAGGGCATAATATTTGGTTTGTTGGACAATGAAGGCTGAGCAGATGACCTATGTATTGCTTATAAGGCAGAACTGGTGATGGTTATGCGGGGCATCACATGTAGGTAGGTTGAGTGTAGAGTCGAAATTAGTTCTTTGTTTTTGAAGAAATAGAGTCCGATGATTTGTCATAGCTGGCTAGTGTCTATAGGGTATGTGGGAGGATAGTGAGCTGGGTGGAACAGTTGCGGGCTTTGGTTGGTTGCTGATTAGGCAAACCTTGGAAGGGGATAAATTTGACAATGTTGCTCACAATATATGGAGCTAAGTTGTAATCATCTACTCTCATTGCTCTCTGTATTTGTAAGCAGAGATTAGGTGCTTATTTTTAGCTCTGGAGGTTGCAGCCTTGCCTTCTCAAAGGAGTATCTTTTGATGGAACTTCATATGCTTTATCTATATTCAGTAATAAATACAAGTATGCTATAAGAGGCGGAATCAATAGCTAGATGGATTTCAAATGTGAACTAGAAAAGTTGAAGCAGTATATTCTACTTCTCTAGTGCCAAAACAGTCTCTGAAGCATTTATGTCTATACTGACGTTGGCGCTTTCTCAAGCCAACAATCTCATTCCTGTGGCTAATGAATTTCTTCTTTGTTTGAAGGCATGTGTTCTCTATATTCTACGGGTTGGTATAACTGATCAAATGACTGAACCTACTCAAAGGGGCTTTCTACTTCTTCTGGGGAAGCAGGTTTGGTTTACGGAGTCATTTCAGATCATTAATTGTTGACAAGGTGCTTGATAATCTTTGGCTCAGCCTTGTAATGATGTATTTTTTTCAATGACGTGTCTGAAGTTTTCTGGTGCAGCTTCAATCTCCTGATGGAAGTCCTCCCATGCAAATTGCTTCGCTACGTACTTTGTCCTATGCTCTTAAAACACTCGGTGAGGTGAGGCTTGGTTATATGACCGTTTGATGTACTGTTCATGACCAATGCATTCAGCTACTGTTGTTTTGGGCACCATACTTGACGGAGTTTGAATTTTTTTTTGACCGTATTTAATTCTCATCAACACAAAACTTGATAGTATTCTTTTTAAGTTTTGAATCACACAGATAGAATTATGAATATCCCAATTTCTGGACAAACGCATTCTTCTTATGCCCTTTATCTATGGGCTTTAGCTTCTCAGGATTGCTCCGAAGGAGAAATTTATGATACATATAAAATTTAAAAACGACTATAGAGGACGTGTTTAGGGCATTTTGTGAGGTGCTAAGAAGTTTAATAATGTTGGACGCAGTCTGTTGGCTCGTGTCTGGCTGAGTTGTTGAGCTCATTTCTGATCTTGGCTGCTTTACAAGAAAAGGAGGAAAAGTGGGAACTACTCTCTTCCTTTCTTCTCTGTTTAGCTGAACTGAGGACTTTCTTTTCTCATGACACCCTTCTAGCTTTTTCGGCAGCTTCTTAGATGAGCTTGTACATCTACCTACAAAAGAAATAGAAAAAAGAAGATTACAGCTTATAGCCGAAGATTAATTGCTTGGAAGATGATGGAGTTTCTCTTATGGGTTGGCAGGAAAGAGACTGCCTGCGACGATGCAGATATTGACATTTTGAATAATGTAGTCGAACCCATGTAACTGGCCGTATAAACACTTTCTGGAATGTTTATAGTAATCTGGCTCAATCGTTCTAATTAGAGTACCGTTTATATAATAGAAGATCACCACGTGACTTGTAACTGCTCTAGATCATGTGTATCTGCTTCCCTTGTCCCCTTGCATCTGAAGGAAGAGGACAAGCCTTGGTTGTTATGAGAAGAAGGCTAGTAAATGGTGTCTCTGCGCCTATAAGTTGATCAGGTCGAAGCAATATTAAGATATTGGTTCAGTCCTAATTTTACGGGTTGACTTTGAAACATCTGATTAAGCTGCTTCATGTGGTTAATCCTACCGTGCCTTGTTATTGGCAGTGTAAAACTTTCTTCGAAGCATTGATCATGCTCCTTTTTCAATATCATCTGTGTACCTCGGTATATGTTTTAGAATGTGACCTCCCATTACTAAATCGATTTTGGTGTCATTTCTGGATCATTAGAATCATTCATCCTTTTTGAGAAATTAACATAGAACCTATGAAGCACGGACATGGGTGAGGGTGGGGATACGCCGATACGGCATTTTTGAAAATTTTAGGATACGGGTGTGGCGGGGATGCGGCATATATATATATATATGTATATAAACAATTTGGATCTTAAGAAAGTGCATAAAAGGACATAGTGCAATTTAATTCAACTAGTCAACAGTAGTACAATACCATCAAATGCATAATAACCACCACCAAATTGATTATTATATTCATAATAAAAGTTGATTATTATATTCATAATAAAAGTAGCAATATAGATCAAAGTTCCAACTATCTACAAGCAAAATACTTCTTTAAGCCTTTAACACATTAAACAATAAACACCGTTTATAAATTGGTTCCATTTACTGAGAACAGAGGTTGGACATTCTACCATAATTGGTTCCAACTTCCAATTGACAATCCACGTCCAAGTCACAGAAGGTAGCAAAAAGAGATCTGAAGACAGAATGTAGCAAAGAGAGAGGAAGACAGAGACTTACCTTTGGAGAAATGCTGCCGGAGGTGAGTAGACGTCGTCTCTAGTGGTCGCCGGGTGGTTGCGAAGAGGCTATTGCTGCCGCTGGTCTCTCTCTCTCTCTCTCTCTCTCTCTCTCTGTCTCTCTCTCAGACTCTCCCAATTCGATCTGCCCGAAAATTAGGTAAGAGAAACTATTTCATTTATGTTTTCACCCCCTCAAAGCTGAGGTTCTGTGTTTCAACCCTTGAAAGTTCTTTTGAAAATTATGTTTTCCACCCATAAGTATCGAATCCGCACCCAAAATTCAGAAAATAAAGGAAATAAAAGAAAAAGCACTGATCCGTACCCGACAGGCACCCACCCTGCACCCGACCCCGGTACTTGCCCCCTTTCGAAGCACCCAAGCTTCATAGTAGACCTGGCAAACGGGTATACCCGCCGGATACGGGTAAAATCCGGCCGGGTCCGGGTAAAGACGGGTCGGACATATTTTATCCAGGATTTTTCTGGTAGGCATTTTGAGAACCCGTACCCTACCCTTGCGGGTAGGGTACTACCCGCGGGTAACTCAATCATTTTCTGATTATTTGTTTTTTGGAATAAACAAATTTTAAAAACCTACAAACTATACATATTTTGACCTCAAAATCTCCATCAATTCATTACACAACGATCTACACATCAATCTGAACATCCTTCAATCAAAACAACAAAATAAAGATCTAAAAATCTTCCATTACACAACGATCTATACATCAATCTGAACGTCCTTCAATCAAAAGAAAAAAATAAAAATCTGAACATCTTCCAATTAAAAAAAAATAATCTGAATCTTTCAATTGAAAAAAAAATAATCTGAACCAACAACCATAACTCCACTAGGCGACAGAGTGACCGATCGGTGCAATTGGGAGACAGAGTGATGGATGTCTGGCGACTGTGCGACGGGGTGATGGATCGGGGGTGACGGCGAGACGGGGTGACCGATCAGTGGCAGAGGGGTGACAGATCGGTGGCGACGATGTGACAGAGTGATAGAGTGACGACTTGGCGGCGGAGATGCGGTAGATCCAGGAGTGACTGAACGATGTGGCGCCGTGGGTGTAGGGTGGCCGTGTTTGGTAGATTTTGTGAGAGAGTGAGGGACTTGAAAAAGAGGACTGTGAGAGTGAGAGAGACTTGAGAGTTGAGAGGAGGGGCGGCGGAAGTCAGAAAAAGAGAGAATGAGAGTTATTAGCCCTAAAAGGTATATATATACTCACATAACCGGATAAACCCGGGTACCTAATGGGTAACTGACCCAAACTTACCCGGATTTTACGGGTCGGTTCGGGTACGGGTCTAATTTCGGCGGGTATTGAATATTGGTACCCGTACCCGGCATTTTGGACCGGGAACGGTTCGGGTAACGGGTACGGACATCATTTTGCCAGGTCTACTTCATAGCATAGAACCAAAGGGCTTACAGTCATTAGCACATGAGGTTTAGACGATACTCATGCGTGTATATTTCACAAGCAATTCAGCTAACAATTGCATGTGTGAGAAATATAGGAATATTGACGTGCCTATGTTACACGGATTATTGGTTGTGTACCCGTCTATGCGTCGGATTCGTCTAGGTTTTTATTATCATTTTTCATCAGTTCCTAGGTGAAACAGTGTTTATGTGACAAATTGTTTAAATCGAAAACTTCTTTCATCTTTTAGCAATAGTAATGAAACAAAAGTAATGTGTAAGAGTGTTCTTAGTGGCATCTCCGTTGAGAAGTGCGGGATTCATATCCCATATCCTTGTCCTAGCATCGAGTGTCCCAGAGTATATGTGACAAGGTTGCGGTTTACCTATTGAAATATGAAAGGTTTTGTGCCACCTCAATGGGGGAATGCTGAGTTTTGATGTCCGAGTTGGATGATTAGTTACTTGAAAATGATTTTTTAACTTTAGCATTAAGTTTTCAAGGTTGAATTACTTGTATTAAAGTCATGGAGCTCTCATTAGTGTAGCAGATTCTAATGTTTAGCTCCGTTTTATGTTGACTTTGCAGGTCCCACTTGAATTGAAGGATGTGCTTGACAACACAATAGTTGCTGCACTGTCACATCCTTCGCCACTTGTAAGCTTATGCAATTGTTTCTCCTCTCGTTCATTGAATATTTTAGCGAGTTATAATTATTGTTGTTTGTTGTATGTTGTATTTCTATTTAAGGATTCATATGTATCTCGGTTGGACTTTTTGTTGAGCTCCATGGTCTAAAAATAATCAAGATTTCATGAACGTTGATACTTACACGGCCAAGACAAGGATTTTGAAGTTACCTTGTCCTAAATCTTTTGGGTCTACTTGAAACATTTTTGGTCAGGGTTTTGATTTGACCCAAGTAAAACTTGCCCATGATAGTTTCATGTTTTCCAAAAGATGACAAAGCCCTTAACTACCTGAAGTTTGTAACAGCATTAAGGAACTCCTTTCATGCTTTAAATACATATTACATCTTCCAAGGTTTCCCCATGTCGGTTTTGGATGCTTGGGTTAGCAACTCTATCAGAGTCCTTTGGTTTTGACCTTTTGGAGGTAGCTTTACGTGGTTTAGCAGCGGCACTCTCATGATTGGGATCTTAGTAGTTCGGTCTGGAAGGAGGGGTTCTCTGTCTTACTTCAGTGTTTTTCTTCCAAGGCTGGGCTCTGGGTCATAACCCATCCCTTTTGGACAGTGGGAGTTTCAATAGGGATGAATCCCCATCCTTTTGAGAACATGTCTCTCAGGGAGTGTCTTTTAGCGAAGATTAGTATCTGATGGGGGGGAATTTGTGCGTTATGGAAAGCAACCAGAAATGAAGTACTTACGCGGGTGATAATCTAAGGCAAAGGATAATGAAAGATTAATGTAAATTGGTTCTAATGTTAAGTGCAATGATGATTCTGCACTTTTGCTGTGCTCGATGGCTAGGATTATGTGGCATGTGGTTTCTTTGCCTCCTTTGCCTAGATCGGGGCTTGAGTTGTAGAGATGTTGTCTCTTTATGAGCAAAGGGGGAACAGATTCGACTTTTATGGCCTAGTTTCTCTTTGGTTATTTTGGTGCTTATGGTTGGAAAAACATTGTCAGAGGGGGCGGAGTCAACAATTTATATAGTCGTGTACACAGTACAAGAGTTTAATGTTCATCTTCATTGTTAGGGAGGAATATTACGATCGCCCGAGAAGGTGAGAAGAGTTTTGTGGTAAGGGATGGATGGCTAGTCCTGGGCCCCTGGCTCAGATACATCAAAAGAAAAGGCTGTGTGAAAAGGCTATACTATAGGTCATCGGCGATGTGACAAGACAACCGGGGAGACAGGAGGCGAGAAAAGTTTTTTAATTACCCAGAAGATATAAACATGGTTTTAAGCTCTATTAGTAATGTACTCTGCTCGGAAAAATTAAAGTGCCCTCAGAAGACAGTTGTATTCTGATACTTTTAAACCCTGTTTTATTTTATTTGGCAGTCATTCTACTTGCTGTTTAACGTTCTATTACACTTTTCTCTCAAAACTCTTGTGTCGTTTAATTTCGCCACTGGTGCTAACTATGTATCGACTGAAACATGGTTGCTAAGGTACGTGTTGAGGCTGCTCTGACGTGGCGTGCACTGGCTGAGGTTGATCCCACCTGTGTTGGTGGTTTGATTTCTTATGGGGTCACGACACTCAGCGCATTAAGAGAGAATGCGTCATTTCATAAGGTTAGAATCTCAACATTCGCTGTCTTACTATGTATCATCCTTTCTGGCGTTTTAGTGCAACTGTTATTTATGGTCTGAATCTGTTACTCTTGAGCTGTTTATTTACGTTCCAGCTAGAGTATTTTAGAGGTCCTGTTTTATGTTGGCGTGGTGGAAGTGCCTTGTTCTTCGGGAATATGCTCTTTTTTGAGATAAACTTTAATGTGGTCTCTTTTTCTTGATGTTGTTGTGTCTTCTGCTCGGTTTTACTCAATGCGGTGCCTTGCCTTCTCATTAATGCTGATTATGAAAAGCAATTTTTCTGATACGGTTCCCTGTTGAAGTATAGAGTGACTCTTTCATCTTCCGTCGTGTCCTCTTTTTTGATTCTGACTTCACTAGTAGTTCGATTGGGTACTTTCTTCGACTTTGTTCCATGGTATAGGCTGAATGCTCATTTTCCTGAATTCGAGGTAGATCATGTTATTGTTCATGATCCTACGGCTTTGATCTCATACCCGAGCCATATATGAACATCAAGAACAAATGGATTTTATAATAGGGGCTCTTCGAAAAGCCTAAACTTACAGGGCCTGATATAGAACCTCAATGCATTGTAACCATCTTGTTCTTCAAAGACTGGGAAATCCTTATCCATCAAGTGTGCTTACAAAGTAACAAATTTCTTGGTAAATGTGTTAAAAAATAAGTAGATACCTAATCGGGAATTTTTATTTTTTATCGGGCACATCTGTTTCCAGTATATAGTTCAGTTCTTGCAGGATATCCATGATAATGGAATCGATTAAAAACTTTGTACTCTCGATTTTGCCAATACCGATCTTAAGTGCTTGACTATGACTTATGTCTGTAATCCCCTTGAGAAATACTCCCTCCGTCCCTCATAAATTGATTATATTTCCTTTTTGGACAGTCCCACAAAAATTGATCGCTTCAAAATTAAGAAAATTCTGTAGGTATTTTTACATATTTACCCTTTTTATTCTATTTCTCTCTCCACAAATTAACTCTCTACCAACTCATTTTCTCTCTCCTGGCCTACCACTTTTTTATTCTATTTCTCTCGCCACATTTAACACACTACCAACCGATTTTCTATCTCCTGTCCCACTCTCTTTCCCCCTCTCTCTAAAGGGTAAAATGGAAAAAACACACAATATATCCTTAATATGAGTGCAAAGTCAAATTGATCGAATTTTCAGGGATGGAGGGAGTACTTGTTTTTTTGGTTCAGTTATTCTCCTTGAGAAATCTGAAAAATGGTCTTCTATCAGATTAACAATTGCTCCAACTATGTCATCATTAAATAGCCTCATGTGCAGCCAAGTGTGCGTGCAGAAGAGAGTACAATCTGTACTACATGCAAATTCAAAGCTTTGTTACCATGTTAAATTAACAGTTGTTTCAAGTCCTTGAGCTATCAGAGAATGGGCCAAAATGTATATCATGCAACCATGGTGATGGAGAAGAAAGAAGAGATGAGTGAATAGAGAAAGAACGTGTCATGTGTTACCAGGCACACGCGTGGATATTATTTATATTACTACTTAGAGGACTATAAGTGCACCTTGTCAATACAAACATTTCTAGCACTCCCCTTCGAGCTGGAAGGCATAATATATCAATCATGCCCGTTCAAAGATCTGCCAATTGCTCCTCTCAATGAATGGTTTAACTATCTTCTCTCAAAATGGCAGTCCACCTCAATATGCTTGGTTTACTCATGAAAATAATACTACAAGGCGATGTGTACGGCAGTATGATTAACATCCATCAACTTCAGTGGAGAAGGCACCTTAAAGCCGAGCTCTCCGTACTGATGCATAAATGACATGAGATGACCCATGGCCCTGTCTATTATCAGCCCTGGGATCTTGCAACTAGACTTTGCTTCTTGTGTTCCAATTACACAAGATTGCTTCAACAAAGACAACCTGTGGTGGATCATCTATCTTAATCCCTCTACTCGTGTATGACCATAATCATGGATAGTAAACTCAATCCTAGAGCTCCTTTGATGAGTGTATGCATCAGAGCTTCCAAATGAGTAGAGCAAGGGGATGGGGCACTTTTTGCAGCAAATTCAGGGGTTCGTTGCTCTGGAATTGTGGTAAAGTTTGTGGGATGGTTTGGGAGGCTGGGCAGTGGGGGCCAAAGACCTTTGCTGATTGACTTAGATGGCCTAAGCTGAATCAGGCTGGTTCAAGAGGTCCACAAGGTTAGCGATTTTGGTGTACGGAGAAGACTAGAAATCCTAGGATTCTGATACGTGATGCCATGTTAACTGAGAAGGCACACATGCCGTCTATCTATATATTATACTAGTGCAGAGCACGTGCGTTGCACGTGGATATAGTTGAGAGTAATATTTGAGGTGATATTATTATCTTTTTTGGAATGAAAATAATGTAATTCAATTATGTTCTTATTTCTTTTGCTTTTGTGACTTGTTTTAGAAGAAATGTATATTTGATGTTCGCAATTGTAATCAGTTCAATATTTGAAATATTCTTTGTAGGCTTCTGGATTGAGAAAATGTTTGATGCTACTGCTGAAAATAAAAGTAAATGGAGAAATTAAAAGAATGAATCTACGTCTTTATTTTTGTAATTTGTTAAATTGGTTTATGGTTAAGATTTGTAATTTTTAAGACCAGGTGCTTTGCATTTCATTAATAAGAAATGCAAAACACCCGGTCTTCAATTGCAATCATCGAACATATTTTCAGTTCAATTGGTACCATATTTAAGCCTTGTTTTTTTATGCATATTTAACCCTTTTTTATTTTTTTTCTATTTTTGTTTTTCCAACAATTTCTTGTTTCTTAATTGATCTTTCACGTATTTCAGTTTTTTTATTTTGTTTTTGTTTTTCAGTTTTTCAATTGGTTAATTGTTTGCTAATCTAAAAATGCAAGAAAAAAAAATCACAGTTCTCATTAACCAGTTAAATATCTAATGTTTATTTCATTTTAACCAAATTAAAAGAGAATAAGAAAGGAATTTCTTTGTTCTGTTTTTCTTTCTCATCACACTTTTCATTTTTCAATGTATAGAATGGATTCATTACTCAATATTCCTTTAATTTCATAAAAATTAAAAGGGAATAATAAAAGAAGGGTAAGAATGTAATTGACGTAATTAACGGAGGACATAATCGTCCAAAAATGATTTACAACATTCATCCAAAAATGATTTACAACATTCATACTTTTATAGATAGTATATAGACACACACACACACACATATCTTTTGCAACCACACATTTTGTTTCCCAATGTGTAAATTTAGGTTTAGATTAAATTATGACCTAATATTCATTAAACGCATTACAAAAAGTTAATTAGGGAAGGGAAGGATTGTCATTGGAATAACTAGCGGAGGGCAAAATCGGAAATGATTACAAAATTAGTAATTAATAATAGTATTTATGAAAGGGTAAGATTGTTATTGGAGTGATTAACGAAGGGCAAAAACGGAATAAGATGATTTACTAGATTCCTACTTTTATAGGTAATATATATTACTACAGAAATGACTGTAGTACCTGTAGAAATATGAACTCATTTTCATTTGATCAGTAAATTTTTTTTTAAGCACGTCGCCCGCGCCCCCCAGCGGCCGCCGGGGGGGAGGGGGTGGTAACCCGATTTAAAAAAGAGCCAAATCAAGGCCAAAAGGATCCACAAACTCTAAAAAGGCCTCATTGGAGGAATCCCCCTTAGCCTAATTAAAACGCAAAAGCAATAAAGAAGATTTTACCCTCGGACACCCTTTTATTCCTTTTCAACCAAACAACCCATAACAAGCCAACAGGAATCATGCCCCAAAGGTCAAACCTCCTTCCCTTGTCTTTTATATAGAGACCAACAATGAAGTACATCAATCACTTGTTGGGCATGACCAGCTGAATACGGAAGAGGCTAAAAACAATTCCCCACAAAGCACTGGCCACTGGGAAATGAAGACACAAATGACTCACCGCTGCCATCAAAGTTGCACATATAACACCAAATTAGACAAGTCTTCCAGCACTTCCACAAATTGTCCCCTGTTAGCACTGAATTTCTAACCACCTCCCAAACAGTAAATCAAGCCTCAAGAGCTGCCGACGGTCTCCAAATTGATGCCAAGTAAACTGCCCAGTAGTTCTACAGGATAGCACATAATATATTCAAAAATTTAGTAACATAAATACATTTCTAACAGAAATGAAAGAATTGTTCGTTGTTTCTGTTTTAAAATACATGTGGATATACTGCTTTTAAGTTGTGTAATGTTTTTCTCTGCCAGGTCCACCATAAAATTAGTAGCTGTTGACCTGGTATTTTGAATTTCGTAGAGGTCCAGAATTGACAGTTCATAATCTTGTCGTTCCTCACAAGTTTTGTTCCTTGAAGGAATTTGTGCCTAAATGAGAAATTTCATATTTCCTGCCTCTCTAGTTAGGAATTCACGACTGTTATTGATTTAAAACCAATTGGCTATGAGTGGATAGGCCCTCAAGGCTTGTATAGAGAAGTTTTATATGTTATTCTTCTGGTGTGGGATGTTATTCACAAGCATAAAAATGGATTTACAAGTCCTTTTTCTTTCGTTTCTCTTATGATCAGATTTTTTTTATAAGTTTGTCAGATCCTTAATCAAATTCTGCAATGATTGAAACCAGTTGTACTTAACTGTCGCAATCAAAGCAATGTGCTAAATTATCCCAAATCATAGGGAGTATGACTTGAAGATTTAGACGAATAACACAGACGAAATAATAAATTGGCTTGGTATGGCCATTCTGTTATTTTTAGCTCAGCCATCCTTCCTATTCTTTACTTCTAAGTACCTTGCGATAAAGTGGAGTCACTTTGCTAATATCTTGCATAACTTTATCTGCATCCTATCATGTTTTTCGATATGAATACTTAAGGGATCTACCAATTTATCCAGTGTCTTAGCATGAGCTCAACGATTTCCAGTGTCATAAGATAGTTTATCCTAGCCGTTCTTTATAAACAGCAGTAACAGCACAAAGTTGTTTATATATGGATTTATTGTGTAATTTGGTTATGCGAGTTGGATTTTGTGTGCTGTACTTTTCGATGTGGTTCTATATACCATTTTATCTTTTTCATGTTCACTAACAGCTATTCAGATTTTCCAATTTCATGTTAGTGTTCGTGGATGTCATTCTCTTTGCCATTTATCTTTATGTAACTTAAAAAATGGTTCTGCACATGGTTTCCAGGGAAACAATTTGAAAGTTGAGCTTGATTCTTTACATGGGCAAGCTATGGTTTTGGCAGCACTAGTTTCGGTTTCGCCAAAGTTACCTCTTGGTTATCCTGCTAGGTACCGATCTTATCCCAATGGGAAATTTGAGATTTTTCTGTTCCACTAGATGAATAGTGATCGTTTGCTTTATTCTGTCGTCATTACATGATTGTTTCTCTACTTGTTTACTGTTGATTTACCATCTGACGTGTGGTCATCCTTATATTTGTTGTTTCTTTTGTCTATATGAAGTTATATCGTGATTTGATTATAGCGGATGAGGGTATGTTGGCTGTACCAACCTGTAGAATTATAACCCTGAACACGTCAACTGTCTATGCATACAGGCTTTTCAACATACTAGCCTACCTTTTTCCTGGAAAATCTGCTGAAGCTCTCTGAAATTTTCTTCAATGCAAGTAAATGTTTAGTGCAATTTTGGTGAATCAGAGCGCAGGGTCTATATGTTCGTCATCAGACAAAGCATCAACAAAGCAGTGAATGAGTAGTTGTAACTGAACCCACTTTCTTTTGCCAGTCATCACAGAGAGATGGTTTTTATACATTGAATTGCTGAGTAATGTTAAAACATTTACTTTTAGGTGACTCATCAAAACATTCGTAATAGTTTTTTGTTGGTGTCACAACGTCCGTGTGTAGGATATAACTCACCCACATTAACATTGGTGAACCACTGTTCAAATATCATCTATTTGCATATTCAAAAAGAAACCTTTAGTTTCCGTGATTCCTTTTCCCTTTGAATCTAGACCAGAGTGAATGCTCTCACCTAAGATTTGTCACCATGTTGTGCTGCCATTATTTGTAAGGGGCTGCCTTGAGTTCCTCTCCACAAGCAGTATTTAAATTTGATTCCTGATAGCTCGTCCAGAAGGATACAGGTCAGACTCCAGAGTGCGTGGATGTGACAACTTTAGAACCTATAGCAGTCAAATTAGGATGGTATTGTCATGGTGTCCTGGCAGCTATGGGGAAAAGAGTCAACTGCCACGCTGCGCGAGACTACTGGAATCTCAAAGTGGAAGAGTTGGCCGCATTATCACGTCATCCTGTTAAGGTACCAGTTCATTGCCGAGTCCACCCTTAGACTCGTTAAGATTTGCGGACAAAGATGGGCCTGATTCTCGGAGGCAGACTTTTCATTATGGCTCTTCACAAGAGAGAGACCGAGGGGCTCGATCAGCAAAACCTAGACTATGCACTGACCTCCACCCGCGGAGATCTGCAAAGCTCTCATTATTACGTTTAGGCTACACTCAATGTCCTTATATATACAGATGTCCTGTCCTTTTGGTAAAAGAAGTCCATTTACTGAACATGGAACTCTCTTAATTACTATAGGATTCTGGCCATCTACAAAACTCACTATCCAACCCTCTGAGAGATGGGCAGACTAAGAAAGCTCCATTTTAATGAATTTAGTTACCCACAGTTCATAATGGAGGGCCATGTGAAACGTTCAAGTGAGCCCAGGGATTTTTCAGGTGATTCTCCAACGCATATGCAACAGAGGGAGTGCATATGCCCATGACGATTAGATTGACTGCTGTAAGAGGCCTGGGTGCTTCCTTCTGGGGGCCTATGAAAAGATAACTACACAGAAGAAATAATCCCGTGGGGGAACTCAAACATTACCACCTCTGTTTTAAGCCGCCCTTCCTGCCGCAGCCTTGAAATAATAATAGACATATTTGGTGGTATGATGTTATAAGTTCTTTCACTATTAGACGTGGTCAGCAAATGAAATTTCTCCAATGCTGCATTTAGAGGATGCATGTGTTACCTCACTACAGAGAATAGAATTTACATATGTTTTAGACACGCACACATATAAGTAAATATGTGGAAGTGTTGGTGGCATGTGCTACTGCTGCCACGGTAACAATTGTCTAGCTACATAAGATATGCACCGAAGTGATATTCTGAAATGATGCATGGGAATGCCAGCTTATGTATTCTAGATTGTTTTGTCTAAGCAACTATATCTTTCGAAATATAGCATCTTAACAAAGTTGCTTTTCGGATTATAAAAGCTTGGGTTAATTACACTTGGCACTCCTGAGGTTTAAGTTTGTTACACACAGCTATGCCCGACTATTGAAATTACACCTCACTCCTTGTGGTTTGTATTAGTTTTAATCATCGTTTCGAACCGCTTCCAAGACCCAACCCAGCCATTGCGACGCCCAGCCTCCGGCGACAAGCACTCGAATCTCTCTCCGCCTATCTCTAGCTCAAGCCCACCTTCTGCCATCACACACATACCGGCAACCACCTGCCCATGACACACCCACATATACACGCACACACGCCAGCGACAAACTGCACATCACACAAACACCCACTCCCACACACACACACACACACACCCGGAGCGGTTACCACCTGCCCATCACACGCACACACACCAGCGACCACCTTCTGCCCATCTCACACACTCACACAGACCCAAGCATTGTCCATCACCACGACCATCGAACCCCTGAACACTGCCCATCACATGCACACACACAAAAACCCCATATACCCATTAGCCATTGCAGCTGTATGCCCCTTACCCATAAACACGGACTCAAACCCACAACCGCCAACTCAAATCCCCAGATATGTCTTTGACCACCCACCACAACCAGCGCCTAGTGCCACTGCTTCATTGCTGCCTGCACTCCCCTCTCCGGTATTCTAGAACTCCGATTCTTCCCCAAATCCAAGTGTAGCAAAACTCTATCAATTCTAGATCGGAGCTCTAGATCTGAAATTGTAAAAATGTGTTATGCTTTTTTTTTTTCCCCCTTTGGTGGATTTAGACAATATCAACGGATTTTAAATAGCGTGATTAGGTGCCGGTCAGTTGTAGGTGCGGGATTGGGTGGTTTCTGCAGAGGGTGGAGGTGGTAGCGGCAGTGGCTGGGCAAGGTGGATGACGGCGAGGATGCAGTTGGGGGATGACGATGGCACTTTCAATAATATTTTTTTGTTCTGAAGGGTATTACTGTCTTTCCACACATCCTGTTAACTCTGTGAACCGAAAAATACAAAAATGTAGCTTAGTGTAATTTCAATTATCAGGGGTAGCCATGTATAATAAACGGAAACCTCAAGAGTGCCGAGTGTAATTAACCCTAGAAGCTTCACATACTTTTTGCTTGTAAAACATATCCATGCTATCTGTAGCAACTTATCAGAATCAATTATGAAATGCATTTATCCAAATTTATGTGAATACCTTGATTGATGATGAGAATGATAATTTTGCGTTGCTGTCTACCATAGATGTCATTTTGTATTAATGACTGAGTTTGATGTGCTTGGGCTTACTGGGGTAGGTTGGGGATGGGGCAGGTACCCAAAAGGCAGCTCCAAATTTCCGGGTTTTTCCTTTTGTTCCATTATGTGGTCACAGAATTTTACATGTACGCTTTCTTCTCGTCCTTTTGATAGAGTCTAGTTGTACTAGCCTTGAACCCAAGAGGTTTAGTGAGAGGAAAATCATGGGTTTGGCTGCAATCCATCTTCTTCTCATGACTCTCTAGGTGTCTAGTTCCACTATGCCTCTGGCTGGAATACGGTCAGGTTTTGACTCAAACTTGGTCTAAAGGAGCGCCTTTGCTGCTGTACCTCTCGCCATGGCTGTGGGGCGCATCTACCCCTTCTAACAGGCTGCTCAGCTGAGCAGATCCTATCATGTAATGCCCAAGTAGGTCAGGTATGAGTATGACTGGTAGCCCCTTTCGCCTTCCCCGTTTTTTAAGAATGCGAAACGTGGACGTCTTTCTGCATACTCCTTGCACTTGTTTATTTTCTTTGTTTGACATGAAGTGACATGGATGTTTGTGATGCTGAGGTATTTATAAGCAATTCTGTCCTTTTGTTATTGTGCACAGATTGCCCAGGTCAGTACTTGAAGCTTCTAAGAAAATGCTAACAGAATCTAGTCGAAACTCTATTGTGGCTACTGTTGAGAAGGAGGCTGGATGGTTACTCCTGTCATCACTATTGGCTTCAATGCCAAAGGAGGTTAACATCTATACTTTGGTTGGTCTATGGCTTCATTCTTGTTTCTTAAGATACTAATTCCAATGAATGCAGGAGATGGAAGACCAGGTTTTTGATATCCTTTCTTTGTGGGCTGCCCTGTTCAACAGAAATCCGGACTATCAAATCAATCAAACAGAAGATCTGGCTTCTCTAATAAGGTTAGGATGTTCATCATTGTATTCTCGTTATAGCTAGTAGCCTAGTATTCAGTACATTTTTAGTTTGGTTTCACTTTCTTTTCGTTATCTTTATTCCCCCCTCTTTTTGTTGACAGGTATGTTTTTGTACATTGCGATGACTTAATATTCTGGCATGAAATGAATTCAATTATTCTGTGCTTATAATCTTGTAAGAAGTTTGAATCTGTGACCTTACAATGCTCCATCTCTGCAGTGTGTGGTCTACTGCTGTTGATGCACTTACCGCATTTATAAGATGCTTCGTTTCTCCTGATGCTGTGAATAAGGGGATCTTACTTCAACCAGTTCTACTATACCTTAGCCGGTATGATTAGCTATACGATGATTTCCTGCTTTCATTTCTAATGTTTTAATCAAGGGTGAGACTTGGTGCAACCCTAGGGTTGCTCCATTGTAACCTGCAGGTCATGGGTTTGAAATGCAGAAACAGCCCCTCCACAAGCGTGGGGTAACAATGGTGGAAGCCTTGTGCACTTGGCCACCCTTTTTATGTTTAATGTCATGTTCAAGAACATTTCATGGCCGTATTTTAATTTTCACTAAAAGAGTATTTTGTGAATATGGCACATACAAACAGGGCATTATCCTTTATATCCTTATTAATGACCAAAGAACAATCCAATATTAAGCCCGCAGTGGACATATTCATCATCAGAACATTGACAGCTTATCAGTCCCTTTGTGATCCAATGGCATTTAAGATCGACCACCCCCAGATCATACAGATATGCACGACTCCTTTCAGGTAATAATACTCAAGTGCTTGACCTTTATACTCAACCTTACGGGTGAATTTATTTTAGCAAGCTCCATTCCTGTTTCAACATGGAAAATTTGGTATATGTAAGTGTCTTATGTTCTTGGAAGATTGATCTGTTTATGTCTCTGTATGTTGGATGACAGGGACGCATCCGTGTGCGAGGAAAGCTCATGCCTAAGGATGCTGTTAGACAAGAGAGATGCTTGGTTGGGTCCTTGGATTCCTGGAAGGTTTTTAATTTTAGCCTATTTTTGATATCTTCAAATGCAGACTTTCATTTGGGTAAACTACATTAGCATCCACACTACCAAATAAAAAAATGATTGACCCTCCTATAGTTTTTGCTTTGGTAACAGTCTCTGTCTCAGTAGAGAAACCTAAGGGGGCGTACGTTTACGAATTTTTTTTTCGTATTTTGTATTTTGTTTTTATTTTTCAGATTTTAGTATTCAGTTCTAAAATCGGACTGTGTACTTTTAGTTTTTTCCGTATCTATTTTTTTTATTTTTTTTGTACGTTTACCATTTTCATTTTCATTTTCACCAACTTTTTTGAATCCATTCTTGTATGCTTAGCATTTTCTACACTGTTTGTACACATTTTTTCCCATTTTAACCCTATTCTTAACCTAACAAATTATTTTTATACCCTTCATTTATTTTCCCAACAACCCTCCCTACCCACTTTTTTACTTCTCCCAATAAAGTTATCATTCAACGCAACACAAATGTCTCCGCGTAGGGCCCACCCCGGCTCATATGGTTTGGCAATGTTACTTGGTTCCCCTCCCCCTTCCCCTTCCTTTTCTTCCCTGGGCCCACCTATGTGTCTGACTTCCCTTTCCCTTTCCCCTTCCCCTTCTCCTTCTCCTTCTCCTTCCTTTCTTCCCTGGGCCCACATACTTCCCCTTCCATTTCCCCTTCAGTAGGTCATTGATATACCTGTATTTCTGGAACCATGGAGAGCACAAAAGTCGAATCAAATGCATTTGAAGTACAGTGGGACACAAAGAAGACAATTGACTCGCCACATTTTTGAGTAGAAGATCCAGGCAAAAGCAATTCTCAACCGTAGCCTTTCCCCTTCCCCTTCCTTTCTTCCCTTAGTCTTTTGTCTATTCCTGTGCTGTCAAGAATAAGGATGCCCAGTCCGTTCGCTTACACCCATTCATCAAACTAGCAGTCCTTAGGGGCTGAAAAGAGCCCAGATTCACTTTTTCATTTTCGTGGGTAATGAAGCAGGGATGTTAGACGCGAGCTTCTTGCCCTCTCTTGGTTGGGATTGCTATTAATGATCGTCGCCTTACTTAGACTGACCTGCGAGGATCATTCCATATGTGTGAGAGAAAGAGAGAGATCGAGAGAGAGAGAGAGAGAGAGAGAGAGAGAGAGAGCTATAGGCGGCAGAGGCATGGCAGAAAAACGTGAACAGTGGAGACAGGAATGGTATTATCTGACACAGAGAATAGAGAAAGTGGGAAAAGGTGAAAACACCCTTCGGGTGTTTTCATTTTTTTCGCTACTGTTTGGATTTTTTATCCAAAACGAAACTGAAAAAAGATAAAAGTACACGAAAAAAGCATCTTTTTCATCATCATTACAAAAATCAAAACGAAATTTTGTAAACGTACAGCCCCTAAGTTTGTTCCTGACGACTCAGCAAAAATTGAAATGATTTATTCCCCCCACATGCACACACACACTCTTTGTAGAGTTCCTTTGACAGAAACAAGAAATCTTCAGATTAGTTGACCTATACCACCATGATAAAATTGTGAATAATTGGTCATACAAAAAATCATAAGAGCACCACAGCTAAAAACAAAACAACTCAGGTTTATGCATTCCCTCACATATCTACACAGTAAAGCACGCATGTTATGGCTTTCCTTCTAGTAACTTGATTCTTCTATTTACGACCTCTGCCTAAAAAATCACCTGTCAGATCCAACTATTCCTGTAACTAATCTGTCGAATATTAGTTTACAATCTCATGGACTGTGAATAATTGGTCATACAATGTTTGAATTTGATGGCTATATGAAGGAATTTTAGAATCATGCTTCAAATTAATTTATCGTCATGCAAATATGACAGATGGTGGATGAAGTAGTTATGTTTATCCGGTTCTGAGTTGTTTATATGATTAGAAAACCAGCACTTCAAACTCTTTTTCCTTGCACGTATTCCTCTGAGTGAAATGCACTTCACCCATCTAACGCCATCCTACTCGAACTAAAGGGAAGGGTCTGTCTGTATAATAAGCCCAAAGCTCAAGGTGACGCTGTAAATTCTTCCTTTTTTACTATCTTGCTATTCTGTCATATTGATTTCGTGTGCTGCATGATGTTTCCAGGCTACTGCAAATATTTTACGTACCGTTTGTGATGGTTCAATTACTTTCTTAATACTTTTTCTCTGCCTCTGGAAAAAGGGTTGTTTCTCCTTACTGACTGTGATTATTCAGAGACTGGTTTGAAGATGAGCTTCGTGCGTTTCAAGGGGGGAAAGATGGTATTTTGGCATGCGTATTTGAGAATGAGCCTCCTAGTTTTCCGCAGGTAAATGTAATATATCTGCTAAATGTGATTTTCTTATATTTTCCCACTATTTAGTTTCATTATTCTAATTGTAAAAAGCACCGAGTTCAATGCTATGAAGCACGGCCACGGCAAATTGGTGGACGTATGGTCGGTTACGGATCCGGTGCGGGTGTGCTTTGGGCACGGCTGGGTGCACAGAAGGTGCTGGAAAATCCTACCCGGTTGTTATATTCATTTTCTGAATTTCGGGTGCGCCTTGGATATGTATCGCATTCAACCCAATTATTAGATTTTAATTTTATGAGGTTCACAAGTGATTTGGAGAAAGGGAGAAGGACTTTCCGGTGATGAAGCAGTGGAAGACTTTCTCGGCTAGTGACCTGGGCCATCAATTTGCCGTTACAACAAATCTTCCTCATCCATTGGGATTTCATGCTTGTTTCTGCCCTGGTTGATTTGCCCGATTTTTCTTTAACCAAGAATAGCTATTTGTTTTTATGGGGCTTTGTGGTGTGCGGCCTTTGGTTATACATGTTCAACACTCAAAAGGAGATGTAATTAGAGCTGTCATGCATGTACTGTCTTATATTCTCAAATTAACCCCGGACTATTAACACATCTACCCGAACCCCAGTTTGATTACTTAGAAGTAACATATTGATGCTTGTCTACACTGCATTATGAGATGCACATTCGCATAATCGTAGGAGCTATGGTCGTAGATCACGCAGCAAGATGACTGGGAGCCGTTCCCCCCCCCCGAAACATAAGCTTTGCTACCACAAATGTACTTAGGATATAGAACCAAACTTAATGTTCGACGTTGAATCTAAGGAAAATCAAACTGTCGCACCCTCTTCAAAGCACCACAGTTGAACTCGATGGCCTGTACTTGCATGAATGTGGTTCAGACAGTCCCCTAGTTTGATTACCGCATCTGTTTGAACCTTGTCCACCAACTTAGTTGTAGAAACTCCAGTGTGTATAGATTATGTTGTTATTCTCCAGCCATATGTAGTTTACACAAGCGGCAAAACAACGCTTCCTTGCCAGTTGCCAGCGCCTGTAAAGAGTTCTTACAAGCATTCTGAATCAGCCACCAAGGGAAGTGTCCCATATGCATGAGAGAGAGGAATATTTTCTCGCATATTAATCTCATTGATTTAGCGGTGTGTACTCTATATTCTAAAACCATTACATAAGTACTGATTTTTTATCTGCTTATAAATAGCTGTATCCTCGCCGCACAAGGATCCTGCTTTTTTTGAAAAATGACGTGTTCCCATAGCCCGCATCCATGTCGTATCCGCATCTGCACCGGAGTCCATGCTTCTTGGGTTCAATGTTGTTTTTGGGCATGGGGTTGTGGTATCGAATTTCGTATGCATTTTTTGTGATTCATTCCACTTCCTTTCACATCGTAACTGACTCTGGTAATTCCGTGGACATACTCTTGGGTGAAAGAGGGTTTTGTGGTGGGGGGCTTCTAGTGGGGTATTTATATTAGTTTGGAGTGTGGAAAAGTTAAGATCTTTGTGTATAGGGAACGTCTGTTTCAACACCCTCGTATGCTTGGGCACACCTTAGTTGACAAATGAGGGTGTGGAAAAGCATCATAAGGTGTGGAAATAGGCGATCCCTTGTATATATGTTGTTTTGAAATTTCCTTTTGCCTCTTGACATAATTTTGGCAAATAAATATGTTTGATCGTGAAGCCAGAGACTATTAGCAAGATGTTGGTGAACCAGATGCTACTTTGCTTTGGAGCCATGTTTGCATCTCAGGTGGGGATGTCTGAATATTGTTAGTAACTTTTGGTTATTATATGTTTTTGTGGAATTACGAAGATGGGGGCATCTGAATGCTCTTAACAATATCTGAAACTTATCCCAGGATAGTGGTGGGATGTTGTCACTTCTTGGTCTGATTGATCAATGCATGAAAGCTGGGAAAAAACAACCATGGCATGCCACCTGTGTCACCAATATATGCGTGGGGTTACTTGCTGGATTTAAGGTGCTTACTGTTTGGATATGCTTTTAGTGTATTACATGCAGTTTTAATATGTCTGTCATGGAGCTCACTAGTTAATGACCTCAGGCTTTGCTTGCTTTACGTTCCCAACCATTAGGAATGGAGATATTAAATGCTGCTCGGGCTATCTTTCAGGTTTGAAGCCTCCTCCTAGATTCAGCATAATTTCATGTGGTTGATCAGGACTAGAAGTTCATCAATTATTTGTGATTTAGGCTTTTTAGGTTCTAATTCTTCATGTTTACAGAGCATTCTGGCTGAAGGTGACATATGCGCATCTCAACGAAGAGCATCATCAGAAGGGCTTGGGCTACTTGCTCGCCTTGGGAATGATATTTTTACAGCTAGATTGGTAAGCTTCAGTATGCTTGTCTATGTATCGTTTTGCCTCTCTTGTCCATAATAACTAGTTTCAAAGCTTATTTACGAGGATAGTCCTCTTCAAATCATTGCTATTGTTCCATACCGCACATAGTTAGGCTCTCTCTTGCTCTTTCTGTGAGATGGTATTCTCATGCTTAAGATTTCTTGTGATGAACAGACAAGACTGTTGCTTGGTGATATAACTGGGCCAACAGACTCACATTTTGCTGGATCAGTTGCCCTTGCACTTGGTTGTATCCACCGTAGGTAATTGATTAAAAGCTTTTGCGGAGTGTTTTTACTCTCATTTCTTGGTTTAGCTTTTTAATGAATTACCTAGTTTAGCTCCAATAGTTCTTAAATAATAAAAGCAAGTTAGTATGGCAGAATGTTCTGGTTACATGTTCGTAAAATCTGGGACTGGGGGTTTAAGATTTTCACATTTATGGTAGCTATACGTTTCACACCCTATTTAGAAGGCGCAAATATCTGGACTCCTGATGATGTGAATGCGCTCTCTCACTCTCTCTCTCTCTCTCTGCCTCTCTCCCTTTCCCTCTGCCTCCCTCTGCACATGCCACGTATCAGCAGAGGGGCTTAAACACAGTCTTCTGCTCTGATAAAATGATACTCAAATTTGAATCGAAATAAACACAGATGCAGCGATGGTACTTAGTCAACTACAGAAAAATCGAAACCACACTAAAGATTCCAGAAGGCCTCTTTGGGACTCTTCCGTCCAATCGGTTCTCGGGTTGCTCCCGGGACTACAGAGTTGCTGGATAGATTACCGGTACATCTTTGACTTCATTATGCGCGCTCGTCATGTTTATCAATAAAAATTTGAACTTCAGTTGATCCAAAAAAAGCAAAAATTTCAAAGCAGAATCTAACGTTGACAATATGCATGGATAAAATTTTTAAGAGGGGTAGGTGCCAAGAGATATATCTTAATGTTAACGGTATGTTTTCACATCGATATAACAAGTTCAAAGTGTATACCATGCATAACTACATGGCATACTTTTTTCAAATGCACTACATAGAAAAAGAACAAAAGTTAACATTCACCTAGAAGAACACGTGAATCGTTTTGTTCTTGAGTATATTTACCCTAAAAGATTACTAAATTTAATAGTTAATACAGAAGTAGACAATCCCAAATCTCAAACTTCATAAGCCGATTCATGCATATGAATTAGAGCGTATCAAGTAATAGATGATGCATTATTAAGATTAAAGAAACAAAAACATAAAGTTATAAAATGTAAGGGTCATTGAAGTAACCAACAAACTAGACATCAATAATTTTCTTCTTTAAAATTAGAATTCTTACATGCCAAGTGTCCTATATTAACACCTTCAAAACTTCAACTATCAATAGGAGATCGTGCGATTAACTTAATGGAATCTTCAGTTGAAAGATAATCAAGTCTGAACCATTACCCATCATTAGAAGTTCAAACCTTAAGATAATTTTACATGATAAAAAATGAGTAGATTGGAGATGCAACTTAGACTAGATGAAATTAGAATCATCTATTTTGAAAAGAAAGTGGTGCTTTTGTACCTCTAAAAGTAGAGGGCTTGATAAAAGGCCGAGGCATTCATTGATTTACTTTGGGGTTATCTTATGAAGAAAAAAATTCAGATGGTCTGAGAGTGAAGTTAGGCCACTATCTTATTCAACTCAGGAAGCCCACATGATGTAATGAAAGCATAAGCAAGAAGGGCCCAACTTCCATTTTGCTGCCCAGGCCAGTAACTTCTAATTCTTCTAACACATATCCAGGCTCAGCATGTTAGTCTTAATCTTCCAAAAATTTGCCCGGGCCATGGCCCTGCCTGGCCCATAGCTGGCTCCGCCTTTGGGTAGCACCTACATGAAAGAATCTTGTATTAGATTTAATCTAACAGAAATGGCTCTATAACATTGCCTATTTTGTTTGGAAGGTCTTTTAAATTCTTTTGTTCCTTGTGCTTCTTAACATTAAAAGGTCCCACATCTCCTTGCCATCCAATTTTTAGTATTCCCGCTTCCTACATGCCTTTATTCCAGATATGTGGAAATTCCATATTCCACTTACCTCCTTAAGGAACTTCAGCTTCCAAGCCAATATAACCTCAGAGCACTTGCCGCTTCTACCTATCCAACAAATTCGCACTTTATATATTCTCTCCTTGAAGTGGGACAACTTTTTCCAGTGGTACTTCCGTGGCTAGCCCTTGAGTGAGGAGCAGTGCTTATGTCTGAAGGCTCAGCAAGGATGCTGTGGCATAAGAGTGGAATATTGAGTGCTTAACGACGCAAGAATGAGTCTTTGGCCGGTCTCAGAAGAGTATACTGGAAGCAAGCTACTGACGGCTTGGGCTGCTGGAGGTGGTTAAGCTTGCACGTTGCAGGCACGTCAATAGTTCCACAATGGAGTATGAAGTGATAGTTAAAGGGATTTGGAATCCTGGCGTAGAATGATAAGGGTACTATCACTAGTTGCCGAGTAAACAACCACTAGGAACTCGCTTTATCTTCCATTTTCAATATTATTCACTGAAAGGTTTGAAAAGAATACTATAGTAATATGTTCCACAATTTGATACTGAAGTTAATAAAATGTTGTTCATTGGAGTCCTCTAGTACTTTGAGCTATTTTTTCGTAATCTAACAGAGTATTGAAATAGAAAGATTTGCCCTGTTGTGATGTAGACCAAAAATTACAATGGATGAATACGTCAAGTACACTGTTGGACACCGGCAAGAAACACATTTATAAAAGATGTTAGCCTGTGATGAATTTTGTCACTAGAGTCAGCTGGGAAATCCTTCTTTGGTATAAAATAAAATAGACTCTTGAAAGTGCAATTTGTGGCACTTAAAGGTAGCTTTACCTTATGTATTGCTGTCATTGTTGGCAATATACTTCTTTCCATGGAATTGTTGCATATGCCACCTTTTTTCTTATTTTTCGTCATTGTCTAAAATTTACTTGTTTTATGCATTTAACAACCGTCC
This sequence comes from Escallonia herrerae, assembly GCA_033070095.1. Classification (NCBI taxonomy): domain Eukaryota; kingdom Viridiplantae; phylum Streptophyta; class Magnoliopsida; order Escalloniales; family Escalloniaceae; genus Escallonia; species Escallonia herrerae. The sequence goes on along the minus strand of JAVXUP010000180.1, from coordinate 247,620 downwards.
TCCACTATGACGGGAGCGTCCTGCACTATATAAGCCTTTCAGTTTATCGTCTATATCAAAAGAGGACGAAATATCCCAGCCGCTTAATCAAACTGTGAAACGTAGTGTAAAACTCTGGTGAATAAGCGTTTTCATGCTAAAAGGGTTGTGTACTGATATATATACTGATAAAACTGCAAATATCACGAAAATACTATTGATGAATTTGATATTTAGTACTGCTTGTTCTATATGCAGAAAATTCATCTTATCTGTCTTGCCTGCAGTGCAGGAGGAATGGCATTATCAAGCTTAGTGCCTGCAACTGTGAACTCTCTCTCTTCACTGGCTAAAAGTTCAATAGCTGGTTTGCAGATCTGGTCTTTGCATGGACTTCTTTTAACTATAGAAGCTGCGGGTTTGTCTTATGTGTCGCATGTTCAGGTATGCTTGGTGGAAATTTTTGCATTTGATATCCAGAGTATTACTGTTTATCGTCCGTAATATGGGTAGTTGTGATGTGGTAAACACCGTAGCCATCTAGATGCAAATATCGCGAAATGTTATTAACAGTTAATGATGATACCTACAAACTGCATCAGATGTCAGGATTCCAAAAAATACTGAAAAGAATTAGATTGTGTGGTGTTAATAAACATTCATCGTTTTTGTATTGCAATGCAACTGTATCTTCATTGACATACCTTAGTATACATGGAGCTTCTTTGTCTACAATGGTTTCTTTTTATGCTGTAGGTGTAGCTATTATTATGTGATAGAACGGTAAATACCTGGTGTAGATTATTTTGCTATTCTGTAGGTATGATTGCATGCCTATCTGCTAGAATTTGCGTGCCCTTTCGCTGTCAAAGTTTGTTTTGTTTCTCTGCAGGCAACTCTTGGCCTTGCTACTGACATTCTTTTGTCCGAGGAGAATGGATGGGTTGAGCTTCAGCAGGGAGTTGGTCGCCTTATCAATGCTATTGTTGCTGTTCTTGGTCCTGAACTTGCCCCAGGAAGCATTTTTTTCTCACGCTGCAAGGTATGTTTATTTTTGGTTTTACATGCTCTCTGAACTACTTTATGCTATATTGATCCTCTATCGAAACAACTGGTAATCTTTGACTAATTTATCATTGCCTCCAGTGTGGACCGTAGCTTTTAAGATTTACAAAAAAGTGAACTGATCATTCCTTGTGGCAAATCGTCTATCCTCTATATTTCATGATTTTCTGTTTGGTTTGTTGTAATGTTTTTGTTTACAGTCTGTTGTTGCCGAGATAAGCTCCCAGCGGGAAACAGCAACACTTCTCGAGTATGTCTGCTCTGTTTACCTTCTTGTTGTTCATATGTTGGCAATTGTAGGCACTGTTAAACTCTGTGATTCCTCTTAAAAAAAGGGGAAAGAAAATTAAAGAATATTGAGGATATGTTAAAAGGAAGCTGAAACGTGTTGGCTTGCAAACGTGTAGAGTAAACGATTTACCATGGAATTATTGGAGTGCAACTTGGGCAGGTTAGACGGGCTCAGGGGTAGTATCAGGCCCAAATCACTGTAGTATGGTGTACCCAGGTCCCGCCCAACCAACCACGGGGTAGCGAGCTCAACCTGCGCACTAGCTGGGTATTACTTCTATTGAACTTGTTTTTTGTAGTACAAGCAATAATAACAAAGCAAACGAAGACAACAAAGTTCGGTGTAAAAGTAAACATGACAATAGTAAACCTGATCAATTTTTTTGATCAGTGACAGTTGCAGATTTCTATTCAAAACACCAACAGGACGTGGCCTTGAAAAACTCGTTACACCTTAGTGTACAAGGCTAAAACTATGAGAAGGTGATGGGATCTGGGACAACCCGGCCGACCGAGAAACCCTAGAATACATGACCAGATCTTGCAGAGAAAACAGCCACAGCCACATCAAACTCCGTTGCCAGCGCGTGAATCTCTGTTAAAGTCTTTCATACCCTAGAGCAATAACCTCGTCTTCTGCAAAAATGAGTTGTTGCTATCCCAGAGGTTGACGCTGCAGGTTGCACCACTGGATGTAAACTACTTCTCTGTGGTTGTGATTTGATTTCCTGGTGGGAGGAAATGTGTGGTGTTGGTGATGCTGGTGCCAATGATAGTGATGAGGTGGTGGAAGTATCTGGTGTAAGTAGGGTAGTGGCGGCTTATGTGGTGATGGTCACATGGGGGTTGTGACTTAGTGCAGGCGGGTGGTGATACTGGCAGTGGCATGGTGGCTGTGTGGTCTTTTTGCCACAGTAGTGGTAGTTATGTTGATGGTAGCATGGTCGCTGCAGTGGCATGGTGGTGGTCTTTGTGCAGTGGCACGGTGCTAGTGCTGGTGTCAAATGATGATGGTTATGCAGCATGGCAATGATATGGTAACTGAGGAAAAAAACATCTTCCTTCCCTGCTGCCCCATTTTTTGTCACTCACTGGCCCAAAACCTAAATAACGTGTTTTGAAACCGGGAATGACGGAAAGGAATATGGTTTACTTATCAAAAAAATGATGTAAAGGAATGTGGTTAACTAAATGAAACCTTAGAGACATTTTTGTGTTAGGCTGTTTGTGTTGTAAATACCTGTAGTTATTTCTACTTTCTTTTGGGTACCATTTCTGTTCATTCTAAATTTTGCTCAGTCACAAGATGTATTTTTTCTATTGCATCTGCCTATAATGTTTTTACCTATCAATATCGCAGGAGTGTTCGGTTTACCCAGCAACTCGTTCTTTTTGCCCCTCAAGCTGTTACTGTACATTCTCATGTGCAAACTCTCCTCCCTACACTGTCCTCTAGACAGGTATTTTCAGCTGTCTATTTGATATTCTTCGGATGGTGATATATACTGGTTCCTAAACACGTTGTTTTCCTTTACAACAGCCAACCCTGAGGCATCTAGCTGTGTCGACTCTGCGACATCTGATTGAAAAGGACCCAGTAAGTAACAAAGCGGAGATTCTACATCACATATTTGTTCTTCTTATACTCCATTTTTAATCATCTCATTTCATCAAAGCTGCTACAGCAGTTTGTGTGTCTATATGCACCCTGTTCTACTTGGTGTGTGTATGATTGTTACCAGTATGTTATATTTAGTTCTCTCTTTAGGCTTATCTTTTGAAACTTCCATCTATCTTTTTAAACTTAAACTTGTTTCTGCACTTGTCAAATCTTTAAAATTATCGTGAACCAAGATTCCAATTTAGTGTATCATGTATCTATCCTGTTGGATATGTCAGAAGAAAATGACACAAATTTACTTCTTACTTACTCATTGAGGACCTGGGATCACTGGATACCAGGTCTATACAGAAAGAAAGCCACAAATTGCATGCCTTAAACAAATTAGAAAATAAGTTTGCACACCTCAGATAAAGAACAAATTATGCAGATTAAGTCAAAAGCCCAAAGAAGAAAGAAGAAAAATAACAGCTTGTGAATCTGCCATATAATATTGCATAACGTAACATAGTATTGCATATCCAAACACATAACATATGATCTGTGTTATAGATTGTTGGGTTTGTTATGCATACTGGTTTTGCATCATATTGTTTTCTAAGATGCATATCCCATTGAATATGGTTATTGACAACTATCTTTGTTTCTACAGAAATTTACACCACATAAATTATGGACTACATGCATTTACTATTGATTCTCTTATTGGATATTATAGTGGGCCAACCTATTTCTATCACTCTTTGCAGGCTTCCGTTATTGATGAACAAATAGAAGATACACTGTTCCATATGTTGGATGATGAAACCGATCCCGAGTATGTTGACTGTGCACTTCTCTTGTACAGTTATAGTCTCTTTTAAGTTATGTACTTATATGTTGTTCTGTAAAGTGGAACATTCTTATGTGCATCTCTTTTTCCTCTTCTTTGGATAATAAATATGCTGATATTGCCTCATGGTCATTGTACTCGTGAGTAGTTGTGATCATACCTGTGGTCAAATATAACAATAAGTGTGACTGTTGAGGGTGAGGCTCTGCTCAATGGTAAGGCTATGATGTACATCTGACCCTTCTCTGAGGCAGTTGGAAAAGGTAGTACTTCAATGACTAAGTTACTTTTATTACAAGGCTCTTTCTCTGCCATTTTAACAAGGTCAGTTAAGAACTGTATAACTCTTAATATAGAAGTTCGTCACGTATGATGGAAGTATTTCTAATCTCTTGGTTTGTAGATAATACTCAAATGTATTATTCTCACCTTTTCTCTTGTTATGACACCTTCTATCTCCATGTATACTGGTAGTACATGTCCTTTGAGTAGCTGCCTATGTGTTGCCCTGTTGGGTAATGTGTTTTACCTGGCAGCCTAAAGAACCTGGTGGAGACACACTGGTAGTGCTGAAAAATAAAAGAGAGTTAACTAAAACATGGTGGCACTGGCTAGCAGAGAGTCCCCATGATGATCTCTAATATAAGATAGATTTGAAGAAATTGAAACTGGTAGAATTATGCTATTGTCTTTGCAAAGGTTTGGATTTTAGCTGTAAAATACTATGCATTAGACTTCTCTGCATCTTTTCGTGTGGCTCGCATGCCATGTCAGTTCTTTGCTTGGTGCCATGTGTCTGTTTTTTGCATGTAGACCTTAATAACGCAACCAAGTATGTTTACACGATATAGCAAGGGTCAGAAATAAGCATCAGTACTATTTGCTTTTTGTTTGCACGAGCTTATAGAGTTATAATCTGATGAAAACTGGTAACCTTCTAATGACAAACAACCTTCACCAGTTAAGCAGGAAGAAGTAAGAGTGGGGGTCCGGATTTTGAAAAGATATCAAGCTGTTTTTCAACAATAACTGGGAGTGCGTGTTGTGGTAAATGGGTGGAAAACATTATATAGCTTCCCTCCATGTTGTAGGGATGCAACTATGTCATACTTAAACGTATACAAATGTCGTTTATGGAAATTTGCATGAGCCTTCCTTTCTTTGTTCGTGAAGTGTTTAATGGAGCTTATGCATAATGAATTGTTTAAAGACCGTACTAAGTGCTTATAATTGAAAGAATACGTCTTGATTGAATTTAGTGCATTTAGAGTGTATAGCTCTTGCTTAAGATGACAATATCTACTTAAAAATTTGAAGCCGAACCTTTACTTCGTTTCTTGTTTTAAATTTCATATGATCAGCTGGAGCTTAAAATGAGATTCTTAAGGATGATGTGCAAATTTGCTTGTGGCTATTTCGACTTGCTATTTGGTCGTACATAACTTGTCATTGATGTGCATATAGAAGATTATGAAAGGTGAAAGAGACTATAACCGTGATCAGATTTTATTGGAGGGTAAGAAATCTTTTTAATCAAGTAAAAAGAACTTGTCGAACAAGGGTTGGTGGAATCCTTGTGGTAGGTACCTGGCTGTTCTAGTGCAAGCTAAAGGTGTTTTTAAGTGCCCATATCTAGTTGTGTCCACTTTCCATATCTTTCAACCATAGCAGCTTCAGATAATAGGGCATATTGGACACAGAAAATACTTCCAATAGTGTGATGACATATCGTTGCATCAGATGTTATTTGAAGTTTCTAGCTCCACTCGCCAGCCGGTTCCTGTAATTAATGAATTACTTTTAATAGATAGAACAATTCAAAGGTGACGTTGGGTGTTAATCTTAGTCTCAGTTTATGCAGTATAAGAACTTTGTATGTCTGTGACTCGTAGATAGAGTTAGACCCTTAGGATTCATTGAGTAAATTTTGCACTTTGATGATTAATAATTTTGATCTCTTGTCACTCTTATGGGAAAGTTCGGTGCGCTCCCCAACTATGCAATTGCTCTATGCTTAATGCTTATTACTTAGGCCATATATAGTGCGTTGTGCACTTTGATACTTCAACATTATAAATTTCTTTCACTCTTATAGGATTGGGAATTTGGTGCGCACCACAATTATGCGACTACTCTATGCATCATGTCCATTGTTTCCATCGCATTGGTTATTGATATGCCGTAACATGGTAACTTCATTTCCTCTCCATATATTGTTGTTTCTGGCCCTTCTAGCAAGTCTTAAAAGCGTGCCTAGTTAATCAGCTAATTATTTCAGTGGTCGTTTTTGCAAACACACGTAAACCTCCAAAGTCCCACATCTAAAGTTGAAAGAACAATGAGACACTACAAAGGGCTCAAGTGCCCGTTGGCTTAAGCTTTTGGGCACATGTAGGGTTCCGACTAGTATTGTGGGCTGTCTCACCCCCTTAACAATTATTAGCTATTAGGTGTTAAGGGTTAACAAATTTTGCGAGCTGTGATCGGGTTTGATTGGCCATAGTTCCGGCTTTGATTATCGCTCACAGCTTTGGTTTTATATATTCGATCTTTCTCCAGTAGCTTTGTGGGGTTTCCATGCAATTGCAGACCTTTGGCTTTTCATTCATGATATCTGGCATTTTGCAGAAGGAGACCCTTATTGGCTATGGTGTTATTTCAGGATTAACTTTATCCAAGCTCTGTGCATTCTGCTGAGCTTATCGAGCCCTGGTCTGTTTGGCTACCTAGTGTCGAGTCCCCGCATCCACACTGATTTAATGGTGTTTGGCTGCTGTCCAAGTTGTTTTGTGGACTTCGGGGTTGAATGTTTTTTCTCCTATGTAACAAATTTGAACTGGGAATTATTTGGCCCGAGGAAGGTTTGGGACTCTAGGGAAATACGGCAAAATCGAGGCAAGACTTTTTTGGCAGAAAAGAAAAGCTATAATGTATGCCTTTTCAAGATGCAAGAAAAGGGTGAATCACTTTTCCTGCATAGCATCGTCGTGAGGGAACTGTTGTGGCTGTCGTGGGACAGCGAATTTGGAGTTAATTTTCTAGATTATCAGAGTTGTGGAGAGGATTAGTATAGAGGAAAAGGAGGAGAGAAAAGGGAGAGAAAGGACTGGTGGAGATGTGAAATATCCTTTTTTTCTCTCTACTTAGTAGAAGTTGTATCACAAGTACAACAACATCCTCCTATTGAAAATACGCAGGAAACACTATATAGTCCAACTGTTGTTGGACATGGCCCTCTTTGTCTGGTGTGATTAGCATGGAAGGACGTGGAGGCACTTCAGTGGGTTCGTAATCTAAAAAGTAAAAACTTTCATGTTTCTTACGTTGGGTTTGTTGGATGTGGGTCCCCTTATGATGTGTAGCGTTGGAAGGTGTCTCTCAAGGCAACATTCAGTCTCTTATAGTGCTTTACGTTCCCACATCTGTATGCATTTGTGATGCAGGAAGAATAGGGGGTCAAATCAATCAGGTAGGCGGATCGAATCACAAAATCAACTTGTGCAAGCCTGAAACGCTTGATTTGAGGGGAGATAGTCACCAAATAACACACCGAGTGTTTAGAGAAGCTCTCAATATCGATAACAATAATCATGTTTGAAGAGGATTACAACTGCTCATATACAAAAGTTTTAAAGCCCTAACCTAAGCTAAAATACCAAAGCACCCCTAAGAATAAAACTTCTAGAATACTCTAAATACTAATACCTTAAATAAACTAAAGAGTAATGTAATCAAATTTAATCCTAAAACCTAACACATAAAATCTAATGATAACATTATGGGAAATCTTGGGCTTCTGCCTATTCCAACTGCATCAATTGGTGACCAGACTGGACCCATTATGTATGGGTAACTGAGCTCGAACTGTAGTTTCTGCTCATTTTGTGAATTTTGGTGCCTGAGCAGTTGCTTATTCAGCTCAAAGGGTTGTTATGATTCTGTTATCTTATGTTAATATTGCAAAATGAAGAAGTGGAAACAGGGAAAAAAATGGAAGAATTAGATAAATGGTGCAATGTCAATCTGCAATTTTATCTTCTCTGAAACTTGTCCTAAAGTGATTGTCCGGCACTCTGAAATCAAAACTCTTCAAAGTATGTCTTGAATTCTAGAAACATGGTGACATATCAAAGAAAAGTACTTCCCAAGCCATTTGCGTCCTTTGGGTTATGCAGGTAGACTTAGCGTCGGTTGAATTCTTTGAGGAATTCAGTGGGTAGACTCTATAAATCTTGTCAGTTTTTGGTGTTTCAAGGCATAGCAGTTTCACTCAATAGCTTGAAGTTGTGTGCATGCTTTGCGTTGTATTCAGCAGTGTTAGGACCATTATCTAGCAGCTTAAGGTCTAGAGCATAACATGGTATGAGAGGTCAATGTCTTGGGTTCAAGTGTCTCCCTGCTTGCGTTGGTTCCTGTCTGTTTATTCGAGGCACCTTTCTGATTGACCTGTCTTTCCACGGGTAATCGAGTGTGCGTGCTTGAGTGAAGTGTTAGTTAGTAGACCATGATATACATGGTTGGTCCCTTTCCTGGCAGCTTAAGCTTCTAGAGCAAGCGGTAACTTACCAACAATAGTTTCTTTTATGTATATAGTAAATGCCTAAATGTTCTTACCCCATTTCATTTGTTGTTTCGTAATTCAGAAATTTTTATTTTGAGAGAGTTTTTTATATGGAAAAGCTTGTTGCGAATTGACTTTCAAAATATTGTGCAGATTCTTGCTACATCAGGAAGAGATGTCAGGACTACTAACAACTTGGAGCAAGACCCTTTGAATGGACCAGATGGTGACACGAGAATTAATTCTGGAGAAGATGATGAGAACATGGTTTCAAGCTCTGAAGGCTCATCCAGGGTTGTTACCAGAAGATATAAGCACCTCAGATATCGAACCAAAGTGTTTGCTGCAGAGTATGTAACCCCTCCTTTTGTTTCGCATTTGTTATATGAGAAAACTGAATCTATCCCTCGTTATTGTTGCCTAGCTTCAAGTCCATGTGCCTTTACTTTCTCTTACAGAAAGTGGCAAGAAATTTATGTCCGCATTGTTTTTGAGCTGTCTTCTTGCTGACACGTGTGACCTAACATTTTTGACGTGAGAATCCTGTGCTCTAAACGTGATCAGCATTAGTCATGTTGGTCTCCCCAGTAAGAGTCCGCATTTTCTCCATTGACTCATAAGTGCTATAAGTGCTGTCATGTGCATTCCATTTACATTGAGGGCAATCCCCTAATAGATGCACAAGTGGTTTTGAATGATCTTCGCCAACCCTCCCTGATACTCCCTCTTGCAGTAATCTGTCGCATCCATGTCTGCATACAAGATTTTGTCAATTCATCGCCTGGATACTATGTGTATGCAGTGATTGTCCAGAGTCACCCCATTATAGGGCATAAGGAATCTAGTACATTTAAGCCTTTGTCTAATAATATCTCCAGTAGACCTAAAGGTATGTCATAGCATGATGAGCTACATCTTGTGCAGTCAAGCCTTTGACTCATTGATTTTGCAAGAATAGCTCAATGTTAGTCATGTTGCTGTAAAATCAAATGTGAATACGTGTAGTCTTGCACAAGAGTTAGATGGCCCAAGGCGGAGAAGATCTTAAAGCATAGGGATGGGAATAGATTAGCTAATTTTTGTTCACATCATTATATTTTGAATCTTCCCAATTTTTTTTTGTAGCCATCATCTTTTGACTCCTTGAGTGGGATTCTTCAGGGAAGAGTCTAACTTCTAACGTACTCTTCTGATCTTTATGAGCAACTCTACCACTATGGAAGAACAAACATTGTCTTGCTCCTTTCTACACTGCTTCCTTTACTTATCAAATCGAAGTTTGGTGAGATGATAACAGCCGTAGAATACTTGCAGTATACTTAAGAGCATCTTGGAGCTCGATTTGACTTTACCTTTTAAAGGTGGTTTGATTTTGGTGGTTCTATTACCTACTAGATTCACTTACAGCTCATTTCTCATTTGTTGAATCAGCTATTTTTAGTAGAAACGCCAGCAGCAGGTTTTGTTTGTAATGCCATGCATGTCTTTTTGTCATTTTAATTGTTGTTTATCCTGGACGTGATTAGTTTAATACAGTACTGGATTCTTCTTAAGCTCTCTAATATGGTTTCCGGTCAAGTTACTTCTTGGATAATTACCCCTTTTCATAAGTTGCCATATAATCAATTTGTACTCGTGTATTATTAGGTTTATATGCTCCTTTTTGTTTATATGGCAACCCTTAGCTTCTACTTATTGAATTTCTCCAGTATGTTGCATTTGACACCATGTGCCATGTGTGAACTTAGTCTCATCGTGAGCCAAGATGGAAGGCAGTAGCCCCTCATAGGCTGTATGGCAAGCCTTATTGCCTACTGATTGAACTTAATTTTGTGATAAGACCATCTTTAACCAAGTCATATGGTGGAAATTTAGGTGCTTGAGTCATCTACCTGAAGCTGTGGGGAAGAATCCTGCTCATTTTGACCTTTCTTTGGCAAGAAGCCAACTGAGCAATGGACGGGCATCTGGCGACTGGCTAGTCCTGCAGGTGCAAGAGCTAATATCACTCGCATATCAGGTAGCAAATATATACTTGTAACTCTATTCAATTGCTTTTATCAATGTTCAAACCTTGAAATTGCTATTGAAGTTGACTTCCCTACATTGCATGCTATAGATAAGCACTATTCAGTTTGAGAACATGCGGCACATTGGTGTGGGACTTCTAAGTACTATTGTCGACAAGGTACCACTCTCTGGAATTTATGAATGCTGCAGCTTTAATATATCTGCAATTACTTGATGATTTCTAATAGCATGATCACTTTCTTTGTTTGTATAGTTTGTAATATATGGTTGGTTCATTACATCAACATATAGGCTTGCTGGTTTAGTGTTTGGTGTTTGCTGGTGTTGTGGTTGGTTCCTTGTTCTAGTGGGCATTCTTGTCTATCACGCCACATGATTATTATTTACCATTGACTTGTCTTGTTATTAGTTACTTCATGCTAGTTGAGCTACAAATGTACTTCTCTTTTATTACCTTAAGGACTAAAATATATAATATTGATAAGTTTTTTTATCATTCTTCAGGGCCATTAAGTCAATTTTGTGGCAGTAATGTTGGAAACTAAATTCATTGGTTTACACAAGGGATAACCATGTCCACAAGGCTCCCTCAATCACGTGGCATGAGGTCAATTAGATGTACGCCGGCTTACTCCTGTTACGCAGCCAGGCTGTTTCCTCTTTTAAAACTCGTGACCTCAAGGTTAGCGTAAGAGACTAGGATTCTGGCTGAGAAGCTCTGGTCTGGAGCGTTCTCTTGATGTTGAATCGGCGGTATCAAGACTTTGGATGCAATAAGATGGGTGTGTCCCCAGTGTTATCTGGATTAGAGCCATGGGTCGTCCTCTTCATCTTTGGGGTATGGAGATTTTAAGAGCTATTGCCTATTGCCTATTGGCGACCTGTGTGGGGACTTTGTTGAGGTGGACAATGCAACTGTCTCCCGTACGGATTTGTAGTGTGCCCATGTGAAGGTGCGGTTTGGAATGAAGATTCCGGTCAACGTTTGCATTGGGGTTGGGTGCCTGAAATTCTTTGTTCCTTTTTGGTCTGAATCAGGGTCTTTCTGCGAGTTTCCGGAGATTAGCTGCAAATTTTGATGTAATTGGTCAATAAGTGGTGGAAAAAGCGATTGGTTGTCACGCCCCAGTGGGCCGTTTGGGGATTGGTAGGAGTTGTGAGCAGGACGAGGAGCATGTGAGGCAGAAAAGATGGTGGAGAGTGGTTTAAATTTTTGACTAACTTTGACAGATTGGGGTCTCGTTGTTTTGGGCGTAAGCCTTTTATTGCAGCTTTAATCTAAAAATGTTGGCCTTTAGTCTTCTGAAGTGAAGCACAAGAGGTTAGTTCTTTTCGATCAAGAGTCTTGCAGTGGAGGTAGTTTTGAGTTGGTTATTTAAATCAAACACCTCAGGTCTCTGAGGCTTTGGGGGCAAAGTTTCTGGCCCTTTAGCTTCAGTGTTGTCTCCTAGTAATGTTGAACTTCCAGTTAGTACTGAAAAGATTAGGGATATCTCACGCAATGACGGTTCGGAGGCAATAATGGATCTGCTCACTAATCTCCCACAGTCAATCCTAGTAATTCTCTGACCAATAAGTTCTGGGTGGATTTGGAGTTTCTGCGCCGCATGGAGGAAAAGTTAGGCTGCGCTAAAGGCAGCCTTTTAGCTGATTCCGAATCTGGTTCGACGGGAGGCTTTGCATTCTGGGATTTTTCAGATGTAGTGAATAAAGTGGTTCTGTCATGACAGGGAACCTGATGTCTTCTGTCTGCTAAAGATGTCCATTAGTGACCTCCAACTCTTGGGTAGTGATACAGAACCATTGTCTTGAATCACTCCTGACCTTATTTCCTAGGTAGCACAGACACGGTGTCGGACACCAACACCGACAGGGACACCGGACACCTCAATTTCGAAAAAATCGGATTTTGGACACCGCAGGCTATGAAGCATGGACACCTCTCCTAGGTGGAGGTATGGTGTCCCAAACGGACGGACACCCCGACACCCTCCGGACACCACCCGACACGTGTCGGACACCGCCGATCTGTGTCGGATTTTTTTTATTTTTTTTTAATTTCCGACACCGTGTCGGACACTTCGCCCAGAAGTGTCGGACACGGCATGGAGCAGTGTCGGACCATCTACTTCTCTTACCTCACGGCCATCTCCTTCTCTCTCGCCTCATGAGTGCCCTTCTGAGCCATTACCAACTCGGATCTGTCGCCGGAGTTCAGTTGCCAACATTCCGAAGCCAAAGCCGACAGATCCAGTCGCCGTCGCCAGATGCAGAAGCAGTCGTCGCCGTCGCCATCGCCCGTCGCCATCGCCAGAGCTCACTTGATCGTCGCCGGAGCTCCTCTGCCGCCGTCACTGACCCACAGGTCCTTCTTCCTCAATCCCGTCTCCTTTCTCTTCCATTCTTCCCCTCTCTGAAAGTCTCTTCTATTCTGAAATTGAAAGTCTCCCTTTCTCAATCTAGTCTCCTTTTTCTTTCTTCTTTTTTTTTGTCTCCATCTGCCAGAGTTGTTTGACTCCTTTCTTGTATTTGTACCGATTAAAAAGTGAAGAAAGTCCTCTCTTTCTTTTTTTTTTACTTAATTATTTTGTCCAATACTTTAATTTCAGAAATACTATTTTGACTTAATTATTTTGTTATTTTAAATTGTGAAATGTCTTTAATATATATTAAATATATATATAAGCTAGATCCACATGAGGTGTGTAATATATATATATATATAAAATAAAAATATATTAAAAAATAGCGGTGTCCTGCGGTATCCAAAATCTGATTTTTTGGAAATTGCGGTGTCCGGTGTCCCCGTCGGTGTCGGTGTCGGTGTCCGTATTATATATATGTGTGTGTGTCTATATATATATATAATAAATATCAAATACCTTCCGGTGATTCCACAATCTAACTAAATTTTTTATTTATTGATGAAAGTGTGTTATGCGTCAACCAGGCCATTTGTCTGAAACTATGTAGTACAGCAAGTGGGGTCCATGACCGGCAAAGAACTCATGTGCAACACGCGTGCGCCCCGATATGCCCTTGACAATGCCACGAATTTGCCCATTATTATTTTATTTATTTATTTTAGGCTCCAGTACTAAACAAAAAGGAGACTTTAGTACAGAGAGTACAAAGACTTTGGTACAAAAGAAAAAAGGGATGAGTCATGGTCAGATGACGATACAAAGAGAAGAAGGCACTTGTTGGTCAGAGACGGCGGCAGAGGACCTTCGGCGACGATGGCGTGACCTTTGGCGACGGCGACAGTGACATGAGCTGGCTTCGTTACCTTTGGAGACTGTAGCCGTGAGATCTCTCGGCGACGTCGGCGATATCTCCGGTAACAGTGGCGAGAGCTCCGGCAACAGCGGCGAGTCGGCGATAGCCCTTGATATGGAGGCAGACAGCAGCCGTGAGGAGAGAGAGAGAAAGACGGTAGTGGCTCAACAGAGATTAGGGCACATCCCACATATTCTATATATTACAAATCTTAGTTGCAGGAAACTCCTCATATGGTGACGTTTCTCTCTCGGAAACTCGCTTTTGCGATCCCAAGTTAGGAACTCCATGGGATCTCGTCCCAAGTTAATATGGGAACTCGATCCCATTAGCTGGATAGAGATGCATGTAACAAGTGAGAGAATACCTGAAAATCAAGCCCTTTTCAACTCAATTCCTTGTTTCTCTCTTCCTTCAAGTCCTTAAAGCCTCCTTGTATATTGTTGCTGGTTATGTAAACTATACTAAACAAATGATAATACTCTTTACGCATTTATTTATTCAAGCCGCTCCCAACCTCAGATTCTTCTTGGTGCTTACCCCGTCCCCGTCCCCGCCCCCGTCCCCCGCCCCTGCCCCCGCTTTGTGCAACTAAGTTACAAATTGACCCCCGAATTTAGTTCAAAAATCTGAAATTGGCCCCAAACTGTCCGACACTGCGCCATGACATGTCTGACACTCCTCGATGAAGTGCCAACACGGTGTCGGAAATTAAAAAAAAAATAAAAATTCCGACACCGATTAGCCGTGTCCGACACGTGTCGGCCTGTGTCCGGAGAGTGTCGGGGTGTCCGTCCGTTTAGGACACCATACCTCCACCTAGGAGAGGTGTCGGTGCTTCCTAGCTTATTTCTATAGAGTTGACTTCAACAACTAGCAATTTGTCGAATTGGGTTCAGAAAAGGGCCAAGAGCTATGGAAATTTTTTGCGTGTTTCGCTGTATGGTATGAGGACAAAAGCACTGGGTTGCTTCTTGATATACAGGCTCCTTTTTTCACGGAAAGCGTTCTTTGGAAAATGCTATTTTGGAAAATATTTTTGGGGAAAACTATTTCCTAGAAAATAGTCTTGATAAAATGTATTTTCTTTTGTTTGGTAATCATGAACAGAGAGATGGGTTCAAACAGAATTTGGACACTTGACAAGGTCAGTAAAGAGCCCAAATATGAGAACATTAATCGGGTCATTTTGAGTACCAGCCCCCCCCCCCCCAAACTTCTTCCCAAAAAAGAAAAAGAAAAAGAAATCCCCAACCCACACATGGACACACCACCCTCGCACCTCACCACGACCACGGACCACATGTGTGTGTTGTGGTGTAGGGGTGTGTGCTTGTCTGTGTACTCAGCATCTGTGGGTATGTGTGCGGTTTGTGTTTGTGTGTGCTGCGTGGGTCTGAGGGTGTGTATGTGCTGTGTGCGTCTCTGGCTGTGTGTGCCTGTGGGTGTTTAAGATAGAGCTCATTTTTTTAACGAGAGATGGAGAGAACATCGACTATGGAGGTTATTGGTGTAAATGGAGGATTATTGGTGGGCGATTGAACTCATTCAGAAAATGACTGCCCGACTTCGAATCCGTAAGTTGTTTTCCGGAGATCCATGCATGACTTTCTCCTGCCTTTGTAGAACCTTTTCTTTTGAAAATGGTTCTCAGTGTACCAAACATCGGAAAGTGCGGAAAGAATTTTCCCAAAACTTTTCCTCGAAACAAACAAGGCCTCTAGATGCAAGGTTGTTGAAGGTAGAGAGTGCAGTGGTAATTTGAAGAATGCAAGTGCTAAGAAGGATCGGGAACTTAAAAAGCTGAAATGTTCTACTAATTACGAAACAGAAAAGGGGGTGAGAGAGTTTCTGAAGGAGAAGAGAGGAAAGCTTTGCTGCAATTCTGATTTTCTATAAAGCCACGATGGTTATCTTGGAATGTTTGGGGTCTTAATCACCGAGTGAAACAGATGGTCAAAACATTTTTGAACAGTTGGAGACCAAGTGTTTGCATTCGGGAAACAAAGATGGAGATTATAAATGATGGAGTTGTTAGAAATATCGTGGGAGACTCTTTGGATGCTGGGTGTCACTAGATGCCGATGGTGCAGTAAGAGGTACATTGGTAATGTGAGATAAATGTCTTCCTTCAAAAGTTAATATGATCGGAGGGTCCCATTCGGTTTCTAGTCTTTTGAAGATGTTAGATGAGGATTTTTCTTAGATCTTTTCAGGCATTTATGGCCAAGGCAACATCGCGAAGGTATTAAGGTTTTGTGGGGCGAACTCTCTTCAATTCATCAGAGATGAGCGAGGCCATGGTGCACTAGTGATGACTTCAATGTGATCAGATTCCCTTGCGAAAGAGTAGGATGCTCGGCAGCGAAGTTAAGGTGGGTATTGCTAATTTTTGGCGCTTTCTATTGTCCGACAGTGCTCTAAGGAGGCCAAGGTTGAAGGGGATGGAATGCAACTCCTTGGACTATGCTTGAGCGTACTTCCAGGAGGAGGAAATAGTTTCAGCCTTGAAGGCAATGAACGGTGACAAAGCACCTGGTCCTCATGGGTTCTCTGTGGCTTTTTTCTAGCACTGCTGGTCAGTTGTGAAGGTAGATGTTTTAGCTTTCTTTGAGGAGTTTCATGATCGCGGGTCTTTTGAGAAATCTTTGAACACCACGTTTATTTCATTGATTCCAAAGAAAGGTGGTGCAGAGGACATAAATGATTATTGCCCTATTAGTCTTGTGGGTGGTATGTACAAGTCACAAACATGTTTTGTGGGAACTAATCTCATATTCTGGTGTGTACAAGTCACAAACATGTTTTGTGGGAACTATTCTCATATTCTGAAAATGTGGGCAGTTTTGATTGCCAATGAGTGGGTGGACTCAGGCTTTATTTTGTAAGCTCGATATCGAGAAGGCATTCGACCATGTTAACTAGGTCTTTTTGATGATTATAAAGAGTGAAATGGGCTTTGGCTAAAAATGGAGGGCTTGGTTGCAGTTTAGCATTTAAACTCTTGAAGTTTTCAGTGTTGGTGACTGGTTCCCCAACCGGTTTCATTCCTTCTTCGAGGGGTTTGTGGCAAGATGATTCTCTTTCTCCGTCTCTCTTCTTGATTGAGATGGAAGCTCTAAGTAGGCAGATTGATCGCGCTGTGAAAGGGGGTTTTATTTAAGGTCTTCAAGCAGGGGTTAATATTGTGCCTGGAATGGTTGTCTCATTTATTGTTTACCGACAACACTCATATTTTGCAATCCGAATGTGTCCCAGCTTCATTACCTTAAACTGGTGCTGCTTTTCTTCCAGGCTTGCTCCTGCTTGAAAATTAATGTTGGAAAAAGCGAGATAATCCTGGTAGGTCATGTTCCAGATTCTGCCTCTCTTGGTTTACTTGTCGAGTCAGTTGCTTAACTCTTTCCTATCTGGGTTTACCCCTTCATTCAAAGATTTAGTTGTTTGGTCCCCTGTTGTCGAATGTTTCGAGAGGAGATTGGCGGGGTGGAAAAAGCAATATCTCTCGAAAGGTGTTTGGTTAACCCTTATTAGAAGTATTCTTTCAAGTTTGCCGACCTATTTCATGTCTTTGCTTGTGATGCCTGTTTCTGTAGCAAAGATGTTGGGGGGTGAGATTTTCTGTGGGAAGGCTCTTACGACAAAATTTTTTTTTACTTGGTCATTTGGGAGGTTATTTGCTCTCCTATTCGCTGTGGGGGCTTGGGAATCAGGAACTTGGGCCTCTTTAATACCACCCTTTCTTGTGAAATGGTCGTGGAGCTTTTTGTCTGAGTGGAATGCGCTGTGGAGAAGATTAGTTGTCGGCAAAGTTTGTGGAGAAGATTAGTTGTCGGCAAGTTCGCGTTACAATATTTTAAAAGGTCTATACATGAATTCAAAATGTTGAGATCGATGGTTGGTTCTACTACAGTGTGTGACAAACAAGCTCTTGTAGGAAGTTGGGAGCATTGTTCAAAGTTTCGGGTATAGCAGCGAGATTTTCCGAGATGTCGGCTAAGGCTCGGGGCAAAAAGAAGAAAAGGAAAAGGAGAAAGAGAAAGAGAGGAAATGAAAAAAGGAAGGGAAGCTGTTGTAGAGCCTATGAGATGACATGGTTGACCTATGATTTTCTTCATCTCTCCTCTGTTTTTGACTTAGCTCCCACAAGATTCGAGTAGTGCAGACTGTTGCAATGACCCATCTTTGTTCGTCTATTCCTTCACCGTCTTTTTCTGCTGTCTGTAGTAACTGGAGAGTAGAAACTACATTAATTACGAGTGGTTTCTTGTCATTTTGCTTTGATCTTGTTTTCTTTCTCTTTCTTTTCTTCGTTCATTTATTTGTTAGGCTTTACCTTATGCTGTTTTCCTGAATGTAGTCCAACTTTTCTCGTATCAAAATAGAAAATAAAAGTTTAGCTGTTCTGAAAATATGATTTTGCTTTAAGTCTCAGCTCTGCTTAACGCTTACTTGCATTTGACATAAATATAGTACTTAATTAAATGTTTGTAATCTTTGTTAATTTTCTATGTTTAATAGTCTAAAAAAGATATCTTAATTATTGGTGGATCACTTTACGAAATTGTGAGAAAGTCGACATACGCCAAATTCATCACAAATACGTTTTTGTTCATCTAATTGACCCATTTACTTATTGCTTAGAATTTTTTCATAAATTTGGCGCATCTCTCTTGCATAACAAAAGGGAGACCGAAACCACCGATATTAACAAAAGCGATGGCATTACTGCACCGAGATTTGAACCATGGTTGGGAGGGGAATAGTCACATAAATGAAAAGTGATCTGAGTGAGGAGTAATACTCTGATCCAGTGAAGGTGCCAGAATGACAAGGAGAAGATTGAAAGAACGCAGTTGAATGCCTTAGAATATGGCTATCTTCTTTTCTTAGATTGCTGAGCTTGTTTGGAAACTTTTTACTTCTTCCTTGTTGCAAGATTGGTTTTCTTACCTTCTTTGGCATTCCTCTCTCTTGTTCCGGTGCGTATAGCATGCTTTGGAACTTAACAATAATCAAAAAGTAAAAGCTTTTATAGCTTGTTCAGATATGTGCAAACTGAAATGCATGTGTTTGAATCAGTGTTATCAAAGGCGTGCCTAGGCACAAGGTGCACTCTTTGCGCCTCGCCTAGGGCTAGGCGCAACCCCTTCGAAAAGGTGCGCGCCTAGGCGCCAAGGAGCAAGGTGGCGGTGGAGGCGCAAAGAAATGCCCAAAAATCCTAATTTTTTATTTTTGCGTCATGGCATTATCTCAACCGTTCATTATTTTTTATTCTTTGTTTCATAACATAATAAATCAATATCTGAACCACAAAAAAACCTAAAACCCCAAATCCCTAATCAATCGATTGTCATATTGTTGTTCATTATGCTAGCGTTCCCTTTTGAAGAAAACATTGTTGCTTTAGCCTTCACTAATGATGAGGATAGTGTTGTTATATTCACTTAGGATCAACTACTTCTCATTGGATTTGAAACTTTTTCTAGTGTTCAAAATTTGTTAAATTGCCATGTTTGAATTTTTTTACGTGATTTTATTGGTTTAATGCACTGATATCTATTTATTTTTATTTTGCGCCTCACTTCGAAAGGCGCGCGTCTGCGCTTTGCGCCTTGGCTCCAGGGACCTTATGCCCCTTGGGTGCGCTTGCGCCTTTAATAATTATGGTTTGAATCCAAAACCTGTATGACATCGTACTTATATCTAAGTTTCTGGTGATTGATCCCATCTTGGATATGTTAGTAATTCCCTATCGTTTGTTTGTAAAAGTAATGGGCTTTTTCTCTGTTACCTCAAGAGCTTGATGAGGTGTTTTTCTCCCTTATTTTTGGACATCCTCTATAATTTGTTTTGCATGTGGAGCTAAGAGTTAAAACAAGGAAGGCATCAACAAGCTCTTGGCCACAATATCTTGCGTGATGCTTTTACTGTTGGTTTCATTGCACTTGAGAGTTGGTTAATAAATATTTATGTTAAAATGGAGAAGGAACATTTAGGTTTGTAGATATGGTGGCATGACAAAATACATCTGCAGCATAATTGTTGCATCTTATTTTGGCTTTGACCTTACCCGAAACCGTAGAACTGGTATGTAGGTTTAACAATGGACTATTTAGTGACAAGAACAGGTGCAAGTTCTACGGACAAAATAGTTAAATATAATTACTGAGAATCTCTCAATCATGGTGAGACATTTTTAAGAGTATAAACTTAACTCTTGAGACAAGCTATAAGAGTGATATATACCAATGGTCAAGTCGATGTTCTCGGTCTAATGTGCTTATGCAATATTGATGCTCAAACTTGGTGCAGTAACATACCAAGACTGTCTGGGATCAGTCATTTGGTGCCATATGGTAAGGTCTCATTCTAGCGTACGCCACCCAGAAAACTGTACAAGGGGATCCAACTGTGAGTAATGGCCTTGAATTGTTATCCAAGTCAAAGATTATAACACTTCTAAGAACTGTGATGATACCTGAATGTGTTGTGTGAAGTCCTTTTCCGTCCTCTATTTGACAGTGACTCACCCGTTAAAGCCCAATTGCGTCAACGACTTGTAGGCACCCATCCCATTAATTTTGTAGTGTATCTATGTCTAATTGACGATCCTTCACATGCTATTTGGCTTTTTATTGTCATAAAAAGTGTATTGATTCTTGCCGCTGGAGTTTCCTTTTTTTAAGCATGATAACATTGTTGCCCCTATTCTTGAATAGCTTAAGCTTTTAGAGTAGATGCAACTTGACATGGTATCAAAGCTCTCATTGCACAAGATCCCGAGTTCGACTGTTCCCACTTGCATATTTGGTCCCTTTTCTTTTTTATACTCCAATTTGCATTCTGTTTATGTGTGCACTTGTTGGTGGTGCACCTTCGTTTATATCTCACTGATTTGTCTCTCCATGTGCAATCGGGGGCTTGCACGTCATGAGTGGGAGTATAAAGCATGGTAACATTGTTGGGCTGATTCTCTAATAGCTTAAGCTTTTAAAGTAGATGGCAACATAACAGCTTCTTCTATTTCTGTCCGGTAGTATCAGCCACAATTTTATGGTTAATATATCTTGTATTCGCGACTTCCAGTTTGAAATGATTGCTGATCCAGAGCTTCCTGGACACTTATTACTGGAACAGTATCAGGTATGAAGATGTAACAGTGAGTTGGTTCTTTTCAATTGCTAAACATGTTTCGAATTCCATTTTTCCTCGCAAGTATGTTTGTAAATACCATTAATTTCATGTTGTCGCTGCTCGTATATTGATATATTGTTTCGTGGATATCAGGCCCAACTCGTGTCTGCAGTTCGTACTGCATTAGACACATCATCTGGCCCTATTCTTTTGGAAGCTGGGCTGCAGCTGGCTACAAAGGTTCAAAACATCGGCATGAACCTAACTTCAATTTTTTGACGGTGAAATGTAAATTAATGTGGATTGGGTGTGTAAAATTTTCAGATATTGACAAGCGGAGTAATCAGTGGAGATAAAATTGCAGTAAAGCGAATATTTTCACTAATATCACGTCCCCTGGATGACTTTAAAGACCTTTACTATCCATCATTTGCAGAATGGGTTTCGTGCAAGGTATTAGATCTTTTTCTCCTAGTTTTTGATTTATTGGTGCAAGTTCCTGGTATCTTTTGTTAAAAAAGTTAAAGACACTTGGGATTTTCTTTTTCTTTCCAGATCAAGATAAGACTTCTAACGGCCCATGCCTCTCTCAAGTGTTATACATATGCATTCTTGAGGAGGAAACATAGCAGTATTCCCAATGAGTTTCTAGCACTATTACCGTTATTTTCAAAAAGTTCGATTACACTAGGGAAAAGCTGGATTTCTATCTTAAAGGACTATAGTTATGTCTGCTTCCGCTTTCTTGCTAAAAGGAATGTAAGTTCAATATCGTGAGACCTTCCAATTTTAATCCTGTAGCTATATTCTGTTATCTCAATAAAACAACTTTTTTAGCACGTAGAGGTTTTTAGTGTATCTCTCCTAAGTTTGTTCTGAACTACCTACAGTGGAATCCGTTTCTTGATGGAATTCAATCATCGTTGGTTTCATCAAAGTTGCAACATTGTTTGGACGATGCCTGGCCAGTAATCTTGCAAGCAGTTGCACTGGATGCAGTTCCTGTGAACTTTCACATGAATGAATCTTCCAAAAATTTGAGAAGTACATCATTGAATGCCTCTTTTTCTGGATACAGCATGGTAGAATTGGAGCCAAAAGAATATCAGTTTCTATGGGGCTTTGCACTACTTATTTTATTCCAGGGACAAGATACAACTCTTGATAGAAATATTATACCAGTGGGTTCTGTTAAATCCAAATTTGGTGGTGACACTCCATTGACAGAACCTCATGCTTTAGCTGTGAAGTTATATGAGATTGTTTTGCCGGTGTTCCAATTCCTCTCCACGGAAAGGTTCCTCAGCATGGAATTTCTTACTAAAGATATTGGTAGAGAGTTGTTGCAGGTGATGCTATATTTGCTCCATATATAGCTTCTGAACTAATTATGTTCTTTTAGTCTGATTTCTGATAAGGCAGCCCGTTGGCTTATACCTTAATAAGGAACCGTGTATAGCCCGACATAAACAGTACCTCACCTAGACCTTTGTTAGTGATTGATGCATAAGATTCTGTGCTACTGAAAATTTTATTTTCTTTATCGTTTATCCTGTTTTCTGCATTAACACAGTGAAAAATGCTGGCTTTCAAAATATCGCTTCTAAATTTAGATAGAAGGAGAGGAAGAGGCTTAAGGCCCTTGTAAAGTCTTTGGGTGAATACATATGAGTAGGTATGTAGCACTAAATTAGTGAAGGGCATGTCTTTCCTTTTGCTCATGATGAACCTTATGTGCATCTATTGCAAACGAAGCAGGGTGTTATCGTTGGCTTAATGGTTAAAGTTTCATGAAAATTCTGGGCTTCAAGTTCTAATCAACCAGAGCAATATTAAATCGATATTGTTTTCTCGTTTCTTTCTTTTCCATTTTTTTTAGACTCCATATGATATATAGCTCATCAGTACTCTTCAATTAGGTTATACAAGATTGCAAGTCAGCATGTGCTGATTTGAGTTCTGGTTGAGCTTCATTAGTAATCAATTGGTCATTTCGATGAGTTCAACCTGATATGGCTAACTCCTTAACCGAACACACAAGTTGGTTACACGTCTCAGGATAGTCAATGCATGATTCTATACAGCCAGTCTGCCATTGTCTTGCCACCTCATATTTGTCTTCTTGTTTCATACATCTGAGCGCCATTGTGCTCACTCCTTCGTGTTGTACTTTTCTTTGCTTTTTGAAGTTATTTGGATACAAGTAAAAGAACAATTGATTCTTGTCTGAGAACCCCCTGAGACCTCCAGGAACAGAAGAAAAAAATTGATTGTAAGATGCTTCAAGTTTTGTCACACGTTTATTATGTTTTCTGTTTGATTTCAACTAGATTGAATAACTGTGACCTCAACTTCCTGCTATGATGCTTTGTTTTTAGTTCAGTGTAAATGCATTTTTTTTTCTAAGAAGCATCGCTTTTTCGATATTGTTGCATACTTTACTTTATTCATAGTCGGACAAATGGATGCAGGTTTTCTCGTATTCACTTTTGATGGAAGATACATGGGATAGTCTTGCAATCTCTGTTCTGTTGCAGGTAATATGTGGACATACTGTTCAATATATCTGGTCTCAAATTTAAAATTGCTATGAATAGTTGTCTTTTTTCAAATATATTTCATAAACAGAATAGCTCCAATGGGGTGCCGTGCCACCCACGTTCAAAAAAAGCATTCCATCTCAGTTACCAACAATGGTTTCCTCAGCCCAGCCATATAGTGAAAAAACATGTATAATGCCCTAATCCTGGCTAAAGGCTGCTTTTGTCCTTTTAAGCTCTCGTGTTTCTCTCACTCCAATACACAAGAAGAAGGAAGCAGATAGCAACTCCCAAAGCTTTGCCTTTTACGTCTCATACTTACAAAGAGACAATACCCACCACCGGACTAAAAACCAAATCCCAAAAAGGTTTGTCGAACTGACAATGCTAAAGAATGTGGTCCACAGACTTTCCATCTTATTCACGAAGGAAACACCAGTTGACGCAAATCATTCCCCCTCACCCCCCCTCTCCCTTAAATTATCACTGGTTTGAAATAGCATTTTTCTCTGCTTCCCACGAAAAATAGCACACTGTAAGAGGTGCCCCTAGACCTCCACGTTGTCAGCCAAGGGAACAAGCTGCCTGCCCCAAACAAGAGCTAATAATAAAAAAGTTTCACCAATTACAAGTGTTTATTATTGCCTTCTCCACAGCACCTTCATCACCAAGTTTGTTCAATGTAAAAAGAAACAATGATGTTTGAGTAGAATGTTTTCTTGCAATAGCAAGTACGAATATCCATATTAGTGAACTATGTTGGGCAAGTGAGTCATCCTTTCTCATATTTCTTCCATCTCAGATATTGCAGAACTGCCCTGCACACTTCTATGAAGCAGATGATTTTGCAAATCCGGCATCAGAACTTTGTCTGGCTTTCATTTTTAAATTCATCCAAAGGTACCCATGTTCGCAAATCAATAATATTTTCTTGGTCGCAATTTTTCCACTAGCTACTGATGGAAAAATTGGAAGTCGCAATTTTTACACGGTCTTTTTGTGCAGTTTTGATGCAACTTCTCCTTTTCATCCAAACTGGGAGGATAAAATTTCTGTTTCACTAACTGCAGCAATGACACTTATTAGTCGATTAGAACCCAAGGTATCCTGGATGTCTAGTGCTCAAAAGTTTCTTATCACGTGTCTTGTCTTTATTAATACCTAGAGTTTGATCTGGAATCAAATGTTATGCAGAGGCAATTTCAACTTGTGTTGCCGTTTCTGTTAAGTGGTTACAAGTGCATTGGAGGAGCTTCAACAGAGTTATGCTTTTCAAAGGCTACCGAATATGTTCATTCAATTGGTCTTTTATTGAGGAAGCATGTTGATGGTAAGCAGTAAGGACTGGCTCAAGCAGTAAAGTTCTAGTACATGCCAAATGCTAATATATTTGATACATTGCTTCATGTCATACCACACGCATCGCAGTGCTTTTTTTCCTTAGCGTGAGAAAATCTGGTTTCTTAAGCTGAACAAGAAATCAAATTTAGAATAGAACTCAACTTAACCTGTTAACTAACTAATAGGGCTAATTACACTTGTCCCTGAGGTTAGGGGGTAATTACAGTCAAGGACACAGTTTCAAAATGTAACATTCCGTGACCAAAAGTGTTTCAAATGTATCACCCGTCTCCATCCGTCAGGGTTCCGTCCAAAAAGTATACTTTTTTTATGATGTCATCAATACGTATTTTAAAATGACGATACTACCCCTTGTACTGTATATACTGAATATTTTTAAAAATTTTATATTAAGATTTTAAGCCTTAATTTATAGATTAGGGTTTTAAAACCTTGATTTGTTCTCTATCTTTGCATTAGGCTTTGAAAACCCTAATTTGCGAATTTTGGTCAACCCACCCACACCGGCTGATTGAGAGAGAACAGAAGGGGACGGCGGGCGATGGAGTCTCGGATGGTCGGCGACGGGTAGATCTGTTTTTTCCGGCGAAGAACAGAAGGGGACGGGGCGATGGAGTCTCGGATGGTCGCGACATGTGGATCTGTTTTTTTCCGGCTAAGAACAGAAGGGGACGGGGGGCGATCGGCGACGGGTGGATATGTTTTTTTCGGCGAAGAACAGAAGGGGATGGGGGGCGATGGAGTCTCAGATGGTCGCGACAGGTGGATCTGTTTTTCCGGCGAAGAACAAAAAGGGATGGGGGGCGATGGAGTCTCGGATGGTCGGCGACTGGTGGATCTGTTTGCGACGATGGGGGGCTGCGGTGGAATTGCTTTGTTCGGGGAAGAACAGAAGGGACTGCCGGCGGAGAAGGGGGCTGCCAGGGTGAGAGAAGGGGCTGTCGGCGGGGAAGGGGACTGCCGGCGGTGAGGGAAGGGGTTGTCGGGAAGGGGCTGCAGGGGCAATCAAGTCTTTTTGTCAAAACCGTTAAGTATTTTTGTATTCCGTTTGTCAATGGACATAAGTGTTACATTTTGAAACTTTGTGTCCTCGGATGTAATTACCCCAAACCTGAGGGACATGGGTGTAATTAGCCCTAAATAATAAGATTCCACTGGGAGCATGGTCCTCTGTGTCATTTGGAAGGAAGCTATTGTTCTCCCTTGTAAAACAATCACTGTGTGATATCATTAGATTTCCACTTTCCTTGTGTTGAGATAAGAGAAATATTGTTATTTTTTGTTTTGTAATTGTAACCTTGGATACTTTTGCTTACATGTATAAGTATATTCATGTGTGTGTGTGTGTACAAGAAAAGTGGATGAAAATGTGTTATTTTTACCTTTTATAATTGTAGAGTTCTTGAGGCCGTGATTCATCCAACATTTAGGCCCCGTTTGACACTCTTTTTTTTCTTTTTTTTTTCAGTTTTAAAAACTGAAAAAAAAAGAGCGTTTGGTATCCATTTTTTTTTCAATTTAAAAAACCAGTTTTTAAACTGCAGAGTAAAAAAAAAACTCCAAAAACTGGTTTTTTTTTTCATTTTTGGTTTTTTTTTTCGACCACCACCACCACCCTCCCACCGCCGGCCACTACCGCCACCGACTGCCGGCAGCCACCTCCGGCCGTCGGCCACCACCACCACCACCACCACCGTCGACCACCGCTACGCCCCACCACCGCCACCGCAAACCACCAAAAAAAAAAGTCAAAATAAAAAGGGTTACCAAACACCAAAAAAAAAAACCTAAAAAAAAAAGGGGTTATCAAACACCCACTTGTTTTTATAAAAAAATAAAATTAAGCTGCTCTTTAAAAAACTGCTCTTTAAAAACTGAAAACCAAAAAAAAAAATTTGTCAAACGAAGCCTTAGGGGCCGTTTGACGGAGTTTTTTTTTGTTCTTTTTCAGTTTTAAAAATTGGAAAAAAATGGGGTGTTTGGTAACTCTTTTTTTTCCAATTTAAAAACCCACTTTTTAAATTGTAGAGTAAAAAAAAAAAGAGGAGAAAGCTCTTTTTTTTTTCACTTAAAATTTTTTTTTTGAGACCTCCACCACAACGCACCCACCGCTGCCCGGCAGCCACCGACAACCACCTCCGACCGTCGGCAGCCACCACCGCTGGCCGGAGGCCACCTCCGGCCACCACAGCCACCTTTGACCGCCGGCAGCCACCACCGGGCAGCAGTGGGCGGTGGCCACCACCATTGGCCGGAGGCCACTCTGGCCACCACCGCCGGCAGCAACCTCCGGCAGCCACCGCCCATCGCAGCCAGACAGCAACCACCGACAGCCACCTCCGGCCGCCGGCAACCACCACCGGGCGGCCACCTCAGGCCACCACCGCCGCCGGCAGCGACTGCCGCGACAACCGCTAGCCACCACCACCGTCGACCACCGCTACGCCCCACCACTGCCACCGCAAACCACTACAAAAAAAAAAGTCAAAATAAAAAAGGTTACCAAACACCCAAAAAAAAAAACTCAAAAAAAAAAAGTTATCAAACACCCACTTCTTTTTGTAAAAAAAAATAAAATTAAGCTGCTCTTTAAAAACTGACCAAAAAAGCTGTGTCAAACAGACCCTTAGTATTATGATTCTCCTTGCTAGAGCTTGCGGGCAAGATCTTCCTGCTACAGGGATGAGGTGTGCCTTATCTTGGTATGTCGATGTGTTAGGGCACTCACACGACGTTAGGGAGCCCCCCTCCAATGTTTTCTCTTGTACCAACAAGTGAAGATATATTTTAGGCGTGATATCACAATCCAAATAGGAACATTGCCGAGATTTGAGTGCTTTTTATCTATTAGATAATAAGATAAATGAAGAGGCAATCTGTAAAGACCTGGTCCACGGCCTCACCAGAGGGCGATGCCTCCCTCAAAAGGGCTAGTCAAGTAGGTACTTATGAGTTCATAAGCAGGGTTTTATAAGGCCAATCATAAATTATTCCGCATCCGATGTGGGATATCACAATCTCCCTTCCTTATTCATTAGCGTCCTTGCTAAGGCTCGATCACACATAACCCAAAATCTTCTTCTCTAGCCAATGTGGGATATACTTGGCTCACCCTTCATTGCCCGAACCATCCTTTTGATGTAGGATATACCTGGACTTGCCTTCGTTTCTCCCAACAATCGGCAACCCAACTGGATAGCCCAACCGGAGCTTTTCGAGAGTCGATTCTGTTACCATCTGTAACAACCCGGTCCACGGTCCCAGAGGGTGATGCTTCCTTCAAAAGGGCTAGCCAAGTAAGTACTTATGAGTTCATAAGCAGGGTCTTATAAGGCCAATCACATATTATCCTGCATCCAATGTGGGATATTACACAATCACAGGCGGTTTGAGCTTTCGTTAGTCCTAATATGCATTTGAGCGCTTCCCTTTGTGGTCATCAGTTCATCAAGTACAGAATCTGCTTGGATACCATCTAAAATGAATGGATCTAGCAATTATCAATGTAGCAATTTTGGTCAGTATATCTTAAAGCCTACTTGACCATTTGCAAGGATATGGAATTGTAGAAACATGTTTTGCAGAGGGATTACAAAGTTAATGACCTATGGACCACTGTTTTAGCTCATGTCCAAACCTCATCACATGTTTTGACTCTAAAAGATCAACCACTGACACACTGTCCTGCATGGAAATTAGTCCAGACTTTACTAAGGCATAAACACACTAGCAAATTCCAGAGTTTCTTTTCCTTGTCTGAGTTTACCATTCTTGAGCTTGTCATGACACCCAAAATAATCTTTTGTTTCTCTGATATAAGATTTTTCCGCATTTGTTAGGTTAGCAAACATATTAATCTGTTTTCCTTTTACCAAATAGGTAGATATCTCTAAGCAACCCTAGCATGGGGAAGGTGCAGTAATTGTACTGAAGACATAAAGAAGAAGAAAGAATAAATCAGATGCAAAGAATTGTCGTCTCATCTTCCATCAAATCAATTCTAAATGCAAAGAATTGCTTGGTCAAAATTAATTTGTATTTTCATATTTTTGGGTTTTCTAGTTCGTATATATTTATAGGTAGGTTGCTGATGATGAAGACCGTTGCAGATAATTCTGGCCTTGGTGACGATACTATTTGCTACTTGAGGACAATTATCGGAGCTTGTCTAGATGTGGTTCCTACTCTAACTAAGGAGTGCATCAGGAGCATTCATCCGTTGGAGAACAAGAGGTCCAACTTTTGTAAACTGCTGCAAATGAAGCTTGCTTTTTCTCTTGAAGAAGTTTTTGCTTTTGCTAAGCTGGCTTATGAAATTGAATGCCTTGGAGAGAACAAAGAAAGTAGATCCCTTTTATATACAATGTTGCATCATTGCACTCAATGTATCCAGGATGTTCTCACTGATTGGGATATACAGGTAATTAAATGCGTTGTCTTTTCATCATTGCTTTACTAGTATAAGTTGCATCTGGTGGGATTCTGTTGTGTGCAGGTTCAAGCAGTTGGGCTGCAAGTGCTAAAAAGGATGATACAAAGAAGCACTAATGAAGAAAGTAACTCTTTCCTGTTATTCTTCATGGGGGAGCTTTTGGGGAATCTTCTCACCATAATCCAGCAGATTTTAAAGGTATTTTCTGGCAAGCTTCCTCAGCTTTGAAATATTATTCTTCCGCACACTGAAGACTGTACGTTTCTACTGATGCAGAAACCGATAAATAAGGAAGCAGTGGCTATTGTTGGGGAGTGTATGAGAATCTTCATGCTTCTGCAGGCACTGTCGAAAGCTATTGAATGTCAGAAAGGTCTTATGACTCTACTATTGGAAACCGCTGTCCTGGTTTTTTCAGCATCAGAAGATGGTCCTTCTCAGGTTATACGACCTCAGTATTTGAGTGATTTGAATCCTTATATTGAATCTGACCCTACTTTTCTATGGACTATAGAGTTAATTATTCATATAGGTATTGTTATTCATGTTAATGACAGGACTTAAATGATCTAAAAAGCACTGGCATAAGGCTTGTATCTCAAATTGCTCAAGTTCCTTCCTCAGCTGCTTATTTCAAGGATGTCTTGTTAGCAATGCCAGTAACACAGAGGCAGCTACTTCAGGTGTTTTTTCTCTCTGAAAGTTTGAATGCAGTCATCGCATGTGTTTGTGAGCTTCGGTTGGCCTTTCATGTCCTTCAAATTCTTCTGCGCTTGTACACCAGTGTTCTTTTCCTAATGGAGCCCTGACGTATTTTTCTTACCAATTATAGTTCTACATAACTCCACGCCCACTATCTACGTTGCTATTGTTGATGTTTCATATATGTGGTTAATTACTCCAGGAGTCCCTAAACTATTTTTATTCTTCACTAATAGTCTGTAGAAGTACTTGTAATGGGTGCTTTGAAAACCAGACTGGGCGGTTCAACTGGGAAAACCGGGAACCCGCTCTAGAAACGGCCCAGTTAAGCCCCTAGAATCTCCTCAGTCAAAGACAGGGAAACCCTGTTCAACTGGCATCGAACCGTCAGAATTGTCAAACTGGTAACGGTTCAGACAATCAAGCTGTCTTGCTGTATCAAATAAAAACCCACAATTTTAGGGATCTACACAGATCTATAAACCTGAGCAGCACGACTGCTCTCTCTGGTGCCTGAACCTCATTTTCTTCTTCGTTGGTTTTGTATCTTAATAGAAAGTGGAGGAGGTAAATTTTGGTTTCGGTCTTCTGACTTTTGGTTATGCAGTCATTTTTGGTCTAGATAACTAGTTTCTCATACTTTTGTGATTTTATATCTTTTATTCGTGTTCTACTAAAAGATGATTTGCATATCACGTCATGGTTCAATTCCGGTTGGCTCGACGATTGAACCGGTGACCCTTGATCCAGTCCCTTTTTCTGTTATATGAACGGTCCTTTTTTAGAACATTTCTCATGATAATGGGTCCCTAAACTAGGGTGAAATGAACTGCAGTGGTGATTTGACTATATTGACTTATCAGAGCTGTTAAAACCGTGGCCAATAATGTACTTTAAGCAGTGAGGTTCTGTACTTTCCTTTTAGATTACCTCTTAGTTGCAGGATTCTCGTAGGTATGCCACAAATCTCCCTGGGATTTGCAAATTTGCACTCCCAGCTTGGGATCTTGTTGGGAGCGCAATTCCAGGTGTGTCGGGGTCGCAAACTTAAGTAGTCCCAGATTCTTCCCTCTCGCAGGCATAATTTTTCTTATGGGTCATCGTTGGGCGAAGAGAAAGCCTAGCTGCTCGTGATTCTGATATTTACTTGGGCTGGTCACTTGCTGGGAGGCAGAGAGCACGTTGGAGTGTCTTTCACTGTCCTTTCGTCAAACAACACTTGGCTGTGGGGTGGCCACGTCAGGCCTTTATATGAAAGTCTCCGTCAAAAAGCTTTGCGCCAGTACTTCAATGCGAAAGCATAATGTCCCGCTTTGATTATGGAGGCTAACTTTAGAAGTAATGTCATGCAGACGCCTAATGGACGCTTACGAGGCAATGACTAGGCAAAGTCTCCAGAATATTCTATACTCTTCTTGTACATAAGAGATAGATGTAGAGAAGATTCTAGAATGGTAGAGAACCGTGTAAATAGCTAGAGAATTCTAGAAGCGGAATATGATCCGTAGGATCGAATGTATCTCCACCGTCCATCGAGAGGTGGACTAGTATAAATAGCCAAGGCCTCACTTGGCCAAAACACACAAGTATTCTTGTACTCAAGCAATACAAGCATACATTCTCCCAAACTCTCTCTTGTGTTCTTCTCTTGGTTCTTTTGCTTCTAGCATCGCCCAGCCCGAGTGGAAGGCTGACTTAGCACGAGCAAGGGGCTCACTAGCTAAGTGCCGCACGGTTCGACGTAGCGAGAAAGTTCGGTCCGTGACAGGTGGTATCAGAGCTTGGTTACGAGGGGTCGTGCCAAGCAAGGAGCAACAATGGCAGGCAAGGATACTAGTGTGGGAGCATCCGGAGTTACCGAGGAGAATGTCATTGCGGAACGTGGGCGAGATCCACTACCACCCATCGGTGGGAAGAAGGGTGGTCGTGGCCAAAGCAAGTCAAGAGACACAATCGTTTCCTTGGATGAACGAACGTGTGTCTTGGAGGAAACCATGGGCGATGTGAAAGACCGCTTGGGCTATGTCGAGCAAAACCTCCAAACCTTGGAGGATCATGTGTTGGAGGAGCTTGAGTCGCTCAAGAAGGCCGTGATGGGTCAAGATGAACTGCGCACTCGATTCATGGAGTTGTTCGCGAATCTTCAAGAACAACTCGACGTGGTTAAAGTTGGCGTGGAGGAGACGAGGCAAGAAACGGCCATGTGCAAGAGGGCCATTGCGGGTGGAGCCGTCGTCACTCATAGTCCAAGGGTGGACGCGCCAAAGCAGAAGGAATTTGGAGGCAAGCGGTATGCGAAGGAGCTAGACAACTTCATATGGCATATGGAGCGCTACTTTGAATGTGCTAGCATTACGGATGAAAAGGCTAAGGTAAGGACTGCTACCCTCTATCTCACCGACACGGCTACTCTATGGTGGTGTAGGAAGCACAATGATATCGAGAAAGGCTTGTGCACCATAGACACTTGGGATGTGTTCAAGAAGGAGATCAAGAGGCAGTTCTACCCCGAGAACGTTACCTATGGAGCGAGGAAGAAATTGAGGGAGTTGAAGCATAAGAGTAGTATACATGATTACGTGAAGGAGTTCACTACTCTCATGCTCCACATTCCCAACATGACGGAAGAAGACCTCCTCTTCAACTTCATTGACGGCCTCCAAAATTGGGCTAAGCAAGAACTTCAACGCCGAGGCGTGAAGGACATTGACGAGGCCATAGCGGTGGCGGAGTCGTTAATGGAGTATGCAAGAGTGGGGGACTCCTCGAAGGGGAGGAATGCACAAGTGGCTTCAAAGGGTAACCACGCCAAAGGTGGGGGAGACAAACCCAAGGCGTGGAACAAGGGGAATAATCAAGCCGGCACCAGCAAGTCCGAAGGCCATTGCAAACTAGAGGAGAGGTGAGCCAAGAGTAAGCCCAAGGACGGATGTTTCTTCTGCGGAGGGCCGCATTGGGCAAGGGATTGCCCACGACAAGGCAAGCTAAATGCCTTGGTCGAGGAGAACGAGGAGCCCGATAATGGAGCTGTACATATGGGCTCGCTCCAAATCCTCATTGCCTTACATGCCAAAGCCGTGGCGAAGGTCCCGACGGGTGAGGGACAAGCTTCTACGGGCAAGGGGTTGCTCTATGTGGAGGCTAAGCTGAATGGGAAGCCCGCAAAAGTGATGGTTGATACGGGGGCAACCCATAACTTCGTCACAATGGAAGAGGCCAAGCGGCTAGGCCTCAAAGTGGTTGGCGGCGGAGGATGGCTAAAATCTGTCAACACCAATGCAAAGCCTCTACAAGGCGCGGCACGTCAAGTGGAGATGTGCCTTGGTTCGTGGAGGGGCTTAGTGGATTTCTCGGTGGCCCCGATGGATGACTTCAAGGTCGTGATAGGCCTTGATTTCTTGCGGCAAGTGAATGCCTTGGTGTCGCCTTACAGCAATGCGGTGCATATCATGGAGAAAGGAGCGTTGTGTGTGGTGCCTATGTCGGCGGGGACGTCAAGCGCCAAGACTCTAGCCTCCATGTAGCTATCGGCGATGCAAATCATGAAGGGAATCAAGAAAGGAGAAGCAACGTACTTGGTGGCCCTAAAGATGGAAGACCATGTGGGGGACTCAACCGAACCACTACCGAGGGAGATTGAGGAAGTCCTTGGGGCAAACAAGGACATGATGCCGCCCAAGTTACCAAAGCGGCTTCCACCTAGGAGGGAGGTGGATCATCAAATCGAGCTTGAGCCGGGGGCCAAGCCACCATCGATGGCACCCTATAGAATGGCACCGCCAGAATTGGAAGAGTTACGGAGACAATTGACCGAACTAAGGGAGGTGGGATACATCCAACCTTCCAAAGCATCTTATGGAGCGCCGGTCTTATTCCAAAAGAAGCACGACGGATCGTTGCGGATGTGCATCGACTATCGGGCACTCAACAAGGTAACGGTCAAGAACAAGTATCCAATCCCATTGATCACGGATCTCTTCGACCAACTTGGGAGGGCCAAGCTCTTCACCAAACTGGATTTAAGGTCAGGGTATTATCAAGTTTGCATAGCCGAAGGAGATGAGCCGAAGACCACATGTGTGATGAGATACGAAGCGTTCGAGTTCTTGGTCATGCCGTTTGGCTTGACCAATGTCCCAGCCACATTTTGCACACTTATGAACAAGATATTCCATCCTTACCTTGATCGGTTCGTGGTGGTCTATCTCGATGACATTGTGGTGTATAGCAACACATTGGAGGAGCACGTGGAGCATCTCAAGACAGTGTTTGAGGTGTTGCGAGAGAACGAGCTTTATGTCAAGCGGGAGAAGTGCTCATTCGCCAAGGAAGAGGTGCACTTCCTTGGTCACATCATCAAGGGTGGAACGCTTCGGATGGATAAAGAGAAGGTGAAGGCGATCAAGGAGTGGGAGGCGCCCACAAAGGTCTCCGAGCTACGGTCATTTCTTGGCCTAGCTAATTATTATCGGCGGTTTATCAAGGGCTACTCAGCCAAGGCAGCCCCGTTAACGGACCTACTCAAAAAGGGGAAAACGTGGGAGTGGTCCAAGAGGTGCCAAACTGCCTTAGAGGGGTTGAAGGAGGCAGTAACGGAAGAGCCAGTTCTAGCTCTTCCCGATCACACGAAGGTGTTCGAGCTACAAACGGATGCATCCGACTTTGCAATTGGAGGAGTATTGATGCAAGAGGGGCATCCAATAGCGTTCGAGAGCCGCAAGTTAAATGACACCGAGCGGAGGTACACTGTCCAAGAGAAAGAGATGACCGCAGTGGTTCATTACCTACGCACGTGGAGGCACTACCTGCTGGGGAGTCGGTTCTTGATCAAGACCGACAACATAGCTACTAGCTACTTCCAATCTCAAAGGAAGTTGAGTCCGAAGCAAGCTAGGTGGCAAGATTTCTTGTCCGAGTTCGACACGTGATGGAGTACAAGCCGGGCAAGGCCAACTTGGTAGCGGATGCCTTAAGTCGGAAGGCAGAATTGGCGGCTATGTCCAAGGCAAAGGGAGACATCCTAGAGGCAATCAAGGAGGGAATGGAGCATGATCCCTTAGCCAGACAACTCCTCAAGCTTGCGGAGAATGGGCAAACCCAACGATTTTGGGTGGAAGACGGCCTTCTCTACACGAAGGGCTAACGGGTGTATGTTCCCAAGTGGAACAACTTGAGGAAGAAGATCATTCGAGAGTGTCATGACACTTTGTGGGCAGGACATCCGGGGCAACGACGGACATACGCCTTGGTGGAGGCGTCATACTACTGGCCCCAAATGAAGGACGAAGTGGAGGCGTACGTGAAGACTTGTCTTGTGTGCCAACAAGACAAGGTGGAGAACCAATTGCCAGCGGGATTACTCGAGCCTTTGCCTATCCCCGCACATCCGTGGGAGAGTGTAAGCATGGACTTCATTACATGCTTGCCAAAATCAGAGGGATGTAGCTCGATTATGGTTGTTGTGGACCGGTTTTCCAAGTACGCAACATTTGTAGCATCCCCAGCCGACTGCACAGCGGAAGAAGCAGCTCGGTTATTTTTGAAGAACGTGGTGAAGTATTGGGGGCTACCGAATGTTATAGTGAGCGACCGAGACCCAAGGTTTACGGGGAAGTTTTGGACAGAGTTGTTCAAACTCCTTGGCTCGGAGCTGCACTTCTCAACGAGCTTTCACCCTCAAACCGAAGGACCGACGAAACGGGTGAACGCTCTACTTTAGTGTTACTTACGGCACTTTGTTAGTGCCAACCAGACGGATTGGGCGAGACTTTTGGATGTGGCTCAGTTTTCGTACAATTTGACGAGGAGCGAGGCTACGAACCAAAGTCCTTTTGAGATTGCCATAGGGCAACAACTGCTCACTCCCCTTGCATTGGCTGGTGACTACAAGGGGAGAAGCCCATTGGCGGCGCAAGTGGCAAGGTCATGGAATGAGCAAACAGACGTGGCGCGCTCTTACCTTGACAAAGCCGG
Source organism: Escallonia herrerae (assembly GCA_033070095.1). Classification (NCBI taxonomy): domain Eukaryota; kingdom Viridiplantae; phylum Streptophyta; class Magnoliopsida; order Escalloniales; family Escalloniaceae; genus Escallonia; species Escallonia herrerae. The sequence goes on along the minus strand of JAVXUP010000180.1, from coordinate 211,815 downwards.
GCGCAAGATAAAGAAGTGGGCGGACAAGAGGTGGCGGCGGAAAGAGTACAACCTTGGGGACATGGTGATGTTAAAGCTGCTTCCGCAACAGTTTAAGTCCTTCAGGAAAGTACACAAAGGGCTGATTCAAAAGTACGAAGGACCCTTTCCCATCGTGGCAAAAGTTGGGAAAGTATCCTATCGGTTGGAGTTGCCGCCAAAGTTAAAGATTCACCCGGTCTTCCATGTCAGTTTGCTAAAACCTCATTATGACGACAAGGAAGACCCAAGCCGTGGAGAAAGTCATAGGGCACCAACAGCAGTGGTGAAGTCCTATGACAATGAGGCCGAGTACGTGCTTAGCGACAGGCTCGAACGAAGGCGAGGAGTTGCACCAACGTGGCACTACTTGGTGAAGTGGAAGGGATTGCCAGAAAGAGAAGCTACATGGGAATCAGCAAATGATCTGTGGCAGTTCCAGGACATCGTAGACGGATACCGCGAGGAGGTTGCGACGAGGGCGTCGCGAGATTAGGTGGGGGAGAATGTCCCGCAATTTTGATTATGGAGGCTAACTTTAGAAGTAATGCCATGCAAACGCCTAATGGACGCTTACGAGGATGCTTACGAGGCAATGACTGGGCAAAGTCTCCAGAATATTCTATACTCTTCTTGTACATAAGAGATAGATGTAGAGAAGATTCTAGAATAGTAGAGAACCTTGTAAATAGCTAGAGAATTCTAGAAGCGGAATATGATCCGTAGGATCGAATGTATCTCCACCGTCCGTCGAGAGGTGGACTAGTATAAATAGCCAAGGCCTCACTTGGCCAAAACACACAAGTATTCTTGTACTCAAGCAATACAAGCATACATTCTCCCAAACTCTCTCTTGTGTTCTTCTCTTGGTTCTTTTGCTTCTAGCATCGCCCAGCCCGAGTGGAAGGCTGACTTAGCACGAGCAAGGGGCTCACTAGCTAAGTGCCGCACGGTTCGACGTAGCGAGAAAGTTCGGTCCGTGACAATAAGCTGGGTACAATAATATTGAATAAACGAGAATTCATATGTATGTCTACACACATCCATGCATATAATATACATAATGTGATTATCAATTGCTTAACGATAAAAAGAATACTTATATAGAAAAGCTGCTCCGAACTGGGATCTTTCTAGGTGTTTAAGCTCCCGCTCCCAACCCTGCCCCCGCTCGGTGCAACCAAGGATTGCCCTTTATTGAAGAAAACAGCGAATTAAACCAGCGAGCACAGATGAGGAGGGGAGATTGGAAAAGAAAGGGGGTTGTGAAGGGACTTGCTTCGCCGACACAGGAGATTTGGGGCTGACACGCGGCCGATTGGCTCAAGCCTATAACTCAGCTATATCCAACTCTGTCTTAATGAGGGAATTACATTGGTTTATAAAGGGAAAAGAAAAACCCTAAAGCTATTTGCTAAACAAAAAAATCTTATGAGTAAGAGTATTAGATTACCCTTATAATATGACTTGACTAAACTAGATTTAAACCTAACAATCCCCAATGTTTGGTACCTAAAGTTACCACTAAACTGACCCAAATATCTGACACATGACATGAGCAACTCTATTTCCCAAAGCTTGCATTCCGCATTATTATCCTCCTTCCCCCGAGAAAAAGAAAGAAAATTAGCGCCACCCTGCCATCCAAGCCCGTCACTGGTTTTCTTGATTCAGAGTTGTTGTATCTCCCACTCCATGGACAAGACCCAATCTTTACCCGGTTATAACTATAACGACATGAAGAAAGTTAATTTCAAAACAGAGGATGAAGAAGTCTACAGGTTAAAGGAGCAAAGAGTCCATGGAGGTGGCAATTGTGAAATCACTCATGAGATCTTATAAAAGAATGATTACCATGGTTTGCGACAATATTGACATGCAGACACAAGTAATGGCCATTGAAGAGGCATCATTGTCACTTATGCCCTATGAAGCACAGGTGTGGCACTTTGGGTGAAGCACCCCCAGGTGCACGTCGGGTGCGGCATGGGTGTGTGTCCGGTATTTTAATGTCTTAAATACTGGGTGCGGCTCGGTTGCGTATTGGATCTGTGGAAAGGGCAGATCAGTGACGACCGGCAACCACCGGCCACTCCGGCGGCCACCTTTTGGGACCACCGGCAAGGAATCTGAGAGGAGGGAGGAGACTGGAGAGAAGCAGCAGCAGAAGGAGAAGGAGATGGAGAAGGAAGAAGTACTCACTGGAGACCCAAGCCATCGTACGGCGTGCGGCGATGTCGGGTGAAGAGAAGAAGAGGGAATCCCGCTGTTATCGATGTGGCTGGAGACAGATTTGTTATTTCATTTAACCCACTTATTAACTTATTACTTAACCAGCCCCCTGTACTTAAAAGAAATAAAAGTAATAGCACATATAAACTTTATTGTGTTCAGCTATACAATTTTAGAATTTACAAAACAGCCCATTAAATTTAACAAACTCTAACTAATTTGATTGAAAACTTCAAAATTTACGAAGCAGCCCGTTAAACATTCACTACTATGGTTCGAATATTCATATTCTTCTTACATCTATCTAATACTTATATTATGATTCTTAAGATTCAAATTGCTTAGAAATTCAATACTGAGTGTACATAGTTTAAAAAATATTTATAAAATTTGCCGTATCCCCGTCATACCAGTATCCTAAAATTTCCAAAACTGCCGTATCCTTGTATCCGCACCCGTGTCGTGTACACACCCGCACCGGTGTCCGTGCTTCATAGCTTATGCCAATCCATAGTCTAATGTGTTTGCTGATCATCAATTAGCTTTAGTTTTGTGTTTTTGCTGAGCAGAACAGTTCAGCTTTAATTCCAAAGCAGGCACAAGCAAGGTGAGAAATGGCGAAACAAAAGGAAAAAGAGTGATGAGGCCTGGTCTGGTGGCCATGGAAGTTGGTAAAGTTAACCCTACCCTGGAAAATGAAGATGGAGGGGTTGATTTGGAGTGTATCAACGTGAATGCCCCTGAAATAACAATGCTGTTTTACCCTTTATGTTAGCTAAGGGGTCCTGTTAAACTTGAGTCTTTTTAAGGACTATTGGTGCGAAGCGCAACTAGAATTAGGTAATCTGCTGGTGTAATTAACCCTTACAAATTTGAAATATTCTTCTTACTAATACAATCAAGAAACCATCTACTCGTCTTAAACAGCCGTGCATGCTTCTCTATGAGCTTTATCTTATTGGCTCAGTTATCAACTTGGGCTCAGTCTATTCAGACACAACGAACTACAAGTTCCTTCTTTGGACATGTACGGGCACAACTGAGCTTATAATTTTCCAGTCTCTTTATCCATAAATAGCTTCTGGGAGAAAAGAAATTAATCAGTTAGCCGTTAGGGACAGATGATATCAAGTTTCTAAAATCATGTGAAGTACTTTCTTGGGTCGAGTGTTGACCTTGAAACCACATGAAAATTGTGATGAAGAGAAAGCTGACACAGTTGATGTAGATGTCATTGATTTGATGCTAATTAACGAGTATTCTACTAAAATCTTGTGAAGTACTTTCTTTAGTGTAGTCTTCACCTCGAAACCACATGATAATTGCAATGGGAGAAAGCTGATAGTTGATGTGAATGTCACTGATTGGATGCTAATGAAAGAATAATCTTATCTGACTACCAATATGGTACTTTTCAGGGCATGATTCGTGCGTCCGTAACACAAGAGCAGAAACCAACGCAGACAACAGTACCAGCTTTGGTAATTAAGTTACCAGCACAAACAGAAGAAACTAGGCAGAAAAGTTCTTTTCCACCATCCTCCGTTCAACAGATCGATGAGAATAGCGAGGAAGAGGAAGAAGATGACTGGGATGCTTTTCAGTCTTTTCCTGCCTCTACACATGAAATTTCTCCTAGTGTTAAGGTAGAAAGTACTGCAGAAGAATCTACCATAAATGAAAAATCCTCCATTTCAGACTCTACTTCTGGTAACAATGAATCACAAGAATACAGTAGTTCCCAGTCCCTAAGCAATGACAGCACGGAGGAGGCTGTTGATGGAAATATGATATTTGCAGTAGTTGGAAACAGTTCGAAGAAAGCCCCAGGTTCCCAAGATAGTGGTGAGGATACCGAGGAGTGTGGTAATCACTGCGTGGAGAAAGATGGAGTGGCACCGAGCCGTAGGAGTGACCAAGCTCTGCCTGATCTTCAATCTTTTGAAGATACTCAGCCCTCTGACTATAAGCCGGAAGTGAAAATTGGAGCAGTGCCAAGCCATGAAAATGATCAGAACTTGTCTGTTCCCAAGTCTAATGAAGTTGAAGAAGGGAACATTGAGCCATCTGATAGTAGCCATGATAAGATGTCAGGAGCCAACCCATGAAGACGATGATCAGGCATCATCCGGATAAAAAAATCGTACATTATCGCCTCTAAATGGTAATTTTATTTAAACCACTTTGTGTTTTATGCCTTATTTTCTCTTGGACTCTTTTCTTTGACTTTTTGCCGATTTTATGAGGAAATTAGTTTTGATCCCAAGAAGTGCACATGAAAGTAATGTTCAGTAACTACAAAATCCTCACTAATTTAAGTTAAATTTTTGTGACCGATAACAACACAGCTTTCTCTCTCTCTTCATTTCAGACTTCTCTCTGTCTCCCTCTCATGGTGAAGGCCCTCTTCACGTGTTTTGCCTCGCACGACCAAATCTCTCTCCTCCGGCAATGTCATCTTCTACCACATCTTAAGGGGCTTCAGGTATTTGTGCTCTTGATCCGTTTGGTAACTTTATGGGTTTTAGCAAAAGGAAACTAAACCTGGACAGTTTCGTGAGAACAACATTTCCCTTAAATCCTGACAATCTTGAAACCCATTTGTTATTCTCATTAACCCACGTACATCTACATCTTCGCCGAGAATTCCAGACTCAGTTACCATCAATCACCACCCATCTTCAATGCATTCACTCCGTGGTCCATCACCGGCGTCGTCAACAACCAACCAAGAATGCTACCGTCATGTAATTAATCCTCCTAGCCCACTGTGCACATCTTTTCTGCACATATATATACTCATCAGGCTTGCTCTTATCAATTAGCTTAAGATGCGACTACATCCCTTACGATAGGAACTAGCTTAATTGCTCTCATCCACTCAATTTGAACTTTACTATAGCATCTTTTCGATTTGATTGTAACATTGGTTATTATAACCTACTACTACTGGCACAAACTACTATGAATGCAACCCAAAGGAAGACCACAAGATTGCCTCTTTACTCGACAGTGGGAAAAGTGGCGGATCTGGAGTGGATTGAAGGGCAAGAGAGTTACGTCTACATAAATTAGTTCGGTTAAATTTTAAGTATCTGTTTGTTCATCAATTTCAATAAAATTGGATCACTAATAAGAGTGAAATTACTCCCTAACTTTAAGAAGTTTAATAATGTTGTAGCTAACGAAATATTATCACAAATGCATGTGACATATGGAGTCGCTTTTATGTAACAAAAAGTCTCATCTTTCGCTATCTATCATCATCCCACACCATGAAAAGATGTTTGATTCATATTATTTAAGCGAAAAGTCCTAGCTTACTTTTTACATAATTTATTTTTGCTTTTTGTCAAGTCACAACAAAATGAACAATAGAGACAATGCATATCGAAAAATCCACCCATCTGAAATGACAATCACCATCAAGATGAGATTATGAATGCAAGTCTGATTAAACAAAAAAGTGAAGGATTCCGAAGCCGAAGGAAGATACATGCGATTGCCACTTTACTCGATAGGGGGGAAAGTGATAGATCTGCAGTGTGTTAAAAGGGGCAAGAAAGTTAGACCTAAAAATGGGTCAGTTCGATATTGTCTTCATATCTGCCTGGATTTTGTTTGGTCAAATAATTCTCTTATCTCTTACTTCTTCTGTTCCTAATAAATTGATCATATATTTTTTTTTTTGGGTCGTCCCACAAAAATTGCTTACTTTTCAAATTTAAAAAATTTCTCTAAGTGTTTTTCTACATTTACCCATTTTATATTTTTTATTCAATTTTTCTCTTCACATTTAACTTTCCAATAACTCATTTTCTCTCTATGGGTTCATTTTTTATTCTATTTTTCTCTTCACATTTAACACTAGGAACCAATTTTTTCTCTCCTAACTCAATCTCTTCTCTCCTCTCTCTAAAGGGTAAAATAGAAAATACACAATATAATCTAAATTCGTAATATGCGTGTCAAGTCAAACGTGATCGAATTATCGAAAAAGAGGGAGTACATTTCTGCCTAACCAAATATGTGGATTCAGAGCAAATTAATGGATATGATTGAGACCGAGCACAACGAATATGCTATTTTGCTTCCGTGATGATAACTCCATTTTCATTAGGTGTCGCTTATATGTGACAAAAAGTCTTGTCTTTCCCCCTATACCGTTCACACCGGAGCGCGTATGTGCAACAAGATGTTTGATTTGAGGAGATACTATTTGAGCAAATAATCTTGTCAAACTAGGTTCTATTTTTTTTGTCAAATGACAATCCGATGAACGATAATAATACTGTAGCATGGAATGGGAAAAACATCCATCCATCAAGCTCTGACAACCCAGCCAAAGATGACAATCACCATCAAAATATCATGCACCTAAGTAAATACATTGTTGACATACGAAGTTCTCTTCACCTAAAGAAAGTTCATCATCCTCATCTTTAAAACCATCTCCTTGACCATCAAAGAAAACTAGAAACTGAATAAAGCAAAACCACGAGAGCAATAGCCCGAGAGCGAACTATTAATTACGAACTAATTTGACTGGAATTGGTTTTTTAGTATGCAAATTGCCAATGCACCTAAAAGGAGTTTGCATCCATGAAGTCTCCAATTATGTGCGTATTCCAGTCCAAACATCTTAAATCCAAGAAATATGGAATACGGATATTTAGACGAAGGAAATGTTCCGAGCAAAATGAGTCAATCATGAGTCTTATAGAACATATAGCAGCAATTGAGAGACATTAGTGAGATCGTGGGAATAGTTTAGGCATCCGGATATCGATGGATTTCTCAAAATTTTCCCCGTGATTGACATGAGGCTAATGTAATCTTCATCCGGTGAATTCAACAAGAGCGTAAAAGTAAGAAATTTTGGATTTTAGATGAAAAAAAATGTGACGTTCGAAAATTTGTCATTAACCGATTGAGAAACCTGCTAAAAAATTATTCAGTAAAAAAAGTAATTTCTTGTCTTGCATTCATTAAACCTACTTGTGGTGTGGTAGGGTACAAGGAGTTACTTTCTAAAATAGAGAGTAAAAAATCATAAAACACTCCATATTTACCCAAGATAAAAGATCGTGGATATGTAATATGTATATGTTGAGTCCATCCTTCATCTTAAACTTTTAAAGCAAGTAATATTTTACACGGTTTACCTAAAAATGTGGAAGATACCAAATATACTTCCATAAGGAGTGGACCCTCGGTGCACTGGCCCTTTTAAATATGACCTAATCGAAAATTGGGATTTGTAATTAGTAACAATTTGAAGTATCATGTAATATAGTATGTTTCGTAACGATTTCTTCAGAGTAGAAACCCTTTCTCCTTTCCCGCACACTAATGTGGCTTTTATGACCTTGAAGAAGCCAATGACCGCCTCCTCGCCGTGGTGAAGGTCCGAGGGCGAGGCCCTAAGGCTACTTATCCATGAAACCCTTTTAAACTACAAGTTACCGGGACTATCTTGCTCAAATGAGTATTCCATTCACCTTTATGGGCAGCTCCTGCTGTCCATGTCCTGCATCAAGATATGAGACTGTTGCTAATCAGTACGATCATCACACACACTAGGGCAAGACACAAACATTTAACTCACTCACTAAACAGTCTCTTAGTAACTTTGTAACGCTGTATAACTGGAATCTTTTCTTGGTTAAAGGAAAGAGGAGAAGCTATTACCTGGGTTTGATTTTAGGCACCATAAGGTATCCGCCTTGTTTCTGGTCGACCTCTTCTCCTCCATTGTATGTTTTGGGAGCCGTAGGGCTCAGTTATAATCATGACAAACTCATATAGGGACACACAGCAAATGCTTAGGCCTTCCAGAGAGACCTTCTCCAACTTGGACCCTTGTGATGCTTTGGTTCGGGACTCCATTATATATAGTGGCTGAGGATAAATGCTGACCTCAAGTTCATCTCTCCACTCTGACGCACATAGAGCAGAGGTAGGAGTTTCTATCGCATTCTCGACAGAGAGATGGTACTCCAGCAAAAATGTAAATCATATACAGACAAATAACTTTCAACTTTGCATTGAGGACTGGACTCATCTGTTTTTGGTATAACATTTATTTTTGGTGTTACGTGACTGTTTATCTAAAGCCCTGTTTATTTCAAGAAAAATACTTCACGGAAAACGTTTTTCGAAAAATGCTTTTTCAAAGTATACTTTTCGGAAATAGCAGTTTCTGAAATATTTTCATAAATTTTATTTTCCGTTATTTGGGTGTCGTGCAATGATACAGGTATCTGTACAAAAAAAAGATATGTTTTTCACTATTTTTGTTGTTTGGGCATATCTCTATGTGTGTGTGTGTGGGGGGGGGGGGGGGGGGTTGTAGGGGTGGGTGTGTGGCGGACGGGCATGTGTGTGTTAGGGGGAGGGGTGTGTGTGGGTGCGGGCGCGCGTGTGTGTGCACGAGTAGGCGTGTGTCTGTCGAGGGAGGGGGTGCGCATGCGCGCGCGAGTGTATGTAAGGGCCTTTTGGAAAAGATTTTCGCATTTTCCGCTATTTGGTGCATGGAAATCGTTTTTCAGAAAAGGTTTTCCGGTGTTTGGTGCATGCATAAGATTTTTTAACAGAAAATAATTTTCAATCAACTTATTTTGAAGAATAAAATGTCGAAAAATCACTTACCGTTCAAATTCGGTAAGTCATTTTCCGAACCACTGAACATACATACCTACACATACCCCCCCCCCCCCAACACACACACACACCCACCCCCGACACACACCCACACCCACATACCCCGACACACACACACATACACACACATGTGGGCCTGCCTGCCCACCTGTCCCCACACTTACACCCCCAACACACACATGCCCGTCCGCCACACATCCACCCCTACACACCCCCCCCCCTCCCACACACACACAAAGTTATGCCCAAACATCAGAAATAGTAAAAAAAAACATATCTTTTTTTTTTGTATAGATATTTGTATCATTGCACGACAGCCAAACAGCGGAAAATAAATTTTTTGAAAATATTTTCAGAAACTGCTATTTTCGGAAAGCATACTCCGAATTTTCTGGAAAGCATTTTCTGTGAAGCATTATACGTGAAATAAACAGAGCCTAAGTGTGTGGGTGTGTGTGGGTATGTGTGTTCAGTGGTCCAAAAAATTACTTACCTTGTTGACACTTGACATTTTATAGTGTTTCTTAATAGTTTTTTTTTTTAAATAACACAAATAAAAAACTTAAATAGTAAATAACTATAGGACATATTTGGTTTTCATAATTTAAATTTTATTTTACTAAATGTGATAATAAACACTTATACATGATTCTTGATTATTTTAATAAAATTGTATGTTTGATTTTTTTTTACGCACATCGTGTGTGGGCTACAATGGCTCGTGTATATATAAAAAACAAAGCTTTGGCAATATTTTGAAAAGAATAATGGATTTTTTTACCGTGAAGTAAGCACTAACTGTACATTTATTATGCACATAGAGAACAAAAGTCCGCGGGCATAATTTTTTTTTTTGTTTTTGAAAACCAAGAATTCCAAGTCAGTGTTTATTTTTAACAGTGTCAAATACGAAAATTTCCTTCCAATGTCACGTTAGCCATTCCAAGCCCATCCATTATCTTTCTTACCAAATAAAGGAAAAAAAAAAACCACCAGTACTGGGATCGACTATTGTGGCAAGATTTTCACGTCTAGTTTTAGGAATTTTTCAAGGCCTCATTTAACTCTTATAGCAGGCTACAATGTCCTAGTTGATGTCGCTCCTAAATAGAATTTATAATTTTTGTTGCTATTGAAGATAACTACAATCCCTCATATAGTGATAATTAACGACAGTTAACCCTTTGTGGTATTTCTGTTATCATTTTTAGTGATAACTCTTAATTATACTTTCATAGCGTCAACAAATAATAAAAATAATTAAGTTATAGCTATTCTTTTATAACTCCAACAAAAATCACAAGTCTTCCTCCTATTTAGGTAGTCGAAAACCTTATCCTAAAGAAGTTGCGGAAAGACGAGATTTGCCCGACACAACTGTTGCGTCGATCCTGTGGACGTCTTTGTTTGCTGTCCGAAGTGGTCTGTGCTACTCTCGTCCAAGGTGGTCCAATTTCTGCAGATTCACTTTTCAGGTGGAGACCGGAGAATTTGAAACCCGAGTAGAATGTTGCCACAATTTCGCTAAATTTTCTAAATTCAGATCAAAAAAGCTGAAAGCGGTTGTAGGTATGAAGAATTTGAAATTTTATCATATATATACATATATATGTGTGTGTGTGTGTGTGTGCGCGCGCGCACGCTCGTGTGTGTGTCAAATGTAGGAGTAGTTTCTATCACATTCTCGATATGAAATGAAAGTTGACACTCAGGCAAAAAGTAAAATTATGCGAACCGTAAAACGACTTTTGAAAGGGCTTTGACAAGAATGAGCCACATAATTTGAAACAAACTTTTTGTCGTAAATTGACAAAATAAATTTTTAATAATATTTTTGTTATCACTTTTAACGACAACTCTTACGAAGAATTTGAAATTCCTGCGCACCTCGTGGTGTGACGGGGTCGGGCACTATAATAATTTGTCAATGTCAAGTGTCGGTATCGGTAGTCGATTTAGGGGTTTAAATTCTGAAAATAACTTCGGTACACGTGAACCAACCAGGCCTTCACGTGGAGTGGTCGATCTTTCTGTCTCTTTTTGGTCCCAATTATATTCGGCCTGTTCTGGGTATGATCTTTCCTTTTCTTCTAGTCCAACTCCAGCCTCCTCTAGGGGATACATCTGTCTTTCAAAACTCTCCAAAACTTCAGCAATAAGCGCAATACATTTGTAATGTTTCGTAACATTTCACATATTTAAGCAAAAGAGTTTAGAAAATTTTATTTATACCTATCGTATCGTAGGTGTTAACTTCAAGGTCAGGGGTGGCCCGTGCAAGGCTCTAAGATACTAAAAATATTAGTAGTTTTGCTATCGAGATTAGCATACCTACTTTCACACGGTATAAGCACTAGAATGACTTTATTAAGGATTGGTTTGACAAATTTTTTTTTTTTGGTTTTCAGTTTTTAAAGAGAAGTTTTTAAAAAGTAGCTTAATTTTTTTTTTTTTTGGTAAAAACAAGTGGGTGTTTGATAACCCTTATTTTTTAAATTTTTTTTTGGGTGTTTGGTAACCCTTTTTATTTTGATTTTTTTTTGGGTGGTTTGTGGTGGCGGTGGTGGGACGTAGCGGTGGTCGACGGTGGTGGTGGCCGGCGGTGGCTGGTGGCTATCGGCAGTGGTGGTCGGCGGCCGGAGGTGGCTGTCGGCGGCCGGCGGTGGCTGCCGGTGGTGGTCCCCGGCGGCCGGAGGTGGCTGTCGGCTGCCGGCGGTGGTCGCCTGAGGTGGCTGCCGGCGGTGGGAAGGTGGTGGTCTAAAAAAAAAACCAGGTTTTGGAGTTTTTTTTTTACTTTTCAGTTTAAAAACTGGTTTTTTAAATTGGAGAAGGAAAAAAAATGGTTACCAAACACACTTTTTTTTCCCAATTTTCAAAACTGAAAAAAAAAAGGAAAAAAAAACCGTGTCAAACGTGGCCTAAGAATGTTGTGGTTTTGCAACAGGCATTTGAAATGGTGTCGTGTCAACAGACGAGAGGTGTGGGAGACTAAAAAATGGTTGGATGAAGCATCACGGGCTGGGATGAGATTGTCGGTACGAAATTAGGAGCCACTATTTGGAGTTCGTTACTTCCTCAATTTTTTTTTCTAACATAATTTTAGTAATGATTTTATCTAAAGGGTACGCAAATAACAAAAAGGGCATGCATCACATTTTTTATTGTCCCTATAACATTAAACGAGTTTATGCTAAAGAGCTTAATGTCATTTGGCACCTTTGGGTCAGGGCGGCCTTCTTTGAGAAGAAAATAGCAAGAAGCTCAGGTCTTGTCATGACCGCGACAACGTGACAATTACATACTTAAAATCTCCACGTCTTCTTGATTTTGATGAGATCAAACGTAGCCTAACATTGGGGTTAGGGTGGCCCTAAAGAGCTTCAGTAAGTGCTAACTTTAAGGCAGTAATTCCAAAGCTCTCCAGACTAGTTTTCATATCTTTTTTATTTGCCACTCGATAGGAGGGGATGCAGAGACGTAGGTTTTGGTGGGCATGGAAACATGCATTGGTAATTTTAATAGGCCAGTGTGGTCATATTTTCATGCACGAGAAAAGTCATCAACAATTGCATTGGTTTTTTTGTGCTTCATTCAAACAATAATGTAGAGAACATTAGGTAATTTGGGACCAATGGTACTCACCATCTTGGATTATTGATATGTGGTACATAAAACTCCCTAACTCCCTTAACCCCTCGTCCTATCACATTAGCCGCCCTGACTCAACAGTCCCAAATGGTTGAATGAATGGTCCTCGGTGTCTCACGTTGGATGTCGCCATAGTTATTGCCCGTTGGGTCCTTGTGCCGTGATGGCGGGACCTGTTGACAATAAAATGGGAAAAAAAAGGTTTCGATAGTCTTACTGACCATAATTATCAATACCGTATTGATCCGTTATACTGTTTTTGCCTTCTACTGATACGATATCTCTTAAATTTTATACTGGTCAAAATACCGATCTGTACATATTGTATCGGTTGGTATCACCGAAAATTACGTAACGGTCGAGATATTGTGTTTTGTACAGATTCCTTAAAAAATATATAAGTAATAAATTTTATTAAAATTTTTATAAATTGACCATATAAAGATTTGCAAATTATAATGAATATTATGAGCAAAATGTTACATAGGCTTTGAATTGGTAGAACAAAATTTAGAAAGTTCACTTATCTTTTACTTCATACCTAGAAGTTTTGATCATATTCTTTCATCTATATGATTATTACTTTACACACATCCGCTTGCACACACATACACGTACACTTACAAAAATAACTTATTCTTGAACCCAAAGACGTTATTATTGAAACTGGTTATTCTTACATAAGAATTTGTAAATAAAATTGTTAGGGGGGGGGGGGGGGGTCAATCCTAGATAGAGTAATTTAATTGAATAAGCTATTTGTTTCTAATATCATTGTATGAGAACAAACAACTTATTTGGGAACCATTAGCTTATTTGAAACTACGATAATTCAAACTCTATAAGATAAATAGTTTATTCTAAATGAGTTGTGAGAAAAAAGAATATATGTATATATTATTAGTTCGCTAATGAATAAATATTACAAATATGTATTATTGATGAAAATTTTGAAACGGTACCGAGACAGTACTAGTACTGTAAGTACGATTTCACGGAAAAAACGTTATGCATCCTGATACGGTATTCATAACTATGTTACTAATACTTTTCAAATGGCAAACGATAGTCTTACACCGACCCATACAACGTTCTGCAAATCTCATGCATCAATTAGCATCGGAGTGTCAAAAGTACGGCTGTAAATAAACCGAGTTGTTCACGAACAACTCGTTGTTCGTTCTCTCAAAACTCGTTCGTGTTCGTTCATGTAATAGGTGAACCGAACACGAACACAATTTTAAGGCTCGTTTATTAAACGAGCCGAGTTTGAACATGATGATGTTTGTTTATTAATGTTCGTGAACAAGAGGGCTCGTTTGCTTAACGAGCCGAACACGAGTCGAGCCTTGTAAACGAACATCGCTTCATTTATTCATTAAAAAAATATAATATATTACAACCTACACAAAATATCTCTGTGTTGTGTTGAAACGTGGAAGCATGTGGATCACCAATGCTTCCTCTTTCTATCACTAAATTCATTTTTTTCTCTCATTAAAGACACTCAAAAACCCGTGCCCTTCTCTCATCAATATTCAACTCCTCTCTATCGCTGATGCCTCTCTAATCGCTATCTTTTCGGTGTTGAATGAAAGATCAGTGATATTATAAAGGTGTGCGTGCGTGACTCGTCCACATACGTACGCACATACCGTCTATTTCTTACTCTCACGCACGTACGCCCATCACCCCGGATCAGATCTGGATCAGATCTGGCATCGCCCCAATCAAATCAGATTTGATCTTCATCTTCTTCTCCGGTCACTTCTTTGGCCATTTTTTCGATCGATGATTCAATTTGTTTCTTTAGACAAACGAGCCGAGTCGAGCCCGAGTTGTGCAATAACGAACTCGAGCCGAGTTCAAACACCCATGTCTGGCTTCTAAACGAACACGAGCGGAGCTCGAACATCCCTGAAAATAAACGAACCGAGTTCGAACACACCCATGTTCGGCTCAAACTCGGTTCGTATACAACCCTAGTCAAAAGTCATTTAGAAGGTGGCAATAATGCTATCCAACATCTAAACGTGGCTAAATATTATTCCGAGAAAAGAAAGTTTGGAATTCACAAGAAACCAAAAAAGAAGAAGCAAATGTTGGGCTTATAGCATGAACTGAAGGCCTACTTTTAACCATATTGGAGCCCAGGAGAAGTAAATGTTTGGGCTTACAGCATGAGTAAGAGGCCTATGGCCTAACTCCAGCCTTACTGGGCCGCTACTCGCCCCCATATTTACTGAAAGCCCGCCTATAAAAACCTCTCCTCTCTGAAAAAATTGGTTCACTAGTCCCCACGGCGGCGAAGGCGACGGTGCAATGGAGGAGAAGCGGAGGCTACTGATTTTGTACGCTTCTCAGACGGGAAATGCACTGGACGCTGCCGAGCAGATAGGCCGTGAAGTGGAGCGCCGTGGCTGTCCCGTCGCCGTCAAGTCCGTCGACGAGTTCGACGCCGTAAGTCGAGTCTTTGAACCGAACTGTTACATGCTTAGGTTTTTTTATTTATTTATTGAATTTCCTTTTCAGTGCTGAGAAATTGCAGGGAAGTTGTTATATCTTTGATTATTGTGTTCGTTATTGTTATATAGAGGATTAAATGGTTGAAGTTGTTTAGTTGATAAGCTTGAGAAATTTCATTTATGTGTTAAATAACTTCGATAAGAGTTTGGGTGAGAATTATAGGTATTAATAGCGTGTAGTTGGGGATAATGTGGCCTGGTTTTACACGATACAATTAGGATGATAGGTAGGGAAGGAAAGATACTCCCAATTTGTACATCCAAGTCACTTAACTGTAGATACTTTAGACAGCAGACAACCAACTTCTACCTGTCTTCTTTTTATAATTTTATCTGGGAGAATCTTATAGTGCGATAGAAGTTTGTTTTCTCAGTTACCCACAGTAGTAGGCTATGAAGCACCGACACCTCATATAGGTCGAGGTATGGTGTCCGGCACTTAACGACACCTCGACACCTCACCAACACCTCTGGACACGTGTTCGACACCTCTCAGCGAATATATTTATTTATTTTTTAATTACCGGACACCGTGTTGGACACCTGTAGGACACCTCTTCAAGAAGTATCCACGCATATGCGGCCAATGTGCAGTGTTTCAAACTTATTTCAGGGACAAATCTGTGGTTTTTTTAGAAATTAACTTTTAGGCCAAACCAAGGACAAATTAGAGGTTTTTTATGAATGAACTTTTGGGGCGAACCCAATCATATCGACCTAGCAAAAAGTACCTTCTTATTTCTCTCTCATCTCTTTCTCTTTTCCTTTTTTGGTTACCTAAAGCATCCAAGTTTGCCAGTCCAGATTAAGAAAGGTCAACATCTCTGACCTTATTTATAGACCTATCTGGCTATATAAAACCTCTCCTTCATGCCTTTGGTGTCATATCTTTTTTCCTTCTCTCTTGTTACTGTTGAGACTCTAGTTTTGGGATTGTCGAGACATTGAATTGCTTTCTTGTTAGCAACCTTCTTTCTTGTTACTGTTAAGACTATTCATGTTACTAGCTTTCTCTCTCGTGCTTTTTGAACGAAATTTAGTTGCTCCAATTGATGTTTATTTTTATTATAAATATTTACATATGTATATACATATATATGTACATATATATGCATTTAATAAAGTATTGAAAAAATATTGAGCAGTGTCCCGTGGTGTTCGAGCGAAATCTGATTTTTCTGAAAGTGCGGTGTCCTGTGTCCTGGTCGGTGTCAGATACGGTGTCCGTGTCCGTGCTACCTAGGTAGCAGGCTACTATCCGAGGAAACCACCTTCTACCTGTCAAATATATTTTAAGACGTCAAGTCCCATTTTCTGCAGCTAAAATGATGTTTATTCAGGTCGGCACTGCCCTGCCTCCACACACATTAGCAAATTCTGGAATTTCTCTTGATTAGATATTTTGAGTGAATTATCGTCTCTGCTTTCGAAGTTACAATCCCCACAAGTTAGCAAGTGTTCATTTTTTATGGGTTATAGTACTTTTTAGTGCAACTTAAAACATGATGGGCCTAGGTAAGGTTATAAAGGCTTCTTGGATGCGCAGCGTGGCTATTAATTCTATTTACACGCCTCTTTTTTTTTGTGTTGTAAGTTGGAGGGAATCTTTGCGATGCATCTTGAGGTCACAAATTGCAAGTAGTTGATGTGCCCAGGGTGGAGTGTAGAAGTGGGGTCATATGTAGCCTTATTATAAACTTGGCAATTCATGCTGTGGTTGTGCTGCCTTATTATAAATACACGAATGCACATGCACGCGTATATCGTTGTGATTTGGCCCTCAGGTTATCTTTTCTTAAGTGGATTTAGTTTTCGGTATAAACACGATAGTATTTACAATATGGTACGTGTGACACTTTGTCGCAAGTTGGTAATATGTGATTTTGGATTTCGCCTTCAAAGACCATTCCGAGATACCTACTTGTTTGGCTCTTTTGATAGAGGCAGCGTCCTGTGGTGGGTTGTGCTTCTGATCATTACACATGATATCAGGGCCGACTCTCTTAGAGCTTGAAACGGACAAGTCGGATTACCGAAGGTGGGGAAAAGAAGGCGGACTCCGATCTGGTCATGTGACAAGATAAGTTTGGGCTTTGGGGGGGGGGGGGGGGGGGCTAGGAAATGGAGGGGACATTGCAACACTCTGTTCTACATCAGGTATGGGCGTTCCAAGGAGCTCATTTGTATCTAGTTGAAACCCTTTTTGAGGAAGACATTGCCCTGTAATGGGGCGGGGTTCTGGGTCGTTACATACATTGCTTATGATTGTACATAGTGCATAATGTACGTTGAAGAAGATTCAAAAAAGATGTTTGATGTCTCATGCATTGAATACTGTGGAGAGGTCAAGCACCAAATTGTACCATTGTCGTATGGACTGTTACTTGTACGCTGCATTTGTGTAAATAGCATCGTTGTACGGAATATTATCTTTATGTAGAACTCTAGAGCTCGCTGGCGTGCAACTGTTACCAATTGTACTTAATATACTGTGTGACCAATGAACAAAATATTTCACTAGTTTCATACAAACTTCTTAATGATTATCGCTCAGTTAAATTGCTTCTTGTTGCCAGAGTATAAAGAATTTTTTAAGAGGTTGTCAGGGGTTTTTTGTGTTATGGTTTTAGACATACTAGCATAAATGTTCACTATATAAAGAAATAACAAAGAGATGGAAGGCAAACTAGAATAAGCTTACCAATATTGAATGAATAAGAAACAGATAAAAGGCAAACTAGAATAAGCTAACAAATATTGATTAAAAATACATAACTAATCGTGTTGAGAATGTCTTCTCTCTATCTCTACCTTCCAATTTTTTTTTTTTTTTGACTGGGCATATATTACTATTGTTATGTAGCAATACCATCTTACTTGATTTTGTGTGCAATGTTTCTGGTTAGTTATTTTCAAAACACTATTGTTCTTGAAAAACTATGACCCAGTCCCTCACCGACCCTAATATTATTGCGGCTAAAGATGGTTCATAGTGTGGGATTTTGTTAAGTCCCATGCATGAACAATTGTTTTCTTGTTTTCATACGTATTGTCATTGTGAATAATGTTTTAAGCATGGCGCTCATCTGCAATTTACATGTGGACTATTTCAGAGTTCATTAGCATATGAGGAGACTGTGATTTTTGTTGTTTCCACTACAGGCCAGGGGGACACGCCAGACTCAATGAAG
The DNA here is from genome assembly GCA_033070095.1 of Escallonia herrerae. Lineage (NCBI taxonomy): Eukaryota > Viridiplantae > Streptophyta > Magnoliopsida > Escalloniales > Escalloniaceae > Escallonia > Escallonia herrerae. Next base: position 193,538 of record JAVXUP010000180.1, on the reverse strand, counting down.
GTTGGTTTTCTGTTTAAATGAAATGGACTTATTATAAGATCAAGTTCTTCGGAAGCTCAGGTTTCAGATGGTTATCCATCCTTCTAATTTTTGCTTACATTTTGTAGGCATTTTGGGCATACCTCCTGCAAAGAAACCTAAGCCAGCATTGGCTAGAAGATGTTAACTATGCGGTGTTTGGATTGGGTGATTCTGGTTACCAAAAATACAATGTAATAGCTTCACAGGTCTTTTTCGTCAATCTTATATTTACTGGAAACGTGCATTCCTGGTGATAGGAAAAAGCTGGACGACCTTTTAAATAGTTAAAAGAAAAATTAGGGAGTAGATGTTTTATGTTGTATCCCTTCACATGCCAAGAGGCAGTAGCTTACGTTGATCTGCGTACTTTCTTGGTTGCGGACTTCATTCCTGTCTATGGTTCAAAGTATGATGTACATTTGGATAGGATCAAAAAGTTGGACTGCGAGTTGGGGAAGGGCAAAAATGACATCTTCTTGCAATAGGATGTGTACTCCCAGTAGACAGACAATGCGTGATTGTTTTGCAACGAATCTGACAATCTTAGAAAGAGTTTGGTGATTGTACAATGTCTAGAAGTGAAGCTAGCATTGTCCTCATTGTTTTTATCTGGCAATCGTTTATGCTTTCCCCCCCCCTGGATGCAGTTTGTTGCAAAGAAGCTTGACAAAAGATTTTCAGATCTTGGGGCAATGGCAATTGTTGAAAGAGGTCTTGGAGATGATCAGCATCCTTCACGGTATGGTTTTGGATCTGCTAGTCTACATAATATATGTCGCATTATTACCGGTGATTTGTAATTCTTTCTTTCTGGAGTTGTAGTCCAATATCTGTTGGTGTATGTTGTGTAGTCACAGAATTCGTACTCTGATACGTAGCCACCAGCAAAAGGTACAGCTTATGCTATACATAATCTGGACAACTGCACCTGCTACCAGTCTCTAAAACAATATTTGAAGCCTTAAATGCTGTTCTACTTTTGGAAGATGCACGTATTAGGGTGCATTAGCTTTTCAGACTTATTGCTCGAATAGTTAACATCTATTCATCTTTGGAATATTTAATGACAATTTTACTAGAATGTTTTCTGAAAGCTACATTTTTTGACCGTGTTCTGTTGATTTCTCCCACAAATACATAATTATCTGGGCCATTTGATGCATAATAAATTTAGTGGTAAGAGATTGTTTGAATGACTTGCGATGAACATGGCCCCCCATCCAACACCTCCCGAGAAAAGGAAAAAAAGAAAGAAATAGGAGGAAAGACGCTCAATCCAGTATAAATTTTGGTTCAGGATGGAGATAGGTCGAGAGTTGCATAATCACAGTGACGTTTCCTATTCATGTCAGGGGCTCCAGAAGAGTTTTCCAGGGCTCAAGACGGTTGAGACAATATGACTATCTTTCCAATTTGTTACCTGAAGCAGACACAGTTAGCAGCTTTCCCCTTTTCTCTACAGAAGTCTTCAATCTCTTTGTAAATGGAATGCAGAAAAGAACTTAGCTTTTGAAACGGCCAAATGTTTTTGCTCACAGTTGTGAAGCTTATAGTCAGTTGTTGAAGCAAGCTATGATTTCTCGTGTGGTAGCTAAAATTCTAATGAATGAGTAACACTAGAAAGACAAAAAAAAGCACTAAGGAGTAAGGTATAGGCTGCTGTGAATGGTGGTGTTAATTTATGAATGAACTTGGTAGGATAAGGAAAAGAGAAACCATGAGAAAGAGGGATGATTGCAATGTAAAAATGAGGATCACCTAAAGAGTCATTTCATGTGAGACAATTTCCAGCTAAAGTTTTTGCAGGATACTAAAGTCAACGAGGGCCTAAGTCTTGGCGAATCTAGAAGCTATCGTCCTTCCACTTTTTTCTGCATAAAAAAGGACATGCTGTTGTAATATCAAGGAAAATGGTGAAATTCAAAAGTATAACGGAATTGGCTTGCACGCCCTCGGCATTTTTCTCATATGAATGTTTACCTATCAAATATAAAGAAAAGATTATTACAAGTGTACGGTCCGGAAACAATTTTCTTAGTTTAGGGAGAGTATCTACAGCATATTTAACTGTGGCGTTAAGGAGTGATGTTGTTTCCATCCTTTCAGCGAAGCTCTGCATGTGTTGGTGTGTGTTCTATAAGCCCTTTTGGTTTCTTTTTCTAAGGTTTTAATTTCTGTTTATGACCTAAATTATTCTAATTCATGCACTGTTCCAAGTAAAAAAACGCAAACCTTAATCTCGTAATATCCTTTGACAGTTATGAAGGCACTTTAGATCCTTGGATGTCCTCTTTGTGGAGAATGTTGTACCAAAAGAATCCCAAAAAATTTCCAAGGGGTCTAGATTATGTGAGTTCAATTGCAAACATGATGGATCAATCCAAAATCAAAGTGACGTACTGGAATGTAGATGCTGCAGGTAACTTACTCATTTAGACTCACTTTGCAACTTGGACAGGTAAACCATATCGATTATCTGTGTTTCATTTACACAATCTTGTGACTTGTCAAAATTGTATCAACAAAGTGTTTTTTCTATTTGTTGTGCTCCATACGGGAGTAGTGACATTGTGGAAAACTTAGATATGTAAGGAACAACAACACTGGTTTCATTCATCAACTAATCCCATATAACTTAAAAGAGGAACTTGAGAAATGGTGAGTGGTGTACTTGAACATGGTTTAAGGTTTTTAAAATTTGTAGTTGCTGGCCATTGTGTAAGTACAGATATAATTCACAATATAAACTTGGACCAGATCAACCAACTGCTTCGTCTTCGTTTTATTTTATCGCCCTAAAGTGAAAGTAGAGCAATACTAGGCATCATGTATAATATAGACCGTAAGACTAGGTAGCACAGACACGGACACGGTGTCGGTGTCGGACACTGACACCGACACCGGACACCGCAATTTCCAAAAAATCAGATTTTGGACACCGCAGGACACCGCTATTTTCTAAATATATTTTATATTATATATATATATATATATATTTAATAAATATCAAATATATTTTACAATCTAAAATAACAAATAATAATGAAAAACTATAAGTTATAATTTATTTGATCAATATTTGTTTAGTTAATATACTGAAAATGCAACAACAAAGGGAGAAAAGAAAAAGAAAAGAAAAGAAAAGAAAGAAATGGGAGGACAAAGGAAGAAAATGAAAAGGACAGAAACAAGAGGACAAAAGAGAGAAAAGAAAAAAGAGAGAGAACAGAAACGGAGGACAAAAGGAAGAAAAAAAAAGAGGACAGAAACGGGAGAAGAAAAGGGAGAAAAGAAAAAAAGAGAAGGACGGGAGGGATGACGGAAAGAAGCTCCAGCACCGCCGCAACCTGTGGGTCAGCGGCGGAGGTCTGGATCTATCCAGCGAGTCAGCTGCTTCGGTCTTCGCGACGGCGACCGGATAGTCTGGATCTATCGGCGACGGCGTTGGAATGTTTGGCGACCAGCTTCGACAGCTCCGACGACGGCTACTAGTCTGTAATGCTCTGAAGGCTTCCGTAACGTGAGTGTTCCCTTCTCAGATAGGCGACGGCCGTAAGGTGAGTGAAGATCAGATTAGGGCACAATTTCTTGACCCCTGAAATTAGTTCAAAAAATTGCAAAGTAGCTCCAAACGGTCCGACACTGCAGATGCCGTGTCCGACACTCCTCGACGAAGTGTCCGACACGGTGTCGGAAAAAAAAAATTCCTACACCGATTGGCGGTGTCCGACACATGTCGGGCGGTGTCCGGAGGGTGTCGGGGTGTCCGTCCGTTTAGGACACCAAACCTCCACCTAGGAGAGGTACTTGTGGTAAATTTGGCATGCCCCACAGTTGGCGGATCTGTAACTCGATGATAGTCGCAGTGTACTCCCAATCGGCGTAAGCATGTAACGCTTTGATAGCATTGCTTAGTTCCTGTTGAGTGTCATACTTGTGGTAAATTTCCAATGTAGTTTCTCTTTGTTGATAAAAGAGCTTGTATATGTTGCAGAGGTGGAGTCGCTTGAGATGCAAATTATGAGAGCTCGCTTGATGTCTCCTGGAAAATTTTCTCATGACAAGAATAGGCCCGTCTGTTTTATAAAAATGGTAGTAGTACAGTCTTCAGTATGTTATATGTTTATGGTATCGTCAAAATGAAACAAAGTACTAGCTTTTAACCTCGATTTATAATTCATCCGTTTCGGAGTATAGAGTATGTTTGAACCACTCTGACAATTTATAACTGACGTTCTTTCAGCCATCTTTTAGATGAGAATACAATAAACATACACGTATATAGTTACATATCTATACTTCTTTTGGTGTAACACTTTTTTTGTGTTACCAACTACCTATCTAAAATGGTGGCAAGTGGCATTCCAAGAAATTTATTAAAAAATGACACAAAATACAAATCTCGAATGGTAAATAACTACCAAGAAAGACATGTTTGGTTTTCATAATTTAAACTTCATTAAGAAAATATAGTTAAAATAAATTATGAAGTCCAAACCTGATGTTACAAAAATATCATATTGTTAACTTTATCTTTGCACATGTCTGGTTTTTAATAATTTCAAACTCATTAAAAAACTGTAGTTAAAATTAAATCTAAGTTTGATATGATGATAATATTTTGCTAACGTATTTTGCCACACGCATGACTAACTTATTTTTCTACAATTTAAGATGTATTTTACTGAATGTGATAATAAACACTTATACGTGATGCTTGATTTTTTTTAACAAAATTGATATCATCAACTCTATTTTTGCATCGCATCTGCCATGATGACTCGTGCAAGTGTAAATTGAAATGCAAATACTGAGTCAATAGTTGCGTTAGAAACTGGAGCACAAGAATACAAGACCACTTATGCTGCAACATGTACTCATTAAAAGGCACCCGAAAACATGGTTGCAATCAATGAGATGTATACTTTGCTATCCAGAACTTGACCTATAAAATTGCACAATAGAAAGATTCCTGACCTAAAAAAAGTGAATCATCTGATGGCAGCCTTCATTAGACATAGGGGTTGTTCCTTGTCAAAAGTCCTTCTATTGTTCTCCCGACACAAGCAGAAGAAGACAGAGAGGTTTACCCTCATTTGCCTCTTCAGCAATATGGCAGATCGTCTCCCACACCTCTAAGGAAAACCAACTCTTTGGGGCCAAAGTATTGCTAAAAGTCTTAGAAGGAAGCATAAGCTCGCCTTCTTTTAGAATCTGATTGAATGACTCATCAATTGATGATTTTAGAATTTTCACCACTTAATGGATCCATACCTTCCATGACCTACAAAGAAGCAGCTTGTTGCTATTTCAATACTGGGTTCCCATGAAATAGAGGATTAGAATGATCCTAGCCTTCGTGAAAGAAACAAATTGTTAACAAGATTCTTCTAATTATTACAAAGGATTGCGTGTATAAATTGAAAGTTGTGTACAAGCAGGTTACTTGGGAGGGGAACGGTCCTTGATGCTATTATGCAAAGCCAACAAGTTCACCTTCAAAAACATTATTTTGCTTACTGTGCATGAGTGGATACTTCTTTGCCACACATGAACTCTCGATATGCAGTCTCTCTCTCTCTCTCTCTCTCTATATATATATATATATATATATATATATATAGACACACACACACATTTATAAGTATATATATACACGTGTTTATGTGTATCGATAAACACATATATGAATGTATGTACATATTCTTGGGGATAAGTTAGCATTTAGGAGTTATAAGTACCTTATACAATCGATTAATTCTTCATGAAAAAGGAAGGCAATTAATTACGTGCTTATACTCATTGAACTTGCCTTTTGTAATTTGTTCCTCTTCTCTGATGTAGATAAAAAACCAACCATTAAGTAGAGCAGGCTGTGGGAAAGATGTACGCCACTTTGAGTTTGAATCTCCTGTAAGTCAAATTTATGTTGTCAATTATGAGATCATGCTAATTCTGTTGTTCCTAGTAGTAGTTAGATCTCTAAGGTTTCGAATGAACAAATCATTACAATTATCCTTAGTTTGGTATTTAAGGAAAATTAAAACTGCTAGGTCGTAGCCCTCTATATCTGTATGTGGGTGTGTGTGTGCACGCGCGCTTCAATGTGTGTATTATACTTATATTCTTCTTTTCTATGCTGTTTCTTTCGTATGTTGTGTGTGTATCCGTCCTTTATATGCTGTTTCTCCCTAGACCTCAACATTTGTTCCCTTTGTTTCGTGAACCACCACTGCCTCAAAAATCATGCTCCTGTAAGTACCAACCCCCAACTTATGTCGCACTTCTGCTCTTAAAACCTACTAAAACTGCAGTACTCCTTGGAGAATTTAATGTAATCATTTTCGAATAAGGGATCTGTAGTGAGATGCTTGGGTCCACATTCTGAAACTTGATTCAAAGCTTAAGCTGTTAGAAAACAGGCAAAGTGGATAATATATAGCTCTATAGTAGTTGGATACAACTTTAGCTGCAATTAATTTGTTGCTGTTTCTGTTTTTTAGTATATCAAATATGAAGTTGGTGATGTTCTTGAGGTTCTCCCTGGTCAAAGTCCTGCAGCTGTTGATGCCTTTATAGAGCGTTGTAATTTGAACCCTGAATCATACATCACTGTAAGTAAATTTCTTATTGGTCAGTTTCTTGTCAGCTTCTCTTATATGGACCTTGAGTGGTACATGCTATTTCTTTTATCTAGATGTTAGCTTTGTGTACATTCATTTTCTTGGAAGACTTGTGCGGGTAAATAGCACTAGATTTCTATGTACATGACAGTGCCATGTTTCAAAACAGCTACAAACTTTACGACTGTCGAGATGGTTTGACCATATGAAACTAAGGCCAATCAATAAAGTTTGACAATTGTTACCGTCCTGCAAGGACATCAGGATGCAATGGTGCGACGTTGTTGAATTAAAATTCATGGGAAATGCCCCCTTCTGACATAATCTGCTTCATGTACCCACTTATACTAGAGCTATGCTTCGTCCACATTAGCAAACAATAGGAATGCCTTGCGTGACACTACTTTTGACATAATCTGCTTCATGTATATGGCATCTTGCTGACTTTAACATTTTGCGTGTTTGAGCTTATAGATATTTACCTTTACATGTCTCAGGTTCACTCTGCAGGTGAAGAGAACCACCTCCTTGATGCTTTGAAGGTCCCTGTGCGGTTAAAAACTTTTGTGGAGTTAACAATGGATGTTTCATCAGCTTCTCCTAGGCGCTATTTCTTTGAGGTAGACCGATGAAACCAAACCCCCCACTTCTCCCCCACCCCCCCACAACACAACACACTTTTTAGAATCTGTAAAAATCTCACAAATAACTTGTCAGCTTGTGTATTTTGTCTTGCTTTTGATTCTTTTCTCTTGATGACCATTTATTTATTGTGTTTAACAAGTCAGCGAATTTGAAAGAAGTGCGTTCATTTAACCTAAATGGGTGCAAAAGATACCCACAGACATATCTGACGGATATAAGGTTAGATGGGCCTAACCTAATGCTTACACATTTGGGTCTAGGTATTGGCTCCATCCTGTAAATATAGGCCTTCTGTGCACTTGGCTCCTATCATTTCCCAAGAAACTCTATCTAATGCCATGGCTAATAGTTGGGAGATGGCTCTGTTGTGTGGTGGAATTAGAAGTAGAACCAGAGATGGTATTGGTGGTGGCACCTGTGGTACTGGAGGTCATCCAAACGAATGATGATGCTAGATTGTATATGGGTGGTGGATTGTGGTTCTATCGAAACTTCCAATCTTTCTGTAAGTATCCAACAGTAGTGCCAAGGCATTGGAAACTTGTTCAGAATCTAAATCCTGTTTCTATGCTCAAGTTATCACCCAACGCTTCGTTAAATACATCTGAATCTGATTGATTGTCAGAAGGATCATCTCCGTTACTGGATTCGGAACGTCTATCGGGAGTGTTCTTAACCTGTAACGGCACCATGGTGAAAAGGTTTTCCCTAAGATATTCCAAGTAAAGCATTGGTCCCAACAGATGGGGTAAAATGTGTTTTGCTAAATATGGGGTTGTGCAGTAGACTCGAGGAGTGTATTTTGACCCAGATGTTTCCTTAATTTGATCAAGATGATCGGAGCTATGAGACTTGAAGGGAATAGAGATCTGTAATTCTCCTAGGTCCTTTTCCATACTTAACATGTAATGAGTCAAAGCAGAAATCCCGGAGCCCAGCTGCAGGAAGAATTGAATTCAAGGAAAATAATGGCTAATCTGTGTACTGCAAATATGCATTTTCAACTATTTGTATCCCTTAACATGCTTCAAGTGTTAGGCAGCCAAGATTCACCTAGAAGCAAAACACCACAGAGCAAATGCCCGCAAGTTTTCTTCCAGGTTGGAAGAATTACTGATAAGCAGTTCGTGAATAGACCTATTAGCTACTGCTTGTTATGGAGTGCATCTCTCTCCCTTAAGTGGTCTTGAGGTCTTCTAACCATAGAGCATCGATAAGCCAGATAATCTAAAGAGGAATTGTAGGATCAAATGATTTTCCATCAACTTTGGGCACAGTATGCTATGGTTAAGCCTGTGTACCAGTCTTTTGCTTGCTACATGAACGTAGCTTTGAAAATTCAGTCCTACAGTCAAGCTTAAGTCATGGGGGGGCTAGGCTGTATTGGTTCTGTTTAGTACAAGATTCAAAGAGCTTGATAAATATCATTATTTTTTGGTTTCTACTACGATCTCCGTCTTCTTGCAGAGAAGTTACAGACTGATGTTGTTTTGAGTTATGATGATCTTATTAGCAAAATAATAGCAGGGGTTGATGTTGCTAGGAAAGCAGTGACCATTACTATCTTAAATATTAACCTCAAGTTTGTCATATATACGAGATGTGTAGTTATTTATATGTCAAGCCCTCAACCCAAGCTACTCTCACAAAGCTTCATATGTCCTATACTCCTATCAATTTGTTGGGATTTAAGTTGAGTTCGTACGTTCCTAATTAGTCACTAAGCTACATTTTACCTTTAGTTGCTTGTTTGTTTGTCATAGATTATCTTAGATGGTTGGACCTATGGCAGTAAAAGCTTATTCCCGTGTATAATTCTACTTGAAAAAGAAATAAGGCTAATGCATAGTATTTTCTGAGGGCCTTTTACTTTTTTTTTTTCCAGATCCATGTATATACTTCCTATATGCAATCTAATTTCTTTTGACTGCTGGTTTGTTCTTAATACCCTTACATATACTACTTGGTAAGAAAGGACAGTGTCTGTGAAGTGCTTTCCATCGGTCTCCATCTGAAATTGCGGTTATACCCTTTTAATAGACCATTTTTTACGTTATCCCCAATGATACAGCAGACAAAATCATTTCTCTCGACTTGGTGAATGATGGAGAAATTGGCAGCAGCGGAGTTACATGGCCTGACTGATCTTCTGTTAACAAGAAGAGGGGGAGAAGAAGAAGAGATCTGAAGTAAGTGGCAGCAACGAGAGAATGTAGCCGGGGGTTGGAATGACCCACTGCCGCATTTAAGAAGAATGAAATTCCAAGCAAAAACTTTTATTTCTTGCCCATAGTTCGAACATCATGGTCAAGAATATCGTGACAAACCGCGGCATTTATCATCAGAAACGACAAAGAAATGGTGTTTGAACGGCTGAATTGGCAGTAGAAGGGTGGATTTGGTTGGGTAGGTTTAGGGTTACAATGAGCATCGCCGGGTAATTTAGTAGTACGAGAATTTTAGTATAAGGGTTTTGAAAAGAGGGATTTGGGTTTGATTGATCGGTTCATCTAATGTGGTTGCCATTTTTGTTTGGGTTGGATGGCGAGATGATGGCTGGGATTGAGAGATGAGAAATGTCTGGTGGTTGACTTTAACACCTTTCTCTGAACTCTACTTCGCTACGCATTTCAATGATTTTTGAAGTACCACACAAGCTGAAAATTTTAGTACCTTCATTATTTATTGTTGTTTTCTAGAAGCTGTTCAGTTTGTTTGCTTAATTCTCGATAATTTTTGGAGCACCACTACTCTTTTGTGGTTTCCTGAGCATGGAACTCAAAGGACTAGAAGTGTGTATGAAATTGGTGTGAAAATGAACTTCTCTTCTTCTGGGAATGTGCATCACAAGTTTTTATGCTTATGCATCTTTTAGCGGCGAATTAGATTGTTAACTTGTTGAGAACTTTTGCAATCAGAAAGTTACTGCAAGTGCTCATGCGGAGCATTTGCATGTAACTAGCTTCTATATATTCTGAGTATTGGTCCATTCTGATTTAATAATTAACTTCTTAGGTGATGAGCTATTTTGCCAGCACTCCACATGAGAAGGAAAGGCTTCAATATTTTGCCTCGTCCGAAGGTAGAGACGATTTATACCAATATAACCAGAAAGAACGGAGAACTGTTTTGGAGGTGAAATGATCTTTCAAGCAATTATTATGTATATAAGTGCATATTATGTCCTCTGTTCATCATTATAGGGACATCTGTTTTGCTTTAGCATTCTTGGTTATGGACTTGAGAAATTGCCTTCAGAAAAGCTCACTGATAAGTGGTTTCCCAGTTTTGTAAGGATGATTTGTTCAAGGGATACATTAGTTTCCTTTCTCTTTAGGGGCTAGTATCGGTTTATACATTAAAGTATCTTTGTCTTTTATGCATACATCATGCAAGTTGGTCGGTTGCCCCTTGTTGCGAGTTTTACAATAAAGAGAAAAATGAAACGAGTAAGGGAGTGAGCATTGTCTTATATTTGACGTTTAAGGGAAGGACAAGAAAAGATGAGAAAGTTGACCCAACTTTATTGCCACTCTCTTTATAATTGGCAAGAAAAGGATAGAAAAGTAGGTTCATGAAACTTTTTACTGTAAGAGTTTTGACTTAGTAATTTGCTCACAAGAAAAGGAGGAAAAATGGAATGAGCAGTGTAAAATAAAAAAACTTGCTTCTCTTTCTTCTATTTGTTAAGCTCACAAACGAGGTTCACTTCTTCTCTTTTCTCATCACCGGAGTTTCTCCTCTTGCTGTATGGCCAAGACTTAACCAATTGTTAGCACCGGTTGTGTCGTGAACTTAGTCACACGGTCCGTGTTATATGTTTGTGCTCTGGCATTTTGAGTGTGAACCGATGTTGTCATGTTTTTGCAAATAACGCAACTTACTACAGTCTAATGCTAGCAAGAAGCAGGATCTTTGTTATTACATTAGTGAACTTTACGTGTGCAGATTGCATTTATAAACAGAAACTGTTGAATTCGGATAATTCTTTCTTCTTAATCCTTTCCATAGGCTTTCTTGGAAAGTTCTCTAGGTTTTAATGCTGCTCTTACTAACTCTGGTGGTATTCACATTCTGTAATTATCTTATTTCCATGTTTCGTTTTATTTTCCCCCACGAGTTTCTTCAACAAAAAATTCCCCCTCACAAAAAAGTTCTGCAGGTATTAAAGGAGTTCCCATCCGTGCAAATGCCCTTTGAATGGTTGGTGCAGCTTGTTCCGCCATTGAAAACAAGGGATTTCTCCATCTCATCTTCTAATTTAGCTCACCCCAAGCAAGTACACCTAACCGTAAGCATTGTTTCATGGACAACGCCTCTTAAAAGAGAGCGTAAAGGTCTTTGCTCAGCATGGCTGGCCGGACTTGATCCCCAGAAAGGTACGGGCCGAAGTAATATAATAATAATATGCCTAGCCTGTTTGTGAAACAGGTGTTTTATACCCTTGGCTGGTCTGTACGTTTTAATATTCAACCTACTTGAACAGGAGTAGAGATACCTGTGTGGTTTCGTAAAGGTTCTCTTTCTCCCCCACCACCATCACTTCCCCTCATTCTTGTTGGACCTGGAACTGGTTGTGCGCCTTTTCGTGGATTTGTAGAGGAAAGAGCCTTGCAAAGTAGATCCGGTTTAACTGCTCCAATGCTTTTTTTCTTTGGTTGCCGAAATGAGGAGAACGACTTCTTATACAGAGAATTTTGGTTATCTCACACACAAAATGGCGGGGTGCTTTCAGAAGAGAAAGGTGGTGGCTTTTTTGTTGCATTCTCCAGAGACCAACCAGAGAAGATTTACGTGCAACATAAGATGAGGGAACAGAGCACGAGAATTTGGAATTTGCTGAGGGAGGGGGCTGCCGTTTATGTTGCAGGTTCTTCAAATAACATGCCTTCGGATGTTTTTTCAGCCTTTGAGGAAATCATCTCTAAAGAAAGTGGTGTTTCAAGGGAAGCTGCTGTGAGGTTGCTAAGGGGATTGGAGAAGGCCGGTAGGTACAATGTTGAAGCTTGGTCTTGAGTGGTGCTTGATGACAAACTGGCGAGGAAAGCGGTAACCTTGCCTTCTTGTTATAGTACCCAAAGTCTGGATTCAACTTTGGAGGATATGAGCATTGAGCGTATTCACATATTTAAGATTCATTTCAGGGTCAAGGTGATTAATTGCAGGAGAGTTGGATTGAGAAAGACTTGGTAAATTGTTTTAGTACAGCGCAGGCTGTTGAAATGTTTCTTTTTTTTCTTTCCCTCTCTTTTTGTTTGCTAGTTTTTTAGCAATAAGTATTGAGAATAAGCTTACTTATTTTGTTATACATACACGTATATAACGATACAGGCCGGAAAATTTTGGGAGCTTCACTTCTGGTGCTAAGCCTACACCTTCTGTTTACTAGATCTACCTCCTTTGGTTGCTAAGATATGTTTACAATGAAGCGTGCATCTGGCAAGGGGTAAATTCCGTTACCTAGCCCCTTTTCAGGGGTTGGTTGATTCCCTATTATGTCATCAAATTTGATGTGAATTAAACAGATTATGCAATCCTAATTACCATTCAGTTAAAAAAAATGAACCAAATGCTAATCAAATCGCACTACATTCTATGGTGAAAAAGAAAAAAAAGGAGCTTTGGGACTAACATACCTCATCTCTTAAGAGACAAACACCTGGCCATTTTGCGGAAAAAGAAAAAGAGGAGATTTAAGACTTGCATACCTCATCTTTTAAGAGACAAACAAATAATTGGCCATTTTTGCGGATGAAGGTCTGGATATTATCTTTATGATGGTAACTAACTTGACTCAAAAGTAGGTTGTATAGCTCAAATGCATGGAATTTGGACAGAAGATTAATTTCACAAATAATTGGTACTCAAGCTCATCTCCAAGACAATCTTTTGACCAAATTGGGTATTTCCGTCTCTACTGCATTCGATAAGTGCTTGGATTCTTATCTGGATTTCTCTACTACCTTTGGTAAATACTTGGATACTTCCCTGGATATAGTCACCTATAGAACCCAATTCTTTTGTTTGTTCTTTGATTATGAAGATTCGTAATGGTTGCGCTAGTTGGAAGGGCATTTTACAAAGGCGGGGAAGGCTCACTTTACTAAGACGTGTTCTCATCTCTTCTAACTATCATATACCAGTGTTTCTTTTTTCAGTTTATATATGAAAACAAGTCGGTGCTATCTTTAGCCATTTTTTTTCTGGTAATAGGAATGGTACAAAGAATTCATTGGATGAACTGGCGGACACTTTGTGGCTCCAAACTTAATAGTGGTTTAGGTATCAAAGATACAAGACTTTTCAGTCAGGGATTGCTAGCCAAATAAAGTTAGAAGATCCTTTCTGAACCTCCTCCCTCGTGGCTGAAATACTTTTAGCTTTGTTCTTTTGTCCCATTCATTCGCCTCAAAACCTAGGGCTTTCTCATGGGGATGGAAGGGTATCTTAGTGGGTAGAGATATCATCGTTTAGGGCTCTCAATGGCACATAGGTAATGGTCGAATTTTTATTTTTATTTTTATCTGGAATAGCTATTGGATTCACAAAATATCTCCATCAAACATCGCATTAGTAAATTAATCGATTAAAGTTGTGGCTAGTTTGGCCCCTTAGGAATCTCATATGTGGTTCCATCAATATTCCTAGATCAAGTTGCTTTAAGTATTCTAGTTCATAATCTTTCATTTGCTGGTTATGAAGATAAACTGATGCGTGATCTCACAGAGGCCAGTCATTTCTCAGTTAATTTTGTCTCCTTCTTTTGCATAAAGAAAAGAAATCACGCCTCCTGCTATAAAGTGGGGGAACTCCAAGTGTGTGTCAATTCAATCCCTTTGGATGTTTAGAAGGAACTTGGGGCCTTCTTAATCTGACACAAGATCATGGTCTTCCTTAAGCAAGCTCTTTGGGACTGTTTTCCCCCTTTTGAATTTCGTTGTGGAAGCGATGATGTTTGCTTCTTTTGTTTGGCTCAGACTCTCAGACCGTGGGTCATCTTTTCCTTGAATGTAGGCCATTGATTTCCCTTTCGAGAATGACTCATAGCCTGGATTTCATAGCTAGAGCTTCCGCAATAAGACACAATCCGAAGTCACACTCTAAATCTTTTCAACATTGTGGTACATTTGGTTCCATCAAAACAAATTATGTTGAGTGATGCATCATTTGACTCTCATCATAGTACTCAGTCGATCACTCTCATTGTACTCCTGATACTTGTAAATTACTGGCTCGTCTTCTTTTTCACCCATTACCCTTTTTGTCCCCAAAGTAAAGAGAGCTGTGTATGTACCCCCCCCCCCCCCACCCTCTCAAATTTTCTCAGGCACATGTTTTCTCTCTACATGTCCTTATAGTTTTCATATAGATTGAGATGCAGAGGATTCCTTCAGGAAAGTTAAAAAAAATATTACCTCGTTATCATGTTAACTCTGGTTTTTGCAGAGGATTCCTTCAGGAAAGACGCGGTGAACTTGTTGCTATTCTAAATTAGTTTGCGATACTAGTGTAGATGCGTGACTCTATCTTCTTTGGTTTATATTATCTTCCAATCGGTTGTTCGAATTTTTTTTTTTTACTTTTGTTTGTTTGGATTTTGCAGCCAAATGTTCTTTGTTTTATTTTGTATGGATCTTAAGATCAGATTATATATTTACATATATGCTTTCATTTTATCATCAATAATAAATGTGGGGGATTTCTTGCACCATCCTTTGCCTTGCACGTACGTACTCCTTTCTATAACGTACTTAATTTCACATAATCATATTTGTGTACATGCTTTTTTCCAGTTTCATTTTCCTTCACTTTATTTAGCAAATATTAATTGTATGTAAGCTCTTTAATGGGTACCGATCACCATTGCCTTTTATGGTCGGAAGAAACGTCGCTTTGAAGACCCCGACGTACATAACAGCACCCAGCTTGCCCCAAACACTTCATCTTTTATTCTTTCCTTTCATTTTCTAACTCAGAAGGGCATTACCTTAACTGACTTGCCACATTGTACTTACTTGTCAAGTACACAAATTTATTTAGAATTTTATAAAAAGGCAAAACAAATAGACTAAATAGAGTAACTCTCGAATTTTTCTTTGATGGGACGTGATCCCTTACCTCAACAGGTAACTTAAATCAAGTTATCAATGCGATCTGATCATCTATCTATACTAGTATTAACCCCGTGCATTGCACACGGGACCAATAACTGCTAGTTAAAAGCTCATACTTATATGTCGAATACAAATATCAAATAATATTATTTTCACCTTTTTATGAGTTTTTTTGTCATTTTTAGTAACAATGTTAAGAACTCGTGTATTGAGATTTTTACTAATAAAACTCACCTAAAATAGTATAAAAAGTTATGCGACATAAAAAAAGAATATAATATGAGAGATAATTATACGTATATACAAATATATATAAAAATTATTTTATAGTAAAAAGAAGGAGATTAATTTTGTTAAATTGTGAAAATATGTTAATAGTTGTGTAAAATATTGAAAAATTTCAAGATTTGAATAAGATACTGATTAGACTGGGATATAAATTTAAAATTCATTGAGAGAGAGATTTAGTTTTAAGTAGGACATGCTGACGTGGAAGATAGAGAAAATATAAATTTATATGATTGGTGAAATGTCAAATGGTATAAAGAGAGGCATGCCAAGTAGGAAAGAGAATGTTACATTCTCTCAACTTCAGCTTTCATATATGTATAATTAGATTGGATGGACAAACCAGATCTAACTTTTAAAAAATAAAAATAAAAATCTGTCGTCTGCTACAATATGTAACGGACATGAATTTTGACCAAAATGCTTCAAAGGGATTTAATGAGTCGGAGGGATTCGCAAGCAAATAAGGGGAACGATATGATAAATATTACCATCAGTGATGGCGCTGATAACTTAGCTTAAGTTGTCTGCGTAAGTAAATGATTAGCTCCTTTTTTAAGTATCAATATAACTAATTTTCAAACAAAAATATAAAAAACAATGAGGCAACAACCTGGGTAGTCCCTGTACTATACATGTTTTGCCACATTAGTCCTTAAACAAAAATTTTATCCATGTTAGTCCCTAAACATTGCACAGTTTTCCATATTGATCATTTTCTCAACTTCCGTCTAAAAAGGTCCTTTTGTGGACCCCACACGAGGGGCACAAATGACCATTCCCCTCTCTCCTGCCCATATGTTTCCCTTCCCTCCAAAACAACACAACCTTTTCCAACTCAAATGAAAGCCTGCCAAGAAAACCTGTCAAGCCCTAACTTTTTGCACTCCAATTAATGCATTCATGTCTAAAACATCGAGACCCAACATCTCTGTGTTGGCAAGGAAAAATATCCATGGAGGTATAGTGCTGCTATGGGGTAAAGGCTGTACAACGAACATCATGAACCAATCGCAATCCTGGAAGGAGGTTCTACACTTGCGAAGTCATTGGTGTAAGATTTCTATTTTTCTTGTGTGGTAGCTTGTCCCCTCACCCCCTCTCCCTATGCGTTTTAATCTTTATTTCAGGGATTTCAAAGATAATAACTTTTTGCACACCAAATGTTTGATAGAATGCTTCGTGTCGATTCTTTGAATGGCATGACCCCCCAATGTGTGCTAGATCAGTTCAATTGATCCCTGGACTCTTGTGAAGGATTAGTGAACTCGAAGCTAGCAAGGAGAGGGCACGAGTTAAAGAGAAGGCATTATGTGATACGCCCCGAAAATTATTTATTTCCGGAGCGTAAACGGTCGAATAATCGAAATTCGGAGAAAACCTTAAAGTAATCAGAAGTCACCCAAACGAAATCAGAAAACCTTAAAATATCAAAAAAAAAAATGGAGTTAGAAAACCTTTAATTTTATCATAAATCTCTCAAATGGTCAATTAGAGCATATACTAATAATTCCCAAAATACATCAATATCTGACATAGGGGCCCAAAGCTTTTATACAATCCAAAATTTCTCCAATACAGAATTTCAAAACGAAACCTAAGTAACACTAACTTGTCTTAATTGTTACACTTAAATGTCAATACTAACTCTGAAATAAGGCAGCTAACTCTTGGTCACACAGCTAGCCCTTCAAATCCGAAATCTCACCTACTAATCACCTAAAAGGAAAAATCATAAGGGAATGAGTCAAATGCCCAGTAGGGTCGCTCAAATGACCAATCAAATGAAAGCAAAAATATCTGAGAAATAAAATTTCAGAAACACAAAAACTCAACGGAACAGATATCAAACCAAATTTCAAATGTCAAACTATATCTGAATACAAAAACAAATACAAAATTTTTTTAACGGAATTGATGATCAAACCAGATTTCAAATGTCAAAACATATCTGAATAACAAGATTTCAAAGGCACACCAGTTTCGACTGACAGAGGTCAGATCAAATATCAAATGCTAAAATATATCTGAGTACGGTGACAGACATTAGAGAGGTCAGACCAAATATCAAATGCCAAAATATATTTAAATACGGAAATAGACACTAGAGAGCCATTCAGAAAATAGTCACATATGTTGTCACTGACATATGAGGCCGGTTCAGAAAGTAAGATCGCGATCTCTAGCTCAACTTCCCTGAGCTAGCCCATGTTTTAATCCACGTGAGTAAGTCGGAAATAAGTCAAATATACTGTGACATGACTCAAAATCTCAAAATAACTGTTATCAAATATCGGACATGTCAAGCTATATTCAAAGACTTCAAAATAACATTATCAAATAACGGATTTGTCAAATAATATACAAAGTTCACAAAAATGAAAATATTAATCACTGAAATGAACAATATCAATATGGCAAGTTCTATGGTCAAACGAATTCGACAATTGAAAATCACAAGTCATAGCATCAAGAACAAGTTATTCATAATAAAGCTCAAAACAAAAGGAGAAGAAGAATCACTTAACTCCATTTGAAGAAGTTTGGATTTCGAAAAGAAACTAAGGACTGAGCGATTGGTCCATCGCTGATATAAATTTTTAAAATAAACCCTTACCTTAGCCAAACTTATGAGAATTACACTCCTTAAGCTTCCACTTTAGAACTCCCAAACTTTCCAAGCCTTCTTCTCTCTCTTTCTCTCTCGCGCGCGCAGAAGAAAAAGAGAACCCAAAAAAATGCTAGAGAGGAAATAAGATGACTATTTATAAGGGACAAAAATTTTTAAATTTTCATTCAACTGAAAATAGTTTTCAGTTGACCGAAAATAGTTTTCAGTCGACCGAATCCAACAGAGGTGAAAATAGTTCAAAATTTTAATATTTTTTATTTTTTTGCATTCGACCGAAAACTAATTTTCAGTCGAATTAAAACTTTTAATTCGACTGAAAACTTTAGTAGCTCATTTTACATACAAAAATCTTTTCATTCGAAGCAAAACTCATTTTCATTCGAAGCTAAACTATTTTCATTCAACCGAAAACTCCAGACACTCCAAAACACCATTTCCCTTCATTTTGATTCGACCAAAAATTTCAGAAACAATCCCAAACCATTTTTTTAATATTATCAAAAAGATCACAAACTTATTTACTTAAAAAAATTCACATAAGAAAAAGAAAATTTTTGGGATGTTACATTATGGATGACTATGATCTGTATAGGTGCAGTTGCTGCTATGGTTTGCTAAATGGTGACAACATAGTCTAAGGGATAGAAAGTATGGATGTTATAAAAGATATGACTAGGGTTTGAGAAGTAATGCTAAGTTAGAATTTTTTTTGTCAATGTAACTCTAACTCTTGTGTCAATGTAAGCAATACTTTAAGGCAAATGAATGAAATCTATCATTTTGTAATGTTTAATGCCCAATGTATCTTTATTTACACATGAGTTCATTGCAATTCCAATTGATAACTCACAACATGAGTGCAATGCAATTCCAGTTGACAAAAATGTAACAATAACAAGCTATAATTAATAACAAGCTGTAATGACAAGTAAAAAACAAAGCTACCATTGATTACCAATTACCAAGCTACAAATAGTTGGTCTCCAAATATCAAAAGTTGCCAAGTTTTGATACAAGCCATAATTACAAACATCCAAAATGCATGCCTTTAATGGTCCCAACTGTATCCAAGCAAAAGCCACAACCTTACACAAAAAGCTACATAAAAAAGCTAACAGCCATAATCACAACCACTATTAGTACCCCAACAAACTATCAAAGACCTGCACCTCTTTTTCTTAGGTCTTGAATCCTTTTTAGCTCCAACATCAACAAATCTTTTGTACTGTCAACCTCTTTCTTCAGCTCCAACAACTCTTCCTCCATTGATTTTACAGGTTTCTTTGTTATGTCACCTTGATCTTTACTTGCAGGCTTCTCTTGAGATTTGCTTGCAGGCTGCAGTTGAGACTTGCTTGTTTTTGTTGCAGGCTTCTCTTAGGCCTTTCTTGTATTTGTTGCAGGTTTCTCTCGAGCCTTTCTTGTATTTGCAAAATTCTCTTGATCCTTTCTTGTATTTGCAGGCCTCTCCTGAGCCTTTCTTATAGTTGCAGACAACAATTGAGTCTTGCCTTCAGTCTTGCTTGTGTTTCCAGCCTTCCTTGTTGCCATAGCCTTTCTTGGAGTTACAGGCTTCTCTTGACTATATGTTGTCTCTGCAGGCTTCCTTGCTGCCACAGCCTTTCTTGGAGTTACAGGATTTTCTTGACTATTTGTTGTCTCTGCAGGCTTCCTTACTGCCACAGCCTTCTTTGTTGTCACAGTCTTTCTTAGAGTTATAGGCTTTTCTTGTGTCTTGCTAGTGTCTGTAGACTTCATTGGAGTTACAGCTTTCCTTGTTCTTGCAGTCTTCCTTGGAGTTACAGGCTGGCTTGCAGCCTCTTCTCTAAGTGCATCTTCTGGTAATGCAGCATCTGCTAGTGCAACCTCTGCTGGTGATGCAGCCTCTATTCGTGCTGCAGCCTCTGCTGGTGCATACTCTGCTGATGCAACTTCTGCTATTGCAGCTTCATCCATGGCATCTTCATTTGTGCAGCCTCTCCTTAGGGATTACCTCTTTTGTGCAAGGATAGTCATCCTTGCACATACAGAGTCAGCTCCCCTGAACCTGCCCACAGTGTCATCAGCAACCCCTGCACTTGACACTTGTTTAGCAGCCTTGCTTTTTACAATTTTCTCTGCAATCATAGCCTTCATCCTTGACAATTGAGCCTTAGCACTGTCTGATATCCTCCTCCTAACCTGTTTGTACAGAACCAACACCAAACCAATTGGAACAGTTAACATAACTTAAATAAGAAATGATAAATACATTATACCATAAGCAAATGCACTTGCAGGAAATTTTTGGTTCTGCTCAACTGCCTCAAGCAACACATTTGCCTCTGCTTCTGGTGCCTTACCCTGCCCTTTGCATGTCCCCATAGTTGCCACACTTAGCATAGGTCATTTTAACACTCTTTCTCCTTAGCTTGGTAAGACCCTTTGGATCTTCTGCTTTTCTTCTTCTTACCTTCTTAGGCCTTCCTGGTTGAGCATGATATACTGGGGGTAAAAGCTCAGGCTTATCAACAAACTCCCATAGTAAAGGACCATTAATTGGGTGGATAAGATTTGAATAAATCTTTATCCATGTCTCTCTAGTATAAGAGTCATCCACCCAATCCTCTGGCATCATCCCTCTATTGTTGCCATTTGCCTTATTAGAATAGATGGCAGAGATAGCATGAGCACATGGAATGCCACTCAAGTCCCATCTTCTACAAGTCCAAGTCCTCTTCTCTAGGTTCACAACATATTGAATCTTATTTGGAAGATTAAGCTGGTACTCACTCCCACCATTCCAACTACATATACAACTATTGCATCTGTTCTTGTTCCTTTCCAAGATTTCTTGAATGTGAGGGATAAGCCTACCATGTTGTTTCTTCACATCATCTCTTTTTTTACATATTCTCTTCATTAGTAGTGCCATTATCCCCTCAAACATGGTAATAATAGGCTTACCCCTAGTTTCTAAGATGAAGCTATTAAATTGCTCACAGTAGTTGTTCAATAGCTTATCACATTTGGGGAATGTGGAGAAATGAGACCCACACCAATGTCTAGGATGCACATTCATTAACCATTCATGTTCCCTGGGGTCTGCCTCTTTTATCTGCTCTATATTTCTGGCAAAATACTTGACACAGGATACCTTGCTTGCATTTTGCATAAACTCTTTCATCTTCTCTCCATTGAAAAGTTTTTTGAAGTTCTTACACACGCGTAAACTGCAAAACCTGTTCTGCATCTGGCAACACATCATACAGTGCTGAAACCAAACCCTAAGATACAAGTCATTGTCCATTGTTAACCAAAAACTTGCATTACTGCCTATGAATTATTAATTTTAATAAATTATAAATTATTTGGTTACCTTCTATTGATCTGAGATAAATGTCCACATAAACTGATTATCACAATTAATTCCAACATCTCTGCAAATAGCTGTATGAACCATGTCCAAGAACTTTTGTTTTCAGCTTCAACCACAGCATAGGCAACTAAAATGCAATTATCTGCATCTATTCCAACAACAGACAACAATTGACAAGGGAATGGTCCCTTAAAAAAATAGCCATCTAATCCCACAAATGCCTTACAGTGCTTAAAACCTGCCTTACATGCTTCCAAACAAACATACAGTCTCTGTAATCTATTCTCATTCTCCCCTGTCAGACACCTTTTTTACAACCATTGTTGTGTTGGGATTAGTCCTGCTAACCTCAGCACAGTATTCACATATCCTTTTGTACTGTTCTCTGTGGCTTCCATTAATCTGATCTAGGGCCTTTCTATTGGCTTTATAGGCCTGGGTCTTGCTAATACCAATTGTGAACACCTCCCTTGTAGCATCTCTCAAAGCTGGCATTGGTAATTCAGGATTTGACCTAATTCTATCCATATAAGTCTTATATAATCACTTTGAAGTTGCCCTCATATGATAATAAACAGAAGGATAATCATGTTCCTTAAAGTATGTCTTCTTTACCTGCCAGGTTGTGGTCCCCTGCATGATAGACCCTAAAATGCACCACTGACACTGCACACTCCCAATGCATATGGCCTTCACTCTGCACTTGTTATTTTTAACAAACTATATCTCTTTCCTATTTCTAATAGCATATTCTTTAATTGCATCTTTAAGTACTTCTCTACTGGAAAATGTCATGCCAAAAGAAAATTCAGGATTTTTCATGTCCCTTTCTGGCTTAAACTGTGGATACTTCACCATGCCACCACCTTCTTCATGTTCTTCTTCAGAAGGTAAACTCCTTAACTCATCTGATGATTCACATGCTTCCTCTCTTCCCCTATCCATAACCTCATTCACCTCCAGACCATAAATGCTCTCATCAATCAACTTTCATTTCCCTTTGTCACCCTCTATATCATCCTCACTGAAGTCATAGTCACTATCCTTAAATGCTTCATATTCTACCTCTGAGTCAGTGTTATCCTCACTTTCATTCTCATGTCCCTGCTCTACAATCATTCCCTCTATTTGAGTAACTGTATGTCCCTTTTCATTGTCATTATGGTCTAACTGGTTATTAAGCTTAGTTACATTTTGACAGTTAACAATCATTCCCTCTATCTGACTCAATATCTGCCTCTTTTCATTGTCATTATGGTCTAACTCATTATTAAGCTCAGTTACATTTTGACTA
Organism: Escallonia herrerae; assembly: GCA_033070095.1. Taxonomy (NCBI): domain Eukaryota; kingdom Viridiplantae; phylum Streptophyta; class Magnoliopsida; order Escalloniales; family Escalloniaceae; genus Escallonia; species Escallonia herrerae. Next base: position 170,563 of record JAVXUP010000180.1, on the reverse strand, counting down.
TCAACTATCATTCCCTCTATATGACTATAGTTGACATCAACCACATCTTGAGATAATACAAATGGATTATCACCATTTTCTCCGGTTATAATTATGAATCCCGTGCCATAGTCACCCACTGTTGTATGCCCAAATTCAATGTAAACCTCTATTATCTTATTGTTACCAACAAAATCCATCATGTCCCTAACATCTCAATCATTTCTTAAGCTTCTCAAACCCTCATATAGATTTTTTTCAGGCACTTTATAATAATAAAAAAAGCATTTCCTCTTATACCATTCTTCCACTACCATCAAAAATATTTCACTCACAGAAAAGTAATCACTATGACACATGTCATAATGATCAACCACCCTATCAACATAGTGAATATTAGGAGTACCAACAAACTTCCCCCCATGATGAAATTTGACTGTGAAATATTCTGAGTCATCCACTGTAAATAAATTAAGAGTACTTAATATGATAGACATAGTTATCAATATCGTACCGGTACCAATCGTACCGGCCATTTTTATCTTTTACTGGTACGGTATTTCTTAAATTTTGTACCGATCAAAATATCACTCGGTACCGGTTGTACCGGCCGGTACACGTGATACCGGCCGAAAACTGCGTACCAGCGGAAATATTGTGTTTTGTACCATTCTTTTAAAAAATATAAAAGTAACAAATTTTATTAGAAATTTTTATAAATTGACCATATAAAGACACTCTAAGTTATATTATATTAATTAAAACTTCTGTAGCCTCCTGCTCATAAAATTCATTATAATTTGCAAAATCATTCCTGATAAGTTTTCAATATTCACTTATCTTTGATTACTTCATACCTGTAAACTTTAATCATATTCTTTCATCTTTCATATGATGTACTACTTTATACACATGCACACACACAAAAACAACTTTGGATATTTGAATCCAAAGACATTATTATTTAACAAATTAGCTTATTTGAAAATTATGGTAAATCAAGCTCTATAAGATAAACAATTTATTTAGAGGAGCTGTAAGTAAAAATATATATGTATATATTGTTAGTTCACCAATGAATAAATAATACAAATAGATATTGTTGATGAAAATCTTGAGACGGTACCGGTATCGATACGTACCGTTTCGTGGAGAAAACGATACGCACTTCGATACGATATTCATAACTATGATGATAGAAGTAAAACAGGAAAGTTGTTATCTAATGTTGGGAGGAGGGGGACTAGGGGACCACAAACGCACATGTATGATATATGACAAATGTATGCATTTAACGGTTCTAATTTTAAATCAAGCACTAACATTGTTTAATCAGCCTTACTACAGAATGGTGACAATAAATCTGACAGATTTCACAGAACAACTAAACAACTATATTATATCACATGTGAATTACAAATGGTGGAAATTTGTCAGGAAAGTTTCAGATAAAGTAAACAGACATACCATAAAGCCTTGAGTTGTTCACCATCGCGCCCTGTGGCCTTTTCTCCCAACTCATTGTCCTCGATTGCAGCCCTAACCTCGATTTTGGTACTAAAAAAACCCTAATCGTCAATTAAGGTCGTAATAGAACCCATAATTGCGATTATTCTACAGTAATCGTGATTACGTATACTGCTTTTTTGTAACCCTAGACTATCTGTTCCAAATTTGTTGACTCTCAGATCCCAATTTCTCTCTCTTTGGAATAAATGCAAAATGATTTTCTCTTTCAAAAGCTACGAGTTTGTGTTTTTGGAGGGAAGGGAAACAGACGGGTAGGGGAAAGGGAAATGGTCTTTTATGCCCCTCGTGTGGGGTCCACAAACGGCCTTTTTTGGACGGAAGTTGAGAAAATGATCAATTTGGCAGACGGCGCAATGTTTAAGGACCAACATGAATAGAATTTTTATTTAGGGACTAATGTGGCAAAACGTGTATAGTACCAGACCATCGGATTGTTGCATCAAAAATAATTGTTAAACAATATATAAGACGAAAAACAAATACGTAGCATATGAATCGTCTACCCTGCTACTAGAATATATTAATTAATGTATTAAACTTCAGCCGACGAGAACAAAGATGCCACCACCGGTGGCGATACAACCGAGCCGCCTTAGTTGCTCATTCATGCCCTCCTCAACACTCCCACTCTCATGTCCAATTCAACTCAAAGTCGTAAAATCAGTCGATTTCGTTAAGCCAGAGTTTTCCGACTTGAAGATCAGCCGCCGCCGCACACTCTCTGCTTCTGCCGTACCGGCCGATGACTCGTCGTTTTCCCCTTCCCGTGGAAAAGAGGTCTCTCTCTCTCTCTCTCTCTCTCTCTCTCTCTCTCTCGCGAAGTTGGACTTGCCTTGGGGTAAATTACATTTTTAATCCTTGAAGCTTGTTCTAATATGCTCTCTGGGTTTGGAAAATTCGTTGCACTTTATTATGTTAATTTCCGTGGATAAAGCGGTCCTTTCAATTACACTTTTTTTTTTTGGTAAAAGGTCATTTATTATTAAAAGTTCAATTATTTACATGCTCATCTATCTCTTACAATCCTAGTCCCTAACTGCTCATTAAAACTCCTTCATGCAGTCCCATTCCTTGCATATCTGTCTGTTTTCTACTGTTCCTGCTACCTTTTACCAGCAGCTAACTTTCATTTGCACAAGATTCTTGATCATCATCATGCATCCTTCTTCAGTCTGTTGTTGTTGTAAAAAAAATCCTTTGATTCCTTTCGTACCATATGGTGTAGATTATGACTGATAGGGCTAGCTTCCTTATTCTAGCTAGGAAACTTTTCCCTCTGAATTTCTGGGCAATGTGGTCCATTACTTGCTTCCATCTCTGTCCTGCCAGCCTTATCTTGAGTTTAGCTAAAACTTCATTCCAAATGGTTTTAGTGTATTTGCAATTCCAGAAGAGATGGTCTTCATTTTCCTGCGGATCAAAGCATAATGAGCAGGTATCATTGTCAATGCAATTCCAGTGTTTAAGTTTTGCCTTTGTTCTTAGGCCACCTTTCCATATCATCCATAATATGATAGCACACCTTGGAATATTTCCACTTAACCAAACTATCTTCCACCATGGAGCCACACCCTGTGCTGTTCTAAAAGCATTCCATGCTGATTTCACTGAGAGATTCCCACTTTTTTCCAACAGCCACACAACCTTATCCTCTAGATCAGGTTGTGGTGCTGTCATTATCTGCATATCCTCATGCCAGGCTCTTAATGCTATTGACCTACCCAGTGGAAGGATCCATTGACTGTTGCCAATTATCTCTGCAACTTTGCTCTGTACTAACATTCCTGCATCATACACAATCCTGTTTCTGAACTTTGCAACAATAGGACTTGAATATATCCAATTATCCAGCCAAAGCCAAGTTTTCTGACCGTTTCCAATTTTATACTTGGTAAAGCATTGATGGTATAGCCCTCATCTTAATCAACTTGCACCAAGTCCATGATAGTATTGCTGGAGGCATCCTTTCAAATACCTTAGTCCAGCCCTTTGACGAGTATGACTAAAGGGTAAAAATGGAACTTCACAGCTACTTTGGACACCATTTGTCTTAAGGAGCCATGGTTGCTATACATCTTTCTAGCATCAAATATGCGTCGTGGCATGCGTAAATTGTAAGAATTGACGGATAAATAACTGTGCCCAAAATCTATTATGTGGCATTGTATTGGCTGTGTGATGTTCCATTCTTACCCCTTAGTCATATCAGTCATAGGGTTGACTTAACTTTGTCTGACAGAGCTAAATGTGATGCGCGAATGTTAAAGTTTTCAACACAATAGCAGAAAGAATACTCTTTTGGTTACTGATAGGACTCAGAAGTATTTTTTTTCCCCCTAACCTTTACCTAGGCCGCCCAAAATTTTGTTGAGCTTTTGAGGAGGCAGCCTTGTTTAAGTGGATATTTGATGCATTAGAGCCATATCTATGTAGTGTTGAAAATTTTGCTCTAATAATTTGTAGAAGCTTGGAGTGGTTGTGAAGCTAATGAAGAAGCCGAGGCTTGTACTGAAGTTCATTTGGATGGAGAAAAACCTCGGCCTTACTCTGGACCAAGTGATACCGGGCCATGGCACCATTCCTCTAACTCCTTACTACTTTTGGCCAAGGAAAGATGCTTGGGAACAGCTGAGACTCGTGCTCGAGAGTAAGCCCTGGATATCGCGGAGACAGATGATCATGCTTCTCAATCAGGCTGCTGATGTCATCAATCTGTGGCAACAGAGCGGCGGCGAATATGTCTAAGCTCTCGGAAGTTGTGTGAGAGATTTTGATGTCACTGTTTCATTGAATTAACGTGTCGTTGTATCTTGTAGGGTCGTGAATTGTTTGAATTGCTTGAGTTTCTCCTGGAACTTGAATACATTTATTGTCTTTGCTATGGTGTTATGCATTTGGTTTTCTTGGGGCCTCTTTGGTGAATTCAAGTGGCCCTTGCTTCAGTGGTTCTGATGCTCGTCATGCCCGTCTGTTATCTTAGTCAGAGTCATCTAGAAAAATGGCAACCATTTCAAGTACGAGGTTTAAAGCCTTGGACTTGCGTATTTCACGGAATCATAGAAATGTTTACGTGATGAAGTCCCAATCTCCCTCGGTGGTTCCACCAAAGAGGACGTATAAGACATCAAGTATCCAAGATTCAATGCAAAGAACATGCACCGGGGTTCTGATATGATCAGTGACAACCAAGTGGTACCGTAGAAATTGACCTTTTGCAGTTTCCCTCAAGATAGACTTTACATGTGCTTATTTTTACTATGGTAGTCAGAATGATGCTCTTTCTTGGTGCAGGGTTAGACCTGGAAAATATGATTAGAGGTAGTGGGTGAGTCTGGTAGAGAAAAGATACATGTACACTGCCACAAGCAGTTGGACAAATGCTTAGTTGAGTACTCTTTCGGAGCGTAGCTAAAATCTCGAATTGATGTAGAAAATCACGGAGAGGAAAATCACATTAAATCTTTGAGGTCAGAGGTCCTCAGATGTAGAAATTAAACTTCAGGTTCGATCATTAGGCAGGCCAGAGAAAATGCACAATTGCATATGTTGTTTTGAGCAAACCATTTTTATTTTATTTTTTGGACGGTAAGGGGTATCCACAGGGCAATTTTAGCGTCAGCGTAGACTAAGTTTTGAGCAAACCATGATATGAACAGTGAATCAGTCAAAAAAGCTTTTAACCTCTAAGTAGCATTTACAGGCTCCTTTGCGAATTGCCGTTTGCGATGTTTGTAAGAAACAATATTTGAGGAGTATCTACTATCTACTATGTGCGGGTTAGAAGTGAGGCAAAATGGTTCCATCAAAGAGAATCGAGTTTAAAAGGGTGTAGATCTATCCAAACATGGTAAATAGAGAAGTTACATGCCACCTGATTTGCCTTCGGCATAAACATCATTCTCTATACATTTATTCAAGTTTATGTATTCGTGCTGCAACCCGAGTTTTGCATTTTCTTTGTTCTTTGATGTCTCCAACTCTTGTGGACTGTAAGTAACACACATTATTTATTTTTGTGGGTACGGAACAGTGTCTTTAGCTGGTCAGATATCAACGCCAGGAGAAAGATATTCACCTGACTTAGAGAAACCTTGATCCTTCACCTGAAATTACTTCCTCAGGTGAACATTCAGGGCTCAAATGCTACGAGTCCCCGTTTAGATGTTGCATTTCCAGCCACATAAAGCGTTAGGCATACAATCTCACAAGAGCCGTCTTTGAAGACTAGCATAGAGTTAACCGAAGCTTATTCTTCAGAAACCGCCCATTGCTTCTTCTCCACGAAAAGAAAATTTCAGAGATACAATTGAAACAAATAAGTTTCACTGCCGCCCACCCCCCAACAACACACACACAACACACTCCCTCCCTCTCTTCCTTCCAAGAGGTTGGTTAGGCTTTTCGATTTCATCCATTAGAATCAGCATCCGCAATCGGACGAGGTTTGAGGAACAATATTAGCATGTAGACATTGTAGTATATTTTCGTCATATGTGTAAACCAATACATTTAAGTTTCACGGGGATGGAAGAAAAGAAAAACTATGTTAAACTCGCGAGTATCTGTGTGCAATAATTGCTCAGCAGCATCTTATAAAATAAGTTTTCTTCAGTCGACCTGCGCCTTGCAACCTTGATCTTCTTTCAATGATTCAATTTTGGTCTCCATCGGGAGATTTACAAACGTGTACGCCTTGTCATGAATGAAGTTTACATCTCACTGCATTATGCTGTATGGGTTTTGGAATTCATTTACAGCAAGTCAAGTTTTGTACTTGATCATGTTTCATGACAAGCGCAAGGAAAAAATGTTCAACTTTTCTTTGTCCACTTCGATCTTTCTGTCAATGACTATTTACTCACCAGAGAACCCCTTGTAATGAAGAATTCCAACCCCTGAACTTGTCCTCTGTCTTTTAAGCAGATAGTTTCCTGCTGTCCATCTTGGTAATCAGTCAGTTACAACTCTTTTAAGATGACTTCTATGGCTGTTTTCTGTTTTCTGTTGTATCTTGATTCTTGATGTTCTGTATCTGAGCTCTTTTAAGAAAATGGATCTCGTCAACCCAATCTTTACTCTCAGTGCTTGTTGCTGTATCGCCATCAAGTTGCAGTTTATATTTTGGCAACCCATCAGAGTTGGATAATTTTGCATGTTGATATCGAGGTAGTTCCACAACCCTCTAGTCATGATGGTGCATAAGCTGCCGAGTCAAAAGCCTCGCGAGCTACTTCTTCCTTGCATTCATTGTCTCTCAACTTCTGCATCCTCTGTACTTACATCATACAAGTCTGTTTCCAAGGGTTCATGTTGCTGCTGTTTCTGACACGTATTATCCTGCAAGCATCCAGAGTTCGAGGTTTTAATTAGACTAATTGTGTACTTAGTGTAGTTTCTTCTTGTGCGTTTTGTCACTATCGTACTCTTACCTTTCTGTTCACAATAACATTATCCTCGAGATCGAGAGTAATCCCGCTTTCTGAAGCAACTTGGGTTAGAACTTTTAGTCTGCTTTCCAAGCTAGCTTGTTGCGCTGAAAGCTGTTGTATCATCTATGGAAGCACGATGAAGTATTTGTTAGGCCCCTCCTTGACGCGTAAGGGAAGAACCCATGTAAAACTACTCAATTCTTACCTCGGGATTTACTCCGGAGTTGCTTCTTAGTTCAATTGCATGAGTAGCGAATTCGTATCCAAATCTTGACGTTAATAGCTCGCGAATACGCTGCAGCTCTGGAAATTTTGCGCATCTTGAAGCTGCGAAAATCAAGCTAGATATTGCCTCCTTGAGCTCATCAGGACATTTTCTACAGGATACACATCACCAATTGCACAAATTGAAGAACAGGAAAGAATCCAGAGACTTGCTCAGCAAGAGTGTCACTGTTTTTGGAGTTACTGCTTGTAAACATGAACCAAAGCCTGAAAACTAACCTGCTGCTTTCAATAACCTCAACCTTATCGATCAGGAGATGAAAATAATTTTCAATTATCACAAACGCAATAAGCATGTTCTGCTCCTTGATAACGTGCTCAACCTACACAGGCATCACAGTCATCAGTTAGAGAGAGACTGAGGCAGAGAGAGAGGGAGAGGGAGAGAGAGTCCGTTTTCTGGGTAAGACTAACCCGAAGAAGCGCGCTTCGCTGGTGATTCTGGCTGAGTAGCTGGCTAACATCAGACCAGGCATGGGAGTACCGTATTCGGCACTGCTGCTTGAGAATCGCAATTCGAGAGATGGCTAAGTTAGCCAGGGATTCGTACTTCGACGTCTTGTTGCTCCTTCCTAGCAGAGCATCCAGTTTCTTGTTCATCTTTTACTCCGTTGTGCTGCTTGTCACCGTTCTATAACAAAAAGAGGAACTCTCCTCAATAAGCTATCTGGTTGCTGTTACCTGAGCTAGCTAGCAACCCAAGAGCTTATATAGTGCAAATCTAAGACTCTAGTCCTCCAATGGTGCGATCTCCCATGCTGACTGGGAAACATTCTGTTGAACTGGTACGCTACCTTTGCTCGATACACAGTTCACACGCAAAGGAAGTCCAGGCGTCTTCATGCACTAGTAGCCAATGCAAAGGAAGACCACTCCGTGGTGGCTTGTATTTTTTATTGATAGAAGAAACGCAGATTCTTGACCTTTTCAGCTCATCGTGTAGGTACTAGAATCATGTCCATTGAATGAGTCCCTCCTTCAAGAAACTGAGGAGATTGTAGGGCCCTGACGGCGGGAAAACATATTATATAGAAGGGAATTGATATTTGTGCTTTAAAATTGAACTACCGCACTTGTAAATTGGCACTATTCAACGAAGAACACGTGAGTTCATTCAGTTTAAGAGTGAGACTATCGTTTTCTTGAATAGGAATGTAACAAATACAATGCCCTTTATATCTCTCTCATCATGGTTAACTTGGGTATAGTGAGATGTGTGCATTGCGTGTTTATTAGGGGCAAGCTTCATGGTGAGTTCTACTATTGCTTTGAGCATGAATAGCACATGCTGCGAATTTCTTACTTTATCATATTTTCTTTCCTTTTGACCGTACTAACTCTCTCAGTAATTGTTTACGTTGCTACTCCCTATTTTAATCCTAGAACAACGACGGCCATCGTCTGTCGGTTCCTACTTCCTTGCATCTCTCTCTTGCTCGTGCATCTTTTACCACTTTCCTCTCGACCTCGAAATCCAAATTCGCAGCGGCCCTGTTCTGGCAACGGCCTGTGAATTCCTCTTTCTTTTAGTATTATTGTTAAGTTGGATAAGATTTTAAAGGGTGGTGATTTAGAGGGAACGTTTTCTTGGGTTACAAAAAGGGTGAGCTTTTGACATATTTTGCGCACCATGGATAGTTGGTATGAAGTTGCTTGACTTGGATGAAAGCAACCCACCACCTTGGGATTTACATATTTGAAGGTCTGTGTTCGTAGGATTCAACCAGATTTCCATCTCAAGCTCCTTTTGGTTCTTTCACCACAAGTACCACAATTGGCTTAATTATTGGCTTACTCTGTAGCTCTAGTCAGCTTCCAATGAAATCAGATGGTTGTAAGAACAATGAAAGAAAGTTTAAGATGTTTGACCTTGGCGTGGTTTATACTCCCTCTGTTCCACATAATTTGATCAATTTTTTTTTACCCTATTACAAAATTTGTCATTTTCAAATTAAGAAAGATTATGTAGGTATGTTAATCTTTGCAAAGTAGCCCTTTTGTACATGTGAACGGGATTTAACCATTAGAAATTCTTACAAAGAAAGGAACTCGTTAAATTATTTCTTACTTCGATCTGATATTTTGTGAATAGACAAAATTATATTGCGTTTCTTCTTCATTTATCTTTACCATACGAGTAAATATTATATGGTCCAACCATGTAAAACCGTTAGATGGGAAACTAATGGGACCAGTGGGACTCTCGATTGTCTCTACACACGAAATCCCTACGTAATGCTTCATCAATCCCAGGGACGAAAAGAAGCTGATCTATGCGCCACCCCAAAGGAAACTTCTTCCTCAGTTTGATAGTGTGTTCTTAAGGGGTTATGCGCTCTCTTTCATGACTGATGAGGGTCTCTTCCCTAAATCAACTTCTGCAGAATACCTTATATGTCCTAATTTGGGTTTACATTACACAAAACATATGATTTTTACCGGATTTAAAATTATAAAAGTGTCATTAACAATTTAAAAGTAGCTACCTCATTTTGGAGGCCTAGTTTTAGGCAACTGCCTAAAGCGGTGAGGTTGTCAACATATTCGTCCCTTATCCAGTGTCCCAGCAATTCCAAACTTTTAACCGGGGTTATCACTTGCCGCTAGAAAATGTTGGGTGACAAAAAAGATTAACTTCGACATTGTTAAGTGAATCCTCATTCATACGTTAATATGCCGCCATAAGTCCTTAGTGACCGAAGTTAAAAGCGCGCCTAGGCGCAAAACCAAGCAAGGCCCACCTTTACCACTTCACTTGGATTAGTCTTGAAACACACCCACACACGAACCCCCACCAGCCGCACCACCACTAGCTCCTTCATAGTCGCCACCACCGTCACCACCCCCACCACCATCACCACCAACCTGCAGATGCCACACATTATCATCATGCCACCACCATCACTATCACTACAGTTACGCCTATATCACTACTACTACAGTCGCTGCCACCAATATTACTGCTATCACCACCACCAGTGTGGTCAACATCACTAGCATTACCAACATTGCCACTGGTGATGTCCCATCACAACTATATGCTACCATCACTAGACCGTTGCACAACCACCATAGATGCTACACTACCACTACCCTTACCACTTATTGGTGTTGCGACTCCCGTGTTCACAACTCGAACACCACTACTATCAACACATGTGAAACCACTTACCATAGTTTTCTTAGCTCTAAATTAGTGTGTGAAAAATTCATTACCTCTCCATTTTCTCAATTCTGTAAACACGAAATAGAAGTCATGTGATCCCAACTCCCTTTGGTTCCAGACCAAGAAAAAGGGATTGCATCCAAAATTCGATTATCTCTCAACAAATCAAACTTTTGAAAGAATTGGATCCGAAGATGGATCCGAACATACTAAATGCTATTTAATGCCTAACTCAAGAGGTACCACTACATAAAAATTCATAGAGTGATGCCAAGGAAGGTGGGTTCGCAGTCGATGTGCAGGTGCCACAAGGAATGCAGTCCTAATCAGATGCCAAGTATGATGATGTAAGACACAACAAGGATAGATCAAGAGACCAAGCGCTTCCCAAACAGAGCCTGGGGGTGGCAGTGCTGCGAGGGCGATGACACGATGCGCATATACTACAACAGCCACAGTCCGATACTTGGGTTCAGAGTCAAGGTCCTGTATGTTTTCTCTCTCTAGGATTCTAGAGTGAGAAAGTGAAATGTTCAAGTGAGGGAATCCTTCAGAAGATGAAGTCCTCCAAATGAATTGTCAAGACCATTTATTTATAGAGGTTGAGATGATGATGTCATCAAGCGATACGTGGCGCCCCCAGGAATGACACGTCACCGAGGGGTCCACAACTATCGATGCTCCACGGACTGTCGAATCGCATACTCACCCGGCCTGCCCGCACAACGTCGCTCTGTCTGCTGGTGCATGAGTGTGACACCCGGGGGACATGTAACATGATTGTGGCGCATGGGCGCGATGAAATGCGTATGATGCTGGGGGCACGGCTATGTGACAGAGAGCCTGGGGGCACGGCTGTATCAATGGCGCCGCGCACGGGCGCGACAAAAATGAGTAAGGTGCCTGGAGAACTGTAGTGTGACAAGGAGCCAGGGGTGCGCGACTGTATCAGTAGACGCGGGCGACAGGGGTCGCATAGTTGGCGCGCGGGCGCCGGTGATGGGATCGCGGAGACGGCGCCTGGGTGACTAACGACGAGCATCGCAAAGTTGGTGCGCGGGCTCTGGCGACAGGGTCGCGGAGAAGGGACGCAGGCTAAGAGGGTCGCAGAGTTGGCGTGCAGGCGCCGACGACGAGGGTCGCGGAGATCGCGAGGGGTGCGGGCGACGTCCTCCTGACGGCGACGGGGTCGCGAAGATGACGTCCGGGCGATGGGGTCGCGGAGTGACATCCGGGCGATGGACGACGAAGATTGCGGACGATGTATGGTCCCTTAAAAAGAAGTGAAGGCATTAAGTATAAACGCCAAAGGCCAACCCCAAGGGGAGGCCGAGGCCGACCCCGAAGGCAAGGCCAACTTCCTTGAGCGAGTGCCAAGGAACACCGATGGGTGATGTACGGCCTCAACGGGCGACGTACGACATGCGACTGTCAAGGCCGTCGCATGTCGTACGTCGCCCGTCGGTGTGCCTCAGCACTCGCCCAAGGAAGTTGGTCTTGGGCGAGTGCCATGGCACAACGACGAGCGACGTACGGCATGCGATGGTCGAGGTGCGATGAGGAGTCGCGCAAAAATGAATTTCTTCACAACGAAATCACGTAACAAAAGTGAAAAGTTTGACAAGTTAGAACAAAAGTGAAAAGTTTGACAAGTTAGAAGCACTGAATATCTGTACCGACGTGTCGTGCAAAAAAGAACCCCCACCGGGCCCTTAGGTGCAACCAAGATAAGTTGAAAACATAGAGAAAACATGTACACCACTTCAGTGCGGTCTCTATAACTATGTTTTGCCCAGTCCACAGCGTCATGTGTTATTACAGATCAGGTCAATCCCACAATATTTTTAGGCCGAAAGTTGTGCATTTGAGGAGAGGTTTATAAGGCTCCAAGGCGTTTAGGGTTCACACGTGTTCGATCATTCACTAAATTATTCTCAGATTGACCTTAAAAGTCAAAGTTCCTTTCGTGATTAATCACTGGTGTGGGGCTGATTAACAATTTCCACCACATTAGGGGGCGTGAGTGACTAGCACATCACTCCCCAAAGCCACTGAAGCCTCACACCCGCTACACTCGTCAAGATTACAAAGAATGCATGAACACACCCAGAAACACCGGTTGCCGACACACAAAGCCATCATTGCCGCGAACCAGTATTCCATATTCACGAAGCTTATATAGTGCAAGAGGTAGCAGCTGCCAATCCAAAAATGTGTGCGATGCTAATTTCTTGAAAAAAATAACAAAGGCCACTGAAGTTTCACAGCCAAATGGCATGAATATCTCGACAACCATACCCCATATGGTCCGAAATACAGAGTTAAGTTGATCTACTGTGAAACATGAGAGAAACTCTACCGTTATAAGAAAAAAGGAACATCACTCGTCAAACTCATGCATGTGATCTAATAGATAATTTGCAGCAAGCTCTTCATTCTTGTTGCATGCAAAAAAAACTTCCAATACTATAGCACGATCAAAACCCATAGCTTCAAGCTGTCCAAAAAACATCACCAGGATTCAAAATTAGACTCAAAATTCAGTAAACACAGAAAATAAAAAAAAGAAGTCATAGACTACTGAAACCCCAAAAAGAGAGAAAGAAAAGGGATCCCCACCACCAAAAAACCAAAATCAAAGTATTCTTCAGATACAAACTCGTGGAAACATGTTAGACATGGTCCAAGTTAAAGCCATTCATGATGTTTTCACAATACAATTAGTGGCTATCAGATAATGTTATTTTTTGTCCGGCAAAAATGTTAATCTGTTAGATAGGTTTAGTATCTAGTTATAGACTGATGCACACCAGATATATAAGAGAACTTTTAAAATAAATAGCTAAGGAAATCAGGAGGAGAGAAAAAAAGAACAAAAAAGGTAAAGTTCCAGACAGCTGATATGAAATTGGCTTCATTACTGAACGGGTTGAGCTTGCTCAGAAGTAGGGCCCATTTAATAAATGAGGCGCTTGAATTTTTACCCACCCATTTATGATGTAAAAGCTTGCTTCTGGTCAGCTCATTTAAATGAGAGGCGCTTGAATTTTTACCCACCCATTTATAATGTATAAGCAAGCTTGTGATCGGCTCATTTAACTGTTTTATTGTTCTCCGTGAATAAATTTTCTTCCCTCCCTCCCTAAGAGCACCCTAGCTCCTATATCTCCCCGCTTCCCTACTTTTAATTCTGTTCTGCTGTAATTTCATCACATCTTCACACATCTCCCTCGAAAAAAATATTGGGTCCAATTAGTAATGATTTTATAGAAAAAAGGTCAACCTCATAGAGTAAATCCCTTATTCCCATCTTTTACTTCTATTCTGCTGTGGCTTCATCACATCTTCATACATTTCCATCATCTGAAAATATTGGGTCCAGTTTATAATGGTTCAGAAAAAAAGTTCAACCCCACAGTAAATCCCTTTATTGAATTAGTCGGTGTACGTCTGAAGCACCTCGGATTACACTGATCCCTACTAAATTGTTAAACACGCCTCTTAGCATCAATCAGTGAATTCCACATCTATATTACTATTTTCTAAAAATTCTTCACAAGGAAATTTTGGTGCTCATTGATCAACTTATGGCATCTAGCGTCATCTATGTCTTCACATATACAAACAGATCAATTTTATATTGAAAAATCGATTCTTTAGCTTGCACCCAAAAAAAATTGATTCTCTCGTCATGAATATTATAGAACACAATGGCACAAAAGATATTTTGATACTTCTCCGCTCCCATCATTATTACGGGGTAATTATCAAGGCACTAAATAGGTTAGGCTTGCAATGGGATGCATTTTTTGAAGTAAACACCAACAGAGAATGCATAGTAAGCATCAATTACCAAAACATAGAGAATGCATAGTAAGCATCAAGGTGCAAAAAACAGAGAATGACCATCCACAACGAAATCATCAAACATCCAATAGTTCAATGTCAATATGCTTACACGTTCAATTGCGTCACGTTCTTCAGGTGTGACATTCACAGTCTCTGGCATTGCTCCAGCCAGTTCACCCAATATATTCCTGATATCATGTTCATAAGAAAATTAAAATCAAATATGGATCAAAGTCAAGAAGAGAGATCATGGGATACTACTCTCACCCTTCCCCTCCTTCCACAGGTTCATTTATCAACCGTAGAAAGTCAGCCTGGTGCTCTTGGATAAGCCGCATCAGCTGTGGATTTTGCTTCCCCAACTCCTGAAGCATAGGCTGCACAAGTAAAATTGAAACCAATGATTATTCCAAAAAAAGGGCAGTAAAAATTTAAGCAATCTGACAACAAAAATGAGGGAAAACTCAATAAGTATTACCTGCAAAATTTGAGGATTTGCTTGCACCATGGCCCGCAAGGCTTGAAACTAAAACAAAAGAAATGAATATCTCAACTTTTCTATAAGAAGAATTAGAAAAAACAATGCTACATCGTGCAAAAAGACTCGTGAATCTGGGTAAGAAGCCATTTGTCTTACCTGTTGACTATTGCGTAGAAAATCCAAATTGCCCGCACTTGCATTTGAACCCACACTTGGAAGGCCCTGTTTGAAACTGAATATTATCTACAACTAAAATCCTATTGAAAACATCACAAAGCAAACACGACCCATACCTGTGGAAAAAGATCCAGAGGATTAGCGTTCGGCCCAGCGGAAGGCACTGCCGGTTGTGCAATCTGGGCTGGCGGGTTTACGGCCTGCCCGCCTGCAGGAGCCTGAGTTACGGGTGGAACTTCAGCTTGTGCAGGAATACCCTTAACAAATTGTTTTTCCACAGGTTAGAAAAATAATGCAACTGGAAAAGGAGCAGAAAACAGCCCTATATTTACCACTAAATTACAACGAGGGTAAAAGAAACGACTTCCACAAACAACAAATATACATAAATCCACCACTGCAAAGGTAGTCGGTGAACTACTAACGGATCTAGGAACTCACCGAATAAAGGTACTCAACAGCTCTCTCTGGATTGTTGAATGCAGCACGAAGTGCACGAATAACTGTATCCCGATCCCAACTCCCTCCACCCATATCAAGAATTTGCTGAACGGTAGTGTCCAAGTGACTTCCAGCAACAAGATTTGATGCTGCTACACCATATATATCTGACTCCAAACTGCTGCATCATAAAAGGAGTTTAGACCAGATAAAAATACACATGATTTTATCAGAACTAATGATAAGGCCATAACAAATAACATAAACTAAAATAAGAGACATGTACTCACGAAGCAGCCGCAGAGGGAGTAGAAACAGGAACAGATTCAGGAGCTGGGCTGCACAAACGGATTAGAAAGAAAATTAGACAACCGTTGCAAAAAAAAAAAAAAGGAAATTCATTTCACGAAAAAACAATAGAAGGCAATAATTGGAACTCACGGCCCCACAGTGGAGACAGGAGCTTGTGATGCTGGTGCTGGCTGTGTTGCAGGAGGCAAAGAACTTGCAGGTTGGGCCTACAGAGTAAAGTGGTTCCATCAGCACTTCCAAATGCAAAGTCGGATAATGAAATGACCATAATTGGTAAAGATTACAGGTTCAAGAATCAATAAATTGATGCTTGTTCAAAATGAGTCTATATATAGCACCAAATCAAACAAATGCATTACTTTCCTTATTTTGTATTCTGCACTGCAAAACTTTAGTCATATTACATGACAATGCTCTATTTCCCTTTTTCTCAGTCTTGAATCATGTCAAGGACGAAAAAATTAAGGCAAACCGATAAGCACTCACCAGACTTGATGGTGCTGCTGACGTTGTTGATGCGCCACTTGCTGAGACCTTAGTCTAGAAATGATGAAGAGCACAGTGTGAATAACAAACTTTAGTGTCTCGCACATACCAATATGTCTGATTCTCTAAAGAAGTTCATAGATGTAATCAACTATACCTTGGTTAACATGATTACAACAAAACTATTCTCAGCAACATTGTTCTCTTGTAGTGTTGTCTCATCCTTGAGAACTTTCCCTTGATGGATAAGCATTTGCTGTGCTGCAGGGTAAACATCCCCATGAATAGACTCTATACCTTTCTTTACATCGGCAACCTGTATAAGCCACCAACAATAGCTCACACTAGAGGAAGTAGTTATGACCCGGATATAATGAACACAGTGATGTATTCATGAGAAAGAAAAACAACTGAGAACGGATTAAAGTGCTCATTCATGTGCTTGTCAAATATGAATGAATCAACTGAAACAAATTCTGACAAAAAAATAAGTTTAGGAACGTTGAAGATACAAGTTCAAAGTAGTGAACATAGCGCCAAAGACAGAGGCACACCAAGGGGGAAAGAAGATATCCGGAATCCCATTCTAGTTGATCAGACAAAATGAAGCCCTTATGAGATATGGCCCAAAGAAATGAAAAGAAAAGCTAACAGTGGAGTTTAGCTCCATTTACTGACAAGCACAGGGTTCAATAAACCACATTAAGGTGATCTGCCAAATGCTATCAGATCAGAAAACTCCTTGCACACGTTTATAAACTATAAAGGTAGAATGTCTAGATGTTTTAGGGAAAACAACAATAGGGTCAATTAACAATTTTGAATTAACAGCTATAAGTATCTGGTATCCTCTGTTGTTTGTCCTGACATTGCTCAGAACATGAGTCTGCCACATTCTATACTTATACTACTTTATATAACAATTCACATGTTAAAACTTATTCATACCCTATCTGTTACTTTTTCCTTTTTTGTTCCCTAACTTAAGAACAAACTTCCAAATAAGTAAGTCTAAAAGAGTACTTCGAGTGGACTGGTACTCCAAACTTCCTTTGGAGTTATATGCTATAGAGCGTATGGCAGATCAACTTCGCTCAGCGATATTCTGATTTCAATAATTTTGAATGCTTGATATAACTTAAGAACTTAGGTCCAGACAGCGTAAATAAAGTAACACACCACAATAAAGGCCCATTGCCAGCTGGAGCATGTGTAGACAAGAAGGGAGAGCAATAAGTACTTACTAATCAGGGTATTAATACAAAAGTCCATGTACATATATCACGATATGTGATGTGGAAACTTTAACCGTGAGAAAACATATTTAAATGACAATCTATTTGATTCCCCTTTTCTTTTGTTCCCTCACCCCCCATCCATCCCCCCACGTGGAGGGATAGAATTTCCAGCTTCAGAAGTAAAATAGTCCATTACTGCAAGAATTTTACAAGGGAAGGATAAAATCACGAAAGGTACGCTGCAACATGAGGAGTTATATATTCAAGATGTGGCGCTGAAAAACTACACTAAACCCAGTTAATAACCATAGCATATATCCCAACAAGATCATTGAGTGCGTCTGAACATCCTAAATGAAGTTACTCATAGACATAATCAACATCCTCGACGACTCCTTGTGAACAGTACCATTCGTTTTTTGCTTATCCTAGTTCTGTTAAATTTAAGCCAGTAATTATCCACCTGCCACAATGTTTTCTCTGCACGATTTGCTGAATGGCAAACTGTTCTATTTGACTGCAGAATACAAAGTCAATAAGGGTTAATAAACTCTGACAATCAATCTTCCCTGCCCACATATTAGCACATTCTAGACAATTATATCGCATTAGCCTGCTCCTCGTGAAAAACAAAATCCAAATTGGCGTCATGCACTAAACCCTAGTTCACGCTCCAATCACCATACATACAATTCAATTCGAGAGACATGCATATCTACTATATAAGCATTTAAATGAACATATACAAACGGAAATTTAACTAGGTAAACAGAGCGAAGAGAGTCATACGGTGTCGTCGGGCTGCACTTCGATATCGAAGTTAGTGCCCTTTAGGGTCTTCACAAAAATCTTCATCGCCGTCCAACTCTTCCCGGTGACTTTCCCTGACCAGAGACTCCGATCTCCGACGCCGGCAGTAGTGTATAAATATAAATAAAGTAATAACAATGTTTATAGCGAGAAAACGAAGGCAAACAGGTCACGCACGGTGCGAGAGCTGGAGTCGCTGTCGATCTTTATATATGGCAGAAGGCTGGGGTTAATTTAGGTGACAGGGCGGTTCATGATGGTTTGGGCCTGTGCAATAGGTCACGAACACGTGGGAATAAGTAAGGGGTTTTAAACCTAAGCTTTTTCGAGTAACAGAAGCACGACTTATAATTTATAAATTGACTAGGATTATATTATAAATTTTAGGATTATCCATACACAAAAATCAGGACCGTATTTTTGGTGGCATGCCTCTTGAAATAAACTCATTATTTGCAATATAAGGGCAGTGCTAAGGGAAGCACGTTTACATTGCGAAATCTGAATACTCGTTTCACATAATGTCATTAGAAAGATTTTCTTTTGAAGAAAAATATCTCTCTAGAATAGACTCAATGAGAGCCACCATCCTTGTCGTCTCCATTGTCCAAATTGACCTCTTATGCCCTTAGGTGCACAACATTAAACCCCGACTAGTTTTTGTTATCTACGTCCCACGAATGGCGAGTTGTAGCTATAACATGAGTTCTAGCATCATTCCCTCGTGATTGTGATGTTAGTTGTTAAGGTTAAGGAAGAGTAATTTGTTAGACGGTTGTAATGGACAATCAGATATGGTCTAAAGGGTATGAATGTCCTTGTGTCCAACTTCAATACCCTTGCCATGAAGAAACTATATAAAATTGCAACATCAAGTTATATGTCAAAGTTATTGTCGCTTTATAAGGAAGAGTAATTTGTTAAGGTTAAGGAAGAGTAATTTGTGAAATGGACAATCAGATATGATCTAATGGGTATGAATTTCCTTGTGTCCAACTTCAGTACCCTTACCACGAAGAAATTATATAAAATTGCAACATCAAGTTACATGTCAAAGTTATTACTTCTTTACAAGGATAAGCAAGCTTCAAAATCGTACTTATATTGAATCATATTACTTTTGTTTTTTTTTATCATGTCACTGAAACTTTAGATTTATTTATATTTCATTTAAACAAATCCAATTTAGATCATTTTGAAAGCTCACATAAGATCAATAACTTATCCAAATCATAATTATAGAGTCGTCACAAATATCTTTAAGATGAACTAGGAGATTTGTCAAAAAAGAAACTTTCTTTTTCTTACAACCTTAGAATTGTTAACAAACGAAGAAAGGAAGCTATGCCAAAATTAATCACTTTATAGTTGTCTATCTTTATTGAGTACTAGGTAGTTGGAATATTATGTTGCATTCACTACTTATTACATTTACTGTTGTCTCAACTTTGTTCGTATTAATCATGATAATATTGTTTAGCTTATGCTCCTACGATCTTAAGCTTTTATAGCAAAATGATAACTTCACATGGTAACAAAACTCTCGTTACTCAAAGTTATGGATTCCATTATTCATGCTGCATATGGTCACACTCTAAAAAAAATGAATTTCATCCGTTTATTTGTGCAACCAAAGGTAATGTACCTTCATTTAATTTTTTTTATTTGTTTCTCCACACGAGTGTCAGGCATAATAGCATTGTTGAGCTCGTTCTCTAACACCTTGAGCTTGGGGAGAATACATTAACTACAAATGGTCTAAAAATCAGTTACATTGTGTTATTTTCAAATTTAACCTTCACGCTGTAATTCACTTTTTTCGGAATTCGGGTTGACATTCTCCACTCTCACTCTCGTGCCACAATTCAGCTTTCATGTAATTTGGATTGAGGTTCTCAATCTCACCATCATGTTGTAGTTCGGTTTTTTTATAAACATATGCGAGGTTCTCATTGTTCTTGGTCATCACCAATTAACATTCCATGTGAGTGTGGATGCCAATATACATCTTATATCCGACATCATTAGAAGTAAGTATTGGATAGAGCATGCTTTTAAGTTAGGGGAAAGTAGGGAATGACCCCCTCTACTTTACACGTTGTGCGATTTGTCCCCCTCCACTTCAAAGTTAAGCACTAAACCCCCCCACAGTTACAGAAAATGGGCACCTTAGACGGATCCGTTATGAATAGCGTGAAATGACCAAAATACCCTTATTTCTTTATTAGCTAATGACCCCCTGTACTATGCATGGTGTGCAATTTCCCCGCCTCAAATTTAAATTACAATTTTTGCCCATGACCCTCCTCATCTGGTCAACCCCGCTACAATTGGTGATTCACTGAGCACAACCACTTCACTTAACACAACCACTAGTCTTTTTCTCCGACCACCAGGGAGTTAAAAAAAAAAAAGGAACCGCGATTGCCGTTAGGATTAACAATGAATTTGCAAATTAAGCTTTTGAAATCCTAAAATTAGAGGATTTGAAACCCTGATTTAAAAATTAGGGTTTTGAAACCTTAAAATTAGGGTTCAAAACCCTAATTTGAAAATTAGGGTTTCAAAACCCTAATTTGAAAATTAGGGTTTCTCTTCTCCTTCTCCAGATCTGACCCCGCCGCCGGCAGCCCAAGCGTCATCCTCACCCCACGCCGCCGGCAGCCTCTCTCGGCCCACCATCCAGCAGACTCGACCCGCCCCACCCCACCACGCCGGCAAACCCCTTGGCAAACCCACCCCACCACGCCGGCAAGCCCTCTGGCAAACCCACACTACCGATTTCAATTCAATTCCATTTCAATTCAATTCAAATTTTCATCAATGCCGTGGAAGGGGAAGGGGAAGGGGAAGGGCGGTCGCGGCGACGGGGAAGGGGAAGGGGAAGGGCGGTCGCTGCGACGGGGCCTTGGGAAGGGGGGGCTGTCGCGGAGACGGGGAAGGGCGGTGGCTGCGACGGGGCCTTGGGAAGGGGGAGGGCGGTCGCGGCGACGGGGAAGGGGAAGGGCGGTCGCTGTGACGGGGAAGGGGGAGGGTGGTGCGGCGACAGGGAAGAGGGAGGCAGACGGGGAAATGAAGGGGTGCGGTGGTCGGGGGAGTTGACAGAATTGGGTTGGGGGGATAGGGGGTGGGGTGGTTAGAATTAGGGTTTTTTTTTCTGATTTTCTTTTCTAAAAAGAGACAAGGGGCAAAAATGTCATTTATAAAAAGAAATTGTTAGTCAGCGCTCGTGTTGACCACGCGCTGTTATATTTAACGGTTTCCGTCTAAGGTGCCCATTTTCTGTAACTGTGGGGGGGTTTAGTGCTTAACTTTGAAGTGGAGGGGGGCAAATCGCACAACGTGTAAAGTAGAGGGGGTCATTCCTTACTTTCCCCTTTAAGTTAAACACTAGCCTTTGACAATTAAGCTATCTTGTGCACCTTTAATTTCATAAATTGGGCCCAATAATATATACGAGTATTATGCTTAATGAAACCTGCACAATGTACGTTTACCTCTTAGCATCGCTAACGTTATCAAAGCATTGAGAGGGCGATGTAATGATCGTGAACCATTACAATATCTCGTCACTGATTGAATGAGACTTATCTGACATTTTAGACACATGCATCATGTATACCAAGCTAAAAATTCCGTATTATTGTTGCTTTATTCATGACAGCCATGTTCAATTAATAGACATTGTCATTCCAGACCATCCACAAAGGTTGTAAAGATTATTACAGTCCTCGCTTAGTTTTAGGAACACCGGTCTCCTTTACTTCAAGAGAAAGAGGCATGTATTTAAGCTTTAGAAATCCTAGTACCTCAAACAATTATTATCGAAAAAATATAACAACTTTAGAGAATTAGGCGGTAAGGTTTTCCCAAACCTATGGGGAATAAAATATCATCCACAAGAAAATTTATAAATCAAACAAATACATGAATGGACTAATTTGCTAAACACACAATCTTAAACACATATTCAACAATAATGTAAAGAATTGGGTTTGATGTTTAGGCTTAAACTATCCTCATACATACTTCCATCTTTTAAACAGAGTCATCTGAACAACCCTAAAATACCCTCGAACAATATTTTGTGGGTCGAAACCAAACCATTTACAACTCTTTGTACAAACTATAAGCTCTGAATTCACAAAGCTCTCATATGACTTAACAAGCCCAGTCTAGTAACTAATTTTTTGGAAATGATATATTTTATACAATTAAAGCAGCCTACAATGAAATGAGTATAAACTAGAGCTCTAATATGAAATATGAGTGTCATGATATCTATATTGGGTGCTCTGTATCAATTTTAACGGTCCAAGAAAATTCATACTTTTAAATTAAATTGGAATATGCATAAAAGAAGATTAAGTAAGTGCTCTTGAGCTTTTATGGTTTGCTTTGAATAAGATCTCTAGTTTTTGTCAGGCATAAAAATGGTGCCCTATTTTAAGGTATGAGAGAAAGTATGACCATCTGAAGTAGTTAAACAATTTATACCCCCAAACTACCTTTCTTGCTAATAGTGCAAATATAGTCGTTGGGATGTTCCAGTTTAGTTTTTGATTTTATTTCTTTTGTAGGGGGGACGCTAAAGAAGGCTTTATGTCTTTACGTGATTTTCGATTTCATAAAGAGAAAGTTTGGCTAACTGAGAGGTAGCGGTTGATTGTATCGTATTCAAGTCTCTTTTTTTTCTTTTCTTTTTTAAGGTAATTCTTTCACCTATGCAAATGCAAGGCTAAGGCCAATTGATATTTTTCATGAATGCAAACATCAAATGTTGCTTACTAGAAAGACAAGCAATAATAGTCGAAAGATTGTTAACATTTTTTCTTAATGTCTACGTCGAGTCCAACTTAATAAATGTTTAAGCTTTAGGATGCAATGTAACACCCCCAAAATCTTAGGTTGATTTTACGGTTTAAAATTTTTATTTATTTATTTGACCTTTAGCGACAATTTAGTGAGCAATATTTTTATCAACTTTAGCGACATTTTTTTAAAACGAAAATTTGTAGATTAGTGTAGGGATTGCAATGGGACAGGTCGGATGCGGATCTTATAAGATCGGTACGTGCCCCGCTACCCTTGAAATCCCAACCCGCCCCACTCCACCCGCCTCACTCCGCCCGCCCTACATTGGGTTATATAACTCAATATCATATCCGACCCTAAAATACTTTAGAAAACCCTGCTCCGCCCTTCCCCTCCCCTCCCTTATGCCCTCGAAACCCGTCCAAACCCGCCCCCGCGCCACCTGCCTGCTTTGGTACTTGACAGAAGAACTGCTTTTAGACCATGGATGGATTCAATAACTTTGCACTCCAAAACTGCTTTTAGACCATGGATGGATTTCAATAACTTTGCACTACAAACTGTTTGGTGGTGGGTGGTCGTGGGTGCTGAACGCTGACCGTGCGGGGGAGAAAGAGAGAGAATGAGAAGGTGCGGTAGGTGGGTGGGTGGTGGGGAAACTCGGCAGAGTTGTCGAGATGGAGAGAAGAGCTGAGCAGCGTGGTATTGCTTCCAGCAGATTTAGTCATGAATCGCCAATCGCTATGAGGTGGAAATCGACAGGTTGGTGCTTTGGTCAACTGTTTGGTGGTGGGTGGCCGTGTGCGCTTAACGCCGACCATGCAAGGAGGGAGAGATAGAGAGAGAAGGAGGAGGAAGAGGAGGTGCAGATGCTGGTGGGGAGCTCAGCGGAGTCGTCGGTAAGGAGAGAAGAGCCGAGCGGTAGAGACTGAGAGAAGATGGAAATTTAGGGTTTGTCATCAATACGTATATATGTGTAAGGATGGATAGCTAGGATTAAATGAAATATATGGTTCAAATACCAGGCGGGTTAAAGGAGATACCATACCCGCTCCTATCAAATCGGGACAAGTCGGAGATCCACCAGTTGTAGATCTTATTGCCATCCCTAGATTAGTGGAGCTGAACACTATAGTTTATGACCCTTAGCGACAAGTTTATTTAAGAAACCATAATTTATAATTTAACGCTAAAAGTTATAAGTGATATTGACTGAAGTGTTTAGTGGTGATTAGTGTGATCAAATTTGTGTCGTAACTTTTAGCGACAATTTAAAAGCAGTGTACAAGAGACAATTAATAGAAAAAAAAATTAAAAGGGACGTTACTAAAAAAATTTAAATTTTATTGGGAAAAATCTTTTTAACTGGTCAACACTTTATTATTGGAAAAGATAAATTTTGAAAGGAAAATAGGAGAGGAATTAGGAGTAAATCATGTGATAGAATTAATCCCATTTCGGTAACAACCAATAAAGAGAGAAGGACGGTTATAACAAAGAAAGAAAGAGAGAGAAAAGAAAGGAAGAGAAGTCAGTGTGTGGACTCGTGAGAAAGGGAGAAAAAGGGAAACAAAGATAAGAAAGGAGTTTGGTAGAGAAGGAGAAAGAGAGGTTTTAGCACAGAAGGGAGAAAATTGGGGGCTTTGGTTCCCTAATATCGGTTACAAACAGAGAATAAAAAGGAGAAAGAGAACATATATATATATATATATATGTGTGTGTGTGTGTGTGTGTGTGTGTGGAGCTGATCCGTTGAGAGCGCTAGTAAAATGAGTTAAGTTGTTAGCGCAATCTGACGGTCCATGACGGTTCAAATCTTTTTTTTTTTTTGCATTTTTTTTAAGTACATCCGCTACATTATGTAGCAGACAATTTTTCGACAAAAATACTCTCTAGCTTCATCCGCTACATTATGTAGCGGACAGAGGCAATACTTTTTTCTGACTCTTTCTTTCTCCTTTGTCTAATAATTTTCTGACATGTTTGATGTTCGCTACATTATGTAGGGACAATATTTTGACAAAAATACCCTCATGTGTCCATCCGCTAAATTATGTAGGGGACAAGTCGACCCTGCTTTTTCTCTCTTTCTCTCTCATTTTTCTCATTAATTTTGTCTGACATGTCTCTCTCTTTTCTCACATCAGACTTTCGCTGTCCTTTCTCTCTCTTTTCTCTCACCTCTGTCTTTTTCTCACTCTCATTCTGCTCCATCGACCCATCAAACTCCCAGGCTCTGTCTTAGAACTTTGCACTTGGATTCCGCCGTTCAAATTTTGTCGTCCAAATCTTCTGGTGTTGTTTTAGGTTCCTTGCTAGTGTGCACACGCACACAGTCTCTCCCTCTCCATCTCTTTTTTTCTGTAGAGTGGAATTTGGGGTTCTAAAGAATATGGTATTGGTGAAACATCTAAGTTGATTCCCACAGATTGCCTTAAAGAGCCAAAAGCACGGCCTGAGATGCTATCCGTACCGATATGCTTTCGTCGGCAGTAAGAAGGCTACGATTGTGATGTTAGTTCTTTAGAAAAGGAACTTATTTGGACAAAGATTAGGGTTTTGGATTAGAAAGTTAGAGCTTTGGATTGGAATATTAGGGTTCTGGAGTAGGAAAAACTAACTGAAGGGGTTAAGTATGTTGGAGATTCAGAAGTAGGTTGGGTTGTAGAGGTAGGGATTTGGGTTAAGAGGTGAAGCCGATGGCGAGGCACGACCTATGCCGTCGCCATAGTAGAAATATATTGGGTATCAGCGTTGTATTTGAATTGCTTAGTCTACGGGCTAAGGAATTAAATGAGTTGCAAGCTGTGCAGTGGAGATAGTTTGGAGTGGGTAGGGGTGGGAAGAAGACGCCTGGAGTAGGAGCTGGAGATGATGGAGAGATCGAAGGTGACGAGACAAAGAGGAGAGTCCTAGTCACGGAGGTGGAAGAGGTGGTGGAACTGGGTCTGGCGTTCCTCGACGATGCGGCCACAGGAGGTGCACTCGGTTATGAAGCGACCAAAGGCTGTGTGGCGCACCGCTCCTGCTCCACCGAGCAGTACGGGCAACATATTTTTTGGTTTATTTTTCCGATTAGTTCATTTGAATTTGAACATTGGCACGTTTTGGATTCCCAGAGTAATTTGCTCAACCAAAGAAATTTGCTCTTCGTTACTAATGCCGGTACAATAATTTTCTTCGGCTGAAATTGAGGATGAAGAGGAGCGAGAGAGAGAGAGAGAAAGAGAGAGACAGAGATAGAGAGAGAGAGAAAGCAGGGTCTACTTGTCTGCTACATAATGTAGTGGATGGAGTAGAAAGGTATTTTTGTCAAAATATTGTCCGCTACATAATGTAGCAGACATCAAACATGTCAGAAAATTAATCAGACAAAGGAGAGAGAAAGAGTCAGAAAAAGGTACTGCCTCTATTCGCTACATAATGTAGGGGATGCAGCTGGAGGGTAGTTTTGTTAAAAAATTGTCCGCTACATAATGTAGCAAACGTACTAAAAAAAACACAAAAAAAAGATCTGAACCTCCACAGATCGCGCATGGACGGCCAGATTGCGCTAGCAACTTAACCCATTTTGCTAGCGCTCTCAACAGATCAACTCCCATATATATATATATATATATATATATATATATATATATATATATATATATATATAAAGACAG
Source organism: Escallonia herrerae (assembly GCA_033070095.1). Taxonomy (NCBI): domain Eukaryota; kingdom Viridiplantae; phylum Streptophyta; class Magnoliopsida; order Escalloniales; family Escalloniaceae; genus Escallonia; species Escallonia herrerae. The sequence continues at coordinate 143,903 of JAVXUP010000180.1, read as the reverse complement.
AGAGAAAAGAGAGACTGAGAGAGGGGAAAATCTAGAAAAATTTAAGGCAACTAGAATATGAAAAAAAACAAAAGTGGAGAGGAAATATTGAAAGAGAAGAGAAGAGACTCGGCAGAGAACAGAGAAGAAGAAATTGTTATGGAAAATGAGAGATAAAGGGAGAGTATAAGGATTGAAAATGGTGACACTTTCAATTTGGCGAAGTGCGATCTTCTTGTAAGCTTTGATCCCATTTTCTTCCTTTTAATTCCATGTTTTAGTGTATATATTGGTAGTATGCAACTGAGTGTGTACTGATAAAATTGGGGGTGGGGGGAATAACCATGATGCATGGTATGTTGTGAATGTGTGTGCGTGTAGAGGTTGGCATGAGCGTGTAATTTCAGAATATGGTATTTTGTGGGTGAGCTAGTGTGAGAAGCATGTATTTGCGGGATGGAAGATGGACTGCAAGGCACCTTGCCATGTGGTTTTTGGTGAGATGGTATGAAATGGGTCTTGAAAAAAAAAGGGAGGAAGAAGATATGTAGTGTATGCAGTATGTGTTCTGTACGGGTATTGTGAGTGTGCAGGAAAGTATGGGAGTATTTAGTGTGTGTGTGTGTGTGTGTGTGTGTGCGCGCGCGTGTTAGAGTGTAAGAGAGTGTGTGTTATGAAGGGTGAAGTAGTGTGTGTAGCAGTATGTATTCTACTGTGTGTATTATGGTGAATAAAAGGTGTGCACTGCGTGAATTGTCCAAACAAGCTGTGTGCGTGTGTGTGCGCATTTGTTTATTGAAGAAGAAGAAGAAGACTCAGCCGTGAGTGTAGAATGTATGAGTGTATAATTGTTGGGTGTGGGTGTTTTTATATGAGATGTGAGGGTGTTTGTATATATTAGACTGAGTTAAAGCAAGAAAAAAAAGGCTGCCTTGAGGGAGTGGTCTATGTGAAGGTAAGTTCTGGGTTTGGACAGAGGTGGAAGACGACGACGTGATGAACAGTGACAGATTTATGCATTGGAGTGGTACATTGTACTTGCATAATTGTACCATGTTGCTATTAGATATCGTACAATTGTCAAAAAATGATCAAAATTTACAAAAATGTTCTTCGGGCAAAATAGTTACCATTAAAATTTTATATTTTTCTGAAATGGTTTAGTATTTTTAATATTTTTGTAAGTGCAATTTTCTAAAAATCATTTGGGGGTCTTTAAAATTCTTATTAAATTCGAAGAGAATAATTGTAATGTTTTTATGATATAACTAAGTTTCAGTTCTAATTTTTGTAATTTTTAGAGTTGATTTGGTACTAAATATGTATCGCATTTGATTTAACAAAACAGATGATTTTAAAATCTTTTCGGTGCATTTTAAATCCTAATTTTAGTTTCAGTATTTTTCCTATATATTATGAAGCTATCATGAAATTTATGAGACTTTGATTTGAGTTAGAAGAATTAATTGTTATTTTTAGACTTTTCTGGTATTTAAGAAAATCATTTTTAATTAAAAAATATTCAAAAATTCAAAAAAAATATTTTATAACTTGTTATGCTGTTTTAAAGTATAAAAGTATTTTATAAGAATTTATTATGAATTTTTGAGTATCGTAATGTGTTATAGAGTGTGTAGGGTTATGAGTTAGGTTTAGTCATTCGAGGGATCCGATTCGTTTTCGTTTACGTTAAGAGTATCGGAGTGAGCAACGATTAAGAATTAACATTAAATTAATTATTTGTGAGGACATGCTGTATTCTAATAATTAATTTGCTAAGTTAGGTTAATTCGAGGTTTGTACAAGGTAATAACAGCGAGTACATTTCTTGGATTGATGTAAGGGATTTATATTCGAAACCTAATTCATCAATTTTTCCTCGTATATTTTTCTAAATTCTTATCAAATTTCCTTGAAATTTGTTATTATTATGAGAATGCATTATTTGCCTTTAATTCCTTGTCTTGAGTTTAAACATTTATTTAAAATCCTTATCAATGCTCGGTATTTATTACTCATTGGGATATCAATTTATTCATTGCATTTTCGAATTACATTATGTATATTGACATGAGTTACTATATTAAAGAGTTATAAAGATGGTATGTAATGGGAGTAATATAAGGATGTTCTGTTATTATAGGAGGTGTTAATATCTTAATGATTTAACTAGTGTTCATATGTATATGTAACCACAATGTTAGTGAGCATCACCTTTATGGCTTTGCTAAGAGATTACCTTGCATTGCATGCGTGGCTTTGCAAATTTACTCATGTTCAATACAAAATCTGCATTATTCATAATGTAATCAAGATTTTTTTATTGATTTCTGATTTGAGAGATTGAGTTGAATTTTTTCGTATATTGCCATTGAAATGAATTCTCTAGATCATTTGTATTCCTCCAGTAAATTTTGAGCGACCTTACTAAGCTCTCAAAAGCTCACCCTTTTTATGTTCCCTTCTGCAGGCAATAATCACAATAGATTTTTAAGATAGGTTAGAGCCGGATGATGGAGTTGGTTTAGATTTTTATTATTCTATTTACTTAAGACCATGCAAGGGAATCAATGTGTGACTCACTAATTAAATTGAGTACGTTAATTTTAGTCTTTCATTCAAGAACAATTTAATTGAGAGTTTGAGTTATTGTACAAGCTTTGATGCATATTGGAGCTTTCTTATCGAATTGAGGTGATTAAATGATTAAGTGATTGATCGAACGATTATTTAACGCTCCGAAAATTATGGGGTATTACATGCAATCACTTAGTTTATTTATCAAGTACAAAACTTAGTACTTGTGACTGGATCCTGCAAATTGAACGACTTAATTTTATGTTTAGCAATGATTAGAAGTCATTGAGAAAGGTTATCATTCTATTGATCACTAATGTGAGAAAATTCCGAGTAGTAAGACACACGTTGTTGCCTTCATCTCCCATCACCCACTGCTGCAAAGACACACACCTATACATTACGTCAATCTAAACAAAAATTTTAATGCTGAAAATATCTAGAATTAGAATGGAATGGTAATTGTTAGTCCTATGGTTGGATAACCTACGCTTACATCTTATTTTGATGATAACCAGACATTGATTATGTTCTAATGTGTACTCTTAGTGAATTCTTAGTAGGGATATGCATACACATTTATGAAGACACATTTGAGAAGTTGGATATGCGAGTTAAAGTCAAAGGAACTTAAAGTTATAGTAGACATGCTATATAAGTTTCATTGAGTCTAATGTCAAAGAGTAGCAAAGAATGCATAGGTTAAATTACTTTCAATTATGATTAGTCTTTCATACTGTGTAACTAGTCTTAGTTTAATTTATGGATTGATGACTATGGCCTAAAATGACCTTAGGACAACTTGTGCATTGCATGTAAGTTCATAACCTTTCATAAAAATGTGTTTTCTTATAAATGAGTGAACTTTAGAGCTTACTCAGATTTTCTCATAATCTTTTTTAGAGCTAATCTTTTCATATTTTGTTACAAATTTTCATTACCTTTCCAATACAAAAAAAAAGGTACCTCAATCTTATTTTTATAGAGAAAGTTATGTTCAGGATAAGAAAGAGGGTCCTGTAAGGCACCCAATAAGCAGTACGGTAATACAGTCGACTGTATTCTAATCCAGTTGACTACATTGATGAAAATTCAGTTCCAATGGTGATTGAGCAAAAAGGTCCAACAAATAGTTTAGAGGAACCCAGTCCACTGTATTGGGAATGCAATCGATAGTATGAGCCGTTTTGGCATATTTAATGCCTATAATAGATGTATTCTATGTCCTCCCTATACAAATGACTTGGGGCTTCATCATACAATATTGAATCACATTCTAAGCCTCCATTCATCAGAGAAACATCAAAGTTCATAGATTAAACTTTTTTATTTTCATCTTACATCATTAAAGAGAGTATCTTTGATTAAGAGTGAACATTCTTCAATTCATCACTTCTCTCATATCTCTACTGTATTAGAGCTTTATTTGTACTTATTTCCTTTCAAGAGGGTTCCTTTGTACACAATTGATCTTATAAAAGGGATTATAATCAAAGCTTGTGTTTGTCAAACCTTAGGTGAGTTTTGTGAATTCAAGGCTTGTGCTTGGTATGGGGATATCACCGAGTGTTGTAAGGATTTTGATCTTGCTTTAGAAGAAGATTGTTGTTAGTGGATTCTAGTACTCTTGCAAAGGACTTCCTTGAAAAGGTGGATGTCGGCTTGAGAGTAGTTCAAGCCTAACCATTTAAATCTCCTTATCAAGTACCTATAACTCAATCTCTTTACTTATTGCTCTATAATTGCTTGAGATTGTGTAGTTAGCATCTTCACTAAAAATTACTTAGTATGATTGAGATTCTTTAGTTTAATTTTTTCATTAATTTTCAAAAACTCTATTCACCCCCACTATAGGGTTGTTTTATTGGTTTCAGTAACCCTACTCATCATCCTCTTTCAACAGTGATCCATGATTTTGAAGGATCTAAGAAGATTAGATCAACTCATAGTCCTCCTTACGATCCTTTTGTGAAGGGTTTCATTGGCAAGGAGTGGCAATCAACTTACAGAGTGAAGATTCTTTCGTGATGGTGGTTAAGGTTGGCCAGAGACATGATGGAGCTCAATATCCACGTACTGATGTGAGCGATTACCGGCCAAAACAACCTCTAGCAACCACTAATGTGAGAAAATTCCAACTTAAAGTCTGCTTCGGCTATTACCGTTAACACCAATGACCTAAAGCCACTAGAATCCGAATCATGGTTTGGATCAGATAAAATCTCATGCAACTCTCTTTTTAGATAATGAGAGCACCAAGTTAGTTCTATGCTTGAATTTTTTTTCCTCTCAAATGATTAAAGGAAATAAAGGAGTTGAATATTCCCTTGAGGATATAGATTTTGAACTAAAAAGATGGAAAAATTCTCTTGTCATTTATGTATTAAGGGCTTAATCCTCATTTCATGTCATGAAAGAATATCTAGACACATAATGAAATATGTATGGTGAATTTGAACTAAGTCTCTTTGAATCAAGGGTGCCCCATTGCTGCTTTTAAGGACCTTAATGTTAAAACCCAAATCGTTGAGGCTGATCCGTGGACTTTTGATAACAATCCAGTGGTAGTTAAGTTTTGGTTCCTTGATGTATCCTTGAAGAAAAAGAGACTAAAATCTATACCATCATAGTCAAACTAGATACCAACTTAGTCAAACTACATGCCTTCCTATTCTAATTTGTTTTCTACGCATGCTAAGTCAAAGCTTGAGTCTTGTAGGCAAACCATTATTCACTGGTTGTATGAAAGCTAGTACGGAAATGCTAGCTTACGAGACAGTACATGTTAAAGTCAATATAGATGATGATTTGCCTGAATTTGTGCCTTTTAAATTACCATCCACTGAATACAAAAAGCAAAAAGAGGACTACAAATGATTAGGAATGGCAATAGGCGAGTTGGATGTAGATTTTATAAGATATGTACCCACCCAATAATACAAGTACACACCCCGCCATCAGGTCAAGGGACGAGAATACCACCCCTAACCCGACAAACTATAAAAAAATCATGTTGTGCCTCGCCCGTTTGGCCTGTTTTGACACGTTTTAAGATGTAATCCAATCCATTAATCTTCCCAACCCTAGCCACCATCTATATCTTTACCGTTTTCTCTTCTTTTTTTAAAAAAGCTCAACACAGAGCATCCATGATCCATGGCCACCAAAGACAACAATTCTCAACATACAATGTTATAAGCCCCACCTATTATATACAAACAATATGGTTACTCACTAACTATCCACATGAAAAAGAGCTTGAAATTGAATAATCTCAATATAGGTCCCATAAAATGAAAAATTGATGCCATATGGTTGTAAGACACACACACACCTCATGAATATAGAGAGAAGGAGAATATGATTCAATGTGAACAAACTAATAAGTCTGGAGTCAATGACACGGAGCGAGACGTGATCAACGATGAAGGCGTCCGATATGTTATTGCCTCCACTGCAATCAGCAGCGAAATAGCTTCGGCAATGGAGGAGCTTTGGCAATATGGGATTTTACTGAGAAAGGAGTCTTCCCTCAGCGATAAAGAGACGTGGTGAGGCAGACTTCACTGAAAAGAGAGCTTTTCGGTGAGGTTGTTGGTCCGTGGATGTAGAGTTGTCAAAAGGGTCAGGCAGCCCACGGGCTGGCCCGACCTAACCTGTTTTTGGCTCGGGCCATTTTTGGGCCCGGACTGGCCTTACCCTTAGGGCCTTGAGCCAGGGCTAGGGCCAGGCCATATTTTTCCCAAAATTATCCAGGGCCGGCCCTAAAAAGCCCGGGCTAAGCCTTAAAAAATGGGCTGGCCCAAAACTGACCCGTTTTAAGGCCCTGGCCCGGTTTTTAGGGCTGGCCCAGCCCTGCCCTCTTTTGACCCGAAAACTGGCCCCCTTTTGGCCCTAAGGTTGACCTTATTTTTAGCTCTTTTTTTGGCCCTACACACAAGCCCTCTTTTGATCCAGTATTATTGTATACACACATTATTAAATATAAGTGTGCGTGTCCAACGATGATCGAATGAGTAATGAATCTGAACATAAATTATGATGATCGTTATTCTTTGGTGCAAGAATCAAAGATATGTTTGACGTAAAACAAGAATTAGATTACAAAGATTACAATCGAATCGTGAGAAATCATGGGCCTCCTTGAAGAGAATTTGGCGGTCTTGGATGGGCCGAACTTATTTGTCAATAAATACCAAACCGACTAATTCATGTATAATCTCTTGTCCGGCTTTACCTTCCACCCTCTTACATATAAATTAATATTGACACCATGCGTAAAAAAATAACTGTTAAAATACATATAAAAGTTAGTATTTTTATTATTAAATAATAATAACAAAATAGATAGTAAAATAATAATATTATTTTTACCTTTTTATGAGTTTTCAATCACTTTTAAAAATAATTGTTATTCTTTCAGCAGCGAAAGAAGAAGTAAAATATCAAATAGTAGAAATAGTCTCTTTCAAAAAAATAGTAATAATTGTTATGTGTTAAGATTTTATTAATAAAGCTCACCAAGAAGAATATAAAAAGATATAACATATAATAAAAAATAAAATAAGAGACAAATAAATATGTATATACATAAATACATACATATATATATATATATGTATATGACTTCTAATGAAATAAAATGATAAAGATTAGGTTCGTTAAATTGTGAATATTAGACATGCCTAGAGTATATGAAAGAAAAATTTTAAAATTGAGAGATGTAAATAAGAGAAAGAGATAGAGCAATTTGCTTTCATAATAACAAGAATCCTAGTCATAGTACTACATTATAATTTGCTTACATAATAACAAGAAATTGCAAAAAAAAAAAGGCCCCGGGCTCGGCCCAAGCCTTGCCCTAGATATTGAGCCTAGGGCTAGGGCTTGGACTGGGCCCAGATGTCCCCTTCATTTGGCCCGGCCTGGCCCGGTTTGCAGCCCCGCCTGGTTTCATGGCTCGCCAAATGGGCTTGGGCTGGGCCAGCCCAAGCCCGACCCATTGACATCTCTATGTGGATGTGATAATGTTGTGGCAGAGAGGAGGTGTGTAGAGATGATAAGGTTGCGACGGCTTAGAGAGGCGTATGAAGATGGTAACTGTAACGGCACAGAGAGGAGGTGTGATGAGCTAATCAGTAGCCGAGAAGAGAAGAGAAAAATAAAATGTATGATTAAGGTTTTTTCTCTACTATTTATATTGTTTAGATGGACGGCTAAGATTGCATAGATTTAGGGTCAGGAAACATATAATACTTATGGGGAAGGTCGGATATTGGGGCGAACTATACAGAATACCAAACCCGGCTCATACCCACTATGGTTAAAAAAAACCATATATGTCTCATAACCCGGTCAAAGTCAAAATTCCTCACTCCTATCGGTTCAGGACGGGTCAGAGATTTGTCGGGCACGAACCAAATTGTTATACCTATGAATAATACCCATCCAAGTGTGATTATTGTTAGTTATTTGGGCACAAAGAAGAGAGATACAACATGAACATAAGGTCATATAGAAACATGGGTGTTGAAGCCCAAACTTGATATTTATAAGATGCACACTTAACATGACAAGCACCTACAGTTGATAATGATGCAGACTAAATAGTACAGAAACTGAACAAATGGTACATTTTTCAATAAATATGGAATAACTACGGTTTATGTGTCTCATCATGTCATACATCATAATTCTTTTGCTCCTCTTCTTGAGATGGAAGTGTTTAGATATTCACTATTGGTTCAGACTACTCCAGATCTTATTGCCAAACAATCCAAACAAGAAAGGAAACATAGAAATACGTCTGGCAGTACCAGTGCCAAAAAGGGGCAGTAAACTAAGTCTCGGTCCCATGTTGACGCATTCAGGTTGAACATCAGGGGTTTGAATGACCCCAATAAAAGATAAACTAAGGAACTTATCAAATAACATTTATCTTTTCTTTTCTTGTGGAACCTACAGTAAGAATTGAAAATGTTATTGCTATCATTGACAGATGGATTCTTAGTTGAAAATTCATCATACCAATCCTAAAGGTGTTTCCAGAATTTGGATTAGATGGGACGAGCAAATATGCATCTAATTAGTAGCATATCCCAAGCCATTACTGTGGGGGTTTTTTTGCTCAGCAATAATAAAGAATGGTACCCATTCGTTACATATGGTAACAATAACGGGGCTAAACAGAGCCCCCTCTGGACTCTTCTTACCCAAGTTGCTGCTACTGTACAAGAACAACTCTGGGTATTTTTCTGTTGTTAGAAGTAGTGATGAAAGATCTAGGGGGTCAGGCATTGACAACCTAGTAACTTGGGAGTTTTAATGGTTGATTAAACACTCTACAGATAGAAGACATGGCAGCCAAAGATTTAGTTTATACGTAGTGCATTAAGAAGGAACCACAAGCTCTGATCTTTAGTCGGATTGATAGTGTACTACAAAATACCAGTTAGATGAATCAATTTTCCAAATGCTGAAGCGAAACTTTACCCCTTTGAGTTTCTTATCATTCTATACTGAATCATCACCATTCGTCCACAGTTCAAACCTTTCGGGTTTTGTAAATTTTAGATGGAACATCGTACTTTCTTGAAAACACTAAAAGATTCTTGGAATCATCCTGCAGAGGGAGATCCCATTCATAAAGTGGTGAGAACACTTAAAGAGTTAAGCCTCTTCTGAATGTTTTCAATAAAGCTCACTACAGTGAGCTATCGAGTAAAGTTGCCAGAGCTAGAGATGACTTGTTAAGCATATAAACAAGTATCTGCTAGATCTCAAGCCTTAATTTAATGGATTGGTAGTTTTCCTAAGTATATTAAGCCATCTCCTTTGCGACCATACTCACCTGTTTGGCCTCCTAATACATCTGGGTAGTTCACAAAAGCTTCTGTGTGGGAAACTATTAGGCAGCACGGCCATCATGTAGACTGGTGGCAAATTTTTTGGTTTTCAGGAAACATTCCTAGATGTGTTTTTGTTCTTTGGCTATTGTGGAGAAATGGTCTTCGCACAAAAGATATCCTAGAAAGTGGACTACCAAATTGATGCTCTATTCCCCCTTCTGTGTAAATTTGAGATGAGACCAAAAATCATTTGTTCAGCAAATGTGCATTTTTTACAGTCCATCTGAAGTAAATGCTTAATAGATTGGGAATAAAAGATCCCATCTCTCATCTACATGAACTCTCATCCTATGTTGTTGCTAAATGGAGGAGTAAATTTTTCCACATAGGGATCAACAGAGTGGTCTTAAGCATTATTGTTTATAGTGTTTTGTTAGAAATGTATTACATAATCTTTTATTAAAATTAGGAAAAACAACATCCGTTGTCTGCAAGAAATCACTTACATGCTTAGATGAAGGGTGCTTAGTTGGAAGGCTATAAGTAGGTCATATGAGCATTCGATTCCTTGTCATCAGTGGTTAATATCTGAGTCTGCAATGTAATAGTTAACAGGTTTAAGGATTATTTGTCTGGGGTATGCCTCTTGTTAATGTCTTTTGTTTGCTAATCAATGATAAAGAAACTTTACCCAAGAAAAAAAGAAGTGAAATTCGAGGTTACGTTAAATCCATAACACTAAAAACTATTAATACAAGCTTGAAACCTAACTCGACGAACTCTATATAATATATGGGGAGACTACTTAAAAAGGATAAATAAAAGAATTCATGGGCTTCATTAGGATACATAATATTAATTCATGGGCCATATTGTCACTCTCCATCGCGCGCACACATGCAGGCACGCACACATGGCACACGCGCGCGTATATGTAGAAGTTAGTGTAAAAAATATCAAATATGAGTCGTCCACAACCACAAGTGGACGACCAGATCATAACTAGATAGATAATTATCTCTCCATCGTTAGACAGGGTTTGACCCCCATATATTGAGCTGATTCATCTAAAGCTAGATCTCTCTAACTCTCCATCTAACTGCTTTTCTTAGTAGCGGTTGGGCTTGCTTGGCCCCCATATATTGAGCTGATTCATCTAAAGCTAGATCTTTCTGACTCTCAGTCTAACCGTTACTCTTAGTATTGGTTAGGCTTGTGCCCCCTTTTTCCTTGGAATCCTATCGCTTCTAAGCTAGCTGTTAAGTGCGCCCTTTTTTTCTTGGGAATCCTATCGGTTCTGAGTGATCTGTAGGTTCGTGAGTCCCTAACCGCTTCTAGGAATAGCAGTTAGTATAAAAAATAACAAATATGAGCTGTCCACAACCACTAATGAATGGCCAAATCACAGCTAGAGAGATAATTATCTCTTAACCATTAGAGAGGGATCGACCCCCCCTCATATACACACACACGCGCACACACACAGGAAATGACTTCTTCTTTGAGAGGTTGACCGAAAAATGAATTCTTGACAGCCTCTTATTCTTACTATAGCCAAAAGCAGGAGTAAAAAGGTAGTGGGCGATAAGCTTGTCATGCTGAATCTATAAAGTGTGAGTTGCATTTATGTAATATGTATATATGCAAATATAGGAATGTACATTAATTCAGACAAATCTCAAAACTGTACCCTGAATTTTACACTTGGTACAATTTTAGTACCCAAGTTTGAATGTGGGCCAAAAAAATACTTAATTTTGAAATAGCGTACCAAATCAGTACCTCAGCAGACAAACGACATATGTCATTAGAAAGTCAGAGGGATACTACTGACATTATTAAAAAAAAAGACATGAAGTTATCCCTATGGTCACATGAACTGTCCTTTATTACATTTTTCAATGTACTTTTTTACAATTCCAATGCAAATTAATTTTTTTTCCTAACCCTCTCTTTCTTTCTCTCTCACATGCCTGAACCCCCTCTCTCTCACATGCATACAGACCCATCACCTACTTTCTCTCTCTTTTTTCTTCTTCTTTCCTCCCCCCCCTCTCTCTCACACACACACACACACTTTCTCTCTCTTTTTTCCCTTCTTATTCTTCTCCTTCTTTTCTTTCCTTCCTCTCTCTCTCTCACACACATACACACATACATGCAGACCCTACATTTTCTCTCTCTCCCCTTCTCTCTCTCTTTCCCTTCTTCTTCTTATCCTCCTCCTCCTCTTTCTCTCCCCTTCTCTTCCTCTCGTATGCAGACCTATTAGCCACTTTCTGTCTCTCTTTTTCTTCTTCTTCTTCTTCTTCTTCCCACTCTCTCTCTTTCTCTCTCTTTATTGCACACTGTACACCGCCACCGACCACTGAGGTATGGAACACACAATCACTAAGAACCCAACACCCACAATCATTACTCCATCACCGTCATCATCGTTGATTTCATGCCATGCTCGAATGTATGTGATATGAGATAGATTTGAACGAACTGCATGAAAAGATGATGATATTGATTTTTTGGATTTTGGGTATTTATATAAATTCAGATACATCCAAAATTTAATCAGAACTGTAAATCTATCAACAAAATTTAAAAGTCCATTGACTTTTTTTCGTCGCTGACATTCTCTCTGTGTGTTGGTCCTTTGTGTGTGTGAATTAAAGAAGAAGAGAGAGGGAGAGAAAGAGAGACTATTAAAAGGACGGCCCACATGGCCATATGGACAGACTTTATGTCCTTTTTTTTCATAATGACATTCTTACCCCTCTGACTTTCTAACGGCATTCGCCGTCTGTCAGTCGATGTACTGATTGATATACGCTATTTCAAAGTTGGATACGTCTTTGGCGCACTTTCAAACTTGAGTACTAAAAATGTACAAAATCTAAACTTAAAGGTACAGTTTTGAAATTTGCCCCATCAATTTTAATAAATCTGCTATATATCAAAAGAAGAGTTTACAAACTTGAAAATAAATCTCTAAAATTTTAGAAGCCTAACAAACCCAAGAGCTTATTTAGAGTGTCATTGCATCTGCCCAAAAGTGATAATGATCTGTCCATCAACTTAGTATGGAATTTGCTTCAAGATGTAGGAGGTACAAGGAAGGAGGTACTTATTTTTAAAACATGGAATACGGATTCTTAACATGTCAATTTTCATGTCAGGTTAGGCTATGGTGCATTCCAATGGCTTGGAATGTACCGTAGATTCTTGATAAAATTTGCGATTGAATAAGCAAAAGTTACATACTACAAAATGACCAAACTCAAAAAAGTAGAGTGGTATGCATTTGATCTTTTAAATTGCTTAATAAAAATTTAGCTTTCACTTTTATGACAGTGAACGAATCAAAATATCTTGCCAAAAAACACACGAAACGCCATTACAATGAAACAACCATAAAAGTACACCAAACATAAATATAAAATATGGGGTGGGGGACGAGGTTGTGTCGTATAGTTATTTTTACGATACTTTCATTACATTACAACGAATAAAAATAATCAATCAAACGTAATCATAATTACACTTTGAGTAAATTCTTTGGCCGTAAATCACGCACACTCATTACCTAAAAGATCATGAATGCAATGAAGATTACGATCCAAAAAGACCATAAGAATGTATTATAAGTTGGCTCAATGTAATCTAGATGTGTCAAATGGGCCGGGCTTGGGCCGGGTCCGGGTTCAATTTTTTTTTTGTATTTTCTTGTTATTCAAGGTAAGAGTTTTAATTATGATAATTTGTTGTTATTGTTTAAGTAAATTGTACTCTAGGCATGTCTAATATTCACAATTTAACGAACCTAATCTTTATCCTTTTATTTTATTATAAATCATATACATTGAAGATAAATGTGTTTATAGGCCGGGCCCAATTTTTTTACTTGTTATTCAAAATAATATTATTATTTTACTATCTATTTTGTTATGATTATTTAATAATATAAATATTAGTTTTTATATGTATTTTAACAGTTATATTTTTACGCACGGTGCCAATACTAGTATTTATATGTAAGAGGGTGGAATTAGTCGGTTTGATATTTATTGACAAATAAGTTTGGTCCATCCAAGACCTCCAAGGCCTGGGGCTCATAATTTCTCACCGATTGTAATCTTTGTAATCTAATTCTTATTTTACGTCAAACATATATTTAATTATTACGCCAAGTAACCTCGTCATAATTCATTGCTCAGGCGGAGCTACTATTTGGAGGGTCAGAATTGCAATTAACCTAAATTTTCACATCTTCCGGCGATCACAGGGTTCGTCTTGCTCAATTTTCGACATATAGGTGGAAACTTGACGGGCTTTCTCTGCCAAATGACACCGGAGGCATAACACAAATGAACAAGAGAAAGCCGGTGAAGGCCGTCAAAGCGGAGCACGCCGACGCCGACGACGACGAGGCATGGCCGTGGCCGCTCAAAGCATCGTTCCTCTGCATCAGCGCCTTCGCTCTTCTGGTCCGTGCCGCCGTATCCCTCCACCCTTACTCCGGCGCCTGCGATCCACCGAAATACGGAGATTTCGAAGCGCAACGGCACTGGATGGAGATCACAATCAATCTCCCGGTTAAAGAATGGTATCGCAACAGCACTGCCAATGATCTCGCCTATTGGGGTCTCGACTACCCTCCCCTCACCGCCTATCAGAGTTACCTCCACGGCCTCCTCGTTAGAACCTTCCACCCCGACGCTGTTTCGCTCCGAACTTCCCGGGGCCACGAATCCTACCTCGGGTGCGTGTAATTTACTTTTGTGCGAGTTACTGGGATAGATTTAGACCATGTATATATTGAATTGAACTCAAAATATTTTTAAATAAGTATCGTTTGGCACGTCAAATTAGAAGTATAAACGACCAGTGAAGTCCACATTTTAGTGTTAAATCTATACTAGGATTTTGCAAGAAAGTCAAGTGGAGAAAATCCAAAGAAAGCAATGCCTTTAAATGTCTTGCTACTTTTTTTATCGATTGGTTTATTTGTTTTTGTGCAGAAAGCTGCTAATGAGGTGGACGGTTTTATCCTCTGATGCGCTGTTGTTCTTTCCTGCAGTTCTTTGGTTTATAATTGTGTATTATTGGGGTCGAAAGAGATGGCTTCAAGGTAATGTAGCATGGCATATTGCGATGATTTTGCTTAATCCGTGCCTCATCCTGATTGATCATGGCCATTTCCAGGTACATGCAATAATTTGATTTTTGTGTTTCCTTCATGTATATGCTGCAACTGTAGTATCTAAAATTCTTAGCGAGTTGCGGTTTCATTTTCAGTACAACTGTATTAGCCTGGGGCTTACTGTTGGAGCTGTTGCAGCAATCTTATCTGACAGAGAGCTTGTTGCTTCTGTTCTGTTCTGTCTTGCTCTCAACCACAAGCAGGTGCTTTCTCATCTACTGCATGTATTATCTTTCTTTCTTTCTTTCTGTGCTTCCTCATCTCCATTTATATCTAATTATCAATATGCAACAAATCTTATTTGCAAAAAGCACAAGGGATACATTGTTGCCTGCTTAACCACCTTCGCTGAAAATTAGTTCCAAATCAAGGCCACACTGGTCTGCTATGGTATCACCAAAGAATGAATGCATTGTGTTAACAGCAAAATGTTTTTTTTTTTTTTTGGGGGGGGGGGGGGTTGGTGTATTTCAACATTTGCTTTTGGTATGTATCATAGGGAATTTGATAAATTTTTACTTGCAACAAATCTAAGCTACATGAGTTACAGCTCTTGTTGTACCCTTTTGAACTGATGGGAGGAAGAAACAATCAATTTAAGGCTAACTAGAAACGTAAAGTTTTAACACCTGGTCAAATGTTGGATATCGTAATGCGATTTCTGAAGGATGAATGCTATACAAAGCATAATAGTGACATTAATGTGTCAAACAACATGGCAGTGAGTAGTTGGTTCAGACATCATACGGGTGCCCGTTAAAATTGGTTGGCAGATGATTGACAACGTATACAAACTGAGAAGTAGATCATGCTTGTGGAGCTAATTTCAGGTAGCTCTATTTGTGACGTGGTAAGTAGTCCGATTCTAATTGGTGAGTAAAGAGATTCTCTGGTTGTACTCACTCTTCAGTGGCTTCCTCGGTGCTTCCTTCAAGGGGAAAGGTTTTGCATTGGCAACCTCCTAGAATGTTACCTGGCATGCTGCACCTGTCTTGTGGATCTTTTCCATTATGGAGTTAGTGAAGATATAGATTCCACATGTAACCATAGAAGATAGTGACTTTTTCATGGAAATGTAATGACCTTGAAATTGAGAAGAATCTAAGAGGGAAGGATGGTCTTAGGAAAAGGGCATGCTGGTAAGGTCCATGGAGCAGTTTATAAATTGGGTAATAATACGTAGGAAAATTGATTTCTGGCCATTAGCGTTCCATTTTCAGCCAGTGATTATCATGTTCCTTCACAAGGAAGGGAAATGTCAAATTAAAAAGCGTTGCCAAACAAAGGGCCAAAGAAGGATTTTGAAGGATAGTTCTACATCTGAGTATAGATTGACCAGCGGCTCGACACCACTGGAAAGGCTGGTCTTTAGTTGGTTGACACCCCTATAGTCACTGAGAAGTCTGTTTTCTGCCAAGGAAGGGTTTGTAGTATTGACGAATGGGACCAAACTAAGGGCCAAAGAACAATTCGGTGAGTAAAGTTTAACCAGGTGCTCAATATGACTGGGTAGGCACTGATGGGAAGGTTGTTTACATAATGAGATCTTAATAGGCTTGTTGCTGCAACAAATGCTTATTAGTGGAATTCCGTTGCTACTGTTGCATGTCACTGCTTACTCTCTTTTTTATGAGGAGATGTAGTAGATGTCAAATTTGGTACTGCTCATGATCCTGGAAATTTTATTGTCCTCATGATCGGAGCTAGTCGCACATACACCCCCACCCTTCCTGCAAAGGTACATATTTTGGGAAAGGAACTATTGAACCTTTTTTCCTTAAGCGGAAGTAACATGTAAACTAATTGATAGATCTGGCTAGTATTGAGAGTTTTATATGAAGAGTTTGGTGTTTGCATGATTTAGCTATTGCACGAGATCAGAAAGAGAAGTTTATAGGATGCTTATACGCATTTAGGTGAAGTGCAAATTAATTTGGTGAGAGAAACTTCTATAGAAAGCAGTTTCATTGGTGTGTTTGGGCCTTCGTGGATATACTACATTTGTTAATGGCCCATCAAGCTGGATGAGTATTCACATTATGTCTGAAGGTGTTCATTTAGCAGGAAAGTTGTGGACCCACATCTTTCAACTTTCCTCAAAAGGATCACATTTTGCCAAATTGGTCGGATTTTGCAAGAATCATAAGAGATGTGCATATCTTCTCTCTCCTAGAAAGATATATATTATGACTAATTACAGCCATATCATTGAGGTTAGGATGAAATTACAGGCGTGTCCATTAGTTTGGACAAATTACACTTATATCCGTTGACCAAACGAAAATACTGAAATACATAACAGTTTGGATGCAAATGAACAAAATGCCTAGTACTTAGCAATGTAATTCTTCAAATGCCATTCCCTACTATGTGTGAGCGCAACAGACCCTGATCAATTCAAGTGCTTTTTTCTGATATTGGCAAAACACGATATAGACTACACAAATATCCAACAACCAGTCTCCATCACTGCCACAAATAAAACCTGAAAACAATTTTTTTAAGATTGAAGATCAAAGCAAAATTAAACCCAGATGAGGATTCCATAGACGAACAATATTCAATGGATTGCAAAACCCTTCAATATCTCACCTACGTTCAGATCTAATGTTTAGACAATATCTTCATGGGTTGCTTCATTGAGTTGGCTCGGTGTACATATGGGTTGTTATAGTGGGTTGCGGGGGCGTGGCAGTGGGTCGTTGTGGTAGGTGGTATTGGGATGGTTGCACTGTGCAGATGGTGTTGAGGTGTGACGGTGGCTTGGGGCGGTGGATTGCGGCGGAGGGTCGTTGTGGTATGTGGTGTTGGGACGTTGCGCAAGTGGTGTTGAGGTGTGGCGTTGGTGCGATGGTGCAATGGGGGTCGCGGTGGCTTGTCGAGGCAGTGGCTAGCGGCAGGGCATCACGACAGTGGGTCGCGGTATCACAGAATTCCTTGATGATCGTTTTGGCCTCCTCGCGCTGGACGCAGGTAAGGAAAATGGATTTGAGGGAGGACTGAGTCGACTCGGTGAGACCGGGCCAGACAAAGGAGTCGTCGCGGGTGAGCTGCTTGCGGGGGAGGATGGCAAAAAATGTTCTTCTTTGAGGTTGGGTGGTTGCCGGGGAAAGTGCGGCAGCAGAGTGAAGGAGAATTAGGGTTGAAACCCTAATTTGGAAATGAGGATTTTTAAAATTTTATATGGTACATACTTTGCATATACAAAAATGAGGGCAATATTGCCATTTAAAAAATACATATTGATGACTTAAGAAATTACGTAGATTTTTTAGCAGATCAGTGACGGAAGGACGCGGCTGTTATCTTTTGAAACATTGTGTTCTTGACCGTAATTTCACCCTAACCTCAGGGACATGGTTGTAATTAACCTTGTATATTATCCTTCTCTCTCAAACAAGAGCTAAGTTAAGAATTTCACAAGTTTTTAATTCATGCAAAGCAAAAACAATAATGACCTGCAATAGTAGTCTATGTTGCAGTGTAATGTTTTTCTTGTTTTTAACATGATATTTTCACCATTAACTCGTGATATAGCATAGTCCAATGTCACTTGTATAACTGACTAGCTGTTTAACCTTTCTGCCAAATAACATGTTCCATTGCTTCACTTGATTTCATTTTCTTTGGAAACTAATTTCCTTGTCATTCTTGATAAGTGAACAAGCCTAAGAAAACTATTATGAAGCATCTATCAAAAAGAAGAGGCAGGTAGCATGAAACCTTTTCACTTTAATTGAGATCATGAGCTCCATGACTGCCAAAGTCGTCAATGTTGGCAATATGCTTGTGTATGTGGCTGCTAATAGCTTTACGAGGCTATTGGGATGCAGCTGGGGGCGCCACAAAAAGTATGCCCTTCTATAGACTGCAACAAGCTGTCCAAAATTTCTAGAAAAGCTTCATTAGAGTCAAGTCTCACTGTTTTAACATTTTACATTAGATTACTGTGGATTGCGGGAAGAAATCAAAGTCTGGGCTTTACCTAACGAGGAACTGTTTTCATGCTTTTGGCGGCAGCACAATGAATGAAAATGCAAAATTTGACATCCTTGGTACCGAATGTGGAAAATGGTCTACAAACACAAAACTTGTTAAGCGCGAAAAGCGGACAGAAACTGGGCCGAAGTTAAGGTAGTAGTAGGATCTTTGCATAATGTTTATGGGGAATTCCAGAGTGATCAATCTGTATGAGTTTCATGTGAAGATCCAAAGTTCCAGGTGCTTGGTGAAAAAAAATTGAAACCAGGGCTAAATTTTCACCTAATAATGCTGGCTTGCCTCTTTTCATCCATTTTATTATGTTCTTTTGTTGACATGGGGTTATACAAACACACACGGACACACAAGGACTTGGTTTATTTGGAATTAATTTCTTTTGTGGGTGGGTGAGGTGGGGTCAAAGATCAGTTGGCCCAGAGTTGGGTAGCTTGTACAAATTGATTGCTTGTAGAACGGTAACTCTGCATAATAGAGGAAAAGCATGTGCCAATTGCCAGTTGTGCATAAGATAGCTCATGTTATGAAATGCTCCCTACAACGATTTCGCTAATGTGATAAGTCATTACCTGGCTCATACTGCATGGCAGTGACATAGTAGGTTGCTAACGAGAAATCAGGATGTCTTGTTTGCATGGATAGCATTTTGGGAAAGCATTATAGAACTCGGTGCTCATCATGTGTAGTGGACAAGTGAATTACTGCAAAGGTGTGCGAAGATGATGGGCGGTTGCAATAACCGCATTACTTTTTGAATACCAGCAGCCTGCTTATGATAACAATCTTTGTTCTGTGGCCAGTTGTTTTGGCTACAGATCTGATGTTATTTTCAATTCCAGCGTACTGATTATCCTGACAAGTTCTGCTTGAGAATAACGTGACGCTCGACATTGCAGGTTCACCTGTGCACGTGTGCTTTTAGAATTCTCCAATAAGATACCATCTTAGTTTCTTTGGCACGTATTTGCTTAGTACCATTGTTACATGCTTAAATTTGTTTTTAAGATAAGTTTGGCTAACTTCTACTCTAATTTATCTTTAGAATACAGCATAGAAGTTTATTTGTTAATAAATATATCCTTTAGGAGGAACTCTTACATTTAATGATGCGTGACTAGCGAAAATGAAGCTCTGGTACTAGATACCTAGCAGGTACTACACTTGTACTAACGCTGTATTGCTGAGTCCAGCAGAACGGTTATTTAAGACAAAGAACTAATCTAGAGAGAAGCTTTTATTAATCTCATCTTTGTCTTAAAGTTGGTCTTGTCGATAAACAATTACTGGATAAAGAATGATGGCCCTTGTGGTTGACCTGTTTTTGCTGGATTCTTTTCTTTTTTGTGCAGATGAGTGCTTATTTTGCACCTGCATTCTTTAGCCATCTCTTGGGTAAATGCCTAAGGCGCCGTAATCCACTTCTTGAGGTAGCAAAATTGGGCCTGGTGGTCTTAGGAACATTTGCTGTTGTTTGGTGGCCATACATTCATCCAGTGGATGGTTTTTTGGAGGTAAAACACTAGTATGACTATTTTATATAGCATCAGGCTTTTTTTCTTCTATATTGGTATGTGGTTCTTATCATGTGGGCGGTCTATATGTGGAGCATGCCGTATGCTGTTCAAGTTTTTTCGACATATTTAACACCTGTTAGAAAATGATAGCCCGTTATTAAGTTCATCTTTAGAAGAAACGATTTAATTGAACCTTTTGTTCTGTACCTGCTTCTTAGCAATATAGGTTTAATTTTTACTTTGTAACAGTAATACCTCTGAGAAGTTTTTGCTGAAACTGGAGGCAAGCGTTCTGTTTCTGCCACGCTTTGGAAACCTATATGCATGCAATACTAATCTTGGTCGTGTGTTCCAGTTGCTCACTTTATATTCAGTGTCCTAGCTGCATTGATTTAATGGATTCAACTAAAAAGCTATTCAAAGAGTAAGTTTTGAACTTAAGTTTTCATTCCAGAATATTCACAAGAAGGAAAATACATCAGTGCATCAGTGCTTATTAGTCTGTTCTCGTTGAAGAAAATTTTTAGTCAGTCTAGTTCCATATTTTTTGTGGTCCTAGTGTTCTGCCATTCTTTTTTTTTTTTCCTGATAAGTAATGATATGTATTAACAAGGAAGACCAAGGGGATTACACCCATGTACACAAAAGTACCTAGTGAGCTAGCTATAAAACATTTTAAGATGTCCAAAAACTCAATATAGGCTTCCCTGGAACCAATAGTGAATTCCTCAGCCAGCCATAAAGAGAAAGCAAAAAAGCTGCCTTTATCCTACTTAAAGGCAGCTCCTCTCCTTCAAAAGCTCCGGCACATATTTTTATTTTTCCAAAAGAACAAGCAAGGTGGAATCAGCTCCCAGGGATTCCATCTTTGCCTCCGGCGCATATAAAGAGACCGGCTCTTCAGGAAATCCACAACCGAAAGAGGCATCACCCAGCTAATACCCACCAAACTAAAATACATATCTCACAGCAATTTAATGAGCGGACAATGCAGAAGACTGTGGGGCACAGACTCACCATCTTCTTTGCAAACAAATCAGCGGTTGACGTAACCCTTAATCGGCAGTAAGAACGGCTTTTCTTGAAGCTTCCCACATGAAAAATGCAAACTCTAAGGGGGGCAGAAGACCTCCACACTGCTTGCCAAGGGAACGAGCTACCTGCATCAAGCAATAACTGTGCGCAATAAGATTTGACTGAAAATTGACCTTCGAAATTGCCTTTCCACGGCACTTTGTCATCACAACCCTGACTATGATGTAAAGGATAAAGCAAATTGGAAAACTGAGTGACAGAGTCCAATCCCAATCGAAAAAGTTTCTTCTATAGATTGCATTCCAGCAAATGACATTCCTAGATTTAGAAAAAATTTCGGCCACCACCAATTCTTTATTACAGGCCAGGCTGTACAATTTAGGGAAAGTGTTCTTAAGCTCCTCCTACCCACACCCAAAGGTTGAGCCTGAACTGCATATGGACGCCGTCACCCACTCCGAAGTGAATGTGGTGACAAAAAGAAACAATCCCCTCAAAGATCCCAAGCCACAGACTTGAACCATAAGTTCTCTTAACGATTTTAGGAAACCAAAATTCTTTGCCCTCAAAACTTGCCGACCACTAATCTCCTCCACAAAGCATTCCTTTCTGGCAATAATCTCCACAAACATTCCTTAAGAAGGCAGTATTAAACCGGGGCAAGTTCTTGATTCCCCAACCGCCACAGCAAATAGGAGAGCAAACAACCTGGCAATTGATACAAGAACTTTCCAGGTTGGCAAACTAGAAAGAGTACTTCTCATAACGGTTAACCGACCCCCTTTTTGAGTGATAATGCTTTATCCACCCCGCCAATCACCTCTCAAAACATTTGACAACAGTGTCCCAAACAGCTAAGTCTTTGAATGAAGCACCCAAGGGTAATTCCAAATTGGTAATCGCCAAGCAACCCATCCTACAACCAAAAGCATGAACAATAGAGGCAGAATCCGGAACATTACCTACCCCGAATTATCTCACTTTTCCCAACATTAGTTTTCAAGCAAGAGCAAGCCTGGAAAAGAAGCAGCACCAATCTAAATAATGAAGGTGGACTGCATTCGCCTCGCAAAATAAGATAGTGTCGTTGGCGATCAGCAAATGAGACACATCCACTCCAGACTCAACATTAGCCCCTGCTCGAAAGCCTTTAATAAAACACCCTTCCACGGCACGATCAATGCCCACTAAGAGCTTCCATCACACTCGAGAATAGAGAAGGAGAGAGAGGATCACTTTTGCCGCAAGCCCCTTGGAGAGGAAAGAAACTGGTTGGAAACCATTCACCAACAGTGAAAATTCTCACAGGTGAAATGAAAAATGTAGCCAAGGGCTCCAATTTTCCTAAAGTCCCCATTACTCAACATAAACATAAAAAAATTCCCGGTTAACATGGTCGTATGCCTTCTCGATATCAAGCTTACAAGTCAAGCCTGATTGTCTGCTAATCCAGAGTCCACACACTCATTGGCAATCAAAACTGCATCAAGGATTCGCCTACCTCCAACAAACGCATTTTGAGATTACTTTCGAGAGAACGTGTTTGAGATGGATGGAAAGCAGTTTTGACAAGAGCAGGTACGCACCACCCACATGACTAATAGCGCAATAATCTTTAGTTGTCTTCTACCCCACCTTTCTTTTTAATCAAAGGAAATTCACCACTGATCAGCTGTGCTGGAAAAAGGCCACGGAAAACCAATCAGGGCCAGGTGCTTTGTCACCGTTCATGACCTTCAAAGCTGAAACTATTTTTTTCTCTCAGAAAGTACGCTTAAGCCATAAAATGTTGACACGGTCCATGAAGTTTCATTCCATCCCCTCCAACCGAGGCCTTTCCAGAGCACTGTCTGACAATAAAGAAGGGTAAAAGTTAGCAAGGCCCAACTTAACTTCATTCTCCGAAGACAACTCAGTCCCACAACTCTTGATTTTACCAATCTGATTGACCTTTTTGTGAGCATTAATGATATGATGGAAAAACTTAGTGTTCCTATCCCCTTCTTAAACCACAATACCTTGGATTTTTCCCTCCAACCGATCTCTTCTTAGACTGACAAGCTCCCTGCTTCTGCCTTTAAACAAGCTCGAAGATTGAACACCTTGGGGGATAAAGCTTTATCTCCTTTCAAGATTATTGAGCTTTTGAACCTCTTCAAAAACGGAAGCTACCTTTACGTCAATTTTGCCAGAAACTTCCTTGTTCCATTTTTCTAAATTGTCTTTCAACTGTTTCAGTTTCCTAGCCAAACGGAAGCTGGGTCTACCCATTACAACGTAGCCACGCCACATATTGCTTACCATCTCTAGAAAATTAGTTTCCCTCAACCACATATTTTCAAATCTGAACGGAACCTTACCCCTCCCCAAACCTTCGCTATCCATCAACAGAAGGCACGTGATCGAAAACGATACACGGCAAGCAATACTGAGTGCACCTTGGCAATTACCCTCCCAATCTGGTGAAAGCAAGAATATGTCAATCCTTGAGCAAGAACAGATTCAGAACCGTGAAACCAAGTAAATATACAAACCTCGTGAGGGAGATCATAATATTGTGGTCATCAATAAAGTCGTAAACTCAAGCATCTCTGTGGAAAATGCTAAGATCCTACTCTTTCGCAAGGGAATCTGATCACATTGACGTCATCATTGATGCACCATGGCCTCGCTCATTTCTGATGAACGGAAGAGAGTTCACGCCACAAATTCTTGTTACATTTGATGTTGCCTAGGCCATAAATGCCTGAAATGATCCAAGAAACTGAATGGCAACCTCTGATTACCTCAATTTTTGACAGAAGACGTGTGTCCCACATTAACAAAGTACCTCTTGCTGCATCATCAGCATCTAACGACACCCAATCAGCCCAATGGCCTCATTTCTAACGACACCATCATTCATATTCTCCATTTTTGTTTCCTGATTTAAACCAAACCTGGCCTCCACTTGTTCAATTACCTTTTTGACTTTCATCTGTTTCACTTGATGATTAAGACCCAAAAAAATTCCAAGATAACAATCGTGGCTTCATATAAAGTTAGATTTGCATGAAGCCTTCTTCTTTTCCCCTTCAAGTACCCTCCCACTTCCATTTCAGCTTTTTTAATTAATAGAACACTCCAACTTTCTAAGTTCCTGATCTTTCTTCACACTTGCATTCTTCAAATTATGTCTGCACTCTCTACCTTCAACAACCTTGCATTTAGACTCTATATCAAGAAGCAACCCAATGATTTTGTCCTTGTACCCATCCAGCAAAACACCGAAAATTTTCCAACGCTCTTCGCCCTTTTTAGGACCAATTCGACGAGTTTCTAGCTGTTGTGTTTGACTCTATAGACACAATGTCTGGAGGGATGCAAGCCAACGTTTCTGAATCACTAACCACCAACTGGAAATCACTGGGGGTGTGTTTGGATACGAGATTTTGAAATACTGGGTATTTCTAAATGCCATCATTTCAAAATCCCCTGATTTTCAAATTCTATCATTTTGAAATATCTTTTTCCGGAAGAAAGGAAGCAAAAGGTTGTTAAAAAATGTGGGAGGCAAGATTCCTAAAAAACAAGGAACTAGTTATTGTGGATTTGTAAATTACTGATTGGAGTGGATTTGACAAATAACTACTTCAAACTAGTGATTTGAACTGTGGATTTGGGGACCCCAAATCCACAGTTCAAATCACTCCGAAATTTTGAAAATTCCCTTTTGAACTATCCAAAGAAGATATTTTGTCCAAGTGATTTACAAATACCCTACCAAAGTCAAATCCCCAGTTCAAATCCTATATCCAAACACACTCTGGGGACATCCTTGGCAGACGAAGCAACATCTAACTCCCTGTCAGGCTCCCTATCAGAACCACTTTCGCTTGTTACATCTGAAGAATCATAGTATATAATGCCTCCTGTTGAAGAAGTTTAAAAATCAGCTACAAGGCTGAATTTAGGGCAGCCCAACTTTTCTTCAATGCAACCCAAAAACTCCAAATCTACCCGGAACTTATTGGCCAAAGGATTACTAGGATTTATCATGGGATAACAAGGGAGCAGGTCCGTTATCGACTCCGAACCGTTGATGCGTGAAATAGCCCTCAAGTTTTCAGCCTAACAGCAACTGGAAGTTTTACATTACTAGAAGAATATCAGAGGGAAAGGGTCAGAAACTTTGCCCCGATAGCCTCAGAGAACCGAAGTGTCTGATTTTAAATAACCCAGCTCAATACCATCTCCACTGCAAGACTCTTAATTATAAAGAACTAAGCTCATGGGCTGCACTTCAGAAGATTTGAGGCTTACATTTTTAGATTGGAGTCCTAGTTGAAAAGGCTTACACTTCTGTCAAAGTTGGGTCTAAATTTTGAACCGCTTCCTGTCCACATGCTATTTTGCCTCGAATGCTCCACGTTGTGCTTAGGACACAACCTACTTGTAACTTCTATCAAACCCCAATTGTGTCGGTGGAGCATGGCGTGACTACCAATCGCCTTCTCCACCATCTTAGTGGACGATGACAGCATGAACTCGCAACCGGTATCCTGAAACTCGCAAAACGCTACTGATTCAGACAAATCCTTAGAATCACCGCACCGGACCCCAATGCCAATGTTAGCCGGAATCTTCCTTCCAAGCCGCACCTTCACGCGAGCCAACGAGAGACAGTTGCGTTGTCCACCTTGCCAAAGCCCCCACACAGGTTGCAGTTGCTCTGAAAATCTCCAAATCCAACAGATGGAGAGGAAGGCTCGTAGCTCTAAACCAGATAACATCCGGGGACGCACTCACCTTACTGCATCCAAAGTCTTGATACCACTGATCCAACATCCAGGGATTGCCCTTCCACACCCAGAATCCTAGTTGCTTAAATGGAAGGAAACTTGAAAAAGTAGAAAGTACCACTTAAATCAACCCCTTTCACCCCACCATCCACCTTCCACTTTCGGTCTACCCATTTTTGAACCACTGGAGCAGAGAAAAGCTTTGTACCGTACCTGCTCGGGCTACCCACCTAGCGGCATTTCATAAATGAAAGACAATCCACCACCAAGGAGTCAACCACAGTATCGGCCCCTTCTGCTGGCCCTCTTTTGGTCGATTGCAAGAGAAGATCAGGCCTTGAAGAGATCTGAGCTACAGACAAAAAGGATGGTCAAGGTGGATCAGACCGATCGTTACTGCCATCTGTAATCCTTCTTAGCTTCTTTTTCACCAGCTTCCAACCCAGATTAGACCAGTGCTTAGGGATGCGGACACACCTAGATCTGCCGGTGCCGTTGACCTCGACGAAGAAGAATCGGCCTCCCCTATTTTAGGGACCAACGACCAGGATCCCTCCAGATCTGCCCCGAAGCTGCTTGGAGAACCTCCCTTGCCCTAGAGGCCTCCTTATACATTTGCAGATCCGTCGGATTCCATTGCGGAAAGACCTACCTATCTAACGACTTCCTTACCTATTTCCATGAGCCTGAAACAAGCTTTTGCCTCATGAGAATCAGCTGAAAGATCAAAAGTTGCCCAAAGCCAACTGGAAGATCAGCCTTTCCATGATGGCTGCCGGAAGGAGCAGCTTGCCGGATAAGACACCTCGGAGAGAGGGGCGGGTGTTGTATTTGATAATTTTATCCATTCGTTATGACTTTAACTGGAGCTTAATTGGATTGTAGGTCTATGTCTTTCTTATTGTTGATTGTTCTACCATGTTTAGGTGGTCTAACTTACATGATTTAAATTTATTTATATGCTTAGGTTGATTCTGTTTCAGGTAGTCTCCCGTCTAGCTCCTTTTGAGAGAGGAATTTATGAGGATTACGTGGCTAATTTTTGGTGCACCACTTCAGTTCTTATAAAGTGGAAGAGGTTATTGACCATGCGGTCACTGAAATTACTTAGTCTTGCTGCAACTGTTTCTACATGTCTGCCTTCAATGGTTCAGCAACTACGGGCTCCAAGCAAACAAGGTTTTCTGTATGCATTGTTGAACAGCGCTTTCTCATTCTATCTATTCTCATTTCAAGGTACGTGAAAGCATCTTCCACCCCCCTCATCTGGATGTTTTGTCTTGTACAATTAGTTACTTTTCATAACGGTAGTTGCATTAACGTGCAGTACATGAGAAGTCTATTCTCTTGCCGCTTCTGCCGGCTAGCCTTTTGGCATTTGAAGAGCCTTTTCTTATCCAGTGGTTAACTCATTATGCACTGTTCTCAATGTTCCCTCTCCTTTGCCGCGATAACTTGATTTTGCCATATATTGCCTTATATGGTATCTTCATACTGCTTTGCCATGTGCCTGGTGGAAGACTAGATACAAGAGAGACTCATTCTTTTACCAGTCTGAGGTCCTTTTTGAGTGCCTTTCTTTTACTGTGCTCTTTTTCTCTTCACATTATCTACTTGACTGTACGTCCTCCAAAGAAGTATCCTTACCTTTTTGATGCGTTCATCATGCTTCTCTGCTTCACTCAATTTGTATTGGTTGCTATATATGCAAACAGAAAGCAGTGGATGCTGTCCATGAACTCTATTGTCGTTGATAAAGAAAAGCACCTCTAGTTTTTGTTAGCTCAGACTAGCATTCTAGTGTAGATTTTGTTGAGAATATAGACATAACAAGAGGCAACTTATATTCTAGAATCTGCCAAGAACTTTTGATTCATGCTCTTTAATATACATCTATATGTGTGTTGCCCTCCTTTCTTGCATTATGATAAAATAGCCGTAAAATTTAGAAAAATGATTTTCATTTAACATTTTTATGGCATCTCTGTGGTTACTTAGCAAAGCTTTGTAGATAACTGGGTCTTGTCTGCACATATTTGAGTATTTGTGTGCTTCCCTAGAAGCTTTAATGTGCCTTTTTTATTTATGAATCCGGGGTATAAATTACTGGCATGTTTTGACCTTTGATATTATGCCATGCACATCGCCAACCTTTGAAATTACGTGCTTCCTGATGCTTGTAAAGTGAAAATGAATTTGGAGTGACTTCTGCTCCATTAGCACTTTGACGCCTTTCCCTTTCACCCGGATCCACCCCCGTCTTTGGGACGCCTGTGATTTCTAAGAAGTCAAGCAATTGCGTTCACGTTGGGAAATCACCAACAGCCATGGCGGCTTGCGACACCATCTTCAACGGGTCATCAACGTCTGCCAGAGTTCAACAAAGTGTCTCTGGTCTTTCTGATGTCCTTATCTGTATATGAACGCACACATATTTTTACTCCTGCAAGTTGGTTTTCAGAAGTAAACTTCTTTTTAAACAGATGTAAACAACTCAATATCTTCCGATCTACTGAATTTCGAAAGTTTCAGAATGGAGAGCGGCTAACACAGTTATTAGCCCCTGGGAGGATGTTGATACGATTTCCTAAGAGATGTTTTTTGTTTTTCCTTTGCAAATGCCAGGGGTATCCTTGCTAGCCCTTTTCCTTTGGGTACACTTGGGAGGTAAAATCAGTTAGAATCAGGGACGCGCAATTTCCGTGATGTCAGCTTTCAATAGGGGATTTGGATCTCCTACTGTAATCATGGTTTCTCTCTCTCCTCTCCCTCTCTCAGCAAGGAGGACAGCACCCCTACCGTAACTCAGCAGGGGATCCAGATTCTCCAATAGGCGATTGATTTTCTTTGCAGGCGTATGATCCCCTTTGCAAGACTGAATTGTGATAGTTTCAGAGAGGAGAGCAGCTAACATAGTAGTAAGCCCTTGAGAGGTTGTTTGTAAGAGAGATGGATTTCTTTTTCCTTTTGCAGATGCCATAGGGTCGCCTTACTAGCCTTATTTATTTGGGTGCATTCAGGAAATTAAATCGAGGCCGCACAACCCCCATGATGTTAGAAAGTCGTACGATCCCCTTTGGAGGAGTGAATTATTTAGAATATAGGCATCTAGTTGAGTTGATAGTTGCACCTATTAAGCTTCTTGAGTTTTTATCCTTAATAATTTATTTTTAATACTTAATTACCTCTTTATCCCATTTTGAACCTTATTAACCTATCTAACTCACTTTTGAAAAACGTGATTTGAAATTACATTTTCAAGAAAAGAAAACGTGGTTTGAAACAAAGAACATAGATTTCTTTAAGGTTCTGTTTTAAAAATGGGTTAGATAGGTAAATAAGGTTCAAAATGAGGTAAAAAGGTAATAAAGTATTAAAAATAAATTATTGAGGGTAAAAATTCAAGCTTCTCTGTAGGCCTGCAGCATGAAAGTCTGTGTTCATGGTATCCCTTGTACTTACTTCGGTCTTTAATTAATTAATTATATTCTTTTTTTATTATTTCAAAAAAAATCGACCACTTTTTCAGTTAAGAAAGATTTAATACGTACATGCCTTTTCATGTTTATTTTTTCTTATACGTTTTATTATATATTTTTCTCTTCACATTTAATCTTCTACCGATCCATTTTTCTTTCCTAATTCACTTTCTTTGCTCGCTCTCTCTTTCTCTATCTTGGAACAGAATGAAAAATTTATAATATATAACTCATATTTTAAATAAGCGTGCAAGTCAAAGATGATCGAATAAAAAGAGACGGAGGGAGTATCCTGTATGACCTTGCCACAAGGGGGCTGCTCTACTTTGGCTTGTTTGATAAGATTCGGGACTATAATTGTGTCAAGCTCCAGTGTGATCTTTTGAAGATCCTTGTAGCAAGCCAAAAGCAACCCCCTTTTTCGCCCCAACTCACCAAGGGAAAGGGTTTATGTGGCCGAGCCTAAGAACTGCAAAATCCCTCGTCCATTCACCAGAGTCGCCCTCTGCCAGCCATTTTCCTACTCTAGATCTAACACTTTTTTTCTCCATTAAACCATCAGATTTGGTTGAAATATAGGAAAGAAAGGTTGCTCCTATGATATGCTTGGACGAAAAGGATGGGGGAATTCGGTGCGAAGGGTTTAGAAGACAAGGATGAGAAGATACGAGCCAATAAATGAGATGGTGCTCCTAATTGAGAAGAGAGAGAAGGAAGTTGAGTTACAAGTTTTATGACTTATATATATATATATATATCTTATTATTTGTCCTTTGATGGTTCTCTGTTTTCACTCACATAGTATGCACTTGTTTCTTCGCTCTCTCGTGTCCTACGTCCGTTTATTAGCGAAACAAAAGGATAGTTGTCGCCATTCTTCGATCTCTTGTTTTTCCCTAGTTGTCGCAAGAGAGCAGTTTTTGTCCCACCTATTTTTTTCCCCCTCGTGTAAATGACTTGTCACGTAATTTTCTCTACTCCGCGCAGCTCACAAGTCCTTTTCTCATTTCTCTTTTTTAAGACCAACGTTGCATTTTGAAGTTGCTTCCACAAACTTCTCACTTGTTGGGAGGTTTTTATATTGTCATCATTCTATTCAGAAGTTGCTATCATTTCGGGTAAACCATATGGCTTATGTCCTCTGTACCTCGTATGCAGCGATAGTTTGAGCCAGAGTGGGAGCAAAATTGAGAGCGCGACAAGTTTTGTGCATATTTGATAGCCAGGGAAAAAAAAAACTTTAACGTGATACTGATACCACGTCAGCATTTATGATGTGGTATTACCACCCAATCAGATTGCATGAAATTGTCACTTTAAAGTCTGTCACCTATTTACCAAATTGCATGCAATTGCTTCCACTCGGTGAGCGATGAATTGACGGTAGCGACGATTACAGATCTAGTGGTGGGAGCTGTGAGTTGGGGTGGTTGTGTTGGACTGGTGGTGTTGTGGAAGAGCGCGACCTTGTGGCAGTGAGATCCATTGATGCCCATTGTTGTCTTTCCATTGCTTTCTGTGATCATTGTTCCCGTTGACTTGCCGTGGTTTTCGTCAAATCTGGGCCTTGACGGTCTCGTTGTCGATCTGGATGCTACATGTTGTGAACTCGACGCTAATGGTGGATCAAAACTCAAGGCTAACTTGTTCTTGGTAAACCTAGACAGCGATTTGTCAACGACAAAATCTACGACCAAAGCCATGGTCAAGTTCTCGAATGTTGTTGACGTGTGGAGCTCTCGCGTGTTAATTTGTTTACAAATCTGAGATGTCCAATTGACACTCAAATAATTTGGTAAAATAATGCCTCTAACCATAGTTTAACGTTTTGTTAATATTGTATGTTTGTATCGCCTCCAATCCGAGCTATAAAAATGTCACTGTCCGTATTTATTGATTATTAATTGTATCGTTATAATCATCTTCTTATAACTTATTTGCACGAGAAATATCACTAATCGTTGTTATGCTTTTTGCTATGGTCTCGTATATGTTTATCTGGCACGTATTTTTTAAACTTAAGAAATTAAATAAAAAAAAAAATTGTGGCGAGACGGCTCTTTGGGGGGCTTTTATCAACTACTAAATCATAGAGGAGGTGTGGGACCGCTTCACCTCGTGGACCAATAAATGCAGTTTCATGCTGGTGTACCAAACCCGGCGACTCCGGGCGGCCCAACGCTCAACTGTTTGTAGGAGCATGCAAATTACGTGTCAACGCTGATTGGTCAACAGGCACACGCGTCTACGCTGGTGGATTTAAATCATATTTAAGGCGTTGTGTACCCTATAACTCCCAACCGCCTCCGTTGTGATCGCTACACGCTAATAGAGTCCCTTTCAACAAATGTGATCTCTCTAATTGTGATCGTTGTGGTCCTACAAAAATTGCCATCTGGTAGTAGAGAGTTTTACGGTTGCATCAGAGAATACGACACCACTGGTCCCAAGTTCGGATGAAGGGGTGGATGATGTTTGATCGGCACAGTGAAACCTAATAAGAAGAATAGTTACAGCAACTTTCATTCATGGGTTTATGATGAAATTATAGTTAATGACACTAAGTTTTAAAATATAACATATCGTGCTAAAAAAAACGTTAAAAATGTAACATTGGTGTTCAGCCGTCATGGTTTCATCGAAAAAGTGTACTTCTTTTATAATGCGATCATTACGTATTTTTAAAATAACAATACCGCCCTTGTAGTGTATAAATTGAATAATTTTTAAAACTTTCAAATTAGGATTTCAAACCCTAATGTGTAATTTGAAATTCTAATTTTTAAATTAGGGTTTTAAAAATTAATTTGCTTCCCATCTTGATATTGATCTGTTATGTCTTTTTCATCAATTTTTCTCGATCTGTAAATTAGGATTTTAAAACCTTAGTTTTCAATTCTTCTATTTCCAATCTAAGATCTTAGCCGCCGACAGCCTCCTCCCTCACCCCACCTTGCCGACAGCCTCTCCCTCCCTCTCCCAACCACTGTGCCCACTTCACACCACCCCTACCGCTACAACCCCAATCGCTCGCCTATCGCGTTTCTGCCACAGCCCAAACCCACTCTCCCATCTCGCTACTGCCATAGCACCAAGCCACCTGCCCACCTTGCGGTTGTTGCTGCGACAACTTACCCACCCTCACCAACCTGCCGCTTCCCTGAGCCATTGCTGCCGTTGCCTTGGTGTTAGGGCATTTTTTGTGTGTGTGAAATGAAGAGACGGGAGATGAAGAGATAGAGGAGAGAGAAAAAAGATTAAAGAAAATGGAATTTTAATTTTATTTAGGGGCAATTAGGTATTTTCGTCAAATTCGTTATGTATTTTCGTATTCCGTTTAGCCAACGGATATAAGTGTAATATTTTCAAACTAATGGACATGCCTGCAATTTTACCCTAACCTCAAGAACTTTGCTGTAATTATCCTAACTTAATAATATCCTTGTGACATGAATCTTGATTAGCTAACATATGCGTGCATGCTTGTGGGTTTTTTATAGGGCTGTGAGTGGACCGAGTGTGAATCAGCTCAGTTAGGACGAGCTGATTCAAGTTCATCTATTCGTCAATTTACTGAGCTTGATCTCAAATTTAGAGCTTTGTCAATGAATGAACCCGAGTTTGAGAATTACCTAGCTGGTTTTTCATGAACTTGTTTGATAACTTGCTCGTTTATTAATGTCTCTTTGACTTGGTGGATATACTTTAATAAGTACATAAGTCTGCGTCAAGGCTTATATTTGGGTGAAATCAAAAAAGAAAAAAAAGTGAAGTGAGGCGAGCTTAGGCTTCGTTTGACAAAATTTTTTTTTTGGTTTTCAGTTTTTAAAGAGCAGTTTTTTAAAGAGTAGCTTAATTTTTTTTTTTATAAAAACAAGTGGGTGTTTGATAATCCCTTTTTTTTTTAGGTTTTTTTTTTTGGTGTTTGGTAACCCTTTTTATTTTGACTTTTTTTTTTGGTGGTTTGCGGTGGTGGTGGTGGTGGCCGACGGCCGGAGGTGGCTGCCGGCAGTCACCGGCGGTGGTGGCCGGCGGCCGGAGGTAGCTGCCGGCAGTCTCCGGCGGTGGTCGCCGGCGGCCGGAGGTGGCTGCCGGCAGTCACCGGCGGTGGTGGCCGGCGGCCGGAGGTAGCTGCCGGCAGTCACCGGCGGCCGGAGGTGGCTGCCGGCAGTCTCCGGTGGTGGTCGCCGGCAGTCTCCGGTGGTGGTCGCCGGCAGTCTCCGGCGATAATCGCCGGCGGCCGGAGATGGCTGCCGACAGTCTCCAGCGGTGGCTGCCGGTGGTCGCCGGCGGCCGGAGGTGGTTGTCGGCAGTCTCTGGCGGTGGTCGCCTGAGGTGGCTGCCGGCGGTGGGAGGGTGGTGGTGGTGGTCGAAAAAAAAAAACCAAAAGTGAAAAAAAAAACAAGTTTTTGGAGTTTTTTTTTTACTCTGCAGTTTAAAAACTGGTTTTTTAAATTGAAAAAAAAATGGTTACCAAACGCTCCTTTTTTTTCAGTTTTTAAAACTGAAAAAAAAAAGGGAAAAAAAGAGTGTCAAACGGGGCCTTAGTCATTAACATGATCTTGGCTCATTTTGTGAAACAAGCTGAGCTTGAGTTCTTGTTATCTGTAACAAACATGAACTTCGAACAAAACTTTGAGTTTGGAACAAAAACGACTCAAGTTTGATTACAAGCATAGCTAATCGAAAACGAGCTGAAGCACGTAAGGGCGGAGAATTTGTCTCGTCTGTAGCCTGATTTTATGCGTTAAGAGAGAGAGAGAGAGAGAGAGAGAGAGAGAGAGAGAGAGAGCTAGCTAGCTTAATTGAGGAGTTTAATAAAGCTCTTAATAATCCTTCGGTTCTCTCTTAGAAATGATCCTTTTTGTGGTGAGGTTAGCGGCATTAACTAAATGAGATTTCAACCTAGAAGGGTTTTCCTTAGGAATAAATTTTGGCTGCTACTAGGGTAGTAGGAATCTTTATTTAACCCCTCATATCACGAAAATCAATGATCAATAAATATTTTTTGTGATTTTTTTCCTAAAACTTTCAGCGATAATTTAATAGTATCTATTTAGCATCACAAAATAAAAGTCTTAAAAGGTGATGGCTAATTTTAAGAAGAACATGACCATCTGCAGATAAAAGTCCAAAATTTTAGAAGAATATGGTTGTTAAAGTCAAGCATACTCATCGACTTGATCTTCGTACGAGTAGCTGTTCAATTCGTTACGTACTCTTAACAATACTTATAGCCCACTAATTTTGACACGTAGATTATCGTACATAAATAGCACGCATTCTTCAACTGTAAATTTACAAAATTCATTTACATCCTTGGTTCTAACAATGGTAACTGGCTTCATAAATCAACTGATTGATTGAGTGATTTATTTTTTTTCCTTCGGTTCTAAGTTGTGTATTTTGTACTATTTGGTTGGAAACATGTCCAGGTCAATTTGGTCATCTAAAGGATATATGCTTGCTATATGGGGAGCAGCATAATCTGTTAAAAGCAACTATCATCAGAAGATGTTAGCAGTAATACTTCAACTAACCGGAAGCCCCTTGGACTTTTCGCAACCTCTCAATCATTAAGCCTATCATAATGGTAGGTCTTCAAGGCAATGGCCACTTGGAAGACTCACAGATGTCAAATTTTCAACTTTTAACAGAAGGTCGTAGACAGTGCAAAGCCTGCAAAAGGTTTCCTTTTTCTTTCTCCTAAAGCAAAATCGTGATGCTCTCAATGCGCACAATAATATTTCACAAGAAAAATAGATTTCCAAAGTGTGTAGCAATGTGAATACTACCAAAATAAAACTGAGATAGATTCATGAATATGTTTCTAACATATTATTCACCATCGGGTCTCGTGCTTGTCAAAGCATAGTGTTCTAGGAATTACATCAAAAAACGAACAATTACAACAAGAAGTATAACTTGGCAAAAGCCTAGCCATTGCCAAGAAAGGGTGGTTCTATTTCGTCGTCGAGACCCTCTCGTTCCCTTGTGAATTTCTTTACTCTTCTAGTAGATCAGATTCGGTTTAAACTTTTTTTTTTACATAATTATATTGCATCTCCTTGGAAGAGTTATTGGCTTGCCATAACGAAGATAAAAGCAATTTCTCTTCATGGAGATTGTGGTTTGTTGCTTGGTATGTGCTTCAAGTTTCTCGAAGTTGGTTGACCTCCTCTGGTAGCCAAAGAGATTGATCCGAAGAAAATATTATGTAAATGTTCGTAGAATTGGTGCGTTTCTGCTCACTCTTTTAGTAACCATAGAGTTTGTGGTGATGAAATGCGATGATAACTTGAATTGACATGACTTTGTACCAAAATAACCTATCTTTGCCTTTTTATATATGGAGAGCAATGGATATGATGTTATTGTATTCCAGTGTACGATTCTTCTGGTTGTTTTCGAAACTCTTGTTTTTTCTTTTCATGAAAATTGAACAAAAAGGTTCTTTTTTTCCGATTGAAAACAGAAAAAACCAACTCGTGACATTGTCACCTTTCTTTTAAAGTTCTCCGTAGAAGAACAAATCTTAATGAAACACATTAAAACCTAGTGTCCTTCTTCAAGGAAAAACCTAATACTGAGACAAGTTTTAGTCATTGACTTGACAATTTTTTTCCAAGCAAAGTAAAGAGTAACCGTAACACTAAAAATAAAACGAAATGAAGACCCTGGCCCTCAAAATCAGATGAAATAAAGTACTCCGTATAAGCTATTGTTGGTCTACGCTGCATGTCAAGAATTCATCAATGGAGAATCCCACCATGATCAGTACAGGCATCTGCTTGGAAAATGATAATTATCAGTTTTTCATCTTCGGTTGAGGGGATGATGTTGTTGGTTGGCAACTGAACTCCTTGCAACTTTTGAAGCTCCTGGAGCTCTGCATTTATGTATACACTACCTCCAACTGGAACAATCAATAATCGCGAACATGGGCTGTTCCGATGTCAGTACGTCCATTGCAATTCGGACCTTGAAAATTTTGGCACTCTTAAAGTGTATATTACTTCGAAGGATGTTAAGATACAATTTGTATTTGGGCAGTGATATATCAACTGAACTTATATACCAATTTGGTTATTGTTTGACATAAAATTTTCATATTTGTAGTTTTGATTCGTGTAACAGTAGTAGGGTTCTCCCGTATTACTCGCATCACGTTACAGTATACCTAGACTCTAGCTAGGCCTAATTATTGTATTATGTTGTTTTCTAGCATTGAATAAATATTTTGTAATTCTAGACAATTGATTACGAGTAGTTACGACTGTTGAATTAAAAGAGACTGATCGGATCAAAAGAGCTGTTAAGTGAGATAGAAGGTTAATATACAATATATCTAACGATTGTAGATGGTCTGGACCATTGATCTTGAACCAGAAAATATTTTCTAGTTTTTCAGAGCGAAGGAAAACAAACACCACGTTAGTTCGTCACATTATTGTCATACTTTCTTCAATTTCAGAGAATCATATCAATGTTTGCTCAAACAATTACACAAGCATGCGATAATCCTTCTGAACAAGGAACTTGGTCGCGAATTTCTTTTGCTTTTGCCTTGCTCGTGAGATGGATTAGTACACTGCCCGAGTGCCCAAGCTGACGCATGATATGTACATCTATGAGCTAAATCAAAGTAGGAAAATGATATCATAAAAAGCGTCAAGGTAGAAACTTTTTTTAAAAAAAATATATAAATTGATTATATTGAATCTTTTGGAGATTAAAATTAGCCTTTAATGGACGAGAAGATCTCCGATGGTATCGGACCACCACCGGACCGGACAGGGAGTACCCTTGAGTCGCTCGAGGCTTCTGGGACAGAGCTCGGACAAAGGAGTCGAAAGACTGTCACATAACACGTACATTATTATGAATGGCTTAGAATGGTCGAGTCCATTGTTGTACAACCATTCTAAGGTTCTGTCCCAGCTAAGAGAGCGTTGTGTGACGTGAAGTTGATCAATTAATCCTCTCATCTGCCTTATTAATTGCCCCCCAACCCTTCTGATCCCATTTCTTGGACACTCTTTAAATCCCTACCTTCCCAATCCCACCCTCACAATCTTCCACGCATCGTCTCCATCAGCTCTCTCTCCATTTCTTTTTTTCTCTGCGTGTTCCAGAAAGAATGGCACAGATACTGCCACTGTTCACCAGCTCAGTCAAGCTCAAGTACGTCAAGCTTGGCTACCAGTACCTGGTCAACCACATCCTCACCTTCCTCCTCATCCCCATCATGCTCGCCACCGCCCTCAAAATCCTCCGCCTAGGCCCCGTGGAGATACTCAACGTCCTCAAATCGCTCCGCTTCGACCTCGTCCAAATCCTCTGCTCTTCTTTCCTCGTCATCTTCGTCGCCACGGTCTACTTCATGTCCAAGCCTCGCTGCATCTACCTCGTCGACTACGCGTGCTACAAAGCCCCCGTCACCTGCCGCGTCCCCTTCGCCACCTTCATGGAACACTCGAGACTCAACCTCAAAGACAACCCGAAAAGCGTGGACTTCCAAATGCGCATATTGGAACGATCTGGCCTTGGCGAGGAAACTTGCCTGCCTCCTGCTATCCACTACATCCCTCCTAGTCCCACCATGGAAGCAGCTCGAGGGGAGGCGGAAGATGTGATATTTGGTGTCATAGATTCGCTTTTGCAAAAGACTAACCTAAATCCCAAGGACATTGACATCCTTATTGTCAACTGCAGTCTCTTTTCTCCCACGCCATCTTTGTCCGCAATGGTGGTAAACAAGTACAAGCTGCGGAGTAACATCAAGAGTTATAATCTATCCGGTATGGGATGCAGTGCTGGATTGATCTCCATCGATTTAGCTAGAGACCTACTTCAAGTCCATCCGAATTCCAACGCGGTTGTTGTCAGTACCGAAATCATTACGCCGAATTACTACCAAGGGAAAGAAAGGGCTATGTTACTGCCTAATTGTCTATTTAGGATGGGAGGCGCGGCTATGCTCTTGTCCAACAAGAGACGCGAACGGCGACGTGCCAAGTACCGACTGGTCCACGTTGTCCGAACGCATAAAGGCGGCGACGACAAGGCGTACCGGTGCGTGTACGAGGAGGAAGATCCGCAAGGCAAAGTTGGCATCAATTTGTCCAAAGATCTCATGGTCATTGCGGCTGATGCCTTAAAGTCGAACATCACTACTATCGGACCATTGGTTTTGCCTGCATCAGAGCAACTACTGTTCTTGTTCACGCTTATTGGCCGAAAGATATTCAATCCGAAATGGAAGCCTTACATTCCAGATTTCAAACAAGCGTTTGAACACTTCTGCATCCATGCTGGCGGCCGTGCGGTGATCGATGAGCTCCAGAAGAACCTGCAGCTATCCGCTGAGCACGTGGAGGCGTCCAGAATGGCGCTGCACAGGTTCGGTAACACGTCATCGTCTTCACTGTGGTACGAGTTGAGCTACATTGAGGCGAAAGGGAGGATGAAGAAGGGCGATAGGGTTTGGCAAATAGCGTTTGGCAGCGGGTTTAAATGCAACAGCGCGGTTTGGAAGTGTAACCGGAGCATCAAAGCGCCGACTGACGGGCCTTGGCAGGACTGCATTGATAGGTATCCCGTCCACATTCCGGAGATTGTCAAGCTGTGATTTCTCTTGCCAATTAGGGTTTATCATAATTCGTCATCAATATCCTCCATCGTTGCTTGTTAATAAGTCATAAACTTTGATCTTCTTTTTTATTTTTACTTTTTTTTGGGGGGGGGGTGTTCGTCCAGTGTTTGCGCAAACATTGCCTATGGTTGTAACTTATCACGACAATATATATTTACTGGTGTAATATTTTTCTGAGATACCCATCAGGGTAATCTTATTGTACCAATTGTAAAAGGTCTGAAGCAAATGAAGATACCACTTAACTGTTAATTAAAAGCAGTTCTTGTGACTTAAATATTTATGCATGCATGCGCAGAAATAGTAGTTTGGAACGTGTAATTCTTCTTCTTGGCCATATTCAAAGATGAGAACGGGGAATTGTTGAAACAAGCACATCTCGGTCATTTTCAGCCAAGCTGTAGTGTCTGGAAAGAAGGGTTGAGTATTGAATAGGCCAGTGAACTGAAAAATTTATGTCGACAGTGCTCGAGTTCTCAGGAGCATTGAAGGGCATTCGCTGGCAATATAAATGGCACTTTATTGCAGTCACATTACATGCCGAAGAGGGTAGGCTGGGTGGCTAAATTAGGGCTATGCTACATTCTTTTCTAAAGTTGTACGTCAAAGTTGAGTCTCAAATAATACGGCTCAATATAAAAGGCCCAAAATCATTAATTTGAATGAAGTAGTTAAGACTCGTGGAACGAAGTTTGAGTGGCCGTGGAAAAGGCATGGCAATGTCGTGTCTTCTTAAGATTGATTTTTAAAATTAACTTTAAGTAATTTTTAGCAAAATTAGCTTCAAGTTATGGATAGTGTTTGAATAAAATGTATTTTAAGCATTTTCAATGGGACAAAACGACCGTAATGTTTTAAAGACAATAACATTTGATTTTAAGGTAATTGGATGGTAGAGGTGCCTGACCAATAACAGACAACCATTCATATATATGTAAGATTAATGATAGTCCCAACTGTACGTGCAACCTTGTCCTAATGAATGCCGTGCCCAAATTTTTTATCCACATAATTTTTCGTACATTTTCTATTTCCAACGAAAGTGATTCAACTACATTCTCCGAGTACAAATAACAGTTCAAATTAAACCTCAATAAACACAAAAAATGAGATTGAATTCTAATAAAAATGGTAAATACATTCCAAAAATGAAATAATTCACCCTGATCATGAGTTTCGACTGGATCTATCATTCAATCTCACTTCTGAATAAGAAATATACCGGTTATCTATGCGTGCTTCTGTTTCGTCACTATTTCTACGACGAAATTTAGCCCGAAGAGGCGTCTGAACCTAAGTGGCGCTCTCATGTTAATTTTGACTGGAATCCGTTTTAATGGTAACCAAAGTGGTTGGTTGGACTGCCGATCCTTTATGTGAAATAGAGACAGTTTGCTACTTCGCAGGGCATACAAATGCACAAAACTATGGCAATTCCATGAAGAAGACATGCGTAGATAGGAAACCCACACCCTACTACCCTTTAGTTAAGCCCTCATTCCTAGGAATATACGGGGCTTCAACCAATCTTCTGCTTCACTTTGAAAGTTCATTACTCCTTTTCCCCAATGTTGCTGCTAAAAATATGCTCCGCGTACGTTGCGGAACCCGAGTCTGAACCGATGACCTGCAAGACAGAAAACGAGTGACCGACGGGTGGGGTTCCTGGTAGAGAACTCTCCGATGCTTAAGTCAGAGCGCAACTACATGATAATGACTCTGAAAAAGCATGAATGTGTCTAGTTCTAGTCATCCCATACCTGGGGGGGTAGACCCCTTTGATAACCCTACGGTTATTTAACTTAGGATTATATTTGATTTTAATGATAACTAACATCAACGATTATGTTGTCTAACATGTATTAAGTTGATGAAGCAATAGGTACAATCTCATACTCATGCAAACGGACTATTAGACGAGCAAATCATTCAAAGACTCTCAACAGAACGCACCAAAGAAGGAATTCGTCGATTGAATTTTACTATGCTTAATTTCCATTCTTTGTAATTAGACATAGAGAGATGATCGCTTCGATGACTGTAACCTAGAACTTGTCCCTAGGTTTTCCTTGCATGCATAAAAGCTTTTCATTCTTTGAAAACAAGGAAACTGTATTTTCTGGAATGCAGTCGACTGCATGTTGGGGAGTGATGTATTACAGTCGACTGCATTCCAATGCAGTCGACTGCAATACTTCCAGTAGCCTATTACAGTTGACAGTATTAGAATGCAGTCGACTGCAAGTTAAAATTTTGAATTTCCAACTACTACTTTTGGGATTACAGTCGACTGCAACGACACGTTGCAGTCGACTGTATTTACCGTCTGGCGCATTTAATGCTTCACCTAACTCCAAACGGTCATATTCATTCCCACCTCTATAAATCCTCATCTTGGGCATAGTTTTGATTCATCAATTGCATTCAAAGCCTTCTTATCTTGCATATTCTCAAAGATCAAAGAAATTGTTCAATCTCTCTTGGTTTTCAATGTTTTCTCATCCATTTCAAGAGAGCATTGTGAGCTTACATTTGAGAGATATACACTTTCATAAGTCATCATACACTCATCTCTCTTGTTCTAGAGCTTAAAATTGCACTCATCTACTTCTTGAGAGTGAAATCTTGTACACATTTCTTCATCTAAAGTTTCTTGTATCAAAGTTTGGGGTTGTTAAGCTTTGGAGCTTTGGGATTGTCAAAGCTTGTTCTTGATGTGGGCATAGCATCAAGGGATTGTAAGAGGTTCGATCTTGACCCGTAAGAAAGATCATACTAGTGGATTCTAGGGCCTTTCAAGGGACTTCCTTGAAGAGGTGGACGTAAGCTTGATGGTATATCAAGCCGAACCATTTTAAATCTCCTTGTCAAGTATCTCTAAACCTTTCTCTCCTTAAATTATCGTTTTACATTTGTATTGAGATTGGCTTGTTTACTTACTTGAGATATTGTGTTTGAGGTTTGTTGTTTAAGTGTTATTCTTATTCTTTCTAAGTTAGTTTGTAATTGCTTGTTAATTTTAAAGTAGTCTTAAAACCCTATTCACCCCCTCTAGGTTTATCTTTTTGGTTTCACCCATTATATAGTGGTAGGAAGAAGAGCCCTAGTAGGACTGGGCCGTAGGCTAGATGTGTTAGGATCGCGTTAGGATCCTCGAGGATCACGTCACGATCTTTGATAAGATAATTATTGGTCTCCTAGTTCGACTAGGATTGCCGGGTATTCCCCAATTATTAGGAGTTATATTTGAGGTATATAATAAGCCCCCCACTTCCTTAGCCAAAATGTTTGGCTAAAGAAGTTTATACCTGGTGTCTTGAGACACACGTCAGATTTGTAAGGGATTCTCCATCCGCTTGTAGGAGTAATAATATTTCTCTATTCCATGTGCTCGGACCTAAGCTCTTGGGAGCTTAAGCCTTAAAACTTTGCCCGAGTAGGATGCTAGAACTCTAGCTCTTGAGAGCTAGGTCTTTTGAATGTCGCCTAAGTAGGCTACTCGGAATCATCTTTGGGGAGATGAATAATGGGATCTCGGGATCCATTAGAGGTTGTGCCCCACGTTAGCCTCTCTAGAGAGAGGGCACAGAGCTGTGCATGCAAGTTGTTGCATGTGCTAAGTGTTTGAATGTCCCCTTAAGGGGTCACCTCTCCTATGGAGGGTGTTTGTTTTGTGCAAGTGTGTGTCCTTTAGCTTGAGCTGACCACATCATGTTTGCGTTTTACTTTGACGCGAACCCTTATCGTCGGCTAGGGGCTGGCAAAGAAGCCTAGCACTCACGCTCGGCCAAGTTTTGAAATAGGGTAGGGCGACGAACTCCCACTAGGTTTTGTCGTTTCATGGGTTAGAACTATAGCTAAACCGTTCAAATAGAACTTGAGCTCTATCCTGTCACCCTTTAGGGTGTTCGTCCCTTGAGGGACCGCCGTAGAGGGCTAGTGGAACGTAGAGTTCTGATAAGTGCCCTTGAGGGGAAATGGAACATGGAGCTCATGTAAATACCCTCGGAGGGTTGACGGAACTTAGAGTTCTCGTACGCGCCCTTGAGGGGGAATGTAGCATAAAGCTCATGTAAATGCCCTAGGGGGCTAGATAGAACTTAGAGTTCTCATCGTATGTGCCCTCGGGGGCAGATGGAGCGCAAAGTGCTCTGATTTACCAGTTGCATTGGTAACATGCGCTAGTGTGAATGTTTGACCGTTGATAGCCGGTCACTGTATGACCGGACATATAATGCCGAGGGGGCAAGATACTGCAGCAAAAACCCTAAATTCCACTTTAAGTCACAGGGTGTTGTGAATTTGTTCCTTACTTATGGAGTGGTTTATACATCAAACCCTTGCAAGAAATAAAAGTACATGACTGAAAAAATAGCCTCTGAAGCAATAAAACATATAAAAATGCAACTATGTTTTTAACACAGAATGAAGGGCGGTGTTCAAACACTGTGGCCCTATTAGGGCTCTGCCGGCTAAACAACAGGGTCTTTGAGCTTAAAACGTCATAACAGTCGAAAGTCTTAACATGTAATGTGCTTGCGCCACTTGATGCAACTAGAGAATGGTAGACAAAAAATAGTTCTAGATAATAGAAGCACACTGGAAGTAGCCTTCGGAAGACTTGTTAGTGCTAAAAATCTATAGTCGCTTTATTTTTAACGACACATATGTGAGGAAGCATACGCCGTTTTTAAAAAGTGTGCAGCATATGTTAAATAAATAAATGAGACCATGTAGGTCTTGAATAGGACATTATCTCAGTTAAAATCCTTAATGCTTTCAAATATACCTGGCCTAAGTTAAATAAGTGAGACGCTTTGGGTCTCAAGAATACATATGCAATTTTCAAAGGTAAAAAAAAGTCTAATGCTTTTCTAAAAATATGGCATATGTGGGTCTAAAACATGAATATGCGTATTTAGAGAGGGAATACTCAATTAAACAAAAAAGAAAGGCATTGGACTTATCTGTTGGTTTTTATCTTTGACCAAAAGGCAGCAATAAAGGCAGATCGGACCACCATAGGGAGCAGCGGCGCCATGGTGGGGCAGCATAGGTGTTGGTAGTTGTTGATCTCATCAGGGAAGAGATTGTTAAGTCGGCAGAGCAAGTGCACCACCGTTGATGGTGGCGGAGCAGATTTGAAGGTGTGGCGGTGGCGCGCTGGAGACGTTGCTAGCCGTGGTCTCTGTCGGCGATCTTTTTGGAGTAGTGCCGTGCTTTTGGTCGTCACTTGAATGGATCTGTGACAGGGTCATGTCTCCGGCGTCAGCGAGTAATCAACCGAAGTGATGTCGGTAGCTGGCCACCGAAGTGATGTTGTTGGTTGTCAGTGCCAACCGATTCGTGGTGGTCGGGAGTCTTCAATGATGCATTGATACTGCCGTCGAAGTGGCGATTGTGCTGTACTTCGTAGTGGTGATGGTGCCTATTGGCACTGCTGTTTTGCAGCAGGTTGCAGATCCACTATTATGGTCGCGCTAATTGGTTGCGGCGGCGCCGCTTCTTTAAGGTGATTTTGGCGGTGCCAGCATTTGCCCGTCACGGTGTGTGCCTCGAAGGTGTGGAAGCGGTCTGTCGCTGCTTGCTTGCTAGGGCATCACCGCATAGATCTATGGATGGGTGGCAGCCCGTTGGTATGCGTAGCACCGGCCTCTTGCCGGCGGTGGATGGTTAGCCATTAAGGTTTTGACCCCTGGGCAGCGTCGCTGCTAGGGAATCTTTCGCTGACAACAACTCTGTAATGGCTGTGGTGAACTGAGGTGTTGATCGTGGTGGCCCTTGTGGTGGCTGGCCGCTCACAATGGTGCTGCAATTCCAGCGTGATGGGATTGACTGGTTCTGTCGCCAGCAAGCTATGGAGCGTTGTGGCGGCAGCA
The DNA here is from genome assembly GCA_033070095.1 of Escallonia herrerae. Classification (NCBI taxonomy): domain Eukaryota; kingdom Viridiplantae; phylum Streptophyta; class Magnoliopsida; order Escalloniales; family Escalloniaceae; genus Escallonia; species Escallonia herrerae. The sequence continues at coordinate 98,963 of JAVXUP010000180.1, read as the reverse complement.
ACCTTGTTGCGAACATTGACCGGTAGCGGTGATGGTATACGACGCCATTGATCAGCTCGTTTAAGGTTTTGAACCTTGGGGTACGGCGGCCTGTTAGGATTTTGACCTTGCGCCGTGGAGGCGCTCCTTCCGGTGGTTCCGATGAATCGCTGCCGGCAGCATCCTCTTCTCTTTCTCCTTTTTTTTCTTTTTCGTTGAGATGTTTGTTGTTTGTCCCAGTAGCTTTGCGTCGCTGGTGACTCTGGCGGCGTGTGCGTGGCCGGAGTTTTGAAGTTGTGGCGGTGATGGCAGCGACGGTGGGGAGCACCCTTCGCGGCTGTTCTAGGAGTTGTCGCGGTGGTATGTGTCCTGACGGGACGATGCCAGATGGCCTTGGGGATCTTGTGGTCGGCGGAGGTGATGACGCCGATCAATGATGGTGTTTTAAGTGGCGTCATTGTCACAGTATCGGGATCTGCACCGGCCACCTCACTGCGATGGCGGCGATTTTGTGGTGCCCGGGCATGTGGTAGTGTTGCACCAATGTTTCTCGGTAGACCTGCCGTGGTGGCGATGGCGGCGACACTTGATTGCGACGGTGTTGGTAGCACGGATCTGGAAGAAGGGTGGAGGCTTCTCTCAACAAAAGGCAGCCCCTCGGCAGGGCTTCGCCATTGATCGCATGACGGCGCCGGTGGTGATCTTGTTTATTTAGGGTTTTGACCCTGGGGCGGCGATCTACTGGCTATGGGCAGCGGTGGTGATGGCACCGGCGGCTTGTGGTGGATACAGTAGCCACCGATTGTGATAGACGACGGTGGCTCTTTTCCTGTCGCTGTGATGGCGCGGAACGGGAGCTTAATGGTGACCCACAGTGACGCTGATTTGGAAACCATAGAGGTGCGACGGCGGTGATTAGTGCTATCTCTAGTCACGGTGGTGACGGCATGAGCCCGATGGTGGCGTTGTTGTGTCTTCTGTTCTCTCTTTTTTTGTGATAGGGCCGCTGGAGACGGCGGCAGTGCCGTCAGTGGCACTGATGTTGCTTCCTGTTTTTGCTTGACTTTTTTACGACAGTGCCATCTGTTGGCTGTTGACGGCAGTCAAGGCAGTGTCATGATTGCAGTCTTGGACGGCACAGTGTCAGAGATGGGGCTGATTGGTTCTATCACCAGCATACAAGGAGCATTGCGGCGGCAGCAACCTCTGACCGAGGGCTTTGTTGATGATAGTCTCTAGCGGCGCTGTTGCAGTAGTGGCAACGTCTTCTCCATCTTTTGTGATTTTTTTTCGATGTGTGGCTGCTTCGGCAGCTTTGTGACGGCGGCGCGGAGTACTGTGGCAACGCATCGTTGTGTTGGTGGTTCCGACACGTTACTGCTGGCCGCTCGTGAAACAACCGTTTGACTTTTCTTGAGGTCGATAGGTTAGGCTGGCGGGTCCCACGAATGGCGCCAAAATGTTGCTGCTAAAAATATGCCCTGCGTACGTTGCGGAACCCGAGCTTGAACCGATGACCTGTAAGACAGAAAACAAGTGACCGCCGAGTGGGGTTCCCAACGGAGAACTCTCCGATGCTTAAGTCGGAGCGCAGCTACATGATAATGACTCTGAAAAAGCATGAATGTGTCTAGTTCTAGTCGTCCCATACCTGGGAGTAGACCCTTTTATATAGTGGTAGGAAGAAGAGCCCTAGTAGGACTGGGCCGTAGGCTAGATGTGTTAGGATCGCGTTAGGATCCTTGAGAATCACGTCACGATCCCTGATAAGATAATTATCTGTCTCCTAGTTCGACTAGGATTGCCGGGTATTCCCCAATTATTGGGAATTATATTTGAAGTATATCACCCTCAATTTCTTGAGTATATGGCAGTTGGTTCGTCTGACAACAAGCGTCCAAATCAACTCGTTCAGTAACTCAGAGATAATCTATGCTCGGTTGAGCCAAGTTGACGAGTTCTGCTAAGTAATACTCGAATCAATGTTCGAGCTTGACCGTGTTCGTAAAACTAGTTGAGTCAAGCTGGCTCACTTATTAAACGACCTTTTATTCACAAGTCCCCTCTTTTTTCTTTTCAAAAACACCTCGTGTTGTAATACAAACAGAGTAAGACGTGTGCAGGGCGTGGGGCGAGGACGTGATTCCTCTAGAGGGGGCAAAAAAATTTCCGACTGGATTAGGAAGAATTCAATCAATTCATTATTCAAAATTGACACATTTAATGCCTATACGCATCTTGTTCTGGTGAAATTTTCAAAGTTTGTTGGATCTTGAGCACAACATACACGTCAAGAGACAGTTCCTACATTGTAATATTTAGATCACATTGAAAAACACACAGCATAAATTATTTCTTAATTCTGTAGAGCATATGGTATGATCTCCTCCAGCTCAATTTTGCTACTAAAAATCTCTTTTGTCGCTAAAAAATTACATTTGTTGTCTTTTTCTTTCTTTTTTTTCCTTGACAAATACATATTTTCCATCACAACTGATAAATGGGGCCTATTTGTGACCACATTCACATCATCATATACCCTTCCACTACGAATGATCTCGACGCCCTAATACAGCCTTAATTGTTGCTTTAAATGTAATTAGGTAGGCCGTTGACTGGGTTTCTTTCTCTCGTTTTGACTAGGAAATACTGAAAAACCGAGTTTAATAAAATAAAACGAGCTTATAGTTACAACGAAATGAGAAATAGAGGCGGTTGAACTTCGTCACCAAATCCAAGCCGGAAGCCCAAATGCCCCAAACCATCTTAATTTACGTATGAGTACCAATTGTGAAGTATGTACGGGTTTTGACTTACAACTGCATTCAGACATCCTGTTGGTCCTGACCCGCTAAAGAACTACTGGCCCAGTGGCCCAACAAGTTGGAACTAAGCTTGAGGCACCACATCATTGCTTAAGCTAAGGGCTATAACAAGCTGGGCTGGGTCGAGTAATTGGGCTCGTTATACTAAGCCCCACAACTCAACAAATGCTCCAAAATCACGAACACGCGTCTAATCTATTAATTTGAGATATACAGACTCTTGTACCATTTTTCTTGTGTACGTACGAGCGGCGAATTCAAAGATAAACGATTCTTTTTGACAATCCAAAGTCTTGACTGTTAACTAATGAATAGATTTTTAGTAGACGGCGGAAATGATACTGTTCTTTTGGGAGTCTGGCATCTTGTCTAAAAGTGGGCATCAAATTTGTTTCTTACATCCAGTGAATTTATCATTTTCAGATAGTTTTGGATCAAAGACCGCATTGAAACCTTGTCCTTCACAAGGGTTGCCATGCCATTATCACGAGGATACGTTCTCTTTCTTTAAGGCTTTCAAGAAAGGTTTCCTAGCGTGTTACACATCCATGTCTTCCGTTTTTCTCTCCCCCCCCCCCCCCCCTCCCTTCCTTTTTGACTGATCTGGTCAAGATTACTCTGCCTTTAATTTGCTGTGCAAGTATCTCTTGGCCCTTGTACGTCAGATTATATCAAATTAACGACATGGGTCCTGAATCATGAGCACATGACGATACCATATCCTTTCTTTCCGCCATTGACGACATTTTTAACCTCGGCTTTTCACCCAGGATCTTGCAGATGCATCTCCCTTTTTTTGCTGGCAAAAAGTAAAGGCGGAGTGCTGCTTTTTAGGCTCTTTTTTTTTTTTTTACCGTAATCATTACATATTCTTTCCTGGCGATAAGTGGAACAATACTGCATCGATCTCCATGGAATATATTTCCTCAAGCTGATCCGAATTTGATCCATTCAACTGATTCTTTACTACCCAGTACTTTGGAATGTTATTGGCAAGAGTTGAAAAAGTTGAGTCTGAATGGGATGAGAATTCTCAAGACCTTTTTGCTTGTATTCCAATTTCTAACCCTCAATAAGGCTACTTGCATCTAGGCTGCGTTTTAGTGCATATTCTTTGTCTGAAAAAATCTTCTTCAGTCGGTGAAACTCAGTCCTTTATGGTGCTTGCTCACCACCTGCCGTCAATCGGCAGGACGAGAAAGAAAAGATAGAAAACTAAGAACAAGAGCGTGTGGTAGGGTAGGGTCTTAGGACTCAGGTAGGAACTAGGAATTGAAGAGAGTGGAGAGGTAACATGGAGGATGGCAAGAAATGCAGAAACCAGTACCAGTGCAACATTTAATTTACCGACCTCTCTCTAACACTTGTCTCCATAGGAGCCACTTCAATTGTTTATAGGCAGACTCAGATCTCTGCTCTCTGCTCACGCCCGCGGGCGCGCACACACACACACACGTATATTCATTCCTCAATCATGATTGCACCTGCCCTCATTATTTTCAGGGCCATCCCCATTATGCTCAGGCAATCAAGATTCATCATCACATTTGTAAAGGGTAAGGCCATCATCGTATTGTAGGCCGATTCCTAGCTAGGAGTAAACAAGAACTCCTCTCCGTTGCTTCTCGTCTCTGACATACACACACTGTAGATATACAAGGCGCCACAAAAGCTAAATACATCAACTTCTTTCACTAACGAAAACTTTGCTGTAATGACTTCTCCTTCTTGACTCGATGTAATTGATTTCGTTGCAGTTTAAGATGCTGTTCGTATCAACAACATTGAATGACATTTCAAGACTAGTGAATATTACTAACGACTCTCCTTCTCTCGTAACTACAGAAATCTCTATCCGCCGTCTATTAATGGGGGGTCTCTTTCACCAGGGAGAGACCCACCCGCCCTCTCTTCCTTTCTATATTTCTCTCGTCTCCCTTGCTATTTTCTAATTTTAGCAGACTAAATTGGAATTTTTAACCTTGTGGTTTCCTTGTCATGGAGCTGTTGAATCTGTGCTTCTTTCCTTTGGAGAGTTGAGATAATTTGAAGAAAAAGATCAAGTGCTCCTTTCCTTCGGAGAGTAGAGATAGTTTGAAGAAAAAGATCAAGACGTTTCGTCACTTGGTATACTTTTATCTACCGTTTTAATTAGTGACAAGCATTTAACGGTTGAAGCAGTTCTAACCAGTGAAACCAAGCCGATATGAATCGATCGAAGAAAAAGAGTCGGTGCGGTTTTTTAATATCGAACCGAACCAAACCTAAAGATGAACAACGAAAAAGTATTTTAACTTTGAGTCAACCCTAGTTAATAGTTACAAGTGTCAACCCAAAATATGATTTAACTGCCAATAGAAACAAGTGAGCTATACCCTAACTCAACCATCGTTACTGAAATGGTAAGCCTAGTTATGAAAATGGACGAAAATCCTGAAACAAATAGAGTAATTCTCTTCAATAATCTTTAAGAAGGAAAAAAAATATATTTTCAAGTTCCGGGATCATGTATTGTGTGTCCGAGACCATTCAGATTGAATTCAATAATTTCAGATGCACAGATACAAGAGCCCCCAACACCGATATTTTCTTTTCTAAGAGACCACTGCATTACTACTGCGATGAAAACCCAAGAGTACAATAAATTATAATAATGTAAATTTAATTAACTTGCAGGTATCTTAATAAACATGTATGGTGAAATTTATATTGCCAAGTTGAATGCGGTCGGCATTCTTTAGGACTGCCATTAGCCCTTTGCCTAACGCTAATGGGCACTTGGAGCCACTGTTGTTTAACTCCACGATCTATTCTTGATTCCATTTAGCATTTCAGAACTTAACTAATTCAAAGTAAAATAAGTTGACACTGTCATTGAACCCCAAAAAAAAAAACATATACATCAATGGTACGACACCCACATAATATTCTCAACTTTTCGTCATAATTACCATCCAAGTCTTTGTCCAAAATTAGTTAAAGTCGACTATTACCTATGCCGTTTTCACATAAATTATTTTTCTCTTTAACGTGCTTCGGTCTCGTAAGAAAATTGTATAGTAAGAAAATTGTTTGAAGCAGTTCGTAAACCTGCAAATTAATTAACTAAAACTATAACCTGCCAAGTTTGGCACATAGAGATGATAAGCCAAAACTACTCTCTATTCCATGCTTCATTTAATTATGCATTTCTATGTTTCAATGGAAACAATATTATCTTTTTGCAACTATGTTGTCCCATCTTTTTTCAGTGCTCATATCTAAGCACTATAAATTGGCCTTCTTAGGGTGACCACCAAATCACCCCTTCGCTCTCTCCCCATCTCTCTTTCTCTGTCCGAGTGTTCTGTGTGAGAGCGATAGTTTGTTCCAAGTCCAAACGACTGATCACATAAACAACCATGGCCATGGTGGTGTGGTTGGCTCTATTACTTGTATGCCTGAATTTGTTCCTCAGAGTTGCCTATCTAACCATCTCATGCTACTGGCTGACACCCAGACGCATCAAGAAAATCATGGAGAAGCAAGGAGTGCGTGGCCCTAAACCCCGGTTTCTAGTTGGCAACATCTTGGACATGGCCTCTCTTGTAACCAAATCCACCTCTGAGGACATGGACTCCATCAACCACGACATCGTGGGCCGCCTTTTGCCCCATCTAGTCACATGGTCTAAATTGTACGGTAAGACTGCGCGCATCAACCCTCCACATAATTCGCGCTTAGAAGACACGGGTTCGCTTTACGTGCTTGCACTCTTGCATTAATCTCATTCTGTGTATGCAGGGAAGAGATTTATTTTTTGGAATGGTACCGAGCCACGAATGTGCCTAACAGAGACTGAACTAATCAAGGAGCTATTACTTAAACATAGTACCATATCTGGAAAGTCATGGCTGCAACAACAAGGATCAAAGCATTTCATAGGACGGGGTTTACTGATGGCCAACGGTAATGATTGGTACCACCAGCGTCACATCGTTGCACCGGCCTTCATGGGAGACAAACTTAAGGTATTCATTCATACGGGCAATGCTCTGTCCCTCTCTTTTGTCCTATCTTTTATATGTGCAAGATGTTACATAAAGGGTTGCTTCAATTTGGTAGAGCTACGCGGGGTACATGGTGGACTGCACTAAGGAGATGCTCGAATCACTACAAATCGCAGTCGTGTCGGGGCAAACCGAGTTTGAGATTGGCGAGTACATGAGTCGCCTCACAGCAGATATCATTTCTCGAACCGAGTTTGATACTAGTTGCGACAAGGGAAAGCAGATATTCCATTTACTCACAGTTCTCCAACATCTTTGTGCACAAGCTAGCCGGCACTTATGCCTTCCAGGAAGCCGGTATGTCACTATCATCCTTGGACTGGACTTTTTGATTCCCTCTTCCTTTGATCAAGAAAAATGCCTTTCCCCTTTTACGTGGACGAGTTTCTGATATTAGAGACTCCATTTTCCTTTCAAGCTCCACCACTGTTTCCATGTTCTTTATACCAGCAGAACTGTCGGGGTATTTTCCTTCACTGCTGGTGCAACGTGCGCCTGTTCTTGTGTCTTATGCTGCAGGCAGCGGGTCTTTATTTTTGTCCATGACTGTCAGCTTGTAATAACTTGCAAAGAAAAATATATAGTTGGTGCACGACCCTATTACCAAGTAATTTAATTTATTGACTCTATTTCCAATATACAGAAAAAAAATATTAATTCAGTAATAGTTGACATGTCGCAGGTTTTTCCCTAGTAGATACAATAGAGATATAAAATCACTGAAGATGGAAGTAGAGAGGCTACTAATGGAGATAATTCAGAGTAGAAAGGACTGTGTGGAGGTGGGACGAAGCAGTTCGTATGGAAATGATTTACTTGGGTTGCTGCTCAATGAGATGCAGAAGAAAAGAGGCTCGGGATTTGGCTTAAATTTACAGCTGATCATGGATGAATGCAAGACCTTCTTTTTTGCTGGACATGAGACCACTGCTCTCCTACTCACATGGACTGTCATGCTCCTTGCAAGCAATTCCTCTTGGCAAGACAAGGTTCGAGATGAGCTGAATCGGGTCTGCAATGGCGCTGTGCCCTCTGTTGATCATCTCTCAAAGCTCACCTTGGTAAGAAATAGTTCCTCTCCATTCAAATTCTTTTCCTTCTCCTTTGGGAGGGTTGGAGAACGTGGGTGGGGGTGCAAGCTGGCCTGAGATATCACACATGCCCGATTCTCTTATAATTCTATGCCTCAAAGTAGTGGCTGACAACTAATAATTTCACATGATAACCATTACTCGCTTTAATTAACTTTGGAAAGAAGGCGCTCAACGGAAAAAAGTGCTCAGTAAGCCGAGGTTTTTCATGAGACGTACGGTTCGTTTTTCAACAAAATTAGACGACAAAAGTAAGGCGGAAAAAGAAAAGGGAAAAGGGAGATTGTCGGAATATTCTTAAATATTTATTTCTTTAAAAAAAAAAAGGTTTCTAACCCTTGGATCCTACTCCTATCACGGCTGGCAATAAGCCAAAGTCTTTATATTCTCCAGAGTTTTTGTTTCAGTTTGTTAGGTTAATGACTACGGAGTACATGTTAAGCTCTTCAGACATAAACAAATGGACTTTAGAAGAACGAAGTCCACAGGGAACTATATTATGGCCTATGTATGTTTATGGATTACGACTAGCCGCCTCTGCATGGCCGGTTCTTGCGAGTGGTCTAATTTGTGCTGACGGTGGTTCTTCCATTGCCTAATAGACAAATCTGAATAGAATAGGAAATTGTGGTAACAGTGGCCTGGCGCTGGCTGGTAATGAAAACACATCAGAATCATTGGATGCATGTCAGCAGTCAATAGGCCATATGGCACCCCAAATTTCGTTGGGAGTAGTTCACAAATGCACAAACCTACGTCGTCGTCGGATTTTAATCGAACCGACTATATTCACGTCTTCATCTGTTTCTCCGCGTCTCATTTGATTGTTATAAAAGTCTAATATCTTTTCAATAATTCACCTTTTGATGATAGATATATGAAAACACATAGGATATGAACTTAAGACTTTTTCCTATAAGTCTAATGTTTTTTTAATAATTTACTTTTTGACGATAGATATACGAAAAAATATAGGGTACGAACTTCGACTTTTTTCTTTAAGAATGTGCGGCAGTTGCATACGCGTTGTATTATTTTCATTTCTTCGGAAGTACAGCAAGTAATGCAGATATTGTTCCATTTTGTATTTGCAGTTAAACATGGTCATCAATGAATCGCTTAGGCTTTACCCGCCAGCTTCTGTGCTCCCTCGGATTGCATTCGAGGATTACAAACTTGGTGACCTCCACATTCCAAAGGGATTATCAATATGGATCCCAGTCCTCGCCATACATCACAATGAAGAAATATGGGGCAAAGATGTTAACGAGTTCAACCCGGACCGGTTTGCCTCCAAATCCTCTGCCCCCGGCCGGCATTTCATCCCTTTTGCTGCCGGTCCGCGGAATTGTGTTGGCCAAGCTTTTGCCATGATGGAAGCCAAAATCATCTTAGCCATGTTAATCTCGCGGTTTAGCTTTATAATCTCAGATAACTACCGGCATGCACCCGTTATCGTTCTCACGATAAAACCCAAGTATGGAGTTCAAATATGTTTGAAGCCCTTGAGTCCGTGAGAGAGGTGATGGTTGAGAAATCAAGAGTTTTGTTTTCGTTACTTCTCTTTGGCCAGTTTTGATGTCAAGGCAAATTTCTTTACTTCAGAGCGAAGTACGTATAGTGTCAGTGAGAGCGGTACAACTATGTACTAAAATTATTTGCTCTGACATTAAGAAAGATGCTCTAACACTAGTGCTTCTCTTGTTTGGTTTTGCTTTGGCGAGGAATGTGAGCGAGATTGAGCTTAATCAGAAAGATTATTGCTTATTTTTGTTTTTTATTTCTTTTACCTTGTAATGAGAAGAGATAGAGATCGAATGAAGCATGTAAGGAGTAAACCAAAGATTATATATTAATAAAAGTGAAAAGGCAGAGGCTGCTGTGATTTTGCTTTTGGGTACAAAAGGTGGTTTAAAGATGAGAATCAGAAGTTAAACAAATGAGGGAATAATAAAGTTGAGGTCTCCTTTGGATAAGCCTGAAATGCTTTAACAAATGTTAGAGAAATCACAAGACAAAGTGACGGGTAAAAAGGTTTTCTTCTTTTGCTTTGATGCTCCATCGCAATTACAATGATGGCTTCGTATATTCTTTCCTACTTTCCCCAAACTCGTTTGATATTACCAAGTGCTCAGCTTTCAACTCATTCCTATTTCTCTCTTTTCTTTTCATCAAATGATCACTTTGCAGCCACCCCATCATCTGCTTACACCAGTTCGGAATCTTGAATCTGCTTCTCCCACTACACATTTCTCCACTGTCTTCCTCAGTGTGTATGAGAAATTCCTGCGCCATAGCCACTGTTGCAACGTGCGCGGATCTCTAATCCCAAGAAAAGTAGGCTCCTCAATCATGACTATCGATGTCACCGCAATACGGATTGTACCAACTGCATTGTTAATGTGCGTGCTACTAAGAAAATTATTCAGAACTTAATATTAGACACGCCCGGAAGCTCTATTCGTAGCTTTATTGCTATTGCGTTTTTCTGTTAAACCTTTTTTAATACTTCAGTGCACGAGTATCAGTTCAATGGATCTCTCAAACTTCCTAAGTAAAGTAAAGAAAGAAAGGAGGACTGATCAAACTTCCTAGGAAGTTGATCTTCCTTCTTCGCGTCGAGAATATGATTTACATATGCCTGTGCTCATGAACTGCACCACCAAGCATTCTAGCTGCTCCACCCTGTGATACATTGAACCAGATGAGCCAAGACAAAAATAACCAGCAAGCAAAAACAAAAGTTAAGCAAAGAAGCTAGCACGGATTAAGCTTAATTAATCACACGAGAGAGAGAGAGAGAGAGAGAGCCGATCCACTCGACTCTTTGTGTTGGACAGATCGAGTCATGGCTGTCATGTCTATGGTCTTTGCAGATTCTGGTTAATTCAATGGCGACAAGAAGCATCTTCGAATATGAAAGATTATATTGGGTAGTTCTATGTCATCCATCGTCCATCATATTCCAAACAAAAAGAATGGGCACCAAAGGCTTTATGTACACTTATAGGGTGTACTCTCAAATACATTTATATTAACATTTAGCCATAAAAGAATGGCAATTGGGTTTTGATTAGCCTCTAATGTCTCTCTATACCCACAGAATTGGAGTCTTCCTATACCATGCTTGTACATTGGAATATATTGTGGGAAAAGTGCTTTGGTTGGTTCCATGGCAAATTCTAACAACGGCATGAAAACTGAACACCGTACTCGGCCAAGTTGTAGAAAAGTAGTTATAATCTTTTATGGTTTTATAATCAATGATCTTATTAACTCTTTCAATAATAATATATTGTCAGCTGCAAATTTTTAGCATCAGTATGAGTAAGAGTAAGTAGAAATATTCTATGATTATTTATCATCACTATATTGGGGTTATAATTATTTTACTACGACCTGAATAACGGTCAATTTTTTTCAAAATTTAAATGAAAAAAGGTGCATTGCCTATGTTTATTTTCAAAATTTAAATAAAAAAAATGTGCATGAAGAAAGCTGCTTGGAATTCACAATTCTCAGCTGCACATGTTTAGCATTAGTACGTAAAAGTGAGTACAACTATTCTATGATTATTATATGTTGATATTGAGGTTATGATTATTATATGTTGATAATGGGGTTATAATTATTATCCTACCATGAAAATAAGAGTCAACTTTTTTCAAAACTTGAATAAAGAATGCGCATGAAGAAAGCTAATTCGAATTCACAATTATGTTTAGCGACTTAGAGCAGTACGTTAAAGTAAGTATAAATATTATATAATTATTAATTATCGATATTGAGGTTATAATTATTATTCTACGATGAGGATAAGAGTCAAAAAAAAATTCAAAACTTAAATAAAAAAATGCGCATGAAAGAAAGCTACTTCGAATTGACAAGTGAAGTGATTAAGGGAGTGAATAGATTCTCCAAAAACATTAGGTAGGCAATGCTTTTATGATCTTCTCATCTCATTTCATCCGCGGTAACATCATACGCTCTTGTTTAAGAAGGCTAGCAGGCTTTTGCCTCCTTAACAGTGCAAAACTCAGATAACATGATGTAACTAGTTGTGCCAACGACACCAGATGCCCTTACTTTCTATGGTACTGATGCTCCGAATTACGTACCAAGTAGGAGATGTCAAGTTAGTAGTTTGCTTTGCTTTGTTACACTGCCCATTAGAGTCGACACTGAAATACTAAATTTTTTGAAAAGTTATTGTTTATCAGAGGTGTTAATATTCAAGTCTAGTCATGCAAGTTTTATGCATAGACAATTCAACAAGAAGAAGATCAAATAAGTACTTTGTTGAACTAGATTTTGGGCTTCTTCACAAAGAAATGTAAGAATTGCGTATTACTAGCTCTTACTAAGCGCAAAAAAAGAAAAAAAAATTGATATGCTTATGAACTAGCTTGATCGAGTTGAGCCTCGCTGCGGATAATTAAAAATGCAATAAAAATCAGGACATGCCACGTGTTTTCCATAAGAGTAACATATGACTAGATATAGACCTTCCATTATGTCCTATATAGATTATTAAGAACATGGGCTCTAACCCCAATGGATGTGGACCGGATACTACAATTATATTTGATAATTATCATCATTGAGGTAGTCTAATCCTAAAAAAGAAGTTAGTCTCTCTATAAAGGTCAACGTTTTCTTTGACACAAACTTAGCAATTACTTGGAGAATTGTTGAATTATAGTAACTTGTAATTGGTGCGTGATCAAATGGCATGGAGTCCTAGCGAAGTAAGAAAATTTCTACACGTAAAAGAAAATAACGTAGTGCATTGCCTCTGTTTATTTTCCACTGATAATTAACATCATGGAACAAGGTTGATTTCACAAAAAGCAACAAGCATTGGAGAATATTGATCTACGGCCTTTAACATTTCTATCAACTACCCCCAACCCTCCAATTGAGGAAGATTCTGTCCATTAAGCATTCAACTAGAGGATGCCAATATATATATATATATATATATATATATATATATATATATATATATATATATATATATATATATATATATATATATATATATATATATATATATATATATATATATGGGAGGGAGGGAGGGAGGTTTAGAGGAAGTTGAAATGATGTTTAATTGTTTACATACCGAGTCAAAGCTATTCTTTTCCATTTTACAAGATTGACTTTGTACGGATGCCTTAATGACTGCTAATGGACCGTAAAAAAGAAAAAAAAATCCAATAGTAAAGACATTATAAGTCACCGATTCATTGAGGTGAACAGAAGTGTTTGCCTGTAAAAACGCTCAGGCACGTTTCGTTAGGTAAAAAAATTGATACGTTATGATGTGCGGGCATATTAGGTCCTCGTAGGATCACATATGAAGCACAATTCTCAAATATTAAACGGTTTGGCATTTGAGAATGTGTTTATTCTGACTTGTTTCAAATTATCTATGAAGGGGCCCAAAATTTATTGGAGCTATCTATGTTACCGCTACTTCTACTTATCTACTCATACTCCTAGTCAAACCAAGTATAATAATACAAAGAAGAGAGACAATTTACCTTCATAAAAAGTGTTTGCTGTGAATAGCTTTTATAAAAATTATGACATTCTGGGTGTAGAAAGCACTAATCAAAGATTGAATACGCGTTCCGGACTGTTTGAGTGAGTCAAACAGCTGACTTGATTCTCCTAAGATTAGTCTATTTTCCAAAGGTAAATGAAGGTTGTGCTAACGTAAACTATGAGTTAGTTTTTCTTTGGTGCTGTATAGGATTAATTGAGACAATATTTATGACTTTTATAACTAAGTTATAATCATTTAGCCTCGTGAAATTCAATCTGGAGCTGACACGTGTCCAAGCATGCATGTTTTACCTTTCTCCTCGAGTTAGCTTCTCTTATTGATATGATATTCTCACGTGTTTAAACTGGATACAGTCTTATTTTACCTTCATGTCTAAGCTTTCATCCGGCCTTTGTTGTATTTTTTATAATTTCGATCTCTCTCAATAACACATTGCACAACTAAAACTTTTATAAGTGAGTCATGTAGTATCATTTATTTGCTCAACAAGAACTATACTCCGACTGCCGTGATTTACAACCTTAAAGATAACTAATCATGATCACATTCCCTAATTTAACCAAAATTAATTATGTCTCACTTTCTTATATTCTGGCCAAGATGGTCTAGGTTTCAGCCGTTCAGGTCAGAGTTACACTTATTGAGTCCGAGGGGTCAATGGGACTCTAAAAGTAAGAATAATAAATAAAGATCTGTGTATGAAACTCAACTAAGATGAAGGCAAAAATATATTTTATCATGAATGAGACACTCATCTTTTGCACTCAAACATAGAAGAGATTATCCCATGATAATCATTAGATGTTAACCTTTTCATTATTCTTTCCTCTTGCACGAGTGGGATTAAATATATATCTCCAAAGTCAGACCCACCCCCCTCCCTTTTGAAATCCTTAAAAAGAAAATAATAGAAACTGGTCAAGTGCTGAGGGCAAATTTGGGATTGAGCCATAATAGCTCAATATAGCAATTATTACATTGTTTATGAGGGACATAAGTACAGAGATTATTTAGCAATTGAGTTTATATAAGATTATATGTGCGCGCGTGCAAAAATATTTATTTAAGTCTAAGTGGAGGCTTGTTGAGAGAGGGACCATCCCTTGCCTAGGGACCTTAAGCATTCATTACTTAGTAAAATAACACTAAGTTTGGTCAAACTAAGCACCACACTATCGTCCTCATCACCGCCACCTTCTCCTCCGCCCACCCACAACTACCTCCAAAACCTCGAAGTTGCTTAAAGTGAGTTTATATTTGTCATATGTGATCATACCGAACGGCAGTTGTTTGTATAGTGAGTGATCGCCGTTCAACATTATATTTGGAAGTTTCAAAAAGCACTTTTAAAATTAAAGGCAATAATTTGATGCATTTGATTACAAGTTGTTTTGATCTTTTTTGCTTTTTGTTTATAACTAAACAATTCATTCTAATCATGATTACTTTTTGAAAGTAAAATTAATCCCAAACTTGTTTTAAATATGATACTACCTAAAGAAAATGTCATATTAAAAAGGAGTAGACCAATTTTTCATACTCGTCTCACTATCCAATCAATCCCGAGGGATTGGTCATATGGTCAAGGAGATTTATTCCCTTCTTTGATTTTTTAAGTTCAAATATTAGAGCCAGAACCTGAAAGATTTTGAATGCAGCAGAATAATGTGAAGAGTACGCTTTGAAGATCGTTTAGACAAGAAGCTTAGGCTTCGTTTGACAAAATTTTTTTTTTGGTTTTCAGTTTTTAAAGAGCAGCTTAAAGAGCAGCTTAAATTTTTTTTTTATAAAAACAAGTGGGTGTTTGATAACCCCTTTTTTTTTTGAGGTTTTTTTTTTTGGTGTTTGGTAACCCTTTTTATTTTGACTTTTTTTTTTTGGTGGTTTGCGGTGGCGGTGGTGGGGCGTAGCGGTGGTCGACGGTGGTGGTGGTGGTGGCTGACGGCCGGAGGTGGCTGCCGGCAGTCTCCGGCGGTGGTCGCCGGCGGCCGGAGGTGGCTGCCGGCAGTCAGGTGGCCGGCGGCCGGAGGCTGTCTCCGGCGGTGGTCGCCGGCGGCCGGAGGTGGCTGCCGGCGGCCGGCAGTCTCCGGCGGTGGTCGCCTGAGGTGGCTGCCGGCGGTGGGAGGGTGGTGGTGGTGGTCGAAAAAGAAAACCAAAAGTGAAAAAAAAAACCAGTTTTTGGAGTTTTTTTTTTACTCTGCAGTTTAAAAACTGGTTTTTTAAATTGAAAAAAAAATGGTTACCAAACGCTCTTTTTTTCAGTTTTTAAAACTGAAAAAAAAAAGAGGGAAAAAAATTTTGTCAAACGGGGTCTTAGTCTCGATTAACTCTGAAATTGATCGGAAGATATCCTTCCCTTCCATTAAAAATAAATAAATAACTATCACATAGTCTCATCATAATCAAAATAAAGGTGCTGGATCCTTTATAAAGTGATGGCTCGTGGAAGCTTTATCATATAATAATAAGATTATATCCCAATCTTCCAGATTCTTTAGATACTTGAGATATGATTAGGCTTCCTTTACTACCTCAAATAAATTTGTTCTTCTATTAGCGAAGAGACTGACCTCCTAATGGGCCGGCCCAGAGCCACAACACGGGCCGAAGCTATATGAGGCTAAAATGCCTCATTCATAACCCGGGCCCATCCTTATTTCAGATTAGAACTTTTCTAGTAATTCTTTTTTTTAATGGCTACCAATTACTCGTATTAAGTTATCGTCTACGGAGTGCATAACCAAAAGGTTAAAGTAGGCAAACCAAAGTACTCTAATATCATGTTAAGTTATAATATGCCATAAAATATTAAGTTATTAAAGAACGGGTCCAACAATGTATATCATGCTTTTGTACTGATAAAAAAATGTTCATTTATGTGTGGAAAAAAGTTGCATTTCTATACGAAACATCAGATTCCAAATAGAGTTGGGGACGAAAACACCGTACATTAGCATAATACATGCAATGTGTGTTTAACGGTACAAAATGTACAAAAAATTTCTGTACTATAATTATAGTCACCATAAGTCTTTGTGCCTTTTTAGAGATCAAGTGGTAAAGCTCAAGATCGATATGATTGACTAACATGGTTGTTTGATTCGATTTAAGTAGGAATGAGGCAGAAGATCCCACCAGAATCCACTCAATCCATGCCACTAATTTTTGGAGATTCGCTTTGGGAAAAGGTTGGTTTTGACCCTTCAAATAATTTAGGTTTGGTTAAATAGTACGGTAAGTAGATATTTTCTCAAAAATTCTCAATTCGCCTCTTCGCGTGGCTTTCAAAATAAAAAAAAATGTGCCTTTTAATCGGTATTGCAACATACTTTCAAGACTTACCGATATTCGCCCATCTTCATGTCTCTTTAACTACATGTAAATAGTTAGAGAACGGATAAAAAAATATGCTTCAAATCACGAAAGGAAGATTAGCTGCAATTAAATTTAGAAAAGTTACATAATTTTTGTAGGTGAGTTAGTTTTACGTAACCTTTTAGTTGGCAGATATCTACGACTTACATAAAAGTTTAACTTTAGTTTTATCATACCTTTCTTGACCTGTTTAAGGCACTCTATTAAGCTGTCAAATATGTCTTACAAAATTATAATTACAAATAATTTTAGGGAAGTGATCATTAAGATTAGAAGATATAAACTTCTAGAATTATGGGGGGTTTAAGAGTAGTCATGTCATCTTTAATCTTCCATTGTAAATGTTATTTTAGTCAATAAATTTTAACTTGACAAGAATATTTAACATCGGTTTATTATTCGAGTGGACACACAAATATTCAATATTTTCTTACACCTATAACAGTGTAGCTACTTAAGCCTTAATAAATAATGTCTATTCTTTTTTAGCAATCAAGGTTTTTTTTTTTTCCCTAGTTGCTGGTGCAAAGCTTGAGAAATGGTACCGCCTTACATACATACGGGAGCATGTAAGCGTATTTTATATTTACTCTAACGTACGTTGAGGGTTTCAAGAAACATTCGACGACCACAAAACAAGTTTGAACTTTGTCGAAACAATAGAATCAAATGGGTGCAGCCTCTTCGTTGAGTACCATTAGGGTTCATTACCTGTTGTGGCCTCGCCGACGACAGAGGAGTATTCAAGCGTAATCTCTGGGTTCAACGGGTGAATCATTGGCTCGTTAGTGCAATTGACTTGGTGAACGGTGAGCTCTCAGAGCACTCAGTATAGTCTCTCTTGGACATTAAATGCCATAACAACAACGCAAAAAGCTTGCTTTCTTTTGGATATGGATCTCTGTTAGACTTTGGATTATCACCAGTCCCCACTACATTATGAAGTTGCTCAAACCTCAATGCCACACGCTTTCATGCATTTACGTTGAGTCGCAAGTTTTCAACTCCTTCATCATTTGGAAATCGAAATTGACGCATGCATTGCTGGTGAAAGCTCCCACTATCATCACACACGTCGTGTGGTCGAGCCCAAAATGGCAAATCCTAAGAAGTCAACGCATTGTTTCACACATGGAAAACACTTGGCATATTCTGATGGTAAAATCCTTTTTTGGCTCTCAGATGGATGGCGGGAAAATGCGCTCATTCCCCTTACCTCGGTTTCAAGAGTAGGCAAGATTACTTATCGGGCTTTTTTTTTCTTTCTTTTATCTCTTCAATCAATTAAAAGATCAACATAAACTTATTTTAGCGATAAGATACAAACTGACTAGCCCTTATTTCTGTAAATTTAGTAAATGTATAATCCGAAAGACCCACAAAGATATACTCTTCTCTCTCTCTCTCTCTCTCTCTCTCACCAAACAATTGATTTTTTTTTTTAGACTGTTCCAAAAATATTGAATTTGGAAGATAAAACTTTATGGTACTTTGTGTTTTGACTTGAGACTGTTGGCATCCTTAGCCTCGCTCTAATTTCCCACGGAAAAAAGAGGAAAGTTACATCAGTGTTTGACTTGTAAATGGCTTTGATTGATAGATAGTAATCATAGGACAATAGTCAACCGGGTACTGTGGTGAGGGAAAAAGAGTTCCAAAGCACAAATTGGCACATGAAGTGAATGGTTGAATGCAAGAAGTCCACTAATCCACGACGTGATCGACACGAAGGGTGCTATTGGAGCACCCAGGTGTGCAACGAAAACCAGAATTCAACAGCACCAGAGCTTTTGCTTGTTGGGGGGGTGGCCATTGGAAAACAGCGGAGCTTAGTTCGGCTTATGCGGAGTCTGTAGAACACAAGTGGCCTCGGTGGGCAGAGCACAACTGTTTGCCAAGCATGAGAAATTACCATCTAAAAGCCATATTGCAAGTCGTGCCGTCGAAAGGCTTGGGCTTATCCTCAAGTATGGCCCGGATAACACGATCTTGCAATCAGTATGACCTGAGAAAAGAAAACATGGCCACTCTAGTGCTAGGACTGTACCTTGTACGTACCCTCTAATGGCACAAGACTGGATATCTATAATAAGGTCAATCCAGTGAAGGGCTTTAATGAAATGTCCTATCATGTTTCTCTCAAGTCAAAAGTTGCACGCTGCAGGCACACAATCTGGGCATATCGTAAATAGTTTCCAACTGATCCACTAGGCTCATTTTTGTGATGTCACGGCCTCGCTTATGACTGATGCTTCCATTGAGATAGTCAAACTTGAATCAGCAAATAAATATTTGATAAAAAAAAAATTAAAAAATTTAATCTGCCTCAAAAAGTTAAAAATTAATTAAATCTACTATCCTAAAAAGTAAATATAATCATTTTTCTCATACTCAGGTTTGGTCTTCTAATTTATCATATTATCCTCGTATTTTTCACAAAAGAAAATCTTATACACTTTAACTAATTTGAGAAAGTTATTGTACTATAATCACTTACTTGAGACGGAGGGTGTTTTTAATTAAAAGAAAAAGGTGGGTGAGATTGACTTTTCAATATTCGTATATTAGAGTTATTTACAAATGAAAGTAATGTTAACATTACCTTTCTAAGCGGATATTAAAGAAATTACTAAGCATCATCTATAATCATTTTGTCATAGTGAAACTGATTTAAGTACTTTCTTTTCAAGCATTTTTTTATAACTTTAAGTTAGTTTGCAACTACTTTTGGCTAACAGTAAACAAATTCTGCTTAAAGTAGATTAAATATGAATTAAAAATTATCTAAGATTTAAGCTGAAATATGCTTCTAAGAATTAATCCCAACAAGTGTAATCAATGATTGGAACCCTTCTTCTCGGGGGTTGGCGGTGGGAATCAACGATAGACCTCGCACATAAGCTAGCGAGTAGCGCTCAACTAAAGTCTCTTATGTGCTATCATGCCATTACTACATCTAGTTCAGATCGACAAAAAAGGACCATCCAAGCCCCAAACTTACACGATTGATTGGCATGTGAATGGTCCCTCAGTCTTTCTATCGCAATGCCTATGGTGGCCGCTTGACAAGATACAGCGTTCATAATACAGACACTTAAAATCTAAAGAGTGCTCTCATGTTGAAGCTGGACTTGGTCCCCAGCCATAAAAGGATGTCCAGAAATGATTAACGAAGTGTTCTGCTCAGTAAGTACCCTTCAAGTTTCTTCGTTCTATTATATAATTTTCTTATCCTTTATCTTTTTGGCTAGGCCCTTGGCAAAAGTTTGACTTATGCCAACGCAATATTTACTCTTAAGAGTGGAGGTACCATCTAGTATTTGCTTTAAAAGAGTAGTCATACATGCTTCAGCAATATAACTTGCCATCTTTTAGGGTGGGAAGGGGACTGAGTGATACATGACAGCTAATGATTCCCCAGAATAACAGAACGGTCAGGTCAGCCTTGACGAGAAAAGCTCAGTCGGGTAAAATCTTAAATTGGTCAGCAAAAACTGAATCATAACGATTTATTAACCAATTATGGTACAAAGGTGCCCAAATCTAGTTATAGTACGGGTAGGAACTTTGAGGATTGACATCCTGGTATAAGAGTTGCTGAGTGCCCGTGTTTTGGTAGTTTTGATGGGGAACTTGGTGTGTATCAATATGTTGGTATGGGGTCTGTGAAGCACTGTCATTCGGATAGGCCCCTTGCTGAGCATTGAAATTTTGATAGGAGCCACGCCGAGGAGTGTTGTTCGGTCCAGCAGAAGTCATAAAGGCCTGAACGATACCCTGTGCGGTATTAGAATGCTGGGAAGAACCACGGATCTCAACAACGCATTGAGAACCGCCAGAGTGAGGATCTTGAAGCTTCACCCTTGTTCCAGCAACCTGAATTTACAGGATAATATGCATTTAGTTAATGAACTATTACCAGGGGATGGAGTCGAGATTCTCTCTTGATGGAGTCGAGATTCTCTCGTAATGGAGTCGATATAGAATCACCAGAGATAGTAACAAATAAACAATAAGCAATGCAGCAATTAAAGTAGAAGAACTTTATATTGGGATATGTATGCTTCAAAAGAAAGGGAAAACCGCTTTCTCTGGTCATATATTACAAACAGAAAACACAAAAATATGCCATCTTATCTTTTAATCCTTTACCTTCACCTCTTTTTTCATTCTACTATCAATCACACAAGTGCCTATGCGCTTGATGCATGAATTCAGAGGATCTAAAACAACAAAAAAGCAAAAATTGTATTCTCTCTCACAAATGCTAAGACTAAGATCAGAAAGACTCCGAAAATTAAATTCAAAATACTTTTAAGAATTGCTAACTTTTTTCAGTACTATAGCAAAGGCCCTACACATTATGGGAATACGAATGGGGCCAATTGACTAAATTATGCAATATTTAGCTCCATGATCGACAAAAGGCACAAAGGAACTTAACATAAATGGAAGCTGTATAGTGCTCCAAAGCATTTGAACTACATGTCCAAACCCCTGGGACAATACTCAATTAAGTAAAAGCCAAGCAGGAAAGCATGGTTGAAAGGCAAGAGAGCACATTCGACTACAATATTAGAAGATACTAATCTGGAGAACTTTAACAAGGATTCAGGTTTCAAGTGCCGTTAAGCTGTTAACCTAGTTATCTTAACAATTTCGCCGTGAGGAGATCCCTAGAGGTGGGCATGGGGGCGGGCGGGCAGGCGGGCGCGGTGAGAGAGAGAGAGAGAGCCGCCACCTCACGTGAGATGGTGGTCATTACCGAACAGCACATGGTCTGTGATCTGAATGGGGTGCTCTATTTTGGTGGTCAGACACCAATCTCCATTCTGTTGTCATAATGGTTATCGGCTTCAACGATTGAAGAGGCGCTGTTTTCTGCATTAGGGTTACATGTTGAAGGATGCAACCATGTTCCTGCTGTTTAAAAATGGTTAGCTGTTTCGGCATTTCCAGTTTGGGAACGGATCTATGCCTGGTTGGTTAGGGCCCCTCTCATCTCTTTGGCTGGTCGGACAGGTCTTTGGTTGTGCCCAACCCGGTCTCTACTTGAACCTTATAATTACTTATCTACTGTTGACAGGAGGATCCTTCTTGTTGTTTTGTCTCTCGTATACTTTGTGTAGGCAGAAATTTTGTTGTCCGATTTTGCCCCCCTTTGTCGATTCATTAATGCAACCATTTACCAATAGCTAAGCAAAAGAGGTTCTTTAGTTTCTTGCCCTTAGAATTGAGTCAAAGGTTCCTGTTATTGGATTATTAATCCCTAAAAACATAAAGACTTATCATGCGACTAGATTTGAGATAGTTTTAGCTCTAAAAAACATTGCCCTATTAAGTTCTCCTTCAGATCTCAGATTTGAGAATTTCCACTCTTGACAATAATCAACACTCACTTCAGAAGTGACAAACTCCAGCCATCCAACCAACCCCAATTGAAGTCTAATGATCGCATAGACCCAAAACCATGTTCAACTTACCATCTTCAACTTACCATCTTCAATACCATGGAATCTCAACCACAAAAGTCAACAATCCATCTAACGAGATCTAACCGTAACAGCCGTCTACCGCACTGGCCAGTGAGCCAGAAAGACTTGAATTTCAAGCAACAAATATGCTAACTTTAAACCAACTGACTCTAATGATTCAAAAAATATAAAATAAATTCACTGAAGATAAGAGCTTAAACTATTTACTGCGAGAAAGGGAATCTGGTGATGAGCACCTGCGAGTCACATAAAATTATTTTGTTCCTCTTTCAAAAAAAGAATATAGAAAAAACTCACATCACTGGTGCTGCTCCGACCTGTTCCCATAGTAGAACTTATAGCATGGTTTGGCATCTTTGGACCCATAGCATTGTTGAAATTTGGGTACCTGCAATAAAGATAACATAATGACCTCTGAAACCACACTAATAAACATGACGCTAGCCAGAAGAATGGACAATACAGAAGCAGTCAGTACCCAGTAGAACTTGCGCGAAATGGATAACTTGGAGATTCATACTGCCGTCCAACACCCTTGAGAACAGAAGTGACAATATTTTAGTAACACAGGGAAGACAAATTCTTCATTAATCATCATGTTAAAAAAAAAAAGCACGTTTGGCAAGCAACTTAGGCATGATGTAAAAACATCGGCAACAAGTTAGAAATTGCTTATTACTATTTACTAAGAATAACATTAAAGTTTATTTGCTTAAAATATTAGAGGCCCAACAGTGTATGGCATGCTTAGAGCTTCCAATGACGTGCAAGCCCCAATAGCATGTTAGAGACAGATTCCACCCCCAAGTACACAAACAAACGCACTGACAAAACAATGAGAACCATTGTAAAGGGGCCAAATACAAGCGGGAAGGACCGAACCCTAGATTTTGCATAAGCTCTGATACCATGTTGAGTTACTAGCTACTCTAAAAGTTGTAGCCATTAGAAAATGAGACCAACATTGAATATCATGTTTTGAAAACTGCTTCATACAACTACGTTTGAAGCCCATGATGGAATATCATCACAGCCCACAAAGTAAGCCATAGCTAGAAACAAGAACAAAATCCAACATAAGAAATACGTACACTCAACGTCGTTTAAAAGAAAGGCACTTCCTATGTGGCACGGTCACGAAAGGCAACTCAAGATTCTTAAGGGGGGTTGTACGTTTACCGAATTTCGTTTTCGTTTTTTGCAATGATGACGAAAAAGATGCCTTTTTCGTGTACTTTTATCTTTTTCCAGTTTCATTTTGGATAAAAAAATCCAAACAGTAGCAAAAAAAAATGAAAACACCCCAAGGGTGTTTTCACCTTTTTCAGAAAAATTGAACTCAATGTCAAAAAAAAAATCAAAAAAATCTTCTCACAATCTAACACAATAGATTCCTGCTCCATCCCTCTGTCTCTCCCCTAGCACCACCATGGCACCACCCGCGTTTATCCAGACCTGTCACTGAACCACCACAAAGAATCACACCACAGCCACCATGCCCACCACTCAACACTCAAACCTCATCTCCTCCGGCCAATTTGTCGCCACACAGCCACCATAAACCACCACTACGCCAGATCGGGCCTTTATAACGACATAGCGATGGCACACAGCCACCATAAACCACCACTATGCCACACAGCCACCATAAACCACCCACCATCGTAACACCGTCTTCTCCAATCGCAACCCACGATGGCCAATCTAACCACCGTAACACCATTTCAAACAAAAAAAAAGAGATCTGGTAGGTGAAGAGCCTCAATGTCGTCGTGTACTTTGTGGAATCCATAAAAGTCGCCCATCTTGAAGCTTGGGCGTTTGTCCGGAATCCATGAAAGTCGCACGTGCAGGGCAGTGGTAGATGGGGAAGATCGTTGGAGATGGGCGGTGGTAGATGGGACTCGTGGGAAAGGGCAAAGAGTGGGGGGGCGGGGGAGGGTGTGAGTCATGTAGGGTATATATTATAAATAATAAGGATACATGTAAAAAGGTGAAAATGAAAATGATATAAGTACACAAATCCGACAAAAAAAATAGCTAAATTTTTTTGTGAAAATAGTAAAAGTACAAGAATGAATTTCCTAACTGAATAAGAAAGTTATGAAAATGAATACCGTAAACGTACGGGCCCTAAGAAAATAGATTTCGAAACCATGACACCTTGAATATATAAAGCGATACCGCATATATATGATGCATGTATGTGGATTATAAGATTCGTATATATTTGAATAACATCAAGTGATAACATAGATATATAGAATAGGTAATGCTTGATACATATGCTTAGATGATGACAACAATGATGATACATGTTAACATACCTAATGATGTTGGTTACATATTTGTGACACATTGTAACATAACCATATAACTATGTGGGATATCAAACCTATCACACCATTTTTGGACAAATGTGCCCTCCTCTTCATAGGTTAGGATATTATTTTTTGAGGCTATTGCTGTCGTTCTACTTTAAAAATTACCTAAGACCTCTTTCTTTCTTCTCTTCTGTTACTGCCGTCACAGCGTACAGAGAATCCGCTGAAAATATAACTGGTCCCCACCCCACAAATTGTCTTGAACCAATCCGGAACATATCTTGCCGTTGGTGAGTTACATAACACCGGGTCTGTGTGCTCTTTGCTGATGGTGCTTGTCAGATCTCTGGTGGTCAATGTAGAAAAGGCGAGGGCGACAGTTTCCATCAACGGCAATGGAGAGGGTAGTACATGATGAAGAAGCATGGCACAGGCGGATTCGAGGCATAAATTGGGACGCAAGAACTAAGAAGTGGGAGAAGATGACATGCAAAATGACCATAAACACCCTCCTTCATAGTTACACTTCTAAACAAATTGGGGCTATTTTTATTAAAAGAAAGAAGGTGACCAGTTTAACCTCCTATGAGTATATAGGAGATCAGACTCACTATACCCATATGTATACATTTGTAAGTCTGACAGTGTCCGTGGTTGGAGGGGAGGGGCTACTTAGGAGTTTGTTACTACAGAATTTGGGTTGTTTTGGGAGGCAATTTGGGTGATGACAGTGCAACGTACTCACACTAGGGCTGAGAGTGGAGTTTCAAGTCATTAGCCTGGCAGGTTGGTCAGAGGGTTCATGGTGGGCCCAGAACTTGGCCAATACAAGCCAGGGCCCTCTGCTTGCTATAATGGATCTTGGGTAAACAAAAAATTCATTAGTTATAAACTTCTAGTAGAAAGCAACATAAAAGATCTACCATTTTATAGCCTCCATCCCTACAATATATGCTAAAGCAATCGACTCTCTAATTGGTGCACAAATGAAAAGGCAGATTTGAGACTAAAATAATATTAACAAAATTTACACCACAATTCAGCCATAAAATAGAAAACTCCTGATTGTACCAGAGCAACTAAGAAAAAGATCTTCAGTTGTCAACCCACAAGCTAACACATATTTCTTTAGTCTCTTATTATTGCTTTTGAGATTCCACATGGGGCACAATTACTCTTCTGTTTGAAAGTCTGAATCATCAAATCTTATATTTCTCAACTAGTATGCTGATAGTGCTACACCTATAAATCTTGCAAATGTGCTCGCTGCATATAATACCGAGTTATTTATCTTAACATCTGCAAGCCAGCTGCACTTTTTCGTAAATATGTTATTTCTTAGTTGCCAAGCATCCAGTAAAGAAAGCATGTGTGGTTTTATAACCATACAGACTTCTACATAAAACCCAACCTCATATCATCCAGCATGAGCTTCAAATCTTCACAATACTCCAACAAGCTTATAGCATATAAAGTGCAACTAGAGAAAAGGAAGATTCTGAGGGGCTGGATGCTGTTGGGCCATGCAATCAAATTTGAGTGAAAACAATTCCAGATTGACCTGGGCCCCACGTCATGAGTGTAGCGGTGATTTGAGGAAGGTTCTAGCAAACTTGGAATAATGACTTCTAAAGGGAGATTGGAAATACAAATTGCGGTGCCTAATAATCTAAAGAATATTAAAGCTGTTTCCAACATCCCCCACATTATAAAACAGATAAAATTGTGTTAGAAAAGGCCATTTGAAGAAGTTTAATCAATTTCTTGCAGTTTAAAATAACTACGATCCAAAATAAAATCCTCTATCATATTTTTTATGCCTGAAATGAGAATGATCTGAAGGATAACTTTGCACAAGGGACAAGACACTAAGTTTACAACAAGACATCAAAAGCGATTGGTAATTTGCAATTCATAAAACCTAATCTAACTTTTTTAAACAAAGTCGATATGCTGGTTTATGCAGTTCTGCTGAAATTCACCTTTAGAAGTTCATATTCGCCAGAGCTGCCAGCTCCTATGGTGCCAGAAGGAGGGGGACCTCTGCCTCGTAAGTTAACGGGAGGACCAAATCCTTTAACTGGCCCAACTGGAACAGGTCCTGCTCCAGCTTTTGCATCCCGTAGACATCTTGCTCTAAGTCTTGATGCAATCTCTGCCAACGCAACTTCACTAACGCCAAAGTCTCCAGAGATCTGAATTATCAGAAGCAAGAATGAGCTCAAGTCATAATATACTTTGATATGCCTTAAATATGTGAAGAAAGAAAATTAACAATGACACAAGCACTAAAGCTAGTCATAGTAGAAAATGATACGTAAACACATCACCTGCACAAGCTCTTCGTCTTCGGCTGCACACTTTGGCTTATCTTCCTTGGAATAAACACGGATGTCTGCTTGGGTTCTCCTCCTCATCTCATTGATAACATGGCCTCCTTGTCCAAGTATGCAGCCAACCTTACTAGATGGAACAAGAAGTCTAGTAGTAATAACTCCTTTCTCAGAAAATTCACTTGTTTTGTGTTGAAGCTGAAGAATGGCGTCAATAGTTTGTGATCTCGGGTCCCACGGAGCCTGACACAATATCAGTATTATCACTTGCATGTTGATACTTACAAAACCATACGAACATACAAATGGTCTACGACAAGATGTTCCCATAACCTAAGCTAGGTGAACTGAAGCACCAGATTGAGATACTTCTTAGATGCATGAAGGATAGGGGAAAGGCTAACCTCAAAAGAAGAAACACAAATGACACGTTCATCTGACTCTGTTGACACATCCTCCACATGAATACTAGCTCCTGTCTCCTGTTGTACCTGTCTTACATTGAACCCTCCCTTGCCAATTACCCCTCCAATTTTTGAAGATGAGCACAGAATTTTCATAAAGAATTCACTTGGAGCTTCCCCACCATGTTCAGCAGGAAAATCATTAAAACCACTTGGCCCATACCTGGCAGGCTCATTCTCATATCCCCCCATCCACGGTGGTCGTGGTATATTGTGGGAATTAGCATTCCTATGAGACCACGTTGGGTTCCCTGGTGGTAACATATCTGCCATTGGAGGCCCGGGAGGACGAAAACCTTCACTCCTGTATGGCACTGGAAAACTCAGTGGGGGTTTATCTTTACGTGGGTTTTGATGCAACAAAGTAGACACTTCATAGAGAGCCCTCTTAGCCACAGCTGGTTTACCTGATATCTGTAAAATACCTACCACTGAGAGAGATTCTATTGAAGAATAAGTTCATTAATCTATATTTGATTAAACTTAGTGACTGCAAAGTACTGCCTGAATCATGCTCCTGAATTACAAGATCATAAACCATATCGCAAGAGAAGCAAGCGGAACAGTGTTCAAGTATATAAACTGATATATCGCTAAGAATAAGATTGCTTACAGGAAATCCAACACTTGAACATATCTAAAATAACAACTGTTTCAAGAAAACTTCCAGTAGCATTTTCACCCTCAGAGGTGGCTTTAGTGTGCTTATCTTGAGAAGAAACTCCTTCAGCTGCTTCCGTGTTCTTCAAATTTGTCTACAATCCGCTGGGGCGGTGGGATGTCGCGCCCGCCCACCCCCAAAAATCCTTAGCAAATATAATACAATTATTTTTCCAAAAGGAGGTTCATATCCGGCAAGAAAAATATCAGTATACTTCACTTTCATTGAGAGTCGTGAACTTACCTCAACTCAACAAAACTCTTCCACGTCATGATTTAGAAAGCGTCATAGGAACCAATCAATACCCCGCAACTGGAAAAAACCACTTGGAGCGGAAAACTCCTGCTCCATTCTATCAAGCTGACTCTGTTTTCAAACCACGGGGCATTGAGTCCCCTAAAAGGACTAGTCAAGTAGGCCTATTGAGTTCATTGGCAGATACTTATAAGGCCAATCTCAAACTCTCCCAATTCTGTTGTTGGATCTTGGAACATCACAATCTACCCCCTACATCTTAGCATCCTCACTGAGGTCCCATCTTAATGTATAATCCTCTCCCTACCCCCCCCCCAACCCCCCCGGGCGCTTTCCCCAGATATCCTCTTGAGGTGGGGACAACTGCCTTCCGTTCCACATAGCTGACAACTTGATCTGACAATCAAACGCGAACTTCTGAGGGTCTGGTTGAACACCATATATTACAACATAGCCATAGGCATTGCTGACCCAAAAGATCCAGCAAGAGGCATCCTTGAGAACCTTGGCAGGGTCTTATAGGGTAAACCTCAAACTCCCCCACTTCCAGTGTGGGATTTACGTCATGCATAAGTAAAGAGGATGCCAACCAAAACAAAACTGAAACCAATATAGGTCATGCCCAAGAGTTGGTAATGCTATATGCATAAAGTACTAAATAAATCAAAAAAAGGCAAAATGAATGTCTAAGCAACTTGTATAGTCGGTATTTCAAGTAAATTCTTCATTCAATCTCCATAATTACATTGACCTTCATAATTCCAGAAACTTATGAGACTTTAACAATAATGGACTCTAAAGTCAAGATTTGTGAGATCCCAATAAAGATGAGGCAAATTAAAAGCTGATCAGAGCCAAGAGTGAATCCATCTCTGTGTGTGTGTTCACACACATACGTGTGTGCATTCCTCTATGATTTGGGGTTTGGGCAACAATAAGAAGTTTAACCTTTCAAAGAACAAAATTACTATCGTACATACTTAACAATTTATTGGAACTTTCAAAGATTATGCATCCTATGTAGCCATTCAGAGAGTGGAATACAACAGATCTTTCAAAAGATGAGGCACTTCTTTCACATTATCCACCTCCAAAAAGCATGTTTCAAAATGCAAGTGATACTTTTCACAAGAGCATTTTGGCAGATGAAGCACGATTAAGGCCTTTCATAAAATATAAAGTACCAAAACGTGTGTGCATGGAATTGCAGTGATGGCAAGAACTATGGTAAAAAGGTGCAACATATTCATGATGCAAATCACCTGAGGAAGGTAATACATATTTTCCTCCTGTATATTCCTTAGAGGCATCAAGAATCCAAGACATCAATTACATGAACTAATGATGGCACTGAGAAAATATTACCTGCACCAATTCATCAGTGCTCATAGCACAGGTCGGCAGATGTTCGGCAGGAAGAACACGAATACTTGCACCCGTTTCACTTCGCAATCTCTGGATGACATCTCCCTTTTTGCCCAGAAGACATCCAACTGTATTGTTTGGAACAAGAAGTCGTGCAGTGATCGCATTTTCGTTGCTATCCTCATTCTCAGTTCCACCATAAAGGTCTTCCTCAATAATCCTGTCATGAACTTTTAAGAGAGCATCCTGGGCAGCACAATGTGGCTCCATAAGACCATCTTCTTTCTCCATGTCTATATCTTCGTCATTATTCTCAGCAATGTGCTTCCTCGGGATTTTTGTAGAAGGGCTAAAGATGAGAATCACTCTCTCGTCAGAGCCAGGAACAGACTCGGCAACAGTAATCTTCGCTTGAGTCTCTTCTCTTAAGGCTTTCACTATGTTGCCACCTTTTCCAATTACACTACCAATCTTTTTGGAATGACAGAGTATTCTATAAGAAGTCTCTGATGCGCTAGAATCTCCTACTGATTGTTCGTGGCTATAATTATTCGGCTTTCCCCTTTTGGAGCCTCCTTTCTTCCTAAACTGGGGGTTAGGTCGTTTCTTAGATAAGGACCTCTTGTCCGCTTCCATACTTCCACAAGAATTTCAAGCACAAGTTGAGAAGGAGAAACCTGTTGACATCAGAAAATCGAACACATACAAAATATGTATAAAAACATCGTGCTGAAAAGGATTTTTAAGTAGTCCATTTCACAGAACATCGAAGACCTGAGAAATACAAGCACTACCACATCTTTTGCTTCGTACATGTTAAATATGATTTT
Organism: Escallonia herrerae; assembly: GCA_033070095.1. Classification (NCBI taxonomy): domain Eukaryota; kingdom Viridiplantae; phylum Streptophyta; class Magnoliopsida; order Escalloniales; family Escalloniaceae; genus Escallonia; species Escallonia herrerae. The sequence continues at coordinate 68,345 of JAVXUP010000180.1, read as the reverse complement.
TTTTTACATTATTTAAAGGCCTGAATTGTGTGATAAAATGCAAGATACAGAGTTACAGGGATTTTGAGGCACAGAGACATCATAGTAGTTTCCATGTATAACATGGACAATACTAAAAATTATTCCACAACTTCAAGTAGTTACATATGCTATCCCTGTAAATTAAGAGATTAGAGACACCCATTCCCATCAAAGTTAAGGATCTACTGATACCTAGTATAGCGAAGTAAATTACAAGAGAAAATAAAGAACCACAGAACCATGTGACAAGGGTTGTCTCTCTTCTGTTTTATAGCAAAACACCAAGGCAGCGCATCAAATAAACCCAACATTCAGGAGTCTACATGTGATTAAACCCGGGTAAAAGATACTGCGTTATTATCCTGTCCTAGATTTTTGAACTCATTCGAACCTATGTTCATGCTTCTGGTAAGAAAAAGCTATACAGCCATATGTCACAAAGAGGCAGACTGTGGATCCCTCGAGAGTAATCCCAGCACGACCATAATCAACATCGAACATCATGCCATAAAAAATAGCTCAAGGTCATGTCCTCAACTCCTAATACGGCCACTCTCAAGGTCACAGCAATGCTTCAACTATTCAGAGGTCAACACTCTTGACTCCCTTTGACTTCATGGTGGCCAAGGACCTCCCCAATAGGAGCCCAGATGTTTAATGAGATGCTCAAGTTTTCTTTTCACCCTAAAGCTTTTTTAATAATCACGTGAATTTATTGTGCACTGCGCACCAATTAAATGTGCCGACTCATAGTGAAAACCCAGTTCTCATAAATTGGCTGGTTTGTATAACACCCTCAACCACTTAAGCTAACAAGCTTGTGAAAGCAAGTGATACAGGAAATAGGACAACTGGTGGGTAAGAAAATAAGCATCCTAGTCCACCCAGAACCCTTACAGCATTCGTGGGAACATTTGAAAGACTTGCATTATACACAGATGGAAACACACAGAAAGCTCTTGAGCGTGCACAGACAAGTGTCCCAGTTATGAACATCACATCTATGCTGCTCAGATGAGCACATACAAGTCTTAACTGGCAGTTTCCAAAGTTTCAAACCGCACCTGCTTACGAGAACAAAAATAGAAGCATTGATACTTGTGCACGAGAAAAAAACACTGCAGTCTCCACTACAAGAGGGCCGATATCTATTTCACGAGGGACCCAACCAGTTGGTTGGACTGGACGTGGCACAAAAGCTGCATGAGGGCAGAGCACCATCGCTACCACCAACCCTCAGTTAAAGGTTTCGGGAGCGTTAAACGTATTGCCTTTTGAGGAGAGGCAAATTCATGTTTTCAACCCTTGCCTCCAGGTCAAAAAACTTGTGATGCCAGGGAAGTGGGTTCGCAGTCGTCGTGTAGGTGCCACAAGAAATGCAATCCGAATCAGATGCCAAGTATGTTGATGCGGGACACAGTAAGGGTGGGGCAAGGGTAGAGACCAATGGCTTTCCAGACAGAGCCTGAGGGTGGCAGTGCTGCGAAGGCGATGGCACGGGGTGAATACACAACGACAGTCACAGCCCAATACTTTGGTCCAGAGTCAAGGTCTTGTATGTTTCTCTCACTAGAATTCTAGAGTGAGAAAATGAATGTGAGAAATATCTGAAAAATGTTATCTCCAAATGAATTGTCAAGACCCCTATTTATAGAGGTTGAGATGATGATGTCATTAACCGACGCGGGGCGCTCCCCATGAGTGACACGTCACCAGGGGTCCACAGGTGTCGGTGCTCCATAGACTGTTGGATCGCATATTCACCAAGCTACCACGCACAACTTCGCTTTGTCTGTCTGGAAAGACTGGCTCCCACAGCGCCGGTGTAGCTAGAGAACCCTCTTGATCTAGCCACCAGTCTAAGGCCCTTGCAGAGTCCCACAAGGCGTTGAGAGACGCCGAGGACCTAGCAGCGGTGGGGAAGAATTGACGCCCAACAGCCAGGCGAACTAGGCGCGATGCCCTCCGAAAATTTGCTCCTGTCTCGGAGTGACCCGGGGGTCATAGTCCCTAGGGGTACCGATGAAAGCCCCAGTGCTGGAGCATATAGGCTAGTCACGCAGACACCCTGGCGAAGGTAGTGTCCCGGAGGAGTCGCCTATCCCCCCGGTGAGTCCTCGTGCTAGAGCACTCAGAGTGCGCCAAGGTAGTGTCCCAAAGGAGTTGCCTACCCGACGGGCCGAGGTAGCATTCCAGAGGAGCCGTCTACCTGACAGAAGGGGAGTTGAAACTCCCTGACGGAGATAGTGTCCCGAAGGAGTCACCTATTCCCGCGGGTGAGTCCTTGTACCGGAGCACTCAAAACGCGCCAAGGTAGTGTCCCAAAGGACTTGCCTACCCGACGGGCCAAGGTAGCATCCCAGAGGAACCGTCTACCTGGTAAAAGGGGAGTTGAAGCTCCCTGACGAAGATAGTGTCCTAAAGGAGTCGTCTAACCCCGCGGGTGAGTCCTTGTGTCAGAGCACTTGGAACACGCCAAGCTAGTGTCCCCGATGAGTCGCCTACCCGACGGGCCAAGGTAGCATCTTGGAGGAGCCGTCTACCTAGCGGAAGAGGAGTCTTCATGCCGGAGCACTTAGAGCTCCCTGGCAGAGATAGTGTCCGGAGGAGTCGCCTATCCTCGCAAGATGCTGCACACTCCGGGGAGCGGGTCGAAGCATGTTGCACGACCAAGGCAAGGTGCACATGGTGGTGAAAGGATGCACCAATGCAAGGGGCGGGTAGTGTGACAAAGAGCCAGGGAGCGCGACTGTATCAACGGCGCTGCGCATCGGCGCGGCGGAGTGTTGTGGAGCACGTTAGTGTGACAGAGAGTCAGGGGGCGCAACTGTATCAATGGCGCGGCGCATGGGCGCAGTGGAGTGTGCATGGTGCCGGGGGCATGATAGTGTGACAGAGAGCCAGGAGGCGCGACTGTATCAGTGGCACGGCACGTGGGCACAGCGGATTTGTGTATAGTGACGGGCATCATGCCGAGGGCACGTGACCTCGAGACAACGCGCAGGCGCGGGCGATGGGGGTCGCAGAGTCGACGCGCCAGTGAAAGGGGGTCGCGGACAACGGGCGTCGCGACGACGAGCATCGTGGACTAGACACTCAGGCGCCCGTGCGACGGGCGCCACAAAGAAGGCGTGCGGGCGACGAGGGTCCCTGAGTTGGTGCGCGGGCAACGGGGGCGTCACTGAGGCACAGGGCCCCTTGAAGAGAAGTGGAAGTGCTGAGGAGAAGGCCAACCCCTAAGGGGAGGCCGAGACCGACCCACTAGGGTGGTCGAGGCCAACCCCCTAGAGAAGGCCAAGGCCAACCCCCTTGGGTAGGCACCAAGGCACACCGACGGTTGATGTTTTGGAAAAGAAAAGAGGGGTGGTGGAGGCGCGACGGGCTTGTTTCCGCGTGTCGAGCCCGTCGACTACGCTGACGTGTTGCGCAAAAAGGGACCCCCACTGGGCCCTTAGGTGCGACCAAGATAGGTTGGGAACAACTTATATAATTCAAGAAGGTCTAATTTTAAGTCCTTTGTCAATTATATTGACAAGTATAAAATCATCAGATATACTACATTTTCAATGCAAAAAATCAATCTCAATGCAATAACTGGTTAAAAAAGCAGGTAAGTCCACCTCCTCTCAAAGCTACCAAAAGTTATCAGCAGCCAACCCTCATAACCAACTCTGGCACTAAACCCAAGGGTCTTGATTACTAGATCATCCAAACAGAGTCTAATAGATTAATACAGCAAAAAAAGAATCGAACAGAAGCACAAATTAATGAACTTTTAGAAAAGCCCGTAAGCTAAGCATTATTATTACTTATTATTATGGGCGAATCATGATAATTATAACTTAAGTAAGTTATTCTACCAAAACATTCCACGGAAAATCACAGTGCTTTGAGTGTAAACTAAATTTTCAGTATTACGGAGTCAGTATGGATCATAATTTGCCCTTCAAATTACCCATAACTATCAAACAATGCAACTAGTAAATCACCGACTTTCATTGTAATACAAAAAACAGTAAAAATTTCTAAACAGAGCTCAATTTCAACCTCCCCCGCAAATATCGAACAATTTTCTCGTAGAAATGCAAGATAAGAGAGCTCAATAGTTAGTTAAACCGTCTGACGGACAAAATTACTACACTGAAAAACTAGATACGCACCGGGGAAGAGAGCCGAGAGTGGAATTCCGGTGAACGAAATGAGATAAAGCCACTGTTTTGCTGAATTCAGCTCTTCAACATCTGAAGCACTGGCAATAGGGCTCGTTTCGCCTTTGTTTCTTTCATACAATATTCATTTCTTTCATATGGACGGGAATGGGCTGGCTTTTTGCCGGATAGTGGGCCTCAAGCGTCCTTCGATAATGGGCCGTATTCTATCCGGTAGGAGTGATAATCGTAACCCAAACGCATTAACCCGCCCCAACCTGTCCATTTAAAAATGACCCAAAATTACTCATTTAAATAATTGAGTCAAGTGGGTTCAGAATCTTCCTACCCTTAACCCATTAATTTATATAGGTCACAAATGGGTGTCCATTACCCATTAATCGATCTGTCGTTTTGTCTCATTCTTCTCTCTTCCTTCGTCCACTCATATTCTTCTATCTTCCTTCATCCAAATGCGTCCACCGTCGACACTGCCACCACAAGTCTCGCTATCGACACATGATGACATTTCACCGTTATCACCGCCACCGCCGACCGTCACCGACAGGAAAGCTTCTTCTCTCCTCGTTCTCCCCATCCCTTTCTCTTTTGATTAATCTTTCTCTTTGAACTTTGTCATCCTCCATTCTCTAGATTTGCTTTCTACTGAGTGATTAATGTCCATAATTTTCTTTCATGCTAGATCTTATAATTTGCCTTCTAATGCCGGGATCTTTTGATTTTTTGGATGATTTAATCTGAATCGTTATATCAAAAGTGAAATTATCTCTGATGTGTGTAAAAAAAAAATTTGGGGCCTTGTATACCCTATCTGTTTTCTGGTTATCGTTATCCTTTCCTTGCTTCGTCGATCAAAAGTTATTTTTTCAAAACATTTACATGATGTTTGTGAGGTTATGATCTGTTTATTGAAGCCTTAGCTTCCCCTTTTCATTCTTCTGATCTGTCTCGTGTCTATTTTTCTGGTTGCTTTCTCAATGCCATGCTTCAGGTTCGAAAGGTTTGATAAAAAGAACTGGCGACTGTCATACCAGGCTCTGATTGTGCTTGAAGACTTGATGACTCATGGGCCAGAAAGTGTTGCAGAGGAGTTTCAAGGTGACAAGGATGTTATCAGTGAAATGGGAAGCTTCCGGTATATTGATGAGAAAGGGTCTCTTCCTTATTAATTCTTCATTCTGGTTACAAGCAGCATTATGTTAAAAGTGTCAGCATCGAACTTTACACAAATTATAAATGTTCAAATTGCAGATTCAACTAGGGTCTTAATGTGAGAAAGAAACCTGAGAGGATAACTAAACTGCTAGATGAAGGAACACTTCTCAAAGAAGAAAGAAATCGAGCTCGGAAGCTCAGTAGAGGTATGCAGGGGTTCGGTAGCTTCTGCCGCAGGACTTCATCAACACAAAGGATTCTGCAGGAATCGTCTTTTGCAACGTTCGGAAGGTGCAATTCACAATTCAACGACCATGGAAATCAGGAAGATCAGCTTTTGAACTCGAATGAAGAAGAAATAAGAACAAAGCATGATGAGAACGTAAAATCTCGCGATGCTTTCAACGATCGTGAAATAGCGGAAAACTTCGGTAACTCAGACGAGTTTCCAAAAAATATTATCATCATTTCTAAGGGGAAAAAATTGAAATATGAAAGTCAAAAAGTCAACGAGTCAAAAGGTCAGCGGATATGGTCAAAAGTCAACGGGATAGGTCAAAATTGGGTCAGGCCATGAACTGGGTTGGTGAGAATTGTTTGGTTCGATAAATGGGTCATGTTAGAATAATGGGTTAAATCAACCCATTTAATAATTGACCCAATTAACCCATAAATAATTGGGTCAGCCACCCATTTTACCGGGCCTAATCCCATATTGGCTTAGTCGGGTAAGTATAACTGTAAAAGTAAGTACCGGTGCTCCTGGAATTTATGACTTTGAGTAGGTTAGGGTTGTTGGAGCTGCAATGAACGGTCTTTCGTGTAGCGGGATAAGAGTTTTGGCGGGGCACATATCGTCATTCTTACGGGAAATTGAGTTCTAAAGTTTGAGTCGGGCTAGAGCATAAAAGGCGCGAGCGAGCGAAAAATTTTGTGCCCGAGCTCTTGGTGGCATGTGGCTCATGGTGATTGAAAGCCAGATCTCATCCTTAAGCACTCCTTATTTTGCTATTAAGACTTCCTATACAATAAAGTTTTGCACATGGTGCTCTCTTGCATAGCTTAATAAGAGAGTGAGGCACTCTGAAGGGATGCGTGAAGTGAGAAAGGTCTTGAAGAATAACTTAAAGGTCCCGAGCTCGAATTCGCATACCACGGGCCAAATATAAATTATAGTTCTACCAAATTCAATAAAAGTAAGAGAGTGAGGCAAGAGAGAAACTTGTGTCAATGATAGCACAGTTAGAGAAATGTGCAACCTTTGCAAAATCCAGTCTAAGCCACAGCCCAGCCCGCGTAATCCAGCAAAACCCAAAATTTTTATAATCACCGACAACAAAGAGACGGTCTTGCTAAATTTGTTGTGCATAATAAAGATGTATGGAAAATAATGTGCAACCTTTGCATAAAATAGTTCATAAAAATGCTACTAGGTATGATGCATTGAAACAATACATGAAACTAAACAACGGTTAATTAATTTTTTAAAAAAAATTTGATGGTAATATTAGTGTTACTTCCTATGTTTAAGGATATCCATCCTAATCATTTTAGTTATTCTTGTGTAATGGATCATTGTATTGATATAAACTGAGTTATACACAAGCAAATCACTGCTTTTAAAATATTTTCACATCCACAAGATGCATCTAGTGTTGCTAATATTGTAAATATAGCATGTCTGAACTTTCTAACTCAATGAAAAGATAATGAGTATTAATCTCAGTAATGGTTCAAACAAAGATGTTGATATTCAATTGTTAGAGATGAGGTGGAAATATTTTTCATGTTCATCATGTTTCTCGTAAATTGTTCAATATGGTTTCACTGTTACAGCACCATTTATTTTCAAGGTAAGACGTATTATTATGTATGTTACTTCTTTGGTGATAAGACAACCAAAGTTTAATTTGTGTGATCAATATCATTTGCCTACTAGGAAACCTCTCGCAGATTCCAGCATAGATTACCATCATTGGCCTATCCGGCCCATTTGACAACTGCACTACCACTTGAATCCTCTCCACCCATCACCGCCACCGTGTCACCATGATTCAATCACAGATGAGCCACCTGCCAACGCCCTTACGCCACCACACCATCAATATCGAATCAAAACCGAACGACCACCCATCCGAACCCTATCCATCCACCACCACCATCAGCTTGTCATCATTGAAGCACAACAATACCACAGTATCAAATGACACATATTTGTTGTCAAAGTCCCACATCGACAATACATGGAGTTTGAGATTAGTTCTTATACCTGGTGGGCTTTTCCTACTCTTGAGCATGCTTTTGAGTTGGACACCAGGTTCTGCATATGTCACCCCAAGCAGCTGCAATCGTGTGTAATTTTGCTACGATCCAATTTTATAAGATTTTTTTCAACTTCAATTGTGTGTGTACGTGTGTGCCTGTATGTCATTTTCGATTCTTATTATTTCATTAAATCCCTAATTGTAATGGACAGGGGGTATTTCAAGACAAAATAGTGTATGGTGATAATGTGTGGGGATGAATTGAGGAGGGGAAGTGGCTTAGTTGTGATGTGAAGATGATCTTGTGGTGGTGGTAGAGGTAAGTGTCAAAAATTTGCGTGGAGTAGTAAGGTGAATTGGTTTGAATGGTTTTATAGTTACCATGGCACGCGCAATATACGTGTAGAAATAAAGTTAATAATATAAAATTATTAGAAAAATCAAGCAAGACGTATACAGTGTTTAATGTCAACATAGTAGAAGATGGATTTTAAATTGTGAAAACCAAATATGTCTTTTTGTTTTGTGTCACTTTCTAAAAAATTTCTTATCATTCCAAGTGTCATCTTTCTAACAGGTAGTTATGTAACGGTTAAGGTGGTGTTACACTAAAAAGGTCATTTTTTTTTTAAAAGGACTAAAGATTACATTGCGGTGGTAGCAGTGGAAATGGATGTCTGTGGTGGGTAATGGGATGGTGTTAGTGATGTTGGAGGTGGTGAAGCGTGGTAATGGAATGAGTAGAAATTAAAGGTTGATTCTTCACATCATATCATGATTCCGTAGCAACCAATCGGTGGCGGTAGTGGGAGCAGAGAAGAATAACATGGGATGGTAACGTGGAAAGTGATGTAATAAAAGAAGTGGTTTTTTTTTTTAATCGATATGTAGATTTTACCCTTCAATTAAGCTGTTAACACAAGGATTTGATTACAATAAACGAGTCTAATGATTATTTTTGACAAAACTATGAGTTCATTGACCAAATTGGCAATAATGATTAAGTACAATAGTCTTTTGCATATTTAATTTTAACTCCTTTGCTTAAAACACAATTGGATGTTGCTATCCTTTTTTTTCCGCCAAATTCCAAAAGCTAAAATATGCTGTTGAAACTAAATAGAATAAAAAAAATTGAAATGTTTTTTTCTTAGACGCCTTTAAGTTTTCGTGACGAAAACTAGGCCGTCGGTGCAACGAATCGGGTTAGATCCGACCGTTAGTAGCTGAGTGGTTACACTTGCACTAGTTCGGGTTATGCCCGAACGGTTGCACCTGTTAGGCAGCTGGGTGGTTCCAGTTCGGGCCAGACCCAACTGTTGGAAGCTGGTTAGTTACCAGTCCAGATCTGGACCGTTAATCTTAACAGTTTCTAATCCAACAGTCCAGATTACTTGGGTGCATGATGAAAGGGTGTGACCCTTGATTAGCAACCACTAGTGCTTTAAATATAGCACAATGGTCCGAAAATCTGACCATATAGATGAGCCTCTACTCTCTTCTCTTTTCTGCAGATCATTTACAATAAGAAATTTCTGCAGAATTTCATAGTTGTAAACTCATTATCCAGTATTCCATACACTTATCTGTGGGGTGAATATCGTGTGTGCAAACGCTATTCACTAGTGCGCTTCGTTGTATCTTGGAGAGTATTTGCCTGTAACTCGATGCACGCCATTTTTAGGTAGGGGCAAATATAAACTTAAGGAGAACGTTTTATAACATGCCTCGAAGCCGATCCTTTTCAGTCACAAAGCCATCTCGTATCCAACAACGCAAAGCCATCTCGTATCCAACAACGCCGCCCATCACCGACTTCTTCCTCGCTCCGATCTCCATTCCGCCACAGATCGGACATTTTTTTGGCCTCAAGATCTCTCCCCTCCCTCTAATGGCCTAAAGCAAGGCCGATACATCTAGAGGTATCAACCCTGCCAAATTATGATGAACAAGAAATTAGCTCAGGGACAAACCACATTGTCAAATTAGGGATGGCAATGGCTAACCCGTGGCAATCTCCGAGCATCGGAAGGACACATGACCTCCTTAAAAAAGATTTAAATGTTTTGACTGTGCTACTTGTTCATCAGAGAGAAGTTGTTGAAAACGTGGCAGGATATGGATAAAAATTTAGTCAAAAAAGGGAAAATAAGGTCCTACACAGTCTCAACCCTTAACAAGGTTGATTCACTCAAAAGGACTTAGTGAGAGCATGATGATAAAACACGCACGCCTCTGCACGTGATAGTTTTCAGATTGGATGATCCTGAAGGCTTGACATATGCAGAGTAATAAGGCACGAATGCCCAAAACACATGGTAACATGCTCAGTTATAAAAGTCACAAATGCTATCTGAATTACTCCTTCCAACAACACCAAACACATCTGTCAAATAGGCGTCAATCACATATTCATTTATCTTAAGTAAACGTATTTATCTTAGTTCAAAGTAGATCGTCAGGTCAACTATTCTCATCCATGCAGTTCCCATAATCTCAATCAAATGGTTTGTACTCTCAAAAAGATTATCATTTTCACTGTGTTGCTAAACTGCACCCATTGTGAAGGTATACTGCCATTATTGATTGCATTATTTCTGCTGGGCCTAGTTTGGAGAAAGAAATGGCACTCAAAAGTCCTAAACCAAATTTCTGAAGCTATTCTTAAGAACTCATCGATCATTTGAAGAGGTCAAATCAGGTAATTTTTTCCCAAACAAGAGAGCATTTATATTATTTAAGAATTGTGTTCTATACATGATCCTGTCACGACTTTGCACGCCCCGACCAAAACGTCGCCCATCTATCAACAAGATCACGACCACAACCCAAAACGTCGCCCATTTATCCAAAACCTCGCTCATCTATCGACAAGATCACGACCACAACACCCAAAACCTCGCCCATCTATCGACAAGATCACGACCACAACACGGCACGCGCCTGATCATTTGAAGGCAAATAAACTAGTATTTAACATGTTTAACTGTTCTAGATACTTGATGCCTCTAGATTAGGTGGACATGAACGTTGATAATTAGCTCACTTTTTTTTATTTTTAGCTTAGATTTGAGAAGTGGTCATCAGACTTGGCACCATACTTTGTTTAGGAAGACATTAGCATTTCGAATCCTCCAGCTTAGACGCTCGGAAATTAAACCACAGCCATCTCTCAACTAGAGCTTGATTTCCATATCAAATCAGATCTGCTTCTCGAGAGAGCCCATCGCCTCGTGTTTTGTTTGTTTCAATACTTAGTCGACAAAGCTTGAGAAAACGTTGCAAAGAAAACTGCTAAATAAAGCAGGAGACACAAAAATTAAAAAGAGAAATTTGGCATAGCTTGCAAAAACTTATTATTGACCAACCTTTCTTCTGTCCCTCTATACTCCCCCAAACTCTATATTCATTTAGTCACTTCTTTGTACATCGAAGAGCAAAAAGGTAAAACAAGCAACTAAAGTATTTCCTAGAAGATAAAACAAAAAATACGGAGTAAACAAAAAGCAGTTGTTATGAGCCGTCAAAACTGATCACGAACTTCTTGATCAAGCCGGGTAATCATGCCCCAGCTCCATCTTACACACGCCGTCAACAGCCTCTACCCGCTTCACTTTCTTCGCGTTGACGCCGTTAGCGCGAGAAACCGGCTCAAAGCCGAGTGTTAGCTCCAGCTCAATCTCGCCGTCCTCGGCTCGCTCATCCTTCTTCAACAACGACGACGACGACTCCAGTTCCGCTCTCAAGAGCACGGTCGCATCCGCCGTTTCCACGGAAGCCAAGCTCTCCGACTCCCGGCTCTCCCCCTCCACGACCGGCGCCGCCTCGGACTGGTGGCTCAGCGACGACTCGTGACTCGTCGAGCGATTCACATCCTCATGGCCCGACGCCTCCCTTGACCCAACCCACCCCGGGCTCGCCTTAGCCTTGGCAGCGGACCTCTTGAACCGGCACCGAGTCCTGACCCGGTGAAGATCGTTCGACCCGGCCGAGTTCTCATCCTTGGTAACGTGACGGATATCGTAAGCCTTCAGCGGGGGCCCGTTGTTGGTCTCAGCAGTCTCGGACGCGATCTGGGTGATCGGAGCCCCCTTCAGAACCGCCTCTACAGCATTTTGACACAGCTGCCAGCTCCCGGACCAAAGCAACCCAACTGATCCGTAAATTGGGTTCACAATCCGCCCACATGCCTCGTATAGCAATGACCTAAATATGGCTGCAAATCAAACAAGAACAAGTCTTTATCAGAAAAACGACACGGGAATTCTAAAGAACCCCTGCTCAATAACAAATGAATTGGTGTCTACCAGGACGGAGATGTTCTGGACCGGCGTTGATGAGGTTCATGAGGCCGGCGCGGCCGTAAAACTTGGCGAGGAAGACGGTGGCATTGGCTTGGGATTCGGGGCTTTTGATCCATTGGAGGCACGGCCTGATGCTGCAACTGTCGCTACAGCCCTTCCGGAGGACTCTGCAACCATTACAACTCATTCGCATTCTGCCACTTTTTGGTAGAACTGTAGGTATTCAGAAATGAAGGGAGAAAATGGAGGAAGAGGAAGGATGATGACTGATTGTAAGAGGGGTTGCGCTAAGTATTACAGTATAATATAAGAGGTATTAGTGGGACTGGGGAAGAAAGATGCAAGATATATATAGGGAGAGGCAGAGGCAAGAGCAGGTAAGGCCGCTGGGTTTGAAGGGGTAACTGGAGGCCGCAGCTGTTTCCGAAAGAGCGGTAGAGTGTTTTGAGAAAACCAGGTTTCCACATTCATGGAATTGGTGGAATTTTCTAGTCTAGAAAAAGATGCAAATATAGTAATCATCACGACCACTCTCGTCATCGGCGACTGGTACCACGTTCCAATCATCAGGGTCAAGTTCGCCTCCTCATTGGTGGGTGCATCGCCCACTGTTCAGCAGGGTAGAGGAACAGTGAGTTTGCACTTGACTTTTCAGCCCACAGCAACAGTAGAGTAAACACAACCCACTCAACAAGCTTTTCTGATCTTGTCCTCTTACGGGGCTGGAGGGTAAGATGGTAAATGCGCGCAGAAGGCTCTGAAGCAAAAGGGACAGGTGGAGGAAAGGCGGACAACGTTAGGGGCTGGCGCCATGCAAGTGTGGACAAAGGGGAGAGGGGCGCGTGGGGAGCACGTGACGGTGTCAGAGTGCGGTCGAATCGCCACATTTCTTGGAAAACGGGGGCCCACGTCTCCACCCCGCGGGCTGTCGCGGCCCACCTGCGTGGCTCCTGGTTTTCGGGAAGTCGGGCTCAGTCTTACGAGTTGGCGGTATTGTAACCTCCCAAAAACCGGTGGCCGGTTTCTGGTTTTGTGGGACTGTGGGCGCAAAAGATACCGGGAGTTGTGGAGGTGACCGGACACCGGTTGGAGCGGTATCTCGTGTCCTTGTGCTCATCCCCGTAAGGCAGGACACGCGCAACTTGCTTCGCGGACTGTCAGGTTGTGGGGTGAAAAGGTGGGATTGGACAAATTAGTCGGTAAGGAAAAGAGACGAAGACAAAGTCGTCTATTTTTAGTAAAACAATTGTGAAGTACTTGGGAGCTTTTCTCGACACAACATATCTTTAGGAAGAGAACCCCCCCCCCCCCCCCCCCCCCACCCCAAAAAGAGAGAGCGCAGGAATATATATATATATATCATGATATGAACGTTATAACCTATCTATTAATGTCAAAACATACATTAAGGCCAAAACGAAAGACGGAAAAAATTAAAATAAGTGGGACGTTTGTTTAGGAATAAAACACGACTAAGGCACTGAAAGCAATGGCACATCAGGGAAGTATTGCGGGCAATACATCTGCAAATCATTCATGAAACACTCTAGAATCTGTATTCAAAATAAAAGAGGTTATTGCTGAGGAAAGATCCAACATTCAACGTACAAGTTGTCCCCTTAGGCGATATGCATAGTGTACTTCCTAACTACAATTAGCTATGTTACACAATAGATGACTGAACGACTCATTCCTGACTTCATTATTTTGCATCTGCACAGGCAATTCAGAATGAGCAACAAGAATGATGACATGTAAGCAAACATGACGTGAGTTGAGCATATGGTATCAATATATGCAGTTGCACTAGCTTCATCAGTTGAGCATATAGTAACAATATATGTAATAGTTGGAACCCATAACGAATTAAAAGGAACTATATCAACACCAAAGCAAAGGTTAGAGCTTGGGCAGGACAAGGTTAGAGCTTGGGCAGGACAACGTTAGAGCTAACAACAGTCATGACCGAAAAAGAGCCCGTAAAACAACAGTGGATGGAAAACGACATTCGCAAATTTAAGAAACAAAAAAGGGAATCAACGGATGATAAAAATGCTCGAATTGCATTGTACTTAGGCTAAATTCGCGACGATGTTTATTCTCAATTTTCCGAATGCATTGCCGGAACCGAGGAGTTTTGCAATGCGAAATGTCATTCTCCAGATTTGAATCAGAATACTCGTCATCGAAAACTTTGTGCCTCCGAATATGAGGGCATTTCTGCCACACCAAATGGCCCAAAAGGAACTTTAATAATTTTTAAAGTTATTAAAATTTTAAACATATCTCTTAATGTTTTTCTACTTTTGAGTCGCACTCTATGTGTGATATGTAATAAGTAAATCCCTATAACTCATTTTTTCTTAATTTTCTCTTATCATGTCTAATATTTTTTTTTTACTTTGTCTCCCTCTGGAGGCATTCGTTAATTTATAACATTATCTACATTAATCTTAATAATAGTTTTTTTATTCCCGTGCGTTGCTCACGGGAACAACAACTATCAAAATACTTATTGAGAGATGTGACAATAAGATAATTAAAATTTTATTTTTGAGTTCTCCTATCAATTTTTAACGTTAGAAATGAACTTGAGCAAGAACTGTAAGTTTTTAATGACAAGTGAAGATGAAAAATAGTGTATGAAATAATAAAAACAGTCTCTCCTAACTAATAGCAATTGCAGTGATAATAGTAATAAAAAAATTCGTGTGTTGAGGTTGTACTACTCAAGATCACCAATAAAAGAGTAACAATATGTAATAAATGAATAAAAAAATGAGAGCGTAAACTATATATAAAACTTGTAATGAAATAAAAAGAAGGAGATTATGGTAGTTTAATAGAAAATTTGATGGAGAATATTGTATTTCTCTAGACAATAAAAAAGATTAAGGTTAAACAGGAATATATAAGGAATTATTTTTGTCAAAATCTAAACATTAATAGAATTGTAAAGATATAAATAAAAATTTTGAGTAGGACATGTTGATATAGAAGAGAGGTAAATGTAAAATCTATATAATTGATTGAATTTCAAATAAAAATAAGGAAATCAAATTAATGTGTGTGTGTGTGAGAGAGAGGGGGGGGGGGGGAATTCAAATCATTATTACAAAGGTAAGTAAATTTAAAATAATATAAAGATTCAAAATAGGAAAGTTCATATGACAAATTAAGAGAGTGTCAAAGTAAGTGATGTGTAATATCCCAAAAATATTTTTTTATGTGAAATTAATATTTTTGAATTAATAAGTTTGTGGTCTTTCGTTAAAATTAAGAAAATGGTTTGGGGTTTGTTACTGAAGTTTTTAGCCGACTAAAAAGTTTTTGGTAGAATAAAAAGATTTTTGTGTGTAGAATAAGCTAGTGAAGTTTTCGGTCGACTAAAAAGTTTTCGGCCGAATTGAATAATAATAATAATAATAATATGAACCGTTTTCACCTCTGTTGGATTCGGTCGACTGAAAACTAGAGAGGAAATAAAAGGACTATTTTGTCTCATATAAATAGTCATTTTATTTCCTCTCTAGCCTTTTTGGGTTCTCTACTTCTTCTTCCTTTGCGCGAGAAAGAGAGAGAACAAGGTTTGGAAAGTTTGAAAGTTCTAAAGTGGAGTTTAAGAAGTGTATTTCTCAAAAACTTGGCTAACATTAGGATTATTTTCAAAATTCAAATCAGCGATTGATCAATCGCTCATGTAAGTCCTTAGTTTCTTTTTGAAATCCAAATTTCTTCGAATTGAGTTAAGTGATTCTTCTTCTTCTCTTTGCTTTGAGCTTTACTATGAATAACTTGTTCTCAATACTATGACTTGTAAAATTCAATTTATGTCGAATTCGTTTGATCTTAGAATTTGCAATGTTGATATTGTTCGTTTTAGAAATTGTCATTATTTCATAAATTTTGTATATTGTTTGACATGTCCGATATTGATTTTGTTGAATTGAAGTCTTTATTTTTAATAACTCTATGAGCCATGTCACAGTGTATGTGACTTATGTCTGACTTACCCACGTGGATTGAAAAGTGGGCTATCTCAGGAGAGTTGAGCTAGAGATCGCGATCTTACTTTCTAAACCGGTCTCATATGTCAATATTGATGTATGTGACCACTTTCTGAAAGGTTCTCTAGCGTATGTCCCCGTACTCAGTTACAATTTGACATTCAAAATCTAGTTTGATATCTGTTCGGTTTGAACTTTTATTCTGAAATTTCGTTTCTCATACATTTTTGTTTCCGTTGATTGGTCCTTGAGCGACCTTACCGGGCATTGGCTCATCCCCTTATGATTTCTCCTTTCAGGTGATCAGTATGTGGGACTTTGGGATCAAAGCGCTAACTGAGTGATCAAGAATTAGTTGCCTTTGTTTCAGAGTTAGTATTGATATTTTGAGTGTAATGATTAAGACAGATTATTATTATTTTGATTTTATTTTGGGAAACTCCGTGTCGGAGTACTTGAATTGTATAAAGGCTTGGGGCCGTTGTGAATGCTCTGAACTGTATAAAGGCTTTGGGAAACTCTGTGTTGATGTATTTTGGGAATATTAATGAATGCTCTGAATTACCATTTTGGAGTCTTTTGATGATTATAGGATTTTATCTGATCGCTGTGTACTTGGCATTAACACTCCGTAAATAAATTCGGGGCATTACAGTTGGTAAAAGAACCAGGTTTGAGATTCTGTAGACTCATGCTTAGGATTAGATAAGTTGTGAAACGGGTAGGATAGGTAGATTAAAGAGTAATGTCTTAGTCCGCATCTGATTTTAGTTTTTTTTTTGTAACTATGGCAAGCAGTCGTAATAACAGACGAACTCGAAATTGGAATGTGGAAAATCCAAACGTCACCGAGAACGAGAACCAACCAAATCTTCTGACCCTCTTGGCAAACCAGTAAGCTCAGTTGACTTAATTACTGGCTAATCAACAAGCTTAGTTAAATTAGCAGAATCAATCTAACCCACCTCAGAATTCGAATACCAGGCAAACTCAAAACCGTAGCTTGTTAAAGCAATTTGATAAGAAAGATGTAGAACCTTTTAGAGGAACCAACGACCCGATTGTTTTATCTTTTTGGTTTCATTTCTCTTTTCACCAGGGAGGAACAAAAATGTATCATGACCTTAAAGAGAATTTCTGGCAGAGCGGCATGAAGTCAGATATAGCGGAATTTGTATCTCATTGTTTAGTTTGTCAAAAAGTGAAGACGGAGCATCAGAAGCCTAACGGACTGCTTCAGCCACTTGAGATTCTGCAGTGGAAGTGGAAACATGTGACAACTAATTTTTTAGGAGGCTTACCGAGAATCGGTAAAGGTTTTGACACTATTTGGGTTATCGTTGATAGATTGACTAAAACTGCGCATTTTCTTCCGATCCGAGCAACATCACCTTTATTTGAGTTAGTTCGATTATATATTGATGAGATTATGAGATTGCATTGTGTACCATTATCCATAGTGTCAGATCGAGATCCGCATTTCACTTTGAAATTTTGGAGGAGCTTCTAAAACTCTATGGACACCGACCTTCGTTTTAGCATTGCTTATCATCCGCAGACAGACGGACAGTCCGAAAGTACCATTCAGATGCTAGAGTATATGTTGAGAGCTTGTGCACTAGACCTTGGTGGTAGTTGGCATAGTCATTTGCCTTTGGTTGAATTCGCATGTAACAACAGTTATCAAGTGAGTATTCAGATGGCACCATTTGAATCATTGTACGGACAGAAGTGTAGGACACCTCTATGTTAGGATGAGGTAGGAGAGAGATGATTATTGGGACCAAAGTTGGTGCAGTTGACCACTCAAAAAGTTAATTTGATTCGGGAACGTCTCAAAGCGGCTTAGGACAAACAATGTAGTTATACGTCTAATCGTCGTCGAGAACTTGAATTTGACGTGGGTGATCATGTGTTTTTGAGGGTTTCACCTTGGAAGGGAGTGATGCGTTTCGGTAGAAAGGGTAAGCTTAACCCTAGGTTTGTCGGGCCATTCAAGGTTTTGGAAAGGATCGGTCCGGTGGCTTACATAGTGGCATTGCCGCCAGAACTTTTGCACGTTTATAGCGTTTCGAGTCCAAGAAAGTACGTCTACGATCCGACGCACATTGTGTCGTACGAGCCCTTATAAGTTTGGGAGGACCTTTCTACGAAGAACAACCAGTTGAGATTCTAGACTGTCGCAATCAAGTGTTCAGGACGAAAGCCATTCTTTTAGTTAAAGTTTTGTGGCAGAATCACGAAAATAGGAGAAGCCACTTGGGAGCTTGATGAGGCTATGCGCGAAAAGCACCCTCAGCTTTTTGTCATTTAAGGTACGTTTTAAATTTTGAGGACGGAATTCTTTTAAGGAGGGGAGAATGTAATATCCCAAAATTTTTCTTTTTTCTATGTGAAATTAGTATTTTTTAATAAATAAATTTGTGGTCTTTTGTTAAAATTAATAAAATGCTTTGGGGTTTGTTACTAAAGTTTTCGACCGGCTAAAAAGTTTTCGGCCGAATGAAAAGATTTTTGTGTGTAGAATAAGCTACTGAAGTTTTTGGTCGACTAAAAGGTTTTCGGTCAAGTAAAAAGTTTTTGGCCGACTAAAAAGTTTTCGGTCGAATTGAAAAAAAAATTAAAAAATAATAATATGAACCATTTTTACCTTTGTTGGATTCAGTCTACTAAAAACTATTTTCAGTCGAATGAAAACTTAAAATTTTTTTATCCCATATAAATAGTCTTTTATTTCTTCTCTAGCCTTTTTAGGTTCTCTACTTCTTCCTTTACGAGAGAGAGAGAGAGAGAAGAATTTGGAAGTTCTAAAGTGGAGCTTAAGGAGTGTATTTCTCAAAGGTTTGGTTAAGGTAAGGGTTATTTTCGAAATTCAAATCAGCGATGAACCAATTGCTCATTTAAGTACTTAGTTTCTTTTTGAAATCTTAATTTTTACGAATTGAGTTAAGTGATTCTTCTTCTCCTCTTTGCTTTGAACTTTACTATGAATAACTTGTTCTCAATGCTATGACTTGTGAAATTCAATTTCTATCGAATTAATTTGATCTTAGAATTTGCAATGTTGATATCGTTCGTTTTAGACATTGTTATTATTTCATAAACCCCGTATATTGTTTGACATGTCCGATATTTGATTTTGTTGAATTAAAATCTTTATTTTGATAACTCTATGAGCCATGTCATAGTGCATGTGACTTATGTCTGACTTATCCACGTAGATTGAAACGTGGGCTAGCTCAGGGGAGTTAAGTTAGAGATCGCGATCTTACTTTCTGAACCGGTCTCAAATGTCAGTATTGACGTATGTGACCACTTTCTGAATGACTCTCTAGTGTCTGTCCCCGTACTCAGTTACAATTTGACATTAGAAATCTAGTTTGATGTTCGTTCGGTTTGAACTTTTATGCTTCTAAAATTTTGTTTCTCATACATTTTTGTTCCAGTTGATTGGTCCTTGAGCAACCTTACTGGGCATTTGGCTCATCCCCTTATGATTTCTCCTTTCAGGTGATCAGTAGGTGGGACTTTGGGATCGAAGGGATAACTGAGTGATCAAGAATTAGCTGTCTTTGTTTCAAAGTTAGTACTGATATTTTAACTGTAATGATTGAGACAAATTGTTATTACTTAGGTTTTATTTTGAAAAACTTTGTGTCGGTGTACTTGGATTGTATAAAGGTTTGGGGCCGTTGTGTTAAATGTTGATGTATTTTGAGAATATTAGTGAATGCTCTGAATTACCATTTTGGAGTATTGTGATAATTATAGGATTTTATCTGATCTCTGTGTACATGGCATTAACGCTCCGTAAATAAATTCAGGGCGTTACACGATGACTGAACAACATTCTCTCAGTTTCGACTTTCATATATATTGAAGCTTTCACACACACACACACACACACATATATATATGGAGCTGATCCGTTGAGAGCACTAGCAAAACATGAGATCTTGCTAGCGCGATCTGGCCGTCCATCCCTTCGGGATGGACGGCCCAGATCCTTTATTTTTGCGGCGCTGTCAGTCGTCCGCTACACAATGTAGCAGACGGACCTTTTTACCATCTTGCCCCTGCTCAGCAGACAGACCTTTTTACCATCTTGCCCCTGCTCCCCCGTCCGCTACACTGTGTAGCGGACCACTTTCTTGGACCCACACTGATAGCCAAAAAGTCGTCTGCTACACTGTCTAGCAGACGACTGACAGCCCTGACACAACTGACACATTTCTAGACGGGTCTGTACCTTCATTTCTACACACGTCAATATTGTCAAAAATTGTGCCGCTACATAGTATCGCGGACAGTACTTTTATTCCCAAAAACTTCCTCAAGCTCCTTTAGCTACAACTTCGGACTCGTTTTCAACTCGAAGCTTCGAGAACTTGCATCAAGCTTCAAAGCAAGGAAGCTAGGATCTAAACAAGTAGCCACAACAAAAATAACAGGCAGTCTACTCCAATATTTATTAAACTTTTCATCCATCACTTTTACTATTTCCCTAAAGGGTCCTATATATCTCCATTTTGTTAACATTGTAGCCATCTTGAGAATTTCTATTACAGCGAGAGGAGAGGTGGGATAGTACGTAGCAGACAATAAATTGGTAGACGTGTAGAATACCTCTAAAAAGTCAGCTAGGTATGTGGCCATCTGCCATTCCTCTTGAGTTGGCAAGCCGGCTGGGAACTGGGTTAGTAGAAAATGCGTATAGACTTCTCGGTATGCCAGAATGTGTAAAAGCATATGGTATGTAGAGTTCCACCTGTGGACCACATCTGTAACTGCTCTCCTGCGAGGCATATTATATTCAACACACAACGTTTTAAATTATTGTGTTCTCGGACTCGAGCTATTAACATACGCTGTCATACCCCTCATTTTGACAAGAATATCTCCTGCAGCAGCTAAACCATCTTGAACAATTAAATTAATTATATGACAAACACAACGAACATGAAATAATTGACCAGAAAGTACAGGTTTGAGGCTCTCCTTTAAAGCATCAACAGCAGCTGTATTGTTAGAAGCATTATCAAAACTAATACTCATAATCTTATCCTTTAATTTAAATGTGGTACATGCTTTTAATATAAGAGTAGCAATGTTCATTCCATCATGCGGAAAAGGAAAGAGCTCGAAAGCGATGATTCTCTTGTGCATAACCCAATCTGCATCAATCCAATGAGCGGTCACACAAGAATAACTAACAAAAGTAAATGGAGATTGCCAAATATCAGAAGTAAGACTAACTTTACCGTCAAATTTATCGAAATAATCGATAAGGCGTGCTTTGGCAGCATTGTACTGTCGGAGTGCATCGGATCTAGTTGTGTTTCTATGAACCTTTTTGTAAAAAGGTTGAACGTATGTGTTCATATATCTAGAGTGCTTAGGATTATCGGCAAAAGAAAAGGCTTTGTTCATCGTGAATAACAAATTCAGCGAGACCGTCTCTTTGCTCTTGCTGATTATAAACAAATAACTTACCGTCAAAAGATAACTGCGTTTGGGTAGGTTCGACGTGGCCTTGTCGAGGTGCACACTGAAGGTAATGCCTATTAAGATGTCCATTACCACTACCAAACGAAAATAATTTAGCGCAGTACTTACATCGAGCTTTTCGGATGCCGTCCACCGTAAGTACATCGAAATGATTCCAACACTCGGCTTTCTTTTTTTTCCCCTTTTGGACTTCTGGCACATTACCGGAGGCATTGCTCGGCCCTTCTTCATCATGACCAGGCATAGGGTTGAGATTATGCCACGGAGTAGTAGCTTTGCCAACCGAGCTGCGTCCTTGACTATAATGCGGGGGGTCTTCATCAGGCGTGTATTCAAAATCTGGAATGTTTTGATTGAACTCCCAATTGGCTTGGGTATCTATCATACAGCCTGTACTCATTCGTCCAGGAACGAATGGTTGTGTTGGTGCTTGGATTGGTGTTTGTGATGGCCGTGGCGCTGGCGCTTGTGCTTGCGATGATGATGATGTTTTTCGTGATGATGATCCACGCCTCAGTTTCTTCAATAATCCAGCCATATTTCACGCTAAACTTTTTTACTAGATTGGAAATCAAAATTCGTAAGAGTAACTAAATACACAAGTATAAGAGTAGTAATGAGAAATAACAATTAAAAGAATGAACGAGTAACAAATATTAATCACTGAGGGTAATTCTGATCCAACGTGGAGAGAGTTAGTAATTAAAAAGCATTTAGTAATAGTAATTAATAAATAAAAATTCACTAATTACTAATTACTAGACAAAAGAATTAGAGAGTAACAAATTAATAAGAGTAGTAGTTAGTAATAAGAATTTAGTAAGAGTAGTAATTAATAAACAAGAGTACTAATTAGTAAATACTAGTAGTAATTAGCAAGAGTAGTAATTGGAGAGGGAAATAGTAGCAAAGCTTGTAGAAATATAGAATGTTTAGATAAGAGAGAGTAAGAAGATTGGTGTGAAAAATTAGAGAGAAATGGTGCAAATTTATAGATTTTAGAAACTTCACAAAAGACCAAAATACCCCTCAAAACTATCCGTTTATAGTTGTTGGGGAGGGTAAGAGTGTAAAAATCTTTAAAAGAGTTGAAAAAATTAAGTTAGACTAAAATACCCCATAAACTAGCCGTTATATTGCTGTTGGGGGGTAAAAGTGGAATTTTGGGAGAATATATCCGTTGGAGGAAAAGGGGGAAAACAAAAAATTCAAACAGGTGGGGCCGAAACCGGGCCCCGAACCGGGCAGGATAACCGGGCCAAACCCAGGCCAAAATCGGGCCAGACCCGGGCCTATTTCCGGGCCGGGCCTAGCCCGGGCTTTTTCCCAGATTTTGTCGGCCTGGTCCAAGCCCAGGCCCTAAGCCCAATTCCTCCGGACCAGCCCTGTTCATGAAAGGGCCGGGCCGCGGGCCGCCCGCCCCGTTTGACAACTCTAGCGGGTAATACCCTACCCGCCAGGGTAGGGTACGGATTCTGAAAAAGCCTACTCGGGAAAATCGGGTAAAATATACCCAACCCGTTTTTACCAGGGTCCGATCGGATTTTACCCGTACCCGCGCGGGTATACCCGTTTGCCAGGTCTAGTGACAACTGATTTGACGGAAACAGTTGTCCGCTAGACAGTGTAGCAGACGATTTTTTGGCTGTCAATGTGGGGCCAAGAAAGTGGTCCGCTACACAGTGTAGCGGACGGGGGAGCAGGAGCAAGATGGTAAAAAGGTCCGTCCGCTACCCTGTGTAGCGGACGACTGACAGCGCCGCAAATATAAAGGATTTGGACCGTCCAGGATGGACGGCTAGATCGCGCGTTCTCAACGGATCAGCTCTCATATATATATATATATATATATATATATATATATATATATATATATATATATATATATATATATATATATATATATATATATATATATATATGGGAGCTGATCCGTTGATAGCGCTAGCAAAATGGGGTATTTTGCTAGCGCGATCTGACCGTCCATCCTGAAAGATGGACGGTCCAGATCGCGCCTTTTTCCAAAACTGATCCCCGTCCGCCATACAGTCTCGCGGACGGGATTTTTACCTTTTTGCCCTCCTCCCATGTCCGCGAGACTGTCTCGCGGACGCCTTTCTGTTCCTGACATGTGTCAGGAAAAAGGCGTCCGCGAGACAGTATGGCGGACGATCTCTAGGCTGACACATGTCAGGACCTGTCCGCTCGGTCGCCTATAAAGTCTCCTGTCAGAGCCCCGAGAACTGTCCTGTCGGTCGCCTAGAAAGTCTCCCTAATTCTCGGCTCTTTCAGCAAAATTTTTGCGGGCTTTCAGATTCACTTGCTTCCATTTTCAGCCCCTTCAAGCTTCTTCGAGTAACACTTGGTTCAAGCATCACTCAAGCAAGGTAAGTTTGTGATCTTGCTACCGTTTATCTTAGTAATTTTAATTTGTTATGTTCAGTAAATATATAATTAGCAAAATGGGAGACACTTTTGAGATTATGTATATGGTATCCTAAATCGGTCTAATCGTCAAGATAATTTTGAGATAATAAGCGTATTCTATTTCTACATAGGTCTTTTTCACAATGTCTGATTTCGTGTCGAGCTCCAGCACCCCCGTAGATGCTAGTGATCCGTATCTAGGACGAACCTTTCAAACGTTGGAAGAAGCTGGAGAATGTTTTCGAGCTTATTCATTGAGGGTTGGTTTTGGCATTAGAATAAAAACTACAAGAACAAGCAGCGTATCGAAAAGGATATGCTCTCGCTTATACGAGTGTCATAGGGGCAGAAACCCAGTGCAAAATGAGACACGCGTAGGCAACGATGACAGTGATGATGACGAAATAGGGTATGCGCGGAGAAGACGGGATTGCTTTGCGCGCACGAATTGCCAGGTCAAGATGTTCGTAAGCTATAAAGCCAAACAAGATCATTGGCTTATTACCAGCCTGGAACTGGCACACAATCACCCGTTAGTAACCCCTTCTAAGGTGAGTCAGATGCATCAACACAAGAAGATGGGTAAGGTCGCGAGGAGCCTAATTCACACAATGAGCGATGCGCGGCTAGGACCTACCGACATGATTAATGTTCTTGCTGAACAGGCTGGGGGAATTCAAAATTTAAACTTTAACACGACAGACGTTCGTAACGCGGTCCGAACCCATAGACGAGCCGCGTATGACCTCAATGATGCGCAAGCGACAATGAGCCTATTGAAACGGATGCAGATGGAGGACCCGCAGTTTACCTTCGACTATAAACTTGACGACGAGCATCGAGTTAGCACAATTTTTTGGGTCGACGGTCGTTCGAGGCTAGCTTATAAGCATTTTGGGGATGTCGTGACTTTCGACACCACATACCGTACCAACAAGTACTCGATGCCATTCGCTCCTTTCACGGGCGTCAATCATCATTATCACTCCATCCTGTTCGGGTTCGCCTTGTTAAGGGACGAGAGCGAGAGTTCTTTTGAATGGTTGTTTAGGGTGTGGCTGGAAGCAATGAACTTCAAAGCACCGACTGTTATCATCACCGATCAAGATTTGGCAATGAAGAAGGCTATTGCTACCGTCTTCCCAGATACTCGACACAACTTGTGCACTTGGCACATAAGCAACAAATACCCGGAACGTCTGCATCACATGTACGCAAAGTATCCAGACTTTAAACAGGATTTTGACAAATGCGTCCTCAAGTCATTAACGATTGAGGAATTCGAGGAGAGGTGGGAAAAGCTTGTTCGGGATTACTCATTGCAAGACAACGAGTGGCTCCAGCACTTGTACGGGCTCAAAGAGCAATGGATTGGCGTTTACACGAGAAGTCATTTTTCTGCGGGCATGAAAACGACGGGCAGGAGTGAATCTATGAATGCCACGTTCGATAGTTATGTGGGTACAGCTACCAATTTGAAGAGTTTCGTCACATCTGCACAAAAAGCGGTTGCGTCGTTGTTCGTGAAAGAAAGGGCTGCAGACTTTGCAACCACGTACAAGCAAAGGAGAAGGTTGCTTGAGACCCCGCTGGAGCTGAACGGTGCCAAAGTCTATACGAAGGAGATCTTCCTGCTATACCAAGTAGAGCTGCAAAAATCGGGCCGATACAGTATATACAAGGTGGCAGAAAAGTCGTCGCGTGAGTACAAGGTTTATTCGCTCGTGAATGACCTCGTCCCTGAGAAGCTGCGCAGAATTTATACGGTGACCCACGACACATTGACGGACTCGGTGACATGTGTTTGCAAGAAGTTTGAGTTCCATGGCATCCTGTGTAGACACATTCTGCGGTTTTTCACACAGAAGAATATCAGGACAATCCCCGATAAATACGTCCTGCCACGGTGGACGAAAGGTGCAAACAGGTTGCACGGTACCATTTCCTTTCCGGAGCACCCGTATACTGACTTTGAAGAATCAGAGACGTTGCGGTATAATCATCTGGTGACGATGTTCACCCGTTTGTCCGTAAAGGGTGCTGCTACAATGGTCGGATATAAACATCTCCTCGAGGTAGCTCAGCAGCAAGAGCCCATCGTCGACCAATTGGAAGCAGCTTCAGTCAGCAATGCGGTTGACACCGAGCCTACGACGGGATCAGAAGATGACGAGCCGGGGGAGGGAGACGACAATGATATCCGGCCTTCGGATCCAATTATATCGCAAACGAAAGGCCGCAAGAGATCTACGCGGATGAAAAGCTCTATTGAGACGGCAACTCAACCAAAAAAGCTAAGAAGGTGTGCATTGTGCAACAAAATGACCGACCACGACAAGCGGAACCATTACAAGGCACTGGGGATAAGTCCAGTGCCTTTGCAAGACGGGGAAGAAGATGATGCCGAGGATGAGGACGAACAAGCTGCAGTGGAACTTTAGTGTACTGAATATTTATTGTAATAATCTTTTATGAGCCATCAAACCTGTCGGACATTTTGTAATAATCTTTTAGTAATGACTCGTTTGTAATAACCTTTACTCTCATTTTTTTATATGTGATTTCTTACACTGTCCGCTACACTGCGCAGCACAACATTAGAAACCTAAGGTATTAAAGAATACCTCTCCAACACTTAGTTTTTTTTTTGTTTTGGTTGTCTTCTCTACGTCCGCTATACTATGTAGCGGACGTCCTCGCAGAATACCCTCTCCAACACTTAGTTTTTTTTGGTTGTTTTCTCTACGTCCGCTATACTATGTAGCGGACGGCCCTGCAGAATACCCACCTCTCCAACACTTAGTTTTTTTTTGTTTTGGTTGACTGCTCTACGTCCGCTATACTATGTAGCGGACGGCCCCGCAGAATACCCACCTCTCCAACACTTAGTTTTTCTTTTGGTTGTCTTCTCTACGTCCGCTCTACTATGTAGCGGACGGCCCCGCAGAATACCCACCTCTCCAACACTTAGTTTTTTTGTTTTGCCCCGCAGAACACCCACCTCTCCAACACTTAGTTTTTTTGTTTTGCCCCGCAGAACACCCACCTCTCCAACACTTAGTTTTTTTTTGTTTTGGTTGACTTCTCTACGTCCGCTATACTATGTAGCGGACGGCCCCCAGAATACCCACCTCTCCAACACTTAGTTTTTTTTTTGGTTGTTTTCTCTACGTCCGCTATACTATGTAGCGGACGGACCCGCAGAATACCCTCTCCAACACTTAGTTTTTTTTGGTTGTTTTCTCTACGTCCGCTATACTATGTAGCGGACGGCCCCGCAGAATACCCACCTCTCCAACACTTAGTTTTTTCTTTTGGTTATTTTCTCTACGTCCGCTATACTATGTAGCGGACGGACCCGCAGAATACCCTCTCCAACACTTAATTTTTTTTTTGTTATTTTCTCTGCGTCCGCTATACTATGTAGCGGACGGCCCCGCAGAATACCCACCTCTCCAACACTTGAGTTTTTTTTTTTTGGTTCTCTACGTCCGCTATACTATGTAGCGGAGGGCCGCAAACACTGATTATCGAACACTTGGTTATTTTTTGAACACTTGCCCTGCAGATAGACAGATATCCAACAGACAGATATCCAACACTTGGTTTCCCACCGTTAAATCATATCGGTCAATAAAATCAATCGCATTCAATAAATTTTTTTTAAAAAAGTGTTGTAACGTTACAATGTGAATTGGGGAACATCATCTCTCGCGGGAATGATGTTCCTTACACGGATTTACAATAAACCTAATAGCTCTAGGCCGGCCATTCATAATTTGCCAAGCAATCCTATACCTAAAGTCTTGTATGCATTCTTCGCTCCAGACAGTCTTCTTGAGGCTCTCAGACCGGCAAATGTAATCCATGTACATGCAGAGGAAGACGCCGCAGTCCGAGGAATTATGTTGCTTGGGCCTACTCCTCTTCAATCGGAAAATGAGGACCGGCCTGCGCGATACCTTCTCCCGACGCCTACCATTGACCAGGGCAGCAAAAAGATTCTGCGAGAAACATAATAAGCATTAAACATAGCTAGCAAAATAAGATTAATCAGTTTTATAATATGCAAGTTACAATAAGAAGGAAACAGGATCTTACCATGGCATCCAACTGGCCTATGCCTCGGTACATATCAATCACAGGCATCACGTCGGTATCATCGTAGAGACTGTCGACGACTGAAACCGTGCTCTGTAATGGTTCGTAGCAAACCAAGTACCAGTGGGCATTCCCTAAAAAGGGGATTAGAAACACGTCGGCAACACTTGCGCTCACTGGACTATCCCTAGCAAGATATGCTTGTAGGTTAGGGGACGGTTTCCACTGGGCCATGGTTCTCCCCTTCCTTGCATTGCCCCAGTCGTGCCACTCTTGTACTAGGAGCTGATGAAAAAAAGCATCCAAGATAAACACGCGCGGACCGATGTTTGGATGCTCCCGACACCTTCGCCTCAGAATTTGCACGTAGTGCGAGATGACACCGCTGTCTAACCAAGCTCCCGGCGCCAGCGAGGCGATCTCTGTCCACGAGGCATTGTAATCCAAGCCCTCGGGGTGATCCATGTCATACGACGCTCCGTCTTGGGGGGCCCCGCTAAAATAACGGGCTCGGATTAGATCGCATTTATGCGGCTTTAGGGGCCTGGCTGGATGCCCTTTCGGATATTGCCCTCGGGGGTCGATCGGGGGATATTGGCCTCCAATTCCTTCTTCGGCCGGCTGATATTCCCCTCCGGGGCCGCCAACTGGTCCCGCCCACGGGACAATGGGCAGTGCCTCGGAGAAACCGTAGTTTCCGAAAGGACAGTCTTGCGTGACTTGAGAGAGGGGTTCCGGGAACAAATTGAAGGAGGGGCCGCTGTAATCGCCCCACGACGCTTGAGCCTGTCCCATCCCCGCTTCAGAGGTACCACCAACTCCCTGACTCACCCCTGAAGCCTGTCCAGAGGGATCACCGTATCCCTGGCTGACGCCCGTATAACCCATTCCCGGGCTGACTCCCGAAGACTGGCCCGATGCTTGGCGCAAAAAATTCCCGCAGCCTAAAGCCAATGTCGCAGCCTGTTGGCAAAGATCCTCGCCCATTGCGCTCACCAGATCCCTCCGCTCACTCAACTTCTGGAAGAATGCAAGCGAGGCATTAACCTACATCCAAAGAGATAAAAAATTAAGTAACTTCAATCAGACATTTATATTCAACTAATTTGGTTCAAGTCAGACTTGTTGGGCAACTTACGAGATTGTATGCCATACGCTCATCGATCTGACCCCTAGGCGCATACCTCTCCCCACGTTCAAAGTTTACAGGGGCTACTCTCCTCCGCGTGATGCGGTAGTACCACTCATCGTACTGATCGATGCTGATAACGGGGTCTGGCTCCGAGACGATGGCCGCCAGTGTGTCCTGCCAAGAAGTCCAAAGCTCTATTTCGGCCGCGCACAATTCGTACGCATTGGCGGTGCCAAACACTCCGACATCCGGTGGGTTCCTGTTAACCCTCATATCCGGGGCATCGACTGGCAAACCCTGCTCCAACTCAAAATGGCGCATTGCTCGGTCGGGCAGCTGCCACTCTGCGACCTCGAAATGGATCAGGGGTGTGCGCTGCAACCCGGAGAGCGTGAAGACGAACGACTCTCCCACCCGTCGCGCCAAACGTATGTACGGTGCCCAACGCATTTGGCCCGGAGATAGACGGTCGAACTCCCCTCGATAGTACGTAATGTTGTGATGGGGATCGACTCTCCTCTTGTAGTGGCTAGCCCTCCGGCTGTACTCCCAAGCACACAACCGAGGCCAGACTTTATCGGTTCCATCCCTACGCGTTGGTGCACCGGGAGCAAGGTGTTCGTAAGACCACACCTGAGAACATCAAAAAATTATATTTATATCGTCGATTCAACAAAAATAAAACACAATAACGAAGACATGATTTATATGATATACCTGCAATAGCGAGAGACATGCACATATGGCTTTGGAGTTGGGCCTCGTTGCCTTGTGCAATGCTCGGTACAGATACGAAAGAACCGCTGCACCCCAGGCATAATCCCCAACCTCCGACAGGTTACCCAACAACGGTAAATATTTCACGCTGACCGTGTTCTTCGACGTCGTTGGGAATAAAATTGCCCCCATCACCCACAAGAGGAAGGCCTTTGTGTACACCACAAGCTCACGGCCCGTATAGTTTTCCGGCAAAACCCCGTAGGTATCTACCAACCACTTCAACTTTATACCACCAGTGCTAAATTGATCCTGGGGTATCGAAGTGAAGAAGTCTCGCGCTGTTCTCTTATTCGTTGCGTCTGACGGAGGAGCAATTACCGGCCGCCCCGTCACCGGCAACCCCAAGATGAACCCTACATCTTCTAGGGTAATCGTCATCTCTCCGAGCGGGAAGTGAAACGTATTCGTTTCACTTCTCCACCTCTCAACAAGGGCACCTATCAAGGCCCGGTCAAGCTGTTGAAAGATCTGCCCATGCGTGAAAATCCCAAACCCAATTCCACGCAGTATCCTTTTCTGGGACTTGTTCAATTTCCATCTCGTGAACTCGCGAGATACTTCTACGGTGGTGAGAAGTTCTCTTTCCTACGAATTATTAATAAATACAATTTAAGCAAAATGAACGGTAAAACAACGTTCGTAATAATAAGAAAGTTGATAAATAATGTATCTTACTCCACCATCCCATATGAGCGTACTGATATGGTTGGCTTGGTCGTATAACACGGATGGATCTTCTGGTCCAGGGATAAATTCCATTTTTTGCAACTGAAACTATGGAATCGGATTTTACAAACGCTAGCACATGAACAAATACATACATATATAAATCCTCATCATCGCTAGCACATGCTCAATGCATAATCAAAACCACGCATAAAACGCAATATTGATCACAACTATAGATTAGAAACATGTAAAGGATTGATTTTGTGAACTTACGTGATCTATTAGGGTATTAAAGCTGCTCTTATGAAGAAATTGCGCAGATCTGCTTGCCAACGCCGCTGGGAATATTTGTGAGTAGGAAGAACGGAGAAGAGTGTAGAAGTTATAGGACTTTCTTTTGGGTTTGAATATATATATTTGCTGTCCGCTGGACAATATATATTTGCCGTCCGCTATATAGTATCGCGGATGACATTAGTCTGTTCCTTGTCCGCTATATAGTATCGCGGACGATAGACTTTTGGTTGACGTCCGCTATACTATATTTTTTTGGTTGTCTTCTCTACGTCCGCTATACTATGTAGCGGACGGCCCCGCAGAATACCCACCTCTCCAACACTAAGTTTTTTTTTCTTTTGGTTCTCTACGTCCGCTATACTATGTAGCGGACGGCCCCGCAGAATACCCACCTCTCCAATACTTAGTTTTTTCTTTTGGTTGTCTTCTCTACGTCCGTTATACTATGTAGCGGATGGCCCCGCAGACGCTGATAGACTGTCCGCTATATAGTATCGCGGATATACATACCGCAGAAAATGGTTGGCACGGACCAGACATTTAGTTCCGGGTCCAAAAAATGGTTGGCACGAACCAGACATTTAGTTCCGACCTTCCCGAACCCCGGCCTAAGCGGAGGGCCTTATATCCGCTATATATATAGAGCTATACAATGTAGCGTAATGTAATAAATTGGAATAAATTGGCGCCCGTAATGCAGTTTTAATAAATTGAAATAAATTGGCCCCGAAGACTTGTTTTAGCGACATAGTAGGTTAATGCTATTTTAATAAACTGACGCCCGAAGACTTGTTTTAGCGACGGAATCAACAATCTCAATTTTTCCAAAAAATAATGTACGATTCACAATCAACGATCTCAATATATCAAGGCAACAAAAAAAGGCACAATTAAGCAAGAAAAAATTTGAAAACATAATAAACAAGAACATAAATTTTTTTATTATAATAAACTATGGTTCACAAATGGGGTACGAAAGCTTTTCACAAGCGCTCCGATCAAAGATTACAACTTGAAAATCCCACCACCCAAGGTGTTCGAACACTACAAAGTCCCCGAGTTCGAGGCCATGCTGGCGCACGAAGACGTTCCAACCCTCTGCGAATTCCTTTTTTTGGGATCGGCCGGGCTTCAGCTTGATTTCAACCTGCCATGCCCCCTTGCGGCTATATAATCTTGCACTATCATGAATTGTTGTAAATTGATTGGTAAATGCTTCCGGTATGTCCTACCAAACACAATACAAAAAATAGGTTAGTTTTGGTTAAGAAAAACAAAAGATCAAACTTTTAACACACGAAAATACAGAGAAAGAGAAAGAGAAAGAGGGATAGCCTACAAGTTCATGCTCAAATCCCGGCATCATGACTTTGAAAAAGTGTTTGCCTACCAGGTGCAAGTTGCCAATATAATCGTAGGCGTAGGTGGTCTCCGATCCAGAAGCCATCGAGATCGGCGTTGAGGGGAGGACGGTGGTGTCGGCGGAGATGTGGGTGACCGGAGATGTGGGTCGCCGTAGATGGGGTAGCGGCTTGGGTTAGATGTTCGAGAGAGAGAGAGAGAGGGGACGCCGTCCGCTACAATAATATATATAGCCCGATCTGATTAAATATTTATAGCAGGAGAGAGTGGACAAAGGGACGCCGTCCGCTACATTGGAGATTTCCCACAAAGCGGACACTGTTGACGTCACAGATACCAAGGGGACAGTTCTCGGGGCTCTGACAGGAGACTTTATAGGCGACCGAGCGGACAGGTCCTGACATGTGTCAGCCTAGAGATCGTCCGCCATACTGTCTCGCGGACGCCTTTTTCCTGACACATGTCAGGAACAGAAAGGCGTCCGCGAGACAGTCTCGCGGACATGGGAGGAGGGCAAAAAGGTAAAAATCCCGTCCGCGAGACTGTATGGCGGACGGGGATCAGTTTTGGAAAAAGGCGCGATCTGGACCGTCCATCTTTCAGGATGGACGGTCAGATCGCGCTAGCAAAATACCCCATTTTGCTAGCGCTATCAACGGATCAGCTCCCTATATATATATATATATATATATATATATATATATATATATATATATATATGCTAGCTAAATTTATGGAGGCTTTATTGTCAAAGTATAAATACTTTTGGTGAGATACTATAATGGTGTTGGATGGTACAATTATCATAAATAAATGGGTCATATTTTAACAAAATCCATGACTGTTGTACACATGATAGTATATTTAATTTAGATATGTGTAACTTGATTTCATTTTGAGGTATATATGCAGCAACGAGCGCGATTCTTATTTTACTCTAGAATGGGTTGTGCTCACTTCAAAGCTTCTTTATCGAAGTTTGTAACTTTTGTGCGGCGGAAATAAGCGTATGCATGAAAAGAAAAAATCCACTTCAATTGTGTCCCGTAAGTATGTAGTTTAATGAGTCACAACGATGCAAAAATTGGTTGCCAAAATTCAAAAAGTAACTCGAAACATTTTTTACACAAATAATTTTTTTACGGACAACAACTTTAGAAACACTTGCAACACATGATAAGGCATCACGGAGTCTCGATGTCTTGGGTTTTTCTTATCCTACCTAATAAAAACTAAACACGGATCATACAGACCAACTTCATATTCCATCGTGTACGCTTCACTTCATCGCTAAATTGGTGAAAACTTTTAACTACAAAATGTTATATATATAACCTTAAAGACGAAGTCTTGCTTGTTGGAGTCGTTTCCGTGAAACTGTGAGCGCAGATGTCAAGTTGTCGATGCGTAATTATATAAATAAAAATACTGGAAAAGGTGGGCGGCCCGCTGAAATTTGGGAGGAAAATGATCCAATCCCCGAGTATTTTAATACTAGTCGTTTGGATAGAATTGAAACTGACCCAGCTTGTTTGTCCATAAAAATCAAGCATCTTTTGACCGGCTGACGGCCACCCGGTGCAATTTTGGATTTTTTCACAACAGCCCTCGTGCGATTGGATCTCGAATTTTAAAGTGTTGAAATAATTTTAGCTGCTAATTTGATTGCGGCCAAATTGCTGCTAAATTGTTAATGAGGGGGCCTAGAGGCAAATAATCTGTGTATGTGGACGCATTGGCTACAACTCCGGTAGCTTGTTGCTACGGTACGTAGTTAATGGTGGGCTTAAATTAATTATATTTATGTCTTTGAAGATAATGTAGTTTGGACTAAAAACATTGATATCTTTTGAACAGACAAAAAATCAATGTGTACATGGCTTGTATGTAATTGTAAAAATGCCGTTATCACTCTGATAAAATTACCTAGCTAGATTTGAACGGTTACCCGCATCCCAGAACCACCGTTGACCACCATCAGTAGTGGTTTAAGGGAGGGGGTGCTTGTACGAGGCAAATAAATCAATGGAGGCGGCCGGAGGTGATGATGATCATGGGTAGTGGTCTGGTAGTGATGGCGGTGATGATTTTGTGGTGTCTGTGAATGAGAGAAGGAGAGAGAAAGGGAGTGGTGATATGCTTACGTTATTTTGTGCGCCAGTGGAGTGGTGGTTAGCAATGGCGGCGACAGAGTGGTGGTGGGTTGGGGGTGGTGACAATGAGGATGAAGAAGATAGGGCAGAGAGAGAAAGGAAAGGCAGAAAAGAGAAATGGAAGATAGAATGTGTGTTGGACTAGGGTAATATTGATGTATTAAAATTATGTATTCACGACATGAGCAAAAGTACAATTTTTTAATGAATCAACAAGGGCTGGACACGACTTATAAAATTTCACGGCTTTGGTCACATTTTGTTAAAAAACTTTCCAAATTTTGTGTTTGTAACCGGGCCATAACCTGAGGTTCAATTTATTAATCCTAAATGCAAATAATCTCGAGTAGTGCTAGAAAAAGCATGCAAACTAACGTCAGACTGTTAGGAGAAAAGAAAGTGGATCAGGAGAAAGAAAAATAGGTTGATAGAAGATTATATGTAAAGAGAGAAATATAATAAAAATAATGTAAAAGGGGTAAAATAGAATACCTGCAAATTTTTTCTTAATTTGAATGAAAAGTGATTAATTTTTTTGACACAGCTCAAAAAAAATATATGATCAATTTTTTTGGGGACGAATGGAGTATTACCCAATATGATCTCCTTAGGTTATTTCACTTAACAAATTACTTTTTTGCATGTAATTTGTCCTAACTTTAACTTGTAACTCTTCCAGCGAGGGTGTTTGAGAATGATTATAGCGGGGTCAAATTTATTTTTGATAGCTTAAACATCCTTACCTTGAAATTGATCCGTACTAGTCTTCTAGATAGAATTGAAACTGACCCAACTTGTTTGCCCATAAAAATCATGTGTCTTTTTGACTGGCTAATGGTATTCGTTCTGTTTTTCCAACCCATTTCCTGCCGTCAATTTTTATTACTTTCAGTTGCAATTTAATTATATTTTCAATGTTGTTCTACCTTGTTTTTTCTTTACTTTTTAATGACATTCTTACCTTGCTAAATTGTATTTGGCTTAGTTTGATTTGACGGCCACCAGGTGCAATTTCGAATTTTTCTACAACAGCCCTCGTGCGCGAATTTTAAAGTATGGAGGAATTTTGGCTGCAAATTTGATTGCAGCCAAATTAATAATGATGCCTCTAGACTCTAGAGGCAAATAATCTGTATGTGGACGCATTATATAGTTAGGCTACAACTCCAGCTTGTTGCTAAGGTAGTTAATGGTGGGCTTAAATTAGTTACATTTATGTCTACGGGGGTTAAGGTAGTTTGGACCAAAAACACTGATATCTTTTGAACGCACGAAAAAATAATGTGCATATGGCTTGTAGGTAATTGTAAAAATGTCGTTATCACTTTCACAAATTTTCCCAGCTATATTTGATCGGTAATGCGCATCCCAGAACCACCGTTGACCGCCATCAGTTGTGGTTGAGGGAGGGGGTGATTGTGCAAAGCAAGGAGATCGATGGAGGTGCTCATAGATGATGATGATGATGGTGGGTAGCGGTCGGATAGCGATGGTAGGCTTAGCGGTTAGCACTGGGG
This sequence comes from Escallonia herrerae, assembly GCA_033070095.1. Taxonomy (NCBI): domain Eukaryota; kingdom Viridiplantae; phylum Streptophyta; class Magnoliopsida; order Escalloniales; family Escalloniaceae; genus Escallonia; species Escallonia herrerae. The sequence goes on along the minus strand of JAVXUP010000180.1, from coordinate 32,479 downwards.
GTGGGTTCGATGGTATGGGTGGTGATATGGTTGTGGTGGCTACAAATAAGAGAAAAGGAGTGGTGATACGATGATGTTGTTTCGTGGGCCAGTGGAGTTGTGATTGGCTCAGTGGTGAGCAATAATGGTAGGGACAGAGTGGTGGTGGGCTCAGGGGTGGTGAATAGTAATGGTAGCGATAGAATACTTCAAAAGGACGCATGGAAATTTGGTCTTTTGCGTCCGTCCCGCACGTGCACTTATGTCACACAAGGCCATGGTGATGGTTATGCTAAGATATTTAACAACATTTTAAAAGTATCATCAAATTCATCAGTGAAAGTGTTACTAAAAATAAAACCAGGCATATCAGCACGTTAAATGAAGCACATTAACATGTTTTGTTCTGATGACTATATACATTGGTAAAAAAAAACAAAATTTGTTTATAAGGACAAGGAGCCATCCGACTTATGCTCCTTATGTCTATATTTACAATCTGAAAGTTAAGCAGATATTAGGTAGTCGATAGTCCGAGACTAATGGTAATTATCGTGTAAAACTGTCCATACAATATAAAATAACCCATTATCTCCCAATTGACCAGGATTAATGTTGGCACCAATTGGAATAGAGCTTTTGCTATCTAATCTAATTATTCAATTCAAGCTGCATGTTAGAATGCTGTGGTACCTAAGACTTGTCATCATCGTGCTGATGACATAGTTCAAGTACAATACTCATGGAGCGCAACTTGCACTAGTTTTTAACAAGTCTCGTCTGCGTTTTATATTTGTGTTCACGTGTTCAATTAGCCCTGCCTACGTATTTTTAGTCCCATCTTAACATCATCTTCACCTTTATCAATTAAACATACTCCGTACCACATATGCACGCATCTGCATTTGTGTCGCCCCTACCTTACATTTAACTTATCGGGCTACGGCTCCAATTTACATTGATTTTTTATGAATTTAACCGATTCAACTTAAAAGATTGTGAAATTTCACACAATTCAATCCACTTGAGTATGAAATGGGTTAGGATGGATTGAGCTCATTTATTAGTGGGTTATCTTACCGTGGACTTTTAAAACCCTTTTGTCTAAAATACTCTATTGATAACTTGTATAAATAAGAACCACCACTAGTCACCACAACTTAGGAGAGTATTTAAACTGTTCATATCAATCTAATGAGTCAAACCCAACAGACCAAACCGTCCGATCACAAATCGATTTAACGAATCAATTGGTTTTTTTCTTTACAAATTGATGTTTGTTTAGGTTTGATTTTTTTTTTAAAATCGTTCTAAACTGAATTGAACCGAGCGCGTGTGTGTATATCCAGATAATTTTTCTTCCCATGAATCTAAGGCACTAATGACCGGTATGACATCTTCATTTATTTGGGATCACATTTATAACCAACACATGGCGGCTCTCCCTGCTGCTATTGCTTCAATATGGCATACGGAGAGACTTGGTTCTAGGAATTGTGATTCTCATTGATGGCAATAACATAAAGTAGAAAGCATACTTTTACGCGCTTTCGGCTAATTAATTAACATAATTTGGACGTACAACAAGTGCCTTTTATTTTCTGGCTGGCTTGCAAAAACAGGCTTAAAGGTAGAGAAAAATTTGGAGGGTTGGGGATCATTGCTGATTGACAGGCATTAACTCCCCGCAAAATGAGACTCCGTACGATATTGAAAGATCATCTTGTAAATATATTCCTTTCCAGTTGATCCTAAAAAAAAAGAAAAAAAGAAAAATGGTCTGTACAGCTCGAGGTTGACATTACAACCTACAAACACCAGTCCCTAGGGCTAAAACCAGGAGCTTAGGCTTGAGGCTGCTTTGGAGGGAGCGTATTAAACACATTTTAACAACGGTTCTACTTTCATGGTGACGGCGGCCAGAAACTAAAATGCTGTTAGCAAAGGCTGCCCAATGGAAGAAAATTATAATGATCGAAAGACATTAAGAAAGGCTATAGACATTAGACAATATCATTACAAAATTGGCAGCTGAGTTGGAGTTTAAATGTGTTTATGTAAGTGTTTGGGGCGCATGATATTTGGTTGTAAGACGATACATGCATAAGGTAGCATGACTATCATGTCATAAATGTTCAACAATGAAAATTCATCTATATCATTTAAAACGATAAAGGCTAGATCATCTAGAAATTTAAATAAGAGAAAAGAAAAGCAAGATCGTCATCTATATTCATCTTGACAAGCACGAGGGATCATATATTTAGACGATATTAATTTGCCGAAAGGCACTTCTGAGGGCCTTGTTATCTAGAAAGCAAACTTTTAACAAACAAGCACTAAACATCTCGGATTGCAATTTGGGTGAGTTGGATAGTGTCTGTACGCAACCCAAGAAAACCATGTGCTAAAGCAACCCACTATATGCAAGAAAAAAATGGATTATTTGGGTTAAGATGGTCTATTATACTTGGATTTTATTAAGTTGGTCAAAACAAAGTAATAACTTTTTTTTAGTTTTAATAAAAAATGAAGTGGTGGGGATAGTTGACAGCGTGGTGGCTGGCGCGAGTAGGTGGCAGTGATTATTGAAGGTCGTAGCCTGTAATCGGTTTCCAACTGTGCAGAGCTAGGGGTTGGCGGCAGACAACGGGGACCACCGGTTATGGCAAGCAGTGCTGATGTCAGCGTAGTGGCGGACGACAGTCCCACAAATTGGCAGCTGTCAGCAGACATCATAAATTAAGTTGGCAGTCGGCTTAACGGTAGCCAGCGGTGGAGATGGCTACTTTACTCGGCGTAGGTTGGTAGAGGCCGTCGTCAGCGGCAAAGGTCTGCTATTCTGGCAAGTGGTTACTGGTGGCAACAAGTGATGGTGAATGATGGTGCGACGACAGGGGGTGGTGGTTGGTGGTAATCCTCATGTATGAAGGTTACCAACAAAATATGACCTTTACCATAAATAGATTTTAAAAGCCCAACCCAACATAATCACTGACCAACTCATGCTAACCTATTTTACGACTAAGTGGGTTTGGTCACGTCAAAATCTATATTTTCTTAAATTATATTAGTTAAACCCATGTAAACTAAACCAAACTTGGAGCCCAACTAACGGCCCAAAAATCAATATATATAAAGCCCAAAGAGGAGGAGGCCCAACAATGCACTCTAGCCTACTCCGTCATTGCCTGTGTCGTTCAGGCTAGCTTTGTCGAGGCTTTAAGATTATGTGCATATATTCCACCTCTTCACATAGAACTTATAATCTTTTGTCAGAAGTACTGGATGGTTCTGAGACGAATATTTCCGATTATCTAGCACTATTAAATATATAATAAAAAAGCACTTATTTTCTTTTGGCTCTTCTCCTATCACGTTAACCTCTCCTGATATAAGATTTTAAATAATTGAAATCAATATTATAAAATTAAATATCTATTAGTATACAGTAAAATTGTGGCCTTTAATACTCGCGTTGGGACATGGCGTGTTCATAAGTTAGGTTCTCACGAATCTTGCTCTTCTCAAGCCAAGCACTCATTATTTTCTCCCTTTGAGTTCCTTAACCATCTTATTAGAAATTTTGTCTCTCCCACTTTAACTATCAGCAAAAATATTATTGCTGTAATGTCGTCTTTCTCCAACTATAATTCGTAAACAGTAAAATTCCCTAAACTATCCAATTTAATATAGCATTAAAAGAAGATGAACTCATGCCACTCTAAGACCCACGCTCCCCCGTCTTCCAAACCATCTATTTGTTTGGAGCACTCCAACAAACGGGGGCTTGTTTTTTTCTTCTGAAAAGGGGATGATAGAAAATATGGAGTAATTGCTAAAAATTTCAAAAAAACAAAAAGTAAAAATGGTGTTAACAAAAAGAGGCAATTTATCCTCACTGTTACGATGAACAAGCAAACAAATATAAACCGTAACAATAATCAATTAAAAGATGAAACATGTGCAGATGAAGCCAGAGGGAAGCTGAAGTTATTTTCTTGTTGGGATTTTGTAAAAGTCCATAGACTTGTAAATAGTCCTGCCCATGAGTTAGCTAAATGGGCAGATGAAAACAACTGTTTTGGTCTGGTTCCCCAATCATCCTTATCTTTCCTTTTGCCTTTGGATGAGGTAGGGAACCAGAGGTATTCCTGTGAGTTGTAATTTGGTTATTTTGGAATATTTGAATTGACTAGAAAAGAAAAAAAAAGATGAAACATGTGCTAATCATACCCCTGTTCGAAGTCTTTTTGAATCTTAAGTCAGTGAGGTTGTTTTTTCCACCATAAGAGGGAAAAAAAACAGCATTTAGACATTGAGAAGCACTTCGTCGTTTTGGATAAATTTAAACTCGTGCTATAAAATTAGTAAACTTTTAATCTCATTAGCGACAAAACGATTAAATTTTGTCACAGAAGTTATAATTTAGCCTTACATTTTCAAAAGTTAAAATCAACCTTGACTTTTGTTAAGCTTTTTAATTTAAAAAAGGTCTTTTTAAGAAAAATGGCCATTCAACCCCATCGAATCATTCTTATACAGCAGGGCTAAATCCATTGCTTTAGTTTTATCGCTAAAAGATACATTAGTGAACATTGTAATCTCTCTTGTGGTAAACTGTTAAATGTAGTCAAAAAATTGTAATCTAGGCTCACCCGTTTAAAAGTCAAAATAACCTTAATTTTTTAAACCTTTTAAATTTAAGAAGGCTATTACCAAGGAAAATATATTTAGTCATTTAACCCATTGGGATTGGAACCCCACCCATTACGGCTAAATTTCGGCACTAAAAGTAGCATTAGTGAACTTTTAACATCTTTAACGACAAAATATATGAATTTAACCAAAAAGGTTGTTATTTGGCCTCACACTTTTAAAAGTCAAAAATACCTTTAATTTTTAGAAACCTTTTAAATTTAAAAATGGTATTTAAGAAAAGAAATGCTTTGTTGTTTTACTCTTGCATATCAAAACTTGAGATTTTCAAGCAGGAAAAAAAGCACCAATTGTTTGAGCTCAAATAAATCGGATCAGTCTTTATCGATTGGGTTTCGGCTAATCTTTATTACACATGAGAGTGAAATATACAAAGACAATAATCATAGAAGAACATGTTACCATGCAAATATATAGTATTCTAGATTACAATGAAACATACGAAGATAATAACCATGTGAATACCATGTTATTATGCAAATAGAAGCATTTCAATAACTCTAACACGAACTTGGACTTACTTATTTGCTATGAACTCAAACTATAATTAGGAGCAAATTAATTTGATCTAATAATTCTTAAAGTCACTAGTATATATGCACTTTAAAATCCTAGAATTAGTTTCTTTATGCCTGTATTAGAAACCTAGAAGTAAATCTCAAATTTTACATTAGCTTCATTACATTAATATGCTTGTACAAAAATCTATTTACATGCACAATAATTCAAAGACTCTTGAAAATTGTGTTATGCGCTAGTTATTTTCTTTAATCATACTTGATAGAGAAGGTATAATAACTATATGGTAGTTCAGTTTTAACATGAATAGAGGTAGATTCTGAAAGGCTTTTTCAGTAAGATGTTCAAAGAGTATGCAGGAGCATAAGGGTAATTTTATAGGGTTTTCATAGGATATTTGACCTTTTTTCTTTAGTAAAACTAAAAATAGCCCTTGAATCTTACATATATATATATATATATATATATATATATATTTCAATAAGGGTGTTTGAAGTAAAAAAGCTTGATATCTTACGAGAAATCAAAAAGATCCTAATTCTTTAATAACACTCTAATCCAAAAGGATATTTAAGGAAAAAAAGTAATAAGTCAAAAGTACCTTTAATCACTCCTTATCTTTTATAAAAACTTTAATTTAAAATGGCATTTCAAGAAAAAAAAAGATTAACCATTTATCCATATCCATGCTTTTATATATAGTACATATAAATAGATCTTACACATGTATATGTATGTAGTAAATATGAAAAATTGTTTTACCAATAATACTTTCCATCGATAAAAGTCGAGGTAATTACTGATGGGACACCCCAATCCTTTTAGTAATGACGTTTTCTACGATGGACTTTTAGAGACAGAAATTAAGTCAATAAAACTCTTTAGCAACGCACTGACACCCTTCAGAGACGAAAAATTCTGCGCTAAAATCCTATTTTCTTGTGGGGGTTGGTCTGTTATTTGAAAATCTTCTCAATTGTCATATTTAAAACTTGTAACTCTGAGTTCACGTTACAATATACAGTGCATCTTTCTCAATCAGGTATGTAAATAGTTAGTTTAATTGATTGACACTCTTTTATAAAATGTTTGCCAGCAGTACATGTGCAAAAAGAAGAAGAGGAAAAAAAAAGGAAAAAAAGAAAGGAGTATTAGTTCAAGTACACATCATGTAAAGCAGTAGAGGAAATGATATTTCACTCCTAGTTAGTTCGAATTAGTTCACTCCAAATAGTTGTTAATGAAACTAATAATCAAAACTAATTGAATCTATAACCACTAAAGAGTGAGACAGTCAAATGAAAGATGTAGATAAACATACACTAAACACCATAGCAAAACCAGTGAAAAGTGCATAACATTTACACATGCATTTCTTTTTATTAATTTAATATAATAATAATAATAATTAAAAAGGGCAGAAGGTACACATAACATGACATAGGCCTGAACAAAGGGATGGCCTCTCAGGACTGCAGTGTAGATGGGGCAAAATTTGAAAGATGGTGCAAGGAAAAAAACTGACCCAAAAACAAATCAACCATCATCACCCATATTCATGTCCTCCTCTTGGAGCCAGGGGTTGAGATAAGATTTTGCAGCTCCCCGCCACGTGGCACTCAATTCTGGCGCATCATGATAAGGCCCGGATCCAAAACTTTTCAACCCTTCTGTGGCCAAGACGTGCCTGGTGTCATGAGCCACATGATCAATGGCCACAATTCGTAAAAGATCAGGTTGATCGATATTTGTCCGTTAGATGCAACAAGGGTAGCTATTCCCATTATATATAGGAATGAGGCAACAGGGGCAAAAGCATCATTGGAAACGAAAACCAGTGAAGTAACAAGGAAGAGAAGGAAATGGCCGCATCCATGATGTCCTCCTCCGCCGTCGCCGCCGTTACCGCCCCTGCTCAAGCCAGCATGGTTGCACCGTTCACCGGCCTGAAGTCTATCTCCACCTTCCCCGTCACCCGAAAGGCCAACAATGACCTTTCATCTCTTCCCAGCAACGGTGGAAGAGTGCAGTGCATGAAGGTACGCAGCAACCTAGTGAAACATCAAACACTTCGATAACCATGTGAAGATTTATGTTTGCGTTGGCAGTGAACTGAAGTCGTTGGAATCTGTTGCGTGCAGGTGTGGCCACCAACTAACAATAAGAAGTTCGAGACCCTCTCTTACCTTCCACCTCTCTCACGCGAGTCATTGGCCAAGGAAGTCCAGTATCTTCTTCGCCAGGGATGGGTTCCCTGCTTGGAATTCGAGCTGGAGGTCAATTCTTAAGCTTTTAACTCCCTTTATTTCAGACAGTGTACATGTGTATATTTCATATCTTCACACATAGAAGAAATAAGTAGATTCCCGGCTGAGTTTGAAAATTTTATTCACCTTGCACTTTAAGATGATATTGTCTACACAACTCAGAGCAATCTTGTCATTTCAAGAGAGTACAACATTAAGAAAAGTGGTGATACAATAACTTTATGCTTCTCTTTGCCGCTTCGGCTGCCGTACCAGCCCACGGAGATCTATATAATCCTTCTTGATGGTCGGGACCGTGCATTATTTAAGTTTTAACATGCAGCGCTTAACATAGCACCGCCGTAAGTTCACTGTAGAGCTTTTAGTTATTAGGTTGTCAATGCATTGATTTCTGAATTTGTGTGGTGAATGTAGCACGGCTTCGTGTACCGCGAGAACAACAGGTCCCCGGGGTACTATGATGGCAGATACTGGGTGATGTGGAAGCTGCCCATGTTTGGCTGCACCGACCCGACTCAGGTGTTGAGGGAGCTGGATGAGTGCCAGAAGGAGTACCCAGAAGCGTACATCCGGATCATCGGATTCGACAACGTGCGCCAAGTGCAGTGCATCAGTTTCATTGCCCACAGGCCGACCTAATCAGTTACTTGCAAAAATAGAGCCCTTCTTAGTTAAGGGCCTGTTTATTTATTTCAATTGTATCTTTAATTAAGCTCTTTTTTTCCCTTTTCTCAAACTTATTCTCTCCTTTCGGTACCCTTTTTGGAATTTCTATTTGCTTCGGGTGTCTGTATTCAGCGGATTTCCATTGAAGTGGATGAGATCAAATAATAATACCATGCTTTCATCAGCAATTAATTGGCTCTCTGGAACCCTGAACTCTACTACTATGTTTTGAGTACTTCACGAGTGACTTGAGGTATTACATTACATACATTCTTGTCAACTCCGTGAATCCCTCAGCCCTAAATGCAACTTTTGGCATGGCGGCCATGAAAATGTTTTTGTATCATCACAACCATGAAATCTAAGTTCATTCTTTGATTTTTTTTTTCTCATTGTAACAAGCCCTTCATTCTTCTCGCTTTTATGTACACGGCAACGAGCTTTGCATACTTAATAACTTTGTCGAAGTTCTCTCCTTGACTCCAAGAGTGAAAGCTTCGTTGTTGCTTGTGGGAACTAATAGGAGTTTTAGTGAAAGAGCTTTTGGATAAAACAAAGATTTAAAGGTAGCAAAAGTTACTACTAAGGAAACGGATCCTCTCTTATAAAGACATCTAGAGGGTCCTCTCTGAGAAAAAAAAATCTGGAGCTCGGTGCTATCAGCAGCACAGGTGTAACCATTCTCACAACTTCCTTATCCTTAGGGTGCATACCTTCATAGATGTACAGTTTCTATGACAAACAGTGTAAACTTGGTTTTTAGTCATGGTACCTACAAAGTAACGTTATTATTTAGGTAGACCTGGATTCACCTCTGTCAATTTATAGGACAAACTGAGTGATTTTAAGCAAGTCTATCATTGGACATTCGACGGCTACACTTGTGGCTATGCTTTGAAGCAGATATGGTAAGAGATAAGGCACTTTCACCCATTAATTGTGTGATGAAGACTGATTGGTATCTTCACCATGGGGTGCCTTTTTGGTACACTAAATAATACTCCTCATGTATTAAGCCTTTGCATATCATGTAAAAGGCCATAAAACTAATGAAACTTGATTACGTATCAAATTACAATTTGTGAAACGTCTTAGATGTTGCTTAAATATCATTCTCCACACATTAGTAAAGGTCAAAATTAGGAAATGAACTCTAGTAGTATACTTGTAAAGAGTTGGTGATATTTTTTACGAGGCTGTTTAGATTTGATTCTAAAATGTTCAGGCCTAAATATATTCCTATTAAATATGGTATTGAAAGTGTTTGACAAAAAAAAGTAGACCAATTAAGTGATAAATTTGGCATTTTTAGAAGCAAAAATGTGAAATAACATCCATACAAGAAAACTCAAACACGGAGCGTTACTGGTGATTCGAACAAACTTGCCACTGATTATTAAAAAAAAGACTAACAAAAAAAAAAAAACTTCTGGCCAATTACTAAAATTATTAATTAATTGAGTTTACTCACAAACTTTTTGCATCGAAAAAGTTTATTTCACAATTATCCAATTCCCAATCCCAGTGTCAAGTGTGATATCCTCGGAGCTAACATATATTGAGCTTCTTACACTGATTTATATTTTAGTTTCGCTTGTATCTTTCGCAAGTGTACGAGGTTGGGGAGCTTAAGTGAAAGAGGCCTTTTGCAAGACTTTATAACTTTCAGATATAGATGTATCGAATATCATATCGTTATAATGTTTAATCGTTAGACTGTAAACATGTGCATATATTACTCTATATATATTGTGTTATAATCGATAAAAGTACATGAGTACTTTCAGAATTATTGAATTGGTTATGAAGTATTAAAACATATTCCAAAATTTGTTGAGTGGAATTGGTTTCTAAATTTTTTATTTATTACTAGAAATTATCAACTCATTATGTATCAATTATTAGAATGTGGAGAGCCAAACCAATGGAGGCACCTAAAGTTGGGCCCGTATATTTATTATATTCTTTTTTTATTTTTATTTTCTGTTTTTATTTTTCACAATTTTCGTATTCAGTTAAAAAAACACATTTATGTACTTTTATTATTTTTACCAAAAATTTCGGCTACTTTTTTCTTACATTGAGTTAAGTTTGGGTAAGAAAAGCTGAAAACACCTCAGAAGTGTTTTCGATTTTTGTCACTGTTTGAATAATTTTACTCAAAATAAAAACAAAAAATGGTAAAATTACACAAAACAAAAAGATCTTTTAACAAAAAAAAAATGTGATAAGCGTACAAGCTCAATTTGGGCCAAACCAAACAGAAAATGCCCAGTCCAACAAAAGCCAACCACAGACGAACCATAGCCCATAGCGAATTCATCCTCCAACCTCAGGCAATTGAAGGCCCATAGAGATTCAAAATAGAAAGGAGAAAAAGATGGGAAGAGAGATCAGTAAAAATGGAGTGGAAAAGCAAGGAAGGAGAATATAGAAAATAAGGAAATAAAGATGAAAAATGATATCATGCACAATAACAGTTGGAGATTGCCTAAAACTAGATCCAATGCCCTCAGAGAATTGAACTTAGAGCTTGGAACTGTATCCGGATATAATTCACTCAACCAAGATACTATTGTCTGGACATTAACTAACAATTGACAATTTTCGATTAAATCTGATTGGGAAGGCCTAAGAGCAAGAGCTAACACAGTTCAATGGTGAAAAATTATGTGGTTTCCAGGTCATATACCAAAGTGTTCTATGATGTTATGGCTGCTATGTATGGGAGGCCTAAGAACAAAGGCAAAATTAAAAGCTCGGAAGGTTGTGCATGAGGATCAATGTGTTTTGTGTGGAAAGCAAACTGAAACTGAAGACCATATGTTCTGACAGTGTTCTTATGCAAAGGAATTATATGAATCAGTCTTGAACAAACTGCAGGTTGATGTGAGATTGTCCACATGGAGTGAGATGATACAGTATGCTAGTATCAACTTTTGAGGCAAAAGTTTGAAGGCTAAACTAAGGAAACTGCTGCTTGCTACTACTTGTTATGGGATCTGGCAGGAAAGGAATCATAGAATTTTCAAGCAACAAGCTGCATCTACAGAAGGCTGTCTGTCATGCAACAATGGGTCAAATACAGAACCTTCAGCTGGATAAAAGCCCCTGCTTCTTCTCTAAATCATGCATTATGTGAAAGCTGGGATATTGATAAGTCAATACTAATAAGAGCAAATGTTGTATAGATGATACATGGGAGATAGAACAAAGCTTTGATTTGTGAATATGTAACTAAATGTAATTGTAGATGTGGAAATTCTGGATACATATGATCTTTTTTGATGATGAAATAATACATGAGACCTTTTACCCAAAAAAAGATGAAGAATGATATTAGTACAGAATAAAGTGAAAGAAAGGGTATAGAGAAGAAAATTAGGAAATGCATTTGATTAAATCGAAAAATGTATAATATCGAAGAAATTACGAGAATTTACCAAAAATGCATTGACTTCCTTACAAAATCCTCATTTCTCTTTGTTTTTTTTTTTGCAAGAAAATAAATTATGCTGGAGAAAATTCAAGAAATTTATTTGTTTTGTCCATCACTTTCTATTTCCTGCTCACCGAATTTCGAAAACGTTTCAATTGCCTTCACTGTTCATCACTGTTCATTATTTCAACCTAATCAAACGAAGCCTTGTCTTTTTTTGGTTACTTATTGGTAATTTCATTTAAAAGGAAATTATTTTTTTCAACACTTCATTTTTTGGGTAAGCAAACTTGTGAAAAGTTTAAATTACTTGTTGTTCCTTTCAATTTCCACCGCACTCCACCTAATCAAACGGAGCCTAAAGTATTTTTTTTTTAACGTGGCGCTGTAGTTCAAGTCATTGAGATGTCCCACTTAAATTGAGCACAAAAAACTTAATGGAGCACATAGTAACATTTTATAGAGATTGTTAACGATATTTTGGGAACTAACTTCATTTATTACTAATTTTTTAACCCGTGCATCGGATACGGAAATGAATTTTAAGAAATACCACAGAAAATTAGAATTAAAAATCGTATGCAAAAGAACTACTCTAGGAGCAAAGATGAGAGAGATAACATGAGATTTGAATATTGATTTTCATTTATGATATGAAATTATCCTAATTAAGGAGATAATGATTAAGGGAAAAGAGAGTAAACAATAATGGTCTAGGTTGGAAGTTCTAACCGTACACAAAATATTGTAAACTGAAAAGGAAAGAGAATATTGACACGTGGCAAGCGGAGAGAACCTGATTTTGGGCAAATATTTTGGGACTAATGTGGAATAAGTTATTAATTAGATCAATGAGATAATAATAATTCTAGAAACTTGATTAAGGCGCAATAATTACAAATTACTTTTGAAATTTAAATTTAAACTGATAAGAAAATTTTTAACTGATTGGAGAGAGAGAATTGAATTTAAAAATATAAAGTAATAATGGTAAGTAATTAAAGTTAATTTATATAATAATAAATTAAATCCACATGGCGAAAAGAGAGAATGTCCACGTAGGCGGTGACGTGACAATACTCTCTCAATTTCAACTTTCATATATATATATATATATATATATATATATATATATAATTAGATTGACATTTTTCTTTTGAAAAGTTATATTGAGTTATAATTATGGGTGAAAAATGGGCCATGTTAATTGGGAAATATTACAGTTCTGGTGATATTATTAAGGGAGATAGCTCTTGTAGTGAAATCTTTTTTCAACTTTCAATTATTCCATGCTGTTATTTATTAAAATCATTGATTTTCATGCTTTAAAAAAAAACTTGGTAATGGTCATTTAAGTGATCTATTAATTAACTCAAATCCAATATTTTCTGCATCATAGACCTACTATTCAAATGCTACTCACCGGACCTCTGTCTCTTCTCTCTTTGTTCGTTCTTAACTACTCGCATACTCATAACTATTCACAATGACTCATGTTCTCATCATCCTCTCCCACAATCTCTCAAACTTATTCCGAAACAATTTCATAACTTCCTATGGATTTCTCTCTCTTTTCGTTGCACACGTATAGGCACACGTATAGCGTGAGCCCCAAAACTATAGTTATGGTTATGGTAATACACTCACCCTCTCATTTTGATCAATGGTTTAGAGCTATACTCGCTCGCACGCCCGCATTTTGTTTCGATATGCAATTGTGATGTATTTTCATGTTTCAAGAATTTCACTCTCGTCGTGAGATTTGGCTGAAAGATACCGAATTTGTGAATTTTAAAACCTTAATTTGTGTTATTACGTACATTATTGGCTATTCTATCCATCGAGAGTGTGAATGTAATTTAGTGTATAGACCTAGTCGACTACGTGACCACAAAGTTTTCTTAAAATGCTAGCCAAATAGTCCTTTACATGATTTTATAAGGTCATTCACAATATCTCCCAAAGCTAATGTGGGTTATCGCATTTTAGATAAGATTATATCATTTGTTACTTCAAGGCAATAGGGGGGCATCATTTGATTATCTATATATCATTTTCTCATTTTATCCATTGCTTAGCGTATCTCAAATTTATCAATTCAAAGAAATAGAACCATGAAAAGTGATACCATTTATCAATTCAAAGAAATAGCACCATGGAAAGTGATACCGGAAAACGCTGCTACCGGGATTGGCGGCACCGGAGTTGTTGAACGTTGATGTACTATAAACTGAAAAAAAAAAAAAAAGGAGAAATTACAAGGATGCAAATGCAACGGAAGACAAATGCACGCACATTCTTCATTCAAGGGGTGGGAGCCTCGTTCATGTCCTCGAAATTCCACAATTCACACTCCCATGGAACCTCTTCATCACAGCAACCAAACTTCAGAAGCTCTTCATCCGTGTAAGGGTACCAAATCCACCCCCACACCCTCTCGTCCTCTTCAAAACCCCACCAGAAATCCTCAGGCCTCTGCGAATAATTCTCCGTGAACGACGACGACCACAAATCATCGCCGAAGTCCCAGACGCCACCGCTCATTCCACCAGTATGATCATCACCGTCGTCGTCGTCTTCCACCACGATCACCACCTTCTCCTCCTCCACAGCATTGCTCATTTCTGATCTAGTTGTTTCCGCCGTTTCTGGGCACTCTTCTTCCTTTTTACAACCCTTCAGTAATTTTTTGCCTTCACACAGAGATCCCATTATTGAAAAAGGATCCGTGATTAAGTATCTGATTGATTTGGAGAGGCGGTGCATATGTGTCCGGTATATGTAGTAGTAGGGTTTGGCCGTAAATGCATGCAGGTGTCAATGGCGACGGTTTCTGTTTCCCCTCTTTTTGTTTCTTCCTTTCCTCTTCCTCTCGGGATAAATATCCCTCTAATGACGAGATTCTCGGGAGAAGATGAAGATCTCTAGTATGATTATTTATTATATCTTCAAGAAACTAGATTTCATTTAATTGATTCTTTTTCTCATTATGAGGGTATAAAACATGAATGCAATGATGATTCAAAAGTATACCCACGGACCGGCGCAGAAATCATGAAATATTTTGTTTTTGCTGCTAAATTTTTTCAATGGACGACTCTATCATTGTGAAAAACTCCGCTAGCTATGCGTCTGGCCAATGGATCATTTTATACCACTACACTATGTAAGACCAATTTGTCTACACGAATAGTTCGTTGTCTCAATGATTGTGGACTAGATCGTTATTCTTTTAATGGCATGGACTATCGGAACCCTAACACGTGCTGTGCTGGATACATGTTTGTGATCTGAATGTCGTGACATAGGCGTAACAGCCACGATGGTTTATAACCTTCTTTTTCCCCTAATTAATTACCACCCAAAGGCGATCCGCAAGAGCTAGACTCCAAGCTTACAATCTGCATCTAGCACTGGTAAAATGCCAATGGACGGAAAAGTTAGGCGAAGAAAACTACTAGGAAATTAAATTCCTAATTTTGCACGAGTATTTGTAGCCTTAATTCTTCATAGTAAACATGTTGACATGAACGGCTCCAGTTTCTAACTAGGATAACTCAATTTTCCAATACGATGCTACGTACATATGTAATAGTCACATGGAATCAATTGAGAGCATGAGTTGAGTTTGTCCCTAATAATATACCTAAACTCTACCTGCAATCTCTCATTTAGCGACAATAAATGATTGCGAAGTACTTTTTGTGAAATTTATCTAGTAACACTAAAAAAATGATACCAACAATTGTTGCTGAATATGTTGCCAAAGATGTCACTAGCTATATTTAGCACCAATTAATTCTCGTTATACGGGAGATTGTAACTATCTACGACCTGGAAGCAACATACTTTATCCATCACAGTTTAAAGCTTAAATGTGTGCTTGTAGCAAAAGAAATCACTTGCTAGCCTTGGGCAAAGTACCCAACTTTTTTTAATCATTCACGACGTTAAACCTCTCGTCCCCCCACTCCCTCCTTCCGTGCGACTTTTAGGGATAGTTATATTAAAAGTTAATAAAAGTTGGAAGAATCTTTCCCCTCAACTTACCATGTCACGTTAATGTGACCGGTTCTGATAACCCACTAAGCTACACGGACGTTACTAGGATTTTTAAAAGGAGATGCCAAATCTTACCAAAATCTAGCTACATGATTTGAGAAGTGGTAGCAACTGTTCATCATGCTCTGAATTTGAGGTTACATGCGTCGATGGAATGTCTCTTGATAATAAAGACAACGGCTTTTCCAACCAAGTACCTTTTGTAAGCAGCTTAAGAGTTTGTAACCCCAAAGTTTGTGTGCGTGTATCTTCAGCTGCACGCGAATATGTCTGGGATGAAGAGGTTGAAATACCCCTAGTGGACGTCATTACAATGGCAATATAGTCAATATCCCGCTCCATCCTTCCCTTTCCGTTCTCTTTTTGGCAAAGTCAGTAAAGAGATTTTGTTACTCACTTCACTTTGAACCCGCTTTCCGGCCAATAAAATTGCGACGTAACCCATTCCTGAGAAAAATCATGTTTACTTCATGCGGCTTCGATTTGAAAATCCTTTTAGAAAACAGTTTATTAGTTTGACCCAATTTTCAAAAATGAAAAAGTTATCCTTGGAAAGTCAAGATTGCTCGAGATCTATGCAATATATTTTCCGTGTCTTCTTTGCCTTTTAAATTTTTTTACCAGTAACGAGGATTACTTCAAGATAATTTTAGCAATCAACTCGTGAGATTTACAAAACTTCGTGGTGAATCTTTAGGATTTTAAGAGTTGGGTGACCAACCTTAGTGCACGTGGAAAAACCTAGAAATCGTCGAGCACTGAATTTGTATGTTTTGAAAAAGTCGATGTTGCATGAGAGCGAGGGCGGATCATTGTCCACGTGCTTATTAGTACACGAGCTTTTGACATTCTTAGTGGTTTAATAACTGAATAGAATAATTATTTTCAGCAAGATGCTGTGGTGTAGTGGTTATCACGTTAGTCTTACACACTAAAGGTCTCCAGTTCGATCCTGGGCAGCATCAGCCATCCATCCTTTTTGGGTCCCTCCGTGACCATTGTTGCTCAATATTACAGTGGCATTTTTTAGCGATAAATTTTTCAGGGTGTGTTTTAAATTTTATCAGCTCAAAGTCATTATATTTTTATTACTATCACTTGTCGCTATATAGAAGATATCTAAAAAATACTATTAATTTGAACAAAAATGCCTTATTGAATATAAAAAAAAGTCATTCGTTATACAAGACAGAGAGAAGATTTAAATAAAATTATAGTAACACAATTCGTTAACATAATTAAACTTTTCAGTTAGTCAAATTTGTTGGTGAGCATTGATTAATGCACATTAATCACCCTTTTTCCAAAACTATAATTGTTATTTTTAACGCACATGACTTTTGAACTTTTCATCAAATGCGAAAGATGAATTACAAGCATTAACTTTAACTTCTAAAGTATACTAACTACTTGTTATTGGTACAGTGTTAGAATAGAAGTACATTGTATATATGTCAATTTTCATAAGCTCTTATCAACATATGTATACATTTTCTCTCTTATTATTAATAACATCACATGAGATTTTTTTTAGAAAATATCAACCAAGTATGAGGTACTATGACATTTTAAGCATGCCATATGGAATGGAGTTGGTCCCGCTCGAAAAAAATCTCGATTTATTAAAAATCATTACCTTATTGGATATCAATTATCATAATTGTATTCTAATACTCCTTCCGTTCCACATAAATCATTTGACTTGACATGCATATTAAAGATTTAGGTTACATATTGTGTGTTTCCTATTTTATTCTTTATAAATTTTATTTTTTTTAAAATAACATTTACTTTGAAGTGATTGCGGTACCTACTTCTAGAACCATGCACTCGACTGTCTTAAAATTTAACATGTTTCGGTATTAGAGATGGTGGAAATCACAAACAAAACCGGTGGAGTAAATCAAAAGGGGTAATAGATGGGTAAAATCTTAATAAGATTATAATGATATCATTGAGCTCCACACTTTATTATTTGAGTTCTACAATTATTACTCGAGTAATAAATCGTCACGAGAAGTGGAGCTCAAAGTCATATGAATGATTCTCACGTTTAATTGATCGTGGCATCGTCATTAGTTGAGAGTTAGATAAGATACGAAACGTGGCGTATGTTAAAATTATAAAATGAAAGAAGTTATCAATTTTTTTTTCATTATAATATGTTATATTATGATTATAGACAGGAACCACAGATTCATAATAATAACAATTGACAAAAGCACCACATGGCTTTGAAATCTGCAAAGCTTCACAAGCGACCCCCATTTAACGGTAACGGCGGCGTGCATCATCAACCAGCTCCACAATCTCTGCTCTTCCTGTTATCTGCTTCCATCTTCATTTCTATGTGTACGTATCCCTTTTGCTGATTTTGCTGGTAGGATTCAGGGCTCAAATCCGGTCTCGGAGGATCAAGGAGAGACCGGCAATGGCGAAGGCAGGCAAGTTCAAAGGCGTCACCATAAGCGAGGAGGTGCAGAACCTACTAGATGCCAATATGGACCAGGTTGACGCCAGGCGCCGAGCGCGCGAGGCCTTCAAGGATATCCAGCTCTCCATTGATCATTGGTTGTTCAAGGTATCGCCTTTTTTTTTAGTTTTCTTTCCTGGATTGATTGAGCCAAGTTCTTTCCTTTTTCTTCAATTGTTGACTTTTCGGTTTAGTGATTGACTCCTCTTTGCATTTGGCGGATTTGTTGCGCATGCTTTTTAGTTGCTTGCTGTCTATTTATGATCGAATCGGTTGTAGACAAAGCAACAGATGCACGTGGTGTGTGTGAATGTGGTACACTATGAAACATAGGGTGTAGTTAATGGTTTGAGATTCTATGGACATGTAATTTTAATGATGTGTTCCTCCCTTACGTCCCAAAATTTGAGTCCTTTATTTTACTTTTTAACGACTTCTTGCGGAGTTATATGACCCAATGCATGGGTGTGGCTTCGTCATAATCGTTTTTGCATTCATCAGACTTGCCACTTATTCACCATTATAGCTTCTAGTTACCGTTCGAGGAAAAAAATGTGCGTCCTTTATTCAATGAAACACTTAAAAAAAATTGGTTGATAATCATTTAGGAACAGGTATCCTCATTTATTACAACAAGAAGCGCCAAGAAACGTAATTAAGTACCAATTTTTTAGCTTTGAATCATTGGCTATAAAAGTTGTAAGTGTGATTGAATGACAATGAGTGTGCAAGTCATCTTATTGTTCCTTATGGTTGACATTATTATTTTTCGAGTTAGAGCATATTGTACACTAGTAATCCCTTATTATCTATGGGTATCTAGCACCTACTGCACAAACATAAAAGGGCAAGTATAAGTGAAAGAGGGAATGAATTGGAAAGGGAAAAAAAAATTCAGTATGAAATTTGGAGCATGAAATGGCCGCCCTAATTTTGTAATCTTTTGAGCATAACGCAGAATACAAGAGAAGATATATTTGGGACTATTTCCTTGCTGGTGAATGGTTTTGTTTTAGCATAATTTAATCCCCTTCTCGCCTTATAGTGCTTTCTCTAAGAAACCCTAAAAATTCTGAGCCTGTGAGATATGCATAGTAAATTACCAAGCTGCTTCATTTTACAGTTCATACTTCACACCCCAAAATGGCAGTTCACCATATTCTCCAAAAACAGTGCATTTCATCAATTTACTTGTGGTTATCCACTTGAATGCGTATTTCTGCACTCTACCCGCCTTTTGGTTCACAGATTTAAGGAGCTTCGTTTTTTTCTTGGTTCCTATACTTCTCACTGTCGTTGCTCTTGCCATTTCCACTACAACCACCATTTATTTTCACCATTTTGTGCTTATTCATCCTTTGTTGTTGTTGTTGTTCTCTTTGTTCTTCTTGGTATTTAGGTTGAAACCTATGGCTATATCGATCTTTCTTCCTCTTGGTGTGTATGTCGTCTGTTGCCTTTCGCAGTTTTGCTTAAGTTGTCTTCTTGCTCTCTTTAACTGCAATCTTGTGAGAACATGAGTATTGATCGGTTTATAAGATTATATTGATTCCAACTGTTACAGGTGCCACAAGAAGGATTGAAGATGAAGGAGGTAAAAGGAGTTCTGATTTTTGTGATTGTGTGGAAATGTTTCCACGACTTATTTTTATGAACTTCGATGGTTGTTATTAGTACTTTTGGCTGCTCCTGTGACATACAATGCTTCCTGATATCCTCATAACACGAGGCTGTTGATGAAGGGAGACTGGTATAAGGCCTTGTTCTGTCCAGCTGTGACACCAATTATGAAGCTAAATTTGGGTTGTGACAAAATATAGTTACTATATAACAGAGTATGAATCGGATAAGACCGTAGTTGTGGATGTGACTGTTTTTCCTGTCCTTTTCTGACCAGCTATTATTGAATCATATGTATTTGCAAGCACTTGCCATTTGGTTTCTAGGTCTAAGGTTGAACCATTGGTGAGAGGGTCAGGAGACAAAGTAACTTACTTACTGGGTGATTTAAACCTTACCTTACATGTCTCATGCAGAAAGAAATGTTCATTGCATCATATTTTTTGAGAGTTTGTGCTCATATCGCTGTATGCAAAACATGAGATGTTTTTTTGTTTTACTGCTCTTTTCTTGCTTCAGAATAAGTTTTTGGTTCTACTACCCTTCAGTTTGTTTTTTATCGCGTTATAAATATCAATTTCCGCAGTGCTAAAATGATGTCTTGGCTATGAGTTACCAAAGGGTTGTTTAACCCAAGTCTGAGCAATCTGCTTCAGCTTTTTCTATGCAGAATGAATTCCGCAATTCAATCACGCTAAGGTATATTCTGATATGCGTCTTCTGAAAGATGTGATTTGTCTTGCCGGTCAATGTTGGTATCCCGGGTAGCATTTCAGTAATCCATTATGTATGTATATATTTTCATGAAAATTTTACATGGAGATAGTCATTTTATATTCTCTTGTACAGTCATATGAGTTGAACTCTAGAGGGTTGGAAGTATTCTTGAAAAGTTGGCTCCCGGAGACCTGCCCCCCGAAAGCAGTGGTTTATTTTTGTCATGGTTATGGAGATACTTGCACATTTTTTGTTGAAGGCACGTAGTCCACGACAAATATTAGAAGCAGCAGATTTTTCGCTTGAAACAAACTGAACTGAACTCTTTTAAGGTAATTCTTCCAGGAATTGCCAGAAGGTTGGCTACATCAGGATATGGAGTTATTGCAATGGACTATGCAGGTTTTGGTCTTTCAGAAGGTCTTCATGGCTATATTCCAAGTTTTGACCGGCTAGTTGATGATGTCGTCGAGCATTACTCAAAAGTTAAAGGTATTATACCTGGTCACTTGCTTTATGCTATTATAAGAGGATACCTAATCAAGGAATTTTTGATGAGTGGAAGAATTTGTCCTGAGAATAACATACATATCACACGCATATAGTATATTAAATGTTATATACTTTTGTATGTATATGCATTTATCTAGAGAGAGAAAGAGAGCATTTTTGGCTGGTAATATGCAAATCTAAAATAGTACATCTGTTTGGTAAGGAAAAATCTCTCTTATCGAAGTTGTAAGAATGAGTTGCTAAAGTTGCCGAATTGCACTTTAGCGACTCATGATCTTGACTGGCCATGATCTTGAGTCAATGACTAAATAATAATTGCATTTTAGCATGATCTCAACTCATGGCCCTCAAGCAACATGCTCGATTGATTCCTTTGTGTGGGAATGATACCTGCGCTATTATTTAAGGCAAGATCCGTGCTTCCCCTTAGTACTCTTTTCTATTTAAGAAAGTGTTTGCAGATATTATCAGGGCCCTGAAAAAGAAGCGTGGCATTATAAACTTCCCGAATTTTGGTTATAAAAATCTCCCCCCAACCTCCCCTCTCCTCCCGCAAAAAGAATTTTATGGACAGAACAAAATTCACATACTTGGTGCCTAAAGGTCTCAGGCCTATGGCTTTGCTTGTTGTGCCAACAATATTTTGGTCTGTAGAAAACCTGGATTCAGTGTGGTTGTCGTGCAGGATTGTTGTCAGGTTACCAAGAATCTAATCTTGCCCTTTCTGGGCTGTAAGGCTTACTCTTCCCATGCTTTGCAAAGGTAACATGCAGTCAAAAGATTGTTTTTGTTCCTTTGTGGGAGGTTGTGATGATCATACAAATTAAACATACAACTGGTGCAGTTGATCTGTGGAGAAACCGTCAAAAGAGTACCTTTACCACACAATCAAGATCTGTTCGTTCATATTTGTTAGCAACAGAGTTAGAACTTGAGATTACACAAATAAAAAGGATCAGATAGGGTTGTGACTAACAAACTAAAAACCATAGTATGTGTGTGTTTTTGAACTTGTTTAATAACATGTTGAAAAAGACACCCTAGATCACATTGATCTTTGGAGGACCTATTTTAGCTACTTGGCCTTTTAGCTGAGCAATTTATGAAAATAGAGAAGCATAGCACCTTTCTCCAAGTCGAATGATTTCGACAATTGCTCCAGTTATTTTGGCTATAGTTTTTAGATGCTTCAACACTCTCAAACAATTTATGTCTTTGTGAAAGATACATGGAACTCAATTGGAAGCTACGCGATATATATGAATTTCGGACTTTTGGTAAAAAGATTGTGATGGTCTTTCTATTTTACCTACTTGTAAGTAAAAAGTAACTGTCACTTATAATTAATGCAAGAGCCATAATATGAAAATGTTTTTTAAGCGATACCACTGTCCATTTCAGTGGCATGGGAGCATTCACAACCAGATGCTACTATCATGAGCTGTAATTTAGGCAAGTTGCCACATCAGCCGCAGCACGAAGAGGCAGGAATTCGAAACCCCGAGATAAGAACACCTGTGCCAAGTGTACATACCCGGGGAAGGATAGTAAAATCCTTGAGGCGGTGAGGCCTTCCATGAGGATCATGTCAACTGTCACATACTAAAAGAAAAAATTGAGACTGGGGCTAAGATATCCTGTATGATTGGGGGAAGCTTTTATATATGTTCATTCAACTGCATTGCTCAAGTTGAATGGTCTAGCCTCGAAGAAGCTTCTGGTATTCAGGTGGTCACTACAGACACGGGTGAGGCATGGTTCCCACCTGCAGACATGTCTCAACCTGGTAGAAGGAGAAAAACAGATAGTCACAATGGTCCCACTTTGGTACTATCAGCACGATCATGCCGAGTACTTGGCTTAGAAACGACCTTCTAAAAGGGTTTTATGCACATGACTGGTAGCTCCACCGCCCTTGGTTAAACCACTAACAAATACCAGGTGCTATAATAGTTCTATTCACTCCACGTACTTCCCCAAGAGGCCGTAGCTTTTTATTTGAGGAAATTTGAGTAGCCTGTGGTGCGAAGTTTTTTTTTACGAGTCCCCCGTCTCTCTCTCTCTCTCTCTCTCCATTCTTAGCTTCTGCCAAAGGACCCTTCTCTATAGTGTATCAGCTTAAAGTAATATTCACACCTTAAATGCAGTGCAAGTATATTGTCTTCCTTCCCCTGAAGTCACCACCTGAAAGATTTCATGGCATTAAGTAGGACCCAGGCCCGAAATAGATAAAAAAACGTAGTAGTTAAACTCGAAAAAACAGCAGCCAAAGCAGCCGAAGGGATTTCGACTTCACCTTGTGCTTAAGCACTAAGACTGAGCTGTGGATATAAGCCTTTTTCGTTGTCTTGCAATATGCTTTTTGTTGTTAATCTTACTAATAGCTTGTGGTCACAATTCTAATGGCATGAATTGGTTGGGGTTTTATGACGCTCATTAATTTTGTGGCAGAGAGCACGGAATTTTGTACTCTCCCAAGCTTCCTGTTTGGACAATCTATGGGTGGAGCAGTTGCTTTGAAGATGCACCTGAAGCAACCTAACACTTGGAATGGTGCCATTCTTGTGGCACCTATGTGCAAAGTATTTTTCTGAATTTTCTTGTACTAGGCACCCTCTTGTCCAGGAGTTTTACATTTGATTGACAGGGAGCTTTTTAGATTGCAGAGGACATGGTTCCACCATGGTTAATGACGCAAATTCTGATTGGCGTAGCAAGATTTCTTCCAAAGCAGAAGCTTGTTCCGCAGAAGGATTTCGCTGAGCTGGCTTTCAGTGACCCAAAAAAGTTAGATCTGGTTTGTGTACTTCCTTCTAGTTTTAAGTACTTTTTTTAGTATAAAAATTGCACTCTTGGATTCCAAAACAGAATTTGGATCATAATGCTTTATAGTTGCCACTGTTCCCTCTCCCTGCCTATAGTTTTCTGCATCATTCCTTTTTATGCACTTAAAATTTCACATTTCACAAGTAAAAATGGGTAAAAATGTTTTTTTTTTTCTCAAATTGCAGGCAGCCTATAATGTTATTGCTTACAAGGATAAACCACGTTTAAGGACTGCTGTCGAGTTACTCCGGACCACCCAAGCAATTGAAAATCAACTTGAAAAAGTATGTGAAAAAGATGCCTTACTGTTTCAACATTTTTTGCTCACTATGGATCTTGTTTGGTGCTATCTTCTTGGTATGCTCTTTGCTTCTTCATTCCACGTCATGTTGTCCAGTTTTTTTTATGTCTTTTGGCTTGTTCCAAATTATTTTTTTTGGAATTACCGTTATATCGAGTGCTCCATAAGACCTCCAAATCGTGCTGAAGGTCACAAGGTTAATGACTTGGCTGAGAAACTTTCGAAATGGAAAGTACCACCCACTGTGTTCAAAATTAAAATTCATCAAGTCTCTATGTATGCTTTAATAGAACTTTATTGATACAAATGTGATCACAAAGCGAAGTATTGCTGACCAGAATTTGTGTATTGTGTGGTATGTATGCTTTTGCAGGTCTCTCTGCCATTATTGATCTTGCATGGAAAGGCTGATAGAGTGACTGATCCATCGGTGAGCAAGGCGTTGTATGAGAAGGCCAACAGTTCAGACAAGAAACTCAACCTTTATGACGATGCTTATCACTCCCTTCTTGAAGGTGAGCCAGATGAGATGATTCTTCGAGTTTTTGGTGATATTATTTCTTGGCTACAAGAGCATAGCTAAATATTACCTGTTTATCAATATTTCCCTAAGCTTGCTTTGTGCGTGGGGGTTTGGGGTGATTAATAGCAGGAAGGGGATTTACTTGTTGCACATATTAGTACTCTGGTCAGTTTGGTGCATCCATATCGATAAGTTATATTTAGACTGTTCTGTGGTAATTATATTTTGTTGTCCACTATTCCTCAACCTTTGTTTGGCAGTATTAGTTGGGAATGTAAGCCATCATTTTATGTATTCTTTTACTCAAATTTCTGAAGTAGAGGATCTTTAGTATCTCAGGTTGAAAGTAACAATCTGAAATCCTAATTCTGTTGTTCTGTCTGATTTGTTTGCAATTGTGGTTCTCCAAATGTTCTTGATGGGTAATCTCCGGATTTCATGAGTTTTTTTCACTTATTTTGGATGCTCTCTCTCTCTCTCTCTCTCTCTCTCTCACACACACACACACACACACACACGTAGTTGACGGTCATTTCTTGTTTCATCCTATACGGTGAATTCTATTGGTGGATAAGAGATCTTTGAAGTGGGTTTATGTAGACCGCAAGAAGAGGCAGATGATAAGCAGAGAGAGGTAGATATGGAATTTTGATTAAAGCAGAAGTTTGAGCTGTAATTGTTCTTGGAAATTATTGGTTGTGTATGGATTAATGGAGCGGATTTGACTTGGATTCAGAGTTAGATGAGGAAAGAAAGCATAACAGATTTGATTTTATGAACAATTTGGGTATCACGAGTGCTTTGTTGAAATCTTAGTCGAGGTTTTTTGAAATGGCGAAGAAGAGACTGGCCAACGTTGTTTTGTTTGTAGTGTGCTTTAGACCTCGACCAACATGGTTATCATGTAGCCACAAGATCAAGATCGACGGTCTCAACTCGAGTTACAACACCTCTCTGTAGCCCTAGCTACAACAGAGGATCCATGTCCATCAAAGAATATATGGCAATAACTACAAACTTAGATTTGAATCTGAATTGTTTATTTAGATTACTTTTAATCTCCATCATATCATTATTATGTCGTAATTATCTACCCATGATGAAACATCTAAACATTATACATTGTTCCCACCCGCCTTGATACTGGACAACATAAGTAAACTTGAAACATCTGCTATGTTTGGTTTATGGACACGGTGAGGTAACTCATTTTTGCAAGCTCTCAATTTCGCAAGGTCGTGTGACAATACTTGGTGAATTTTTTCGTCTTGGTCAGAAGCATCAAAAAGCTTTTATTTTGGTTGTAAAGCCTTTATTTTGGCTGTTTGAGAAAGAGAGAGAGAGTCAGTCGTACTTGGATAATATTTTGTGCTATTGAATTTGCTTATAGACATCAGTCATTACAACGTTCCCTTTACAAGAATTACCTTCTAGGCCTACTGCGTTGACTTATAGGAAGTTAAAGCAGGGTCTAGGCGAAAAATAGGAGATTGAGAAAAAAGGTCACATGCGCATGGTTTACAAATGTTGCTCTTAAAATTACATCATCAAACTGACAAATAGATTGAGAAAAAATATTGAAATTTGACAAGTAGATTGAGAAGAAAAGAATAAAGCCCGTCGATCTAATTAGCTGTGGCTAACTTATTTCTAAGACCTTCGGAAGTTTACATGTATGTTAATGAGGTTATCGTCACCAGAAACAGACTTGTGGTGTGTGAGTGTCCTTTTCTTGTTCTCATTTGCTTGTATTTCTTATGAAATTCTAACAACCACGTAAGTTTTTTTTTTTCTAAATTAGTACTGCGTGTGTAGAAGAGATCTCATATTCCATTATTTAAAATGTGACATACTAACTAAAAAACTAGCAGAAGTTTAGAAGAACCATTGTCTTTCGTAAAAGAATAAGCCAGTAACTCCAGCATCGATCACTCATGCTATTGGTTGAACTTTATAACTATTTATTTTTAGTGAGCCCCTTCTAAAGTTGGAACCCGTGAGACCAATTTCTTCCCTTCTCATGTTTGTCGTCCCAAGCTAAGGAGGCATCACGGGGGGCACGTGTGTGTAAGAAGGCCGATATTAGAAATTGATTCTGCACGAACCTATTTCACCAGGTAGTGTTGAAAAGTGAGAGAGGTTGGAGGTGCTGAGGTTTGTAAATCAAGATGTGGTGCGGTATATGTCGATACTAAAATTGTGTTGTATATGTCGATGCCAAAATTATGTTTTAGGATTCAATTTCTTAAAAACCAATATTGTTTCACTACTTACTATTTGATGATATCAGCCCTAACATAATTCAAATCATTAATGATCAATTTTGCGTGTTGGACGCATATGTAGCTTCCTCTGCATAGCATCTACTATGATTTATATCTACGTGCTTTATCAGATCTTTTTTGCTATAATGAACATCATAATTAGGTTTATAATCCAAACCCTTCAAGTGCGCCAGCACATGACGGACTTAGATAAAAAAAAAATTGAAAATTTTGCGGTGGAAGTAGAGATTGTATTTAAATAATTGGCGGATGATGATTATTTGAGCTAAAAGTATAAAGGCTTTTTATTTAAAGTAGCAGCACCAAACCCTTCAAGTGTGCCAGCACATGTCGTGCATTTTATTGTTGATCATGCAGATTTTGCATAATTTTTAGTTCGTTGTGAAATGGACAAGCAACAACACTAATAATTAATTGGTCGATGACTCGCACACAATATAATAAACAAGCGATATTCATTTCATGTTCTCAAGAATCACTGTTATTATTGCAACGCGCACGCGAACTATATTTGTTCTGTTTAAAAATAACCACAAGATCCATTTTCCACTAACTGCAAGAACCATCGCAAATTAAAAATTAAGAAATGATGAAATGAAGGCCTGCTTTGAGCAGCAACGTGATTTTAAAGCAGTTGAAGGCTTAAAATCGTAAAACCATCTTGCCGTCTCCGTTAGGACATTACTAGATCGATGTGCACATTTTGAGAACATAGCAACGTGCAATTGACAGGCTTATTCAAGCATCTCCATGGCTGTAAGTCAACTTGGCCGTGCCAGAAATTTGAGTGTAGTGTTGTCCACAGTTTAAGCAGAACATCCTTGTATTACGAAAGCAATTTAAGGTGGGGGCAAATGTTGTTGCCGTGTCCTGTAAAAATCGTGTGAGTGTGTGTGTGAGTGGGCATTCGAGAAGACTTGCGGACATCTAAAAACAAAAATGGCCCAAGTGTTGGATCTTAATCGAGATATTGTCAAGGCACGTTGTGACAAACCAGTGAAACAGTCACGGCGAGAGGATGGCTAACAAGGATCGTTAAATTCTTAATCATAATGGGGCAGATTTTTTGGGCCAAAGTTGCCTTAATTACAATAACCAACATGGTTTGCCATATTTTAGCGAGAAATTATTGAAGATTCTCTGGTAACTCCTCAGATCGGGAGGATCAAATTCACAAGTTGTCTTGATTGATTATACATGTAATAATTATAATGATAGAACTCAAAGAAAACGATGTTACTTTCGCTCGCTGTTTGAAATATATGCAATTATATCAGACTTTTTTAGTAGCAAGACGGGAGCTCATAAATCAAGTAAAAGTGCAAGAAAGGATAAAAGAAAATACATAATTTATATCAATGATTTGACGCGGAAGTCAACGACGATGTGAAGTCTAACTCTAATTCAAGTCTTCAACTCATGATAGTGATTCCCAAACAGATTTGTAGTTTGGTCCAATAACAGATCAGATTAGACCAGACGCCAAGCCTGCCTAACCGAGAACTTTGCATGTGCGCCAAGTATGCAAACGTACGTGGCCTTTCACTGGCTGAGACACAAAACCTTTCCGCCCAATCAGCTTTTTCGGGTGGGATTTCGCTAAGTTAGAGCTGTCTGGATTACTCGGTGGGCTTTTTGCTCAGTGCGCAGTGACCATGACAACCTCCAAACCTGCTGCATCTCTCTACTCCCTCCTCCAAAATGGCAAGCTCTTGCTTCACCCCTTTTTGGCTCTGCGTTAATAAATAGGACACGC
Organism: Escallonia herrerae; assembly: GCA_033070095.1. Taxonomy (NCBI): domain Eukaryota; kingdom Viridiplantae; phylum Streptophyta; class Magnoliopsida; order Escalloniales; family Escalloniaceae; genus Escallonia; species Escallonia herrerae. The sequence continues at coordinate 3,814 of JAVXUP010000180.1, read as the reverse complement.
TTTGCTTCCATGTCTATGGCTTGTTTGTAACCGAATGAAAAAGCTATTGCTCTTGTCACTTGTGGCATTCCTGTTCAGTCTCTTTGCTTCCGGTTCCCACCAGCTATGGCCTTCTCTTCTTGCTTCTGCCACCCTCAAATCTCACTCAAGGTACTGTTTTTGAGTTGTTTTTAGGATTGTATTTATGTTTTTTGGAGGTTCTTGGGTAAGTTTATCTATTTTCTTCATCTGGGTAAGTTGATTTGGTTTGTCCGAATTTATTCTGTTTAATTGGTGGAAGTGCTCACTGCAAGTACTATGGAAAGATTTTGATTGGTTTAGGTTTCGGGTTTAGGTGCTTGAGTCGAATTATGTTAGCTCCAAAAGTTGATTGACCCACGATTTTTTGATAGATCTGAGAACCGCATTATGATTGATAATTTGGGCACATTACTCCTGTCTCTGTTTGTAGACAGGTTCTAAACGTCAAAAGCAGTCCCCCTGAAAATCAGGAGCAAGGCTGAGGACGTGTGAGATTTGAGAAGGGTTTGATACCATTTTTTCAAACAAATTCGGGAGACCATTTTGTAACATTATCAGAAAACACAAAAACCCTATATCTGTCTTCATTATTCTGCAAAATGGATTCTCGGAAAGGAGAGATGTATCGTGGTCTTCCAAGCGTAGCTTTACGTGATGACTCTGGGCGCTTAAAGGAGTAAAGCCACTCAGAGAGATACAATTACAAGTTAAAAACGGTATCTTTGTAGAAAATGTTAGAAACCGTCCAGATAAAATCTGTAGAGTTATGCTTACAAAGCCGTTAGTCTAATTAAGTTCTCATGGACTTGGTTAAATTATAGATTTGGGAGATGTATGCAACCTGAGGGGGACGGGGAAATGCGGTAATGCAGTCTAGTATTGTCATTTGATAATGAAGCACGCTTGTGTATACACCAAAGAATGTTAGGTCTTTCACTTTCGATATATCTTTGATTCTTTCAAGTTGATGGAAACCGGTCAGCCAATGTGTAAAAGGAAGAAACTTGTCTAGCATTTTGTAACGGACCGAGGGACATTCTCACACAAATTCGGGATTCGGCCACCTATACCTAAATGAGGCCCCCAGACTCTTTTCCCACTAGCGCCTAAGTGTTTTGGCGATGTTAGGGTCAGTGCAACCCCAATGCGTTAGGACGTGGCATTACATGTTAGGTCCATTGCACGGTCCAAAGCCTCTATATCTCTATGGGCACCCTTACGTTGTGCTAGGCGCCTACAAAATGAGTCTGTGACAGCCACCACGCCCAATCCCTTTCGCCTTCGCATTGAAGATGAAACAATTCCCTCAAGTCTCGTCTTACGCTAGCACGCAAAGTGCTCCAGTGACTCTTTGTGACTTTCTCACGCATCCCCTGGCGCTCGCCATCAAAGGGGCTTCAAAGGCACCAACTATTATTGTACAAAACTGGGCGTGGTCTGATACTACTTGTCACAGACCCACGGACATTCTCACGCAGTTACAGCCGATTATACCTAATATGAGGCCCCCAGGCCTTTTTCCCGGTAGATTCCTTCAGTGTCTGGGCGATGTTAGGGGTCGATGCAAAGCCCAGTACATTAGGATGTGGCATTACTCGCAATGCCCGTTGCGTGGTCCAATGCTATATCCCCCATGCACACCCCTGCCGTAGGCACCCACATAATGAGTCCGTGACACTGTGCTCTTCCTAATAGCACCAACTCTCGGCAAGCATCAGACTTTTCTTGCACCATGTAGTTGGCTTATGCTCTTGTAGGCCACTCTTAAGTTTAGGGATTAGCCCGATTATTTCTTCTCTTCATAATTTCCTTCCTTTAGTTTAAAAAGAGGGCACACATTATGAAAATTTCCAGAAAATAGAAAACAAAAACCAGGACGCAAATATCGGCAAGATATGCTGAAGCGGTGGAGCATTAACCCTGTTTGTATTTTTTCTGTCCATTTCTCTGAGTATTGCGGCCATATGGATTGGCCTTAACCTGCATATTTCATTGAAACTAGCACCCACAGGGAATATTTTCCAGATAATAGATGCTAATAGAAGTTGAACTACAAATTAGTGAACATCTCGTTTGATTTGATTGATATTCCAGGCTGGACAGCCTGGTTGGAGTTAAGCCTTGTATTTAACATTTTTAAACCTCGGGCAGTCCAGCCCCGCACACATGATTTATGTGTAGCTGCTTGGTTCTATTGAACACCGATGATAACTGTCCCTAAAAGTTCTATGGCCTACTTCTTGTAGATTCAGCAGTCAAGGCTGGCTACTAAGCCTTCATGTGGTATCGGAAGGGATCGGACATCTGCTGTTGCTCTAGGAGGAGTAAACACTGAACTATTTGGGCAACATGTTGCGGGAATAGGAGCAAGGCTACACAATGAATGGACTTTTGTGGGAGGGTCACGAGCCATCATTAAACCAAAACTCAGAAGTTTCATTCCCCACAAAAAAGGGCCAGGGGTGTATGCTTCATGTAATTCTTTCGATACCTTGTTCAGCTTCTCGTTATCTTCTTGGATTTGCTATGCACATTTCCGCATAATTCTCGTTATTTTCTTAGATGTTCTATGCACATTTCCGCATAAGAATTTATACTGGTTCCTTAACTGATTGTTGGTTTCTCCTTTTTTTTTTTTCAGTTTTTCAGAATGAAGCCTATGTAAAGAATGCAGGATCGCTTTTAGTGTGTGGATTTTTTTGATACTCAGGACTAGCTAAAAGATAGAAGAAACAACAAATAGCTGATGCATGCATATGTTCAAAACGCCTATTTGCTAAGCATTTATAGGAAACACTTTATAAATGATGTAACTAATCAACTATCTTACATAATCGAACTTTCGCAAAGAGGAGATAACCAGCATAAAGCATGTACATGTAACTTTTACTTAGACGTGGGAGTAGATCAGAAGATATAAATGTCTTATTGTAATGCTTTTCCTATGTAAAGTGAAGTGTGCTTGTCTTTCTAGCAATAGCTTATTTAAAGTGCAGCACCTTACACTCTACTTTATGTTCTCTTTAGGGTGGGAAAATTCTCAGATTGCAAGTAGTGTTTTTACCTTAGGAACTGCAGCTGTGCTTCCATTCTACACACTCATGGTTGTGGCTCCAAAAGCTGAACTGGTAGGGTTTTCTTATCTGTCTTGAATTACCGGCCGTCATAACATCTCTCTCTTATTTCACCTTAATCTAAAGGCTTGCATTAATGAAAATGCAGACTAAGAAGTCTATGGAAAGTAGCATACCATATGTTGTGCTTGGACTCCTGTATACCTACCTATTGTATCTCTCTTGGACACCAGACACAATACGGCTGATGTTTGCAAGCCAATATTGGCTGCCAGAGGTATGTGTTACTGCCAAAGTAATTAACTTCATGGTTTATTTGATCCTCAAACTCTTACTATGGTCTTTGTGCAGTTAACTGGTATAGCTAAGATGTTCTCCAATGAGCTGACATTGGCTTCTGCATGGATACACTTACTGACCATAGATCTCTTTGCAGCAAGGTCTGTGAGTGTGTGTAGGTTGTGTGTGTGTGTGTGTGTGACTTTGTGCTCGCAGGTGTGCTTGCTGTTCTGATACTTATGAGATGTTTTGGTCAGGCAGGTTCTTCTTTTTTCGTCCTAACTATTGAAAAATTTTGTATTCAACCAGACAGATTTTTCATGATGGACTGGAGAATGAAGTTGAGACCAGGCATTCAGTTTCTTTTTGCCTGCTCTTTTGTCCAGTCGGAATCATTTCTCATGTCATCACCAAAGCACTATCCGAGAGTGCAAGAAAGA